>CM023860.1:26636817-27236817 GCA_013389735.1 Phaseolus lunatus
AGAAGAATGGACGAAGAAGATTGGAACAAGAGAATGGACGAAGAAGATCGGAACAAGAAGAATGGTAGAACAATAATGGAAGAAGAAGAATGGAAGAAGAAGAATGGAGAAGAAGAGTGGAAGTGGAAGAATGGAAGATGAAGAATGGAAGAAGAAGAACTGAAGAAGAAGAATGGAAGAGAGAAGATGGGAAGAAGAAGAATGGAAGAAGAAGATGGGAAGAAGAAGAATGGAAGAAGAAAATGGAGACGCAGAATGGAAGAAGAAGAATGGAAAAAGAACAATGGAAAAAGAAGAATGGAAGAAGAAGAATGGAAGAAGAAGAGTTGTTCCTACCGGTTGACTCTCCCATCAGTTGACTTCTAGGATCGCTCGCGCCTTCTCTCTCCCTCCTTGGTTTGAACAGCTGAACCTGCAAAGAAAGAAAGGTGGGCGCTGTAAGGATCTAGATAATTATTTGGAATAGAAGAAGTATAATTTTAATGAATTCTGAATATGTTATTACTTAAAACGAAAAGAGCTTGTAATGGAAATTTCATGGTGGTCAGACCTCGGATGTCGCCCAAGGTCTGAGGGCGGCGTGGTAGAGGTCGATCGGTGGACCATAGTGGGTTCCAGAAATCACATGTAGGGAGGTGTGATTTGAACCTTAGGAGCGCCATGCATGCAGAATAACTACGGGACTTTACTCTTGGACATAAGGGATTTACCTTAGTATTGCATGCTTAGGCACGTAAGCATTGAGTACTGAGCTGCCCTCGGGCAGGAGAAGCTACCGACGTTACCGAGCCATGTGGGGGTGATAACACAGGCGTGGAGTAATAGTAGGACGAGCCCTCGACAGGGTGTGACGATGTGACATCGGTGACCAGAGTAAGGCGATGTGTTCTCGTCACACACAAGGGCGATAAGAGATCGCCAACAGGATGAGAGGAACATCGGTCATCAACCAGGATGGGAGACACATCGGTGGTCTGCCAGGGTGAGACATCGGTGGTCTGCAAGGGTGAGACATCGGTGGTCTGCCAGGGTGAGACATCGGTTGTCTGCCAGGGTGGGACATCGGTGGTCCTCCAGGGTGAGACATCAGTCGTCCGTCAGGAAGAGGAATCAGTCGTCCGTCAGGAAGAGGAATCAGTCGTCCGTCAGGAAGAGGAATCAGTCATCGCCAGTATGAGAGGCATCGGTCATCGCCGGTATGAGAGGCATGGTCATTGTAACATCCCGCCAAATTTCTTTGAAAATAAATATAAAACGAAAATAAAGGTGACAAATAGATTGAAGTGAGCAAAATCTTTATATAAAATAAATAAGTTTCTCCTCACAGGGAGTTTAATACAAACGATCACTTCTCCACTAAAAACGTAAACGAAATACAATACAAAAGATAGATAGGCGATCTCCTGGCAAAAAGGGCGATCTCCTATAAGAAGGGCGATCTCCTATTATAAAGCAGCAAGAGGGGCGATCACCCAACAGAAAAGAAAACAGGCGATCTCCTTCCAGCGACAATTTTCTAAAGAGCTCTACTTCCTGCAACATCATCTGCTCCCGTGTAAATTATACACGATCATTACAGGTTTAAGAAAAGGCCACAACACAAACGAAAACACAGGGTAAGCTAGACATTTAAAAAGAGTTTAAATAAGGATACTTAAAATAAAATCAAGGTAAACAATTTCAAGATATTCACGTAAAGTTATCAAGTTTCTCATACTCTTCACCTGATCACCCAGAAATCACACATTTCACAATATTCTCAAGAGTCATTCTATTTCACAAAACTGCATCAAGTGTCTATCATTTCAATGTTTCTCATTTCTCACGTCAGACTTCCACTGACTCATCACACAAGACACTTGACACTACTTCCGGAAGACTCATGCATTGACTAGACTCATAGATTCGCACCTGTCATACTGCCCACTGTGAAATCACACACATTCACAGGGTCGCCGTGAAATCACACACATTCACAAGCGTATAATGAATCTCAATATCATTACCATCCAAGCATGACAGGGTTAATCCACACAACAGGCCGAGCTCGTTCTGTTTCACACGACTCACCCATACGTATGAACCTCCTTCGACTCTCAACGCCTGAATAACTTCATCTATATGAATTCGTTATCTCAGGAGAGTCAGGATATCATGACGAATCACCGGTCAATGCACATCCTACACGATCTTACACGGTATCTTCTTTCCTGAAAATACTATGCCTCGATCCCACATTCACAACATTCAACACATCATACCACTCTCAACTAGATGATTCAATCACCGCAATAGTCATTTCAAAGGTTCATGTTTTCGAATATGTCATTTGAATCTCTAACAGTTTTCAAAGCAACACCAAAAACAGAGAGTTCGCAAACAACGCCAAAACCGGCGATCTAGTTCAAAAACAAGGTATTTCGAAGTCTGTATTTAAAAACCGGCGACCACGTCGCCCAAACACATGGAACAGAGCATTCACGCAGATGAAAACGAAACCGGCGACCACGTCGCCCTCATTTCAGAAATAACTAAACTATCGCTTGTAATGAAAATGAAGTCTAGCTTCCCTTACCTGGACTTGCGCAAACACCTAGAGTTCCGAAACCCAACAAAGCTTGAAGAACGCCTTGGCTCTGTTTTGGCGTCTGGTTGAAGGACTTGCAGAGGACTGCCCAGGTGCTCTAATGGTGGCTGTCGCTCGTCGTACTCTCGTGTGAAGGTGCTAGAATCGCAGCGCGAAGGAGGCAACTGGAGGAGAAGGGAGGTAACTCACTCTTTCTCTCTTTGAAGGCTGCAACGTTTCTTCCTCTCAGCAGTGGGTTTTCTGCATCTTAAACCAACTTATCCACCAAAAGCAGCTGCCACCACCCACTCTGCAGAGAAGTCTGAGAACCACTGCCCTGAACAGTACGACCACTGTTGTCTCTGGTGCATGCCAACCACTGCTCTGAACAGTACTGCCACTGTTGTCGCTTGTGCATGCCAGCCACTGCTCTGAACAGTACGACTGCGAGTGTCCCCTGCGCATGCCAACATTCTGATGTCACTATTCTGAACCACCCTTTTTGTCTACGTGGCGTGCGTGCACTACGCTTCATGCTGGGAGTCTGGGTCTTACCTTCTCTGTGTGAAACTCGACGTCGCGCGATAACTTTCCACTGCTGACTCATCCTGGCGAACGACCGATGTCTCCTTCGCCCTGGAAGACGACCGATGTCTTCCTCTGGGAGACAACCGATGTCTTCCCTGGCGACGCCCTCTTAACTCTCGCGCCTTGGCCACGTCCACATGCCTCGCGCCCTGGCAATGCCCGCATGCCTCGCGCCCGCGCGATGCCCGCATGCCTCTCGCGCCCGCGCGATGCCTGCATGCCTCTCGCGCCCGCGCGATGCCTGCATGCCTTTCGCGCCCGCGCGATGCCTGCATGCCTCTCACGCCCGCGCGATGCCTGCATGCCTCTCGCGCCCTGGCGACGTCCACCTGGCGCTCATGTGTAGCAGGCGACCGGCGACCTCGTAGCCTTCTAAACTTAACTTTTTCCTCCCTTTCTATTCTAAATAAAAACATACTTAGAATTCATTTAAAATATAACTCTTTTATTCCAATTTAATTTTTCAGGTCCTTACATTCTCCCCAACAAGAAAAATTTTCGTCCTCGAAAATTGAATTACAAGGAAAAGAGGTATGGATAGGCTTCTCTCATGGGTTCTTCTAATTCCCAAGTTGAATCACCCGATCGCTCATCCCACACCACTTTCACCATGTTGATGGTCTTGCCTCTGAGCTGCTTACTTTGCCTATCGTCAATCCTGACTGGTTTCACTTCAAAGGACAAGTCATCCCTGATCTGCACCTTCTCGGTCGTCTGCTGAATCAACTCTGGTTCAACCAATACTGCTTCCTGGTACCAGTACAAAGGAGTTCTGCATTTCCTTCCATACAAAGCTTCATACGTTGCCATCCCAATGCCAGCATGATCACCGTTATTATAGGTAAACTCTTCCAACTCGGCTGGAGCCCTCCTGTAAGGTGCCATTGACACTGGTCCAGCCCCAGGTACCAAAATCAATAGAGAACTCCACTTCTCTCTTAGGAGGTAATCCGGATATTTCTTCTGAAATTACATCCATGAAATCTTTCACCACAGGTATCCAACTTACGTCCTCTTCATTCTTCACTCCCAACTGAGCTAGGATTCACGAAGCACCTCGCCCCTTCCTCCAACACCGACCACCCTCGCTGAGTAGATATCACGTCTGCCCCTTGGAGGTCTGGAAACGCTATCTTCTGACTACCACAGACTACGAGAACGTGATTGGCAGCTAGCCAATCCATTCCCAGGATAACATCCAGATCCTGAAGAGGTAGGCAGATCAAGTTCACCTTGAATCTGCGTCCCTCTACTATCACTGGACATTCGGGGCAAACTGTAGAGGTCAACACCTGTCCTGATGCAGGTGTATAGACCAACAGTTTCAAACGGTAACTCCTTCACTAGAAGGCCCAACTCGGCTACACACAGGCTTGACACAAAGGAGTGTGTCGCTCCAAAATCAAACAAAATTCTAACGCATCTACCAGCTATAGAGCAACATTCTGTACTAAGTTACCTGACTGAGATGCCTCCGCTCCAGTCATGGCAAACACTCTCCCTGCTGCCTGAGGTCGACTGCCTCCATTCCTCAACTGTTGGGATCCACTGGGTTGAGTCATCCTATTCTGGGTAGGACAATCTCTAGCAACGTGTCCCGTCTTTTGACAGGCAAAACATCTTCTCTCTGAATCTCTCTTGGGGCACACATTGGCTGTGTGTGGTCCACCACAGTGGAAACATTTAAGTTTCCAGGGTTGTTGCTGCTGAAACTGGGGCGGTGCTGCTTCTGCCCTATGCTGAGAGGGTCTCGAATAAGGCTTGCTTTGTGGGTGCTGCACCTTGGCCTCCCCACTGGAAGAACTCCCTGGGTGTGACCTCATCACCCGAGAATCACCCTTGTCCAGAGTCTCCACCATCTTCGCCTTCTCTACTAAGGCGTGAAATTCCCTGATGCACATCGGGGCTATGGCCCTCTTCAGCCCATGCTTCAGCCCCTCTTCGAACTTCCTACACCTCCAGGCCTCGGAGGTCGCCTGGGTGTAGAATCGGGCGAGGTACTCAAACCGAGCAGCATAGGCATTTACTGACATATCCCCCTGCTCCAACTTTAGGAACTCAACTTCCCTCGCAAACTTGGCGCTGTCTGGGAAGTATTTCTCCAAGAACCTCACCCTGAAGCTTCCCCAGTCCAACACATCCTCTCGGGCCTCCATCATCTGCTGAGCTCCCATCCACCAGAACTCAGCTTCTCCAGACAGCAAAAAGGTGGCGAACACCAACTTCTTCTCTTCAGGGCAGGAGGTCGCCCTAAAGATTTTCTCCAACTCTCTGACCCACTGATCTGCTTGATCAGGGGTGGCATTCCCACTGAACTTGGGTGGGTTGTGCCTCATGAACTCGGTCAGTCCCATCTGTTCCTGAGGCTGACCAACGTGGGAATTTGTCTCAGCCGACCGAGCAGTTTCCCAGTGGTGCATTGTAGCTTGATGGTTCTGAGCCATCGCTGCATTCTGCTGCTGGATGGCAGTTGCCATCATCTCGATAGCCTTAGCAATCTGGCTCATCTCCGAAGAAGATTGGGGAGGGGTAGAAGGTCTACGTGCCATCTCTCTTCGTTTTAGAGTTGAAACTACAGGTTTCTATATTCCCTACAACTACAAGAATGAGATCGATAAGAAATCAATTCATTCAGGAGGTAACATATAGACCTTACAAAGGTCAGCATCTCAAAATCATTAAGAATTTGAGCTCAACAACAGAGTCATAATGCTTATAACATCAAGCATAACACCAGCACAACTACTGGTATGCAGTCACCAATCCAATCAACCATTTTCAATCAATTACAAAGACACTCAAGAGAATGAGATAGCTCACACCAGAATTCAATATATGCTAAACATCAAACCTTTGGAATTAAGATTGAGACTCATCTCGATCCAGTTATGAGTGTGCACCCTCACTACTTTATCGAGACCTTCTCATTCTTAATACTAAGATTTTCAATTAGAACATATATTCACCAAAGCACACACAAAATTTCAATACAAAAACGTTTGAAAACCTTTCACTATAGTTATTATTTTAAACTCAAATAACTTTCATGAGCAGAAGAAACACAATGGATCCACAGCCCTCAGGTCATCCTAAGGATGAACTGCTCTGATACCATTAATGTAACATCCCGCCAAATTTCTTTGAAAATAAATATAAAACGAAAATAAAGGTGACAAATAGATTGAAGTGAGCAAAATCTTTATATAAAATAAATAAGTTTCTCCTCACAGGGAGTTTAATACAAACGATCACTTCTCCACTAAAAACGTAAACGAAATACAATACAAAAGACAGATAGGCGATCTCCTGGCAAAAAGGGCGATCTCCTATAAGAAGGGCGATCTCCTATTATAAAGCAGCAAGAGGGGCGATCACCCAACAGAAAAGAAAACAGGCGATCTCCTTCCAGCGACAATTTTCTAAAGAGCTCTACTTCCTGCAACATCATCTGCTCCCGTGTAAATTATACACGATCATTACAGGTTTAAGAAAAGGCCACAACACAAACGAAAACACAGGGTAAGCTAGACATTTAAAAAGAGTTTAAATAAGGATACTTAAAATAAAATCAAGGTAAACAATTTCAAGATATTCACGTAAAGTTATCAAGTTTCTCATACTCTTCACCTGATCACCCAGAAATCACACATTTCACAATATTCTCAAGAGTCATTCTATTTCACAAAACTGCATCAAGTGTCTATCATTTCAATGTTTCTCATTTCTCACGTCAGACTTCCACTGACTCATCACACAAGACACTTGACACTACTTCCGGAAGACTCATGCATTGACTAGACTCATAGATTCGCACCTGTCATACTGCCCACTGTGAAATCACACACATTCACAGGGTCGCCGTGAAATCACACACATTCACAAGCGTATAATGAATCTCAATATCATCACCATCCAAGCATGACAGGGTTAATCCACACAACAGGCCGAGCTCGTTCTGTTTCACACGACTCACCCATACGTATGAACCTCCTTCGACTCTCAACGCCTGAATAACTTCATCTATATGAATTCGTTATCTCAGGAGAGTCAGGATATCATGATGAATCACCGGTCAATGCACATCCTACACGATCTTACACGGTATTTTCTTTCCTGAAAATACTATGCCTCGATCCCACATTCACAACATTCAACACATCATACCACTCTCAACTAGATGATTCAATCACCGCAATAGTCATTTCAAAGGTTCATGTTTTCGAATATGTCATTTGAATCTCTAACAGTTTTCAAAGCAACACCAAAAATAGAGAGTTCGCAAACAACGCCAAAACCGGCGATCTAGTTCAAAAACAAGGTATTTCGAAGTTTGTATTTAAAAACCGGCGACCACGTCGCCCAAACACATGGAACAGAGCATTCACGCAGATGAAAACGAAACCGGCGACCACGTCGCCCTCATTTCAGAAATAACTAAACTATCGCTTGTAATGAAAATGAAGTCTAGCTTCCCTTACCTGGACTTGCGCAAACAACTAGAGTTCCGAAACCCAACAAAGCTTGAAGAACGCCTTGGCTCTGTTTTGGCGTCTGGTTGAAGGACTTGCAGAGGACTGCCCAGGTGCTCTAATGGTGGCTGTCGCTCGTCGTACTCTCGTGTGAAGGTGCTAGAATCGCAGCGCGAAGGAGGCAACTGGAGGAGAAGGGAGGTAACTCACTCTTTCTCTCTTTGAAGGCTGCAACGTTTCTTCCTCTCAGCAGTGGGTTTTCTGCATCTTAAACCAACTTATCCACCAAAAGCAGCTGCCACCACCCACTCTGCAGAGAAGTCTGAGAACCACTGCCCTGAACAGTACGACCACTGTTGTCTCTGGTGCATGCCAACCACTGCTCTGAACAGTACTGCCACTGTTGTCGCTTGTGCATGCCAGCCACTGCTCTGAACAGTACGACCGCGAGTGTCCCCTGCGCATGCCAACATTCTGATGTCACTATTCTGAACCACCCTTTTTGTCTACGTGGCGTGCGTGCACTACGCTTCATGCTGGGAGTCTGGGTCTTACCTTCTCTGTGTGAACCTCGACGTCGCGCGATAACTTTCCACTGCTGACTCATCCTGGCGAACGACCGATGTCTCCTTCGCCCTGGAAGACGACCGATGTCTTCCTCTGGGAGACAACCGATGTCTTCCCTGGCGACGCCCTCATAACTCTCGCGCCTTGGCCACGTCCACATGCCTCGCGCCCTGGCAATGCCTGCATGCCTCGCGCCCGCGCGATGCCCGCATGCCTCTCGCGCCCGCGCGATGCCTGCATGCCTCTCGCGCCCGCGCGATGCCTGCATGCCTCTCACGCCCGCGCGATGCCTGCATGCCTCTCGCGCCCTGGCGACGTCCACCTGGCGCTCATGTGTAGCAGGCGACCGGCGACCTCGTAGCCTTCTAAACTTAACTTTTTCCTCCCTTTCTATTCTAAATAAAAACATACTTAGAATTCATTTAAAATATAACTCTTTTAAATTTTTCAGGTCCTTACAGTCATCGCGCGAGCAGTCATCGGTGGATGGTTATCGTGCGATGTCGTGTTTCACACAGATAAGGTGGGACCCAGGCTCCCAGCGTGAACGTTCTGCATGCGCGACACGTAGACAAAAAGGGTGTTTCAGAATAGTTAGCATCAGAGAGTTGGTATGCGCAGAAAACCCACATGGTCATACTGTTCAAGGAAGTGTGCACGCAAGCTTTCCTGCAGAGTGGGTGGTGGCAGCGGCATTTCTGGGCAAGTTGGTTTAGATTCAAAACTCACTCCTGAGAGGCAGTGGACGTTGCTGTGGTTCGAGAGTGATTGAGTGAGTTAGCTTTGGTTCCCTGTTTCTTTCCTCTCCATTTCCCTGCGTTCAGGCGTCCTAGCGAACCAGTTGAAGATCGGCGACTGCCATTGTCCTTCTGGGAAGTCTCTGCAAGTTCTCCTGTCAGGACACTAGAACAGAGTAAGTCGTTTTACTCTGTTTTTCGAGTCGAATCTGAGCTTGAGAGGGTTGCCTCTGCATAGGCGTTGCCGGTGACTCCCTTAGCTCCAGAAATCGTCTCTGTTAGCGTAGAAAATGAGTAGTATAGTCAGTTTTGTGATAAAGGCTCCATGGTGCAGGTTAGGACATCTTTAAGCTTCGGTGGGTTTTGGAGCTCTTAGTGATTTTGCGCAAGTTCAGGTAAGGGAAGCCAGCATTTTCGTTTATAAAAACTTTAGGCGAGTAGGTTCTGAAGTGAGGGCGACGTGGTCGCCGGTTTCATATTCTATTTCACGATGCTCTGTTTTTATGTGTGGGGCGACGTGATCGCCGGTTTTAATGCAAATTTCGAAATCCCCTGTTTTAGTGTCGTTTTGAAATTTTTTGAGATTGAAAGGTGAAATGCATATGATATTCGAAAATCGGAACTTTGGTATGGTTGTTTCTGTGATTGGGATTGTTTAAGAAAAGATTCAAAATATTATATGATGGAATTGTGCTTTTACGTGTTGTATGATGCATTGAATGTTGTGAATGTGGGATCAAGGCATATTATTTTCAGGAAAGAAAATACCGTGTAAGATCGTGTGTAATGTGCATTGACTAGGGACTTGTCTAGAAGGAGATATCCTGACTCTCCTGATATAATGGAATCATATAGATGAAGTTATTTAGGCGTTGAGAGTCGAAGGAGGTTCATATGTATCGGTAAGTTGTTTGAAAGATAACTAACTTGACCTGTTGTATGGATTAACCCTGTCATACTGGGAGAGTGATGATATTGAGATTTATTTATGCGCATGGCTGTGTCGATTCACAGCGACCCTGTGTGGATTCACAGTGGTGTAGTATGACAGGTGCAATCTCTGAGTCTGAGTCAACGCACGAGTCTTCCGGAAGTAGAGTCATGTGTCTATGTGTTATGAGTCAGTGGAAAGTCTGACATGTGAACCATGAGTATTGAATGTATTGAATAGACACTTGACGAGTTTGTGGACTATGGGGATATTGACGGTTGAAATTGATATAGATTATGAATGGTGTGAAGAATTATGCTTTCTATTGATATAAAGTTTCATATTTAAAGTTTTTAAAAATATCTAGCTTACCCTTTTGTTTTGTATCATGGTTGTTTTTCTTAAACCTGTGATGATCGTGTATATTTGCACGGGAGCAGATGAGGTTGCAGGTAGTAGAGCTCCTCAGTGAGCATTTCTGGAGGAGGAGATCGCCGGATTTTGAATGCTGTTGTTTTGTTTTATTTTGAAAACTCCTGTATGGAGATGTATTAAAACTTCCTCGAAAAGGGATATTATTTTGAGGCACATTTGTATTAATGGATGAATTATATTATGTATATACCTATGTTAAATTTTTGATATTATTGTTTCACCTTTATTTTACTTATAAAAATGAGCAATATTTTGAGGGGTGTTACAATAATGGTATCAGAGCAGTTCGTCCTTAGGATGACCTGTGGGTAGTGGATCCATTGTGTTTCTCCTGCTCGCAGATTTTATTGGGGTTTTAAATAAAAGCTATAGTGAAAGGTTTTGAAGGTTTTCTTATTGAAATTTTGTGTGTGCTGTAGTGAATATATGCTCTAACTGAAAATTTTAGTATTAAGAATGAAAGGATCTTGATAAAGTAGTGAGGGTTCACACTCATAACTGGATCGAGATGATTCTCAATCTTAATACTAAAGGTTTGATGTTTAGCATACATTGAATTTGGGTGTGATTTATTTCATTTCATTGAGTGTTTTTGTAATTGATTGAAAGTGGTTGTTTGGATTGATGGTTTTATACCAGTAGCTGTTCGGTGTTATGCTTTCTATTTTGAGCATTATGATTCTGTTGATGAACTCAAATTCTAAATGACTTTGAGATGCTGACCTTTGTAAGGTCTAGATGTTACCTGTAAGTACCTGTAAAATTGAATTGGAATAAAAAGAGATATATTTTAAATGAATTCTAAGTATGTTTTTATTTAAAATAAAAAGGAAGGAAAGTGTAGTTTGGAAGGCTATGGCCTAGTAGTACATGATCGTCGGTCGCCTGCTACACATGAGCGCCAGGGCGCGAGGCATGCAGGCATCGCGCGGGCGCGAGGCATGTGGACGTCGCCAGGGCGAGAGGCATGCGGGCATCGCCAGGGCGCGAGGCATGCGGGCATTGCCAGGGGGCGAGAGGCATGCGGGCATCGCCAGGGCGCGAGGCATGCGGGCATTGCCAGGGCGCGAGAGGCATGCGGGCATCGCCAAGGCGCGAGGCATGTGGGCATTGCCAGGGCGCGAGAGGCATGCGGGCATTGCCAGGGCGCGAGGCATGAGAGCGTCGCCAGGGATAGACATCGGTCGTCCCCCAGAGGGAGACATCGGTCGTCTTCCAGGGCGAGGGAGACATCGGTCGTCTTCCAGGGCGAGGGAGACATCGGTCGTTCGCCAGGATGAGTCAGCGGTGGAAAGTTATCGCGCGACGTCGAGTTTCACACAGAGTAAAGTGGGACCCAGGCTCCCAGCATGAAACGTCCTGCACGCGCGACACGTAGGCAAAAAGGGTGGTTCAGAATAGTGACCTCAGAGTGTTAGCCTGCGTAGAGGCACGCTTAGTCGTACTGTTCAGTGCAGCGTACACGCAAACTTCCCTGCAGAGTAGGTGGTGGCAGCGGCTTTTCTGGAAGAGTTAGTTTAAGATGCAAAAACCCACTTCTGAGAGAAAGAAACGTTGCAGTGGTTCAAGAGCGAAAGAGTGTGTTTACCTCCCTTCTTCTCCTTTCTCTCCTTCACGCTGCGACTCAGGCACCTTCACCCAAAAGTACGACGAACGACGGCTACCATTAGAGCACCTGGGAAGTTCTCTGCAAGTCCTACAAACCAGACGCAAAAACAGAGTGAGAGCATCTTTTAAGCTTCGTTGGGTTCTGGAGTTCTCGGTGTTTTGCGCAAGTCCAGGTAAGGGAAGCTAGCCTTCGTTTTCAATACAAGCCATAGATTAGCTGTTTCTGGAGTGAAGGCGACGTGGTCGCCGGTTTTCTGTTTCTTTTCGCAATGCTCTGTTCTATGTGGTTGGGCGACATGGTCGCCGGTTTTAAATACGGATTTCGAACTCCCCTGTTTTGATGTTGTTTGAAGCTGTTTGGGATTTAAATACAATATACATGTGATATTCGAAAATCTGAACCCTTGAAATGATTGTTGCTGTGATTTGAATCATTCATTTGAGTGGTATGATGTTTTGAATGTTGTGAATGTGGGATTAAGGCATAGTATTTTCAGGAAAGGAAATACCGTGTAAGATCGTGTGTAGGTGTATTGACTAGGGGCTTGTCTAGAAGGAGATATCCTGACTCTACTGATATAATGGAATCATGTAGATGAAGTTATTCAGTTGTGGAGAGTCGGAGGAGGTTCATATGAATGGGCGAGTAGTGTGAAAAAGAACGAGCTCGGCCTGTTCTATGAATTAACCCTGTCATACCGGGAGAGTTAATGACATTGAGATTATATGCGCATGGCTGTGTGGATTTCACAGCGACCCTGTGTGGATTTCACAGTGGTATGGTATGACAGGTGCAGATCTCTGGGCCTGAGTCAACGCACGAGTCAATCCGGAAGTAGTGTCATGTGTCTATGCATTGTGGGTCAGTGGAAAGTCTGACGTGTGAATCTTGAATACTGAAAGTAGCAAATGGACACTTGACGAGTATGTGGATAATGGATATGTTGATGGTTGTAATTGTTATGGATCATGAATGGTGTGAAGTTTTATGTTTGCTATTTATTTAAAAGCTTTTAAACCATCTAGCTTACCCCTTTTCTTTGTATTGTTCTCTGTCTGTTTTCTCTTAAAACTGTGATGATCGTGTATTTTACACGGGAGCAGATGATTTTCCAGGAAGTAGAGCTCCTTAGTGAGTGGTCGCCGGAAGGAGATCGCCTGATTTCTGTTCTGGTAGCAGATCGACTGTTTTGGGTCCTCTGATAGGAGATCGCCGGTCTATGTAGGGAGATCGCCGGTTTTCAATTTAGTTGGCTGTATTTTGTTTATGTTTTGGAAAAATTGACCGGTTATGTATTAAACTCCTTGTGAGGAGAAACTTATTTATTTATATAAAATTTTGTCCACTTCAATCTATCGGTTACCTTTATTTTCTTTATATAAACATGAATAGCATTTTGGCGGGATGTTACATTACCTCCTGAATGGATTGATTTCTTATCGATCTCATTCTTATAGTTGTAGGGAATATAGAAACCTGTAGTTTCAAATTCTGAAACGAAGAAAGATGGCTCGTAGACCTCTTACCCCTCCCCAACCTTCTTCGGAAATGGGCCAGATCGCCAGGGCCATAGAGATGATGGCAAGTGCTATCCAACAACAGAATACGGTAATGGCTCAGATTCATCAGGCTGTAATGCATCATTGGGAAACTGCTCGGTCGGCTGAAACAGCTTCCCAGGTCGGTCAGCCTCAGGAACAGATGGGGCTGACCGAGTTCATGAGGCACAACCCACCCAAGTTCAGTGGGAATGCTACCCCCGATCAAGCAGATCAGTGGATCAGGGAGTTTCATGCCTTAGTGGAGAAGGCAAAGGTGGTGGAGACCCTGGAGAGGAGTGATTCCAGGGTAATCAGATCACACCTAGGGGGTTCCTCCAGTGGGAAGGCCAAGGTGCAGCACCCACAAAGCAAGCCTTATGCGAGACCTCCACCACATCGGGCAGGAGCAATTCCGCCCCAGTTTCAGCAGCAACAAACATGGCAACCCAGATGTTTCACGTGCCAAAAGATGGGGCACATTTCTAGAGATTGTCCTAGCAGAAATAGGATGACTCAACCCGTTGGTTCTCAGCAGTTTAGGAATGGAGGCAGTAGACCTCAAGCAGCAGGGAGCGTGTTTGCCATGACAGGAGCAGAGGCGTCTCAGTCAGGTAACCTAGTGTAAGGTGTTTGTTTTATAGCTGGTAGAGGTGTAAAAGCCTTGTTTGATTCTGGAGCGACACACTCCTTTGTGTCAAGCCTGTGTGTAGCCGAGTTGGGCCTTCTAGTGAAGGAGTTACCATTTGAACTGTTGGTCTCTACACCTGCGTCAGGACAGGTGTTGACCTCTACAGTTTGCTCTGAATGTCCAGTGATAGTAGAGGGACGCAGGTTCAAAGTAAATTTGATCTGCCTACCTCTTCAGGATCTGGATGTTATCCTAGGAATGGATTGGCTATCTGCCAATCACATTCTCATAGATTGCGGTAGGCAGAAAGTGGTGTTTCCAGATCTCGAAGTGTCAGATGTAATGTCTGCTCAGCATGTGTGGTCGGAGTTGAAAGAAGGGGGCGAGGTGCTTTGTAATCCTAGCTCAAGGGGGAGTGAAGAATGAAGAAGATATGGGCAGTATACCTGTGGTGACGAATTTCATGGATGTATTTCCAGAAGAAATACCTGAACTACCTCCTAAGAGAGAAGGTTTCACGCAGAATAGGTGTTGTTTTGTTGATCGGGATTTGAAAGATAAGTGTGGGAATGGTGGGTTGAAGTTAAAGGCTCCTGATGCCGAAAGTCTCCTGAACTTGGAAAATGAGGATGCAGCTCTGTCTGTGAATGTAGGAGGGAAGGAGGAAATGGCCACGGATAAGAATAAGGACAAGCCATGTTATGATGGTGTTGATTCACTTCTGTTGAGTTCTTCTGGTGATGTTAGTGAATTGCAAAAAGTTGGATGTGGAAGCAAAACTTTCTGTGCCTTGTGTTTCTGATGGGATGGGATTTACAGCTAATCCATTAGGTGGCAGTTGTGGTGATCAGCATTTCGTTTCTGATCCTAGAAACAATGCTGCATCGTCAGCTGTAGTAACAAGTCCTCACCCTGAACAAAGTGAGGGATTTATGATCTGTGTGTTGCATACTGAGCACCCTGAGATCCCATGCAATGCTAATATGGATGTATCCATTGGAATTCCTGAGTTAGCAGCTCTGAAATCCCAACCAGTTGCTAAAGAGGTGGGTTTTTCATAATCTGCTATTAGTAATCAAAGAAGAAATGAACCAGATGGGCGCCTGAAGGAAAGAAGCCGTTCTCTTTCATTCTTTTGCTGCTTCACAATCGGTTCGACAAGAAACGGTGCCTAATGTGAATTCGAGCTACAAACCTGTCGTTTTTGAACTGAAAAGTGAAAATCCTGGAAGAAACTCTATCTCTGCAGTTTCTAGACAGAATAACAATGTTGATGCCAACCCAAATCATGGCAAATCAGTTCGTGCCAATGATGGACATCTGAAACAAGAGGAATTAGAAGTTTAAGGATCAAATTTTGAGAGGGGTTTTCTGGTCTGCAAGTCTCTACTCCTACCAATGAAATGACAAAATGTGGACAAAAGCCTAAACTGTTCTTTCAGGTCGGTGCTAGGATAGAGGTACTTTGGCAAGATAGTGGCATTAGAGAATGCTGGTTTAGATGAAAAATCTGGAGTGTGTCTCCAAGGCTGCTGAAGGTCCAGTACGATGATTTACTTGATAAAGAGGGACCACAGAAACTAGAGGAATGGGTCCCTTCATCTAGAGGGGCAGCTACTGATTAATTGGGTATGCGATGTTCAGGCCGCTTAACAGTCAAGCCATGCTCTCCTGAACGCCATTCAGGTCGCACTCTTGAGTTTGAATCAGCACTGGATGCCTGGTGGTGTGATGGATGGTGGGAAGGTGTTGTAACTGCAGCTAATGTCAGTGGTAAATGGATCTTAGTCAGATTGCTCTGCCTTAGAAAGTGAATCATCATCCATCCCCAAAGTTGAAGTTGCTAAGAAGGTTGAGCAAGAATCGTTTGGTTTGGAAACCCCTGTGGATCTGGAAAATATGAAGGGAATAACTTTGAGGGAGCCACTCTATGTCGCTCATGAGGACAAGGGTAACAACTCTGGTGGTGGCTGTGATGATGAAGCTGACAAGGCTGTGAAGATACTTCTGGCCTTAAATGAACACAAGGATAATAACTCTTGTAGAGGCAGTGATGATGTTGACAATGAGGAGAAGACCTTTGGAGTTTGTAGTTGGGGATCATGTATTTATGAAAGTGACACTGACCAAGGGTGTAGGACAAGCTATCAGATCAAAGGAGCTGTCTCCTAAGTTCGTCGGGCCATATCAGATCTTAAGGAGGATCGGTCCAGTGGCTTATGAAATCGCCCTACCTCCCCAATTAGCAAATCTGCATAATGTCTTTCACGTGTCACAGCTAAGGAAGTATCTTGCAGACCCTAGTCACGTGTTGGAAGTGGACGATGTGCAGATCAGGAATGAGTTGTCGTTTGAAGCGAAACCAGTCAGGATTGACGATCAACAGAGTAAGCAGCTCAGAGGCAAGACCATCAACATGGTGAAGGTGGTGTGGGATGACAGATCGGGTGATTCAACTTGGGAATTAGAAGAAACCATGAGAGAAGCCTATCCCTACCTCTTTTCCTTGTAATTCAATTTTCGGGGACGAAAATTTTTCTTGTTGGGGAGATTGTAAGGATCTAGATAATTATTTGGAATAGAAGAAGTATAATTTTAATGAATTCTGAATAT
Source organism: Phaseolus lunatus (assembly GCA_013389735.1). Classification (NCBI taxonomy): domain Eukaryota; kingdom Viridiplantae; phylum Streptophyta; class Magnoliopsida; order Fabales; family Fabaceae; genus Phaseolus; species Phaseolus lunatus. The sequence goes on from CM023860.1 coordinate 26,653,502, forward strand.
GTTATTACTTAAAACGAAAAGAGCTTGTAATGGAAATTTCATGGTGGTCAGACCTCGGATGTCGCCCAAGGTCTGAGGGCGGCGTGGTAGAGGTCGGTCGGTGGACCACAGTGGGTTCCAGAAATCACATGTAGGGAGGTGTGATTTGAACCTTAGGAGTGCCATGCATGCAAAATAACTACGGGACTTTACGCTTGGACATAAGGGATTTACCTTAGTGTTGCATGCTTAGGCACGTAAGGATTGAGTACTGAGCTGCCCTCGGGCAGGAGAAGCTACCGACGTTACCGAGCCATGTGGGGGTGATAACACAGGCGTGGAGTAATAGTAGGACAAGCCCTCAACAGGGTGTGACGATGTGACATCGGTGACCAGAGTAAGGCGATGTGTTCTCGTCACACACAAGGGCGATAAGAGATCGCCAACAGGATGAGAGGAACATCGGTCATCAACAAGGATGGGAGACACATCGGTGGTCTGCCAGGGTGAGACATCGGTGGTCTGCCAGGGTGAGACATCGGTTGTCTGCCAGGGTGGGACATCGGTGGTCCTCCAGGGTGAGACATCAGTCGTCCGTCAGGAAGAGGAATCAGTTGTCCGTCAGGAAGAGGAATCAGTCATCGCCAGTATGAGAGGCATCGGTCATTGCCGGTATGAGAGGCATGGTCATCGCGCGAGCAGTCATCGGTGGATGGTTATCGCGCGATGTCGTGTTTCACACAGATAAGGTGGGACCCAGGCTCCCAGCGTGAACGTTCTGCATGCACGACACGTAGACAAAAAGGGTGTTTCAGAATAGTTAGCATCAGAGAGTTGGTATGCGCAGAAAACCCACATGGTCATACTGTTCAAGGAAGTGTGCACGCAAGCTTTCCTGCAGAGTGGGTGGTGGCAGCGGCATTTCTGGGCAAGTTGGTTTAGATTCAAAACTCACTCCTGAGAGGCAGTGGACGTTGCTGTGGTTCGAGAGTGATTGAGTGAGTTAGCTTTGGTTCCCTGTTTCTTTCCTTTCCATTTCCCTGCGTTCAGGCGTCCTAGCGAACCAGTTGAAGATCGGCGACTGCCATTGTCCTTCTGGGAAGTCTCTGCAAGTTCTCCCTGTAACATCCCGCCAAAATGCTTTTCATATTTATATAATGAAATAAAGGTAAAACCATAATATCGAACTGAACATAAATATATATATGTAATGAAATTTCTCCTCACAGGGAGTTTAATACATAACCAGTCAGTTTTCCAAAACTTAAACAAAATACAGCAAAATAAAAAAAAACAGGCGATCTCCTAACAGAAAACAGGCGATCTCCTATCAGAAACAGAAAACAGGTGATCGCCTAACAGAAACAGAAACAGGCGATCTCCTTCCGGCGACCACTCACTGAGGAGCTCTACTTCCTGCAACATCATCTGCTCCCGTGTAAAATCATACACGATCATCACAGGTTTAAGAAAACATCTACAAAACAAGAACACAGGGTAAGCTAGATATTTTAAAGAGAATTTAGATATGAAACTTTAAAATCAAGATAAAACAAATTTAAGACACCCACGTAAAAACCATCAACTTTCTCATTCCCATCACATGACCATCAAGTAATCACATATTTCACAATTTCCTCAAGAGTCTTTCAATTCACATAATTCATCAAGTGTCTATCAATTTCAATGTTTCTCATTTCTCACGTCAGACTTCCACTGACTCATCACACACAGACACTTGACACTACTTCCAGAAGACTCGTGCGTTGAACTTAGCATCCAGAGACCTGCACCTGTCATACTTCATTGCTGTAATGTCCCCACAGCCATGCGCATAAACATAATCTCGATCTCAATCTCATCACCCTCACAGTATGACAGGGTTAATCCATATAACAGGTCAAGTCAGTTATCTTTCAAACGACCTACCCATACATATGGACCTCCTTCGACTCTCACCAACTGAATGACTTCATCTATGTGACTCCATCATATCAGCAGAGTCAGGATCGTCTCATTCACAGGATACTCACTGATTAACACACCTCATAACCAATCTCAACACGGTATTTCCTTTCCTGAAAATACTATGTCTTGATCCCTCATTCACAACATTCAACACATCATATAACACTTAAATGAACGATTCCAATCACAGCAACAATCATTCCACGGTTCAGCTTTTCGAATATCACATTTCAATCTCAAACAGCTTCAACGACACTAAAACAGGGAAGTTCGAAATCAACATTTAAAACCGGCGATCACGTCGCCCCACACATAAAAACAGAGCATTGTGAAAAGGAATATAAAAACCGGCGACCACGTCGCCCTCACTTCAGAACCTACTCGCCTAACGTTTTTATAAATGAAAATGCTAGCTTCCCTTACCTGAACTTGCGCAAAACACCAACAGCTCCAAAACCCACCGAAGCTTAAAGATGCCTTAACTCTGTTCTAGCGTCCTGACGGAAAACTCGCAGAGAACTCCCCAGGTATCCAAGGGCAGTCGTCGCTCGTCGTTCTGGTGCTTGGGGATGCCTGAATCGCAGCGCGAAGGAGAGAAAAGAGGAGGATGAAGGTAGACTCACTCTGTCACTCTTGAACCACAACAACATTCTCCCTCTCAGAAGTGGGTTTTTGAATCTAAACCAACTTGTCCACAAATGCCACTGCCACCACCCACTCTGCAAGGAAAGCTTGCGAGCACGCTTCTCTGAACAGTACGACCCCGCGTGCCTCTGCGCATGCCAACACTCTGATGTCACTATTCTGAACCACCCTTTTTGTCTGCGTGTCGCGCGTGCAGGACGCCCGCATGTCTCGCGCCCTGGCGATGCCCGCATGTCTCTCGCGCCCTGGCGATGCCCGCATGCTTCTCGCGCCCTTGCGATGCCCGCATGTCTCTCGCGCCCTGGCGATGCCTGCATGCCTCGCGCCCTGGCGATGCCCGCATGTCTTTCGCGCCCTGGCGATGCCCACATGCCTCGCGCCCTGGTGATGCCTGCATGCCTCGAGCCCTGGCGATGCCCGCATGCCTCGCGTCCTGGCGATGTCCGCATGTGTAGTCTAGGCGACAAGCGATTATGTACTAACCAAGCGATCTCATAGTCTTCTAAGCTACACTTTCCTTCCTTTTTATTTTAAATAAAAACATACTTAGAATTCATTTAAAATATATACCTTTTATTCCAATTTAATTTTACAGGTCCTTACACTCCCATCAGGACACTAGAACAGAGTAAGTCATTTTACTCTGTTTTTCGAGTCGAATCTGAGCTTGAGAGGGTTGCCTCTACATAGGCATTGCCGGCAACTCCCTTAGCTCCAGAAATCGTCTCTGTTAGCGTAGAAAATGAGTAGTATAGTCAGTTTTGTGATAAAGGCTCCATGGTGCAGGTTAGGACATCTTTAAGCTTCGGTGGGTTTTGGAGCTCTTAGTGATTTTGCGCAAGTTCAGGTAAGGGAAGCCAGCATTTTCGTTTATAAAAACTTTAGGCGAGTAGGTTCTGAAGTGAGGGCGACGTGGTCGCCGGTTTCATATTCTATTTCACGATGCTCTGTTTTTATGTGTGGGGCGACGTGATCGCCGGTTTTAATGCAAATTTCGAAATCCCCTGTTTTAGTGTCGTTTTGAAATTGTTTGAGATTGAAAGGTGAAATGCATATGATATTCGAAAATCGGAACTTTGGTATGGTTGTTTCTGTGATTAGGATTGTTTAAGAAAAGATTCAAAATATTATATGATGGAATTGTGCTTTTACGTGTTGTATGATGCATTGAATGTTGTGAATGTGGGATCAAGGCATAGTATTTTCAGGAAAGAAAATACCGTGTAAGATCGTGTGTAATGTGCATTGACTAGGGACTTGTCTAGAAGGAGATATCCTGACTCTCCTGATATAATGGAATCATATAGATGAAGTTATTTAGGCGTTGAGAGTCGAAGGAGGTTCATATGTATGGGTAAGTTGTTTGAAAGATAACTAACTTGACCTGTTGTATGGATTAACCCTGTCATACTGGGAGAGTGATGATATTGAGATTTATTTATGTGCATGGCTGTGTCGATTCACAGCGACCCTGTGTGGATTCACAGTGGTGTAGTATGACAGGTGCAATCTCTGAGTCTGAGTCAACGCACGAGTCTTCCGGAAGTAGAGTCATGTGTCTATGTGTTATGAGTCAGTGGAAAGTCTGACATGTGAACCATGAGTATTGAATGTATTGAATAGACACTTGACGAGTTTGTGGACTATGGGGATATTGACGGTTGAAATTGATATAGATTATGAATGGTGTGAAGAATTATGCTTTCTATTGATATAAAGTTTCATATTTAAAGTTTTTAAAAATATCTAGCTTACCCTTTTGTTTTGTATCGTGGTTGTTTTTCTTAAACCTGTGATGATCGTGTATATTTGCACGGGAGCAGATGAGGTTGCAGGTAGTAGAGCTCCTCAGTGAGCATTTCTGGAGGAGGAGATCGCCGGATTTTGAATGCTGTTGTTTTGTTTTATTTTGAAAACTCCTGTATGGAGATGTATTAAAACTTCCTCGAAAAGGGATATTATTTTGAGGCACATTTGTATTAATGGATGAATTATATTATGTATATACCTATGTTAAATTTTTGATATTATTGTTTCACCTTTATTTTACTATATAAAAATGAGCAATATTTTGAGGGGCGTTGCAGACGCCCTAGCGGCCGTTTGCACTTCGACGCTCAAGTCAAGATTAGGGCAAGAAACACTAAAGTATAGCAAAGCGTTCTAGTCTCAAATGCTGCGTAGCTTTGGGAATGCTTTGTTACCTGTTTTATAGCCCTTCTAGGGATCCTGCCGCCTATCCTCGTGTCCATGCGTGTCTCGCGGCAGCCTTCCATTCTTGGAGTGCAACTCTCATGGCAACCTTCCTTTCCTGGAGTGATTAACTTAAGCGTGGGCGCTAGGACATACACTGCAACCCTAGTGCTGCGCGACCGAATCTTATGTCTTAAATTAATAATACTCACATGCCTTTTATGTGTTTCTTTCTTTTAAGGATAAATCCTCTATGCCAAAACCTTACATCACATGAAAACCCTGCGTGCGTGACATATCCTCGAACCTGATTCATGTTCTTACACATGTGATTCTGTGGGCCCCTCTGCGGGTCTCATAGTGCCAACCTCTCCTGTGCCGACCTCTCGCTCAATGGCCGACGTCCGAGGTCTGGCCACTACACAAGCCCCCCAGGCTCGAGCTGGGACTTGTTCCAGCGAAGAGCCTTACAACTTGCCTGGTTGACCTCTGCAACATGGGCCCACACGTCCTTGTTACAGTCCTGAGTGATTTGACACATGCTGTACCGAGAAATGACACGTTCGCGCATTTTGCCTGGAGCGTACACGTGGCAATCTTTAGCGGCTAGGATGGCTTGACGCTTCATGTTCTCTTTATACATTACTTCCTTGTTTTCTACGCTCCCTACTGTTTCTGATGGAAGAGGCCCAAGCCCAAGTCCAAGCCCAAGCCCAAACCCATGTTCAAGTCCAAGACCTATCTCAAGCCCACCAAATAGAAGATATGGGCCAACTACAAGGGCTATGGCAAGAAGAATACAAGAGGATTGGGACACTGCTACTGATGGCAGAGAGACTTTCCTCTACATGATAAAGATGCCATAAGTTTAGTGTAGAAGTAGAATTTAATTTTCTTGTCAAAATTAAAATAGGAAAATAATTGTAATTTTCTTAGAATTAATTTTGGCACCTAAAACACCAACCTAGGTTAATTTAGGGTTTTTAAAACCACTAAATTAACCAAGGTCAGTTTGGAAAGCCTAGAGAGGGTGAGCGTGAAATACTAATCACACCCCTCCCATGTGCTCTCATTTTTAGGCTCCACCTTGAGGAGGATTTCATTTTGAATTTCCCTCCATTTTCATTTGAATTTTCAGCCCTCTAAACACTATAAATAAGAGGGCTTGGCTCATGTAATTCTCAAGATTAATTTGAGTGAAATTGCTGCCAACTTTGTGCCAATTATCACTCTTGTCTCCTACCTCTAGGATAGACACCTTAGTCTTTGTACCGACCAGTCCTCGGACACCGAGAACAGGTAGTAAAGGGCGAACCACGTCAGCTGGGTCCCACAGCATGGGCCAAAGCCACGTGGAGTGGACCCCGCAGGCAGCTTGGATTAGAGGGTGATCAGTCATCGGTGTGTTCCCTTAGAGAATGGTGATCAGTCATCGGTGTGTCCAATTAGAGAAGGGTGATCAGTCATCGGTGTGTTCCCTTAGAGAATGGTGATCAGTCATTCCCCTCAGAGTAGGGTGATCAGTCATCGGTGTGTACCCTGAGAGAGAGGTGATTAGTCATCAGCCTACAGAGAAGGGCGATGAGTCATCAGCCTACAGAAAGGGGTGATTAGTCATCAGCCTACAGAGAAGGGTGATGAGTCATCAGCATGTTCCCACAAAGAAGGGTGAGTAGTCATCAGCGTGATGGTCACTAGAAAGGGCTGATGTGTCCTCGTCACTTCGTAGGGTGATCAGTCCTCGGCAACAGAGTGTGGCGAGGTGACATCGGTCTTGGGTGATTTGAACAACGTAACCAGAACAGTTAAGATTGGTTCCCAGTGTGGGCCAATGTCCAGTTAAATACCCAGAGGTAGGGAGAGAGGCCTGGATGACGAAGAGCCTATGCGGGTAGCAGGGAGAGCACAGTTAGGTGTAGAGTCCTGAGGGGTCGAGTACTCATCAGAACTAGGGTTTCCCAGTAAAGGCTACATGCATGGCACGTGAACAGTGAAGACACTCCCAGAACAGGCGGCCCCAGAGACTAGGTGCACAAGGAGGCACCCAGGTGGTCACCCTGTTAAAGTTTGCACTCCAGAGAAGGAAACCTTACGTGCTAGATTACCCTAAGATTGGGTGATAGCGGCACAAGGGTATTCCAGTAAACCCTAAATATGGCTAGCAGCGCAGTAAACCCTAATTAGGGCTAGCGGCGTAGTAAACCCTATACTATATAAGGGACAGTAAAATACTTCACAAAGGTATGCAGTTTCTAGACCTAAACACAGAGAAACTCAATACACTTGGTGTTCCTTGCCCTACACTGACTTGAGCGTCAGAGTGCAAACGACCTTTAGGGCGCCCCCTTTCTCTTTTGCAGGTGCAGATTGCTTCGAAAGAACCAAGCACGTATCAACGTAAGGAAGGAGGCGTGTGAGTGTCGTGAGTCAACCGACAGGCGAGTCAACCGGCAAGAACAGTCTTCATTCTTCATCTTTTCCAAGTGAGATGGCCTCACCACTCACTCTCCACACCTAACACTTCACCTTCAAGGAAACCACAACTCCTAGGAGCTCCTTGCACATCTTCAACCATAGCTTCCGCCACCTTCAAATTCATTTTCAGCTCATGGAAGAAAGCACTCAAGCTAGGCTACATCAGTTTCATTCCCTCTCATTTTCTCATTTCAAAGTCTCTCATCTGCGAACTGTTCTTCGAGCGCCTACCACTCCTCTCAAACTTCAACATTTCATCCTTTCATTAGCCAAAGGTACGTTCTTTTGGCCTCCTCTACCTTCGTTTTGTTATTACGACGTTCTTTGTTTGCCTGTAACTATCTGGGATTGCCTGTTAGATTCTCGTTTCCGTTTCGCTTTTGCCCTACCTTACTGTTCTGTCGCGTTTCCTGCAACGCAATATCCTTTCCCTCTTTCTGAGTTTCTCCTTCTTTTTGTTGTCTTCCCTTGTGTTTTAGCCTTTGAAATGGCCCAGCCTTCCTCCTCTCACTCGGGGTCTGAATCGGACTCCCCCCAATCTCCTGCCCGTCAAGTAGTTATAGGGCTCCACTCAAACTACTATCAACTCCTGTACCCCTGGGCCGCCGAAGGGCTTCTCAAGGAATCCTCAGATTTTACTACCTCCGAGTCCATCGTCACCTACAGGAAGGCTAAGGTGCGAAGCAAAAGCAGCCACGCTAATCGAGTCTTCGGGAAAGACCACGATAAGTACATTGGGGAAGCCCCTCCTTCAACTGACGACCTGGCCCTCTACGCCGAGCCCCTAGCTGCAGAGACCACCGCTCCTCCCCAAATCGCGGCTGCTGAGGCTGCTCCCTCGAACGATGAGGGGACCTGCTCCGGTCTGGTATTCAAACGAAGACGCACACAAGACGCCGTGACAGGTCCCTCGTTTGGCTCAGAGGGAGAGGGTCCACGGGCCCCCTTAGGTGTTTCCTCCTCCCCCCGCGTTGCCATGGAGCAAGGAGAAAGCGTCTCCGCGGAAGGGCAGCTGAGCCCCCCTACCTCCCTGGCGCCATTTCTGCAGCGCACCTTGAAGTCCTCCCAAGAGATCGAGGAGGTGGAGAGCCTGGAGGTAGGGCCGCTGATGGACCAGGTGGCCCGGGGCTTTGGCAAGGCCCTTGGGAGTGCCAGCCTTCTTTTTACAAAAATGATGAAGGCACATCACGAGCCTCACCCTAGAGGTGGCTGACTTGCGAAAGTCAAACAAAGAGGTTAGGGACCTCCTGTTCTCTAAGTCTCAGGAGGCCCTGCGAGCCCACGCAAAGTGCAACGACTTTCGCATGGCCGTGGAGGACCTGAAGGGTGAGGCGAGTCGCCAAGAGGAAACCATTGCTGATCTAAAAGAAGAACTGGCGCGGCGTGATGATGACCTGGCCCAGCGGGAGGTTGAGCTGGTCAGGGTGAAGGAGGAGGCCGCTGAACTGAAGGCGGAGATGGCCCGAAGGGAGGAGCGCTACCAGAAGTCCATGGAGGAACTTAGCGACGAGGCAGCTCAAGCCTATAGCGCTGGGTTTGGTGATGCCATGGCCCAGGTTGCCTGCGCGCATCCGGGGGTGGACCTCTCCCAAACCGGCTTCAACAAAGTCATCCGAGATGGGCAGCTGGTGGATGCTGCTGTAGACCCTTGAGTCCTCCCTTCTCTCCTTTTTTTTGTTTTGCACAAACAACTTCTTTGTAAATGTACTGACCAGTCCTCGAACGTCAGCTGGGTCCCACAGCGTGGGCCAAAGCCACGTGGAGTGGACCCCATAGGGGGTATTGTACAGAAAGGGGTGACTAGTCATCAGCTTACAGAAAGGGGTGACTAGTCATCAGCCTACAGAAAGGGGTGACTAGTCATCAGCCTACAGGGAGAAGGGTGACGAGTCATCACCCTATAGAGAGGGGTGATTAGTCATCAGCCTACAGGAAAGGGTGATTAGTCATCAGCCTACAGAGAGGGGTGACTAGTCATCAGACTACAGAGAGGGGTGACTAGTCATCAGACTACAGAGACGGGTGAGTAGTCGTCAGATCACCAGGATGGGCGGAGATGTCATCGTAAAACTCAGCAGGTCGAGGAGTCCTCGACGACAGAGTGTGGCGAGGTGACATCGGCCTTGGGTGATTTGAATAGCGTAAACAGAACAGCTAAGATTGGTTCCCAAAGTGGGCCAGTGACCAGTTAAATACCCAGAGTTAGGGAGATGCCTGGATCACGAAGTGCCTATGCGGGTAGCAGGGAGAGCACAGTTGGGTGTAGAGTCCTGAGGGGACGAGTACTCACCAGAGCTAGGGTTTTCCCAGTGAAGCTACATGCATGGCACGTAAACAGTGAAGGCACTCCCAGAATAGGTAGCCCCAGAGACTAGGTGCACGAGGAGGCACCCAGGTGGTCACCCTGTGAGAGTTTGCACTCCAGAGAAGGAAACCTTATGTGCTAGATTACCCTAAGATTGGGTGATAGTGGCGCAAGGGTATTCCAGTAAACCCTAAATATGGCTAGTAGCGCAGTGAACCCTAATTAGGGCTAGCGGCGCAGTAAACCCTAGACTATACAAGGGACAGTAAGATACTTCACAAAGGTACGCAGTTTCTAGACCTAAACACACAAAGAGAAACTCAATACACTTGGTGTTCCTTGCCTTACACTGACTTGAGCGTCGGAGTGCAAACGGCCTCTAGGGTGCTGTAAGGACCTGTAAAAAATAATTGGAATAAAAAGGGTTATATTTTAAAAGAATTCTATGTATGTTTTATTTAAAATAAAAAGGGAGGAAAAGTTAAGTTTAGAAGGCTATGAGATCGCCGGTTGCCTGCTACACTTGAGCGCCAGGTGGACGTCGCCAGGGCGCGAGGCATGCGGGCATCGCGCGGGCGCGAGGCATGCGGGCATCGCGCGGGCGCGAGGCATGCGGGCATCGCGCGGGCGCGCGAGGCATGCGGGCATCGCGCGGGCGCGAGGCATTCGGGCATCGCGCGCGAGCGAGGCATGCGGGCATCGCGCGGGCGCGAGGCATGCGGGCATCGCGCGGGCACGAGGCATGCGGGCATCGCGCGGGCGCGAGGCATGCGGGCATCGCGCGGGCGCGAGGCATGCGGGCATCGCGCGGGCGCGAGGCATGCGGGCATCGCGCGGCGCGAGGGCATGCGGGCATCGCGCGGGCGCGAGGCATGCGGGCATCGCGCGGGCGAGAGGCATGCGGGCATTGCCAGGGCGCGAGGCATGTGGACGTGGCCAAGGCGCGAGAGGCATGCGGGCATTGCCAGGGCGCGAGGCATGTGGACGTGGCCAAGGCGCGAGAGTTATGAGGGCGTCGCCAGGGAAGACATCGGTCGTCTCCCAGAGGAAGACATCGGTCGTCTTCCAGGGCGAAGGAGACATCGGTCGTTCGCCAGGATGAGTCAGCAGTGGAAAGTTATCGCGCGACGTCGAGTTTCACACAGAGTAAAGTGGGGCCCAGACTCCCAGCATGAAACGTCCTGCACACGCGCCACGTAGACAAAAAGGGTGGTTTAGAGTGGTGACATCAGAATGTTGGCATGCGCAGGAGACACTCGCGGTCGTACTGTTCAGAGCAGTGGTTGGCATGCACAAGCGACAACAGTGGTAGTACTGTTCAGAGCAGTGGTTGGCATGCACCAGAGACAACAGTGGTCGTACTGTTCAGGGCAGTGGTTCTCAGACTTTCCTGCAGAAGGGGTGGCAGCAGCAGCATACGTGGACAGGTAAGCTGGGATTCAAAAGCCACTGCGGGAATGGCAAAGAGCGTTACAGACTCAAGAGTGTTAGAGTGAGTGCAAACTTCCTCCCTCCCTTCTTCCCTTCCTTGCGTTGAGACTCAGGCAACCTCCAGCATCAGTGCGACAAGCGACGTTGCCCTTAGAGCACTTAAGAGGTTCTCTGCAAGTTCTACAGACCAGGCGTTGAAAACAGAGCTAAGGCATCCTTCAGGCTCGGTGGGTTTTGAGCTCGCGGTATTTTACGCAAGTCCAGGTAAGGGAAGCTAGCCTTCATTTTCAATACAAGCCATAGATTAGCTGTTTCTGAAGTAAGGGCGACGTGGTCGCCGGTTTTCGTTTTCATTTTCGTGAATGCTCTGTTTCTATGCGTTGGGCGACGTGGTCGCCGGTTTTAAATGCAGACTTTTCGAAATACCCCGTTTTGAATTAGATCGCCGGTTTTGGCGCTGTTTTACGAACTCCCCTGTTTTTGGTGTTGTTTTGAAACTGTTTGAGATGTAAATGTGATATTCGAAAATAAGAACCTTGGAGTGAGTTTTGCTGTGATTGAAATCATTCCTTAAGTGTTATGTGATGTGTTGAATGTGGTGAATGTGGGATCGAGGCATAGTATTTTCAGGAAAGAAAATACCGTGTAAGATCGTGTAGGATGTGCATTGATCGGTGATGTCTATAATGAGATTATCCTGACTCTCCTGAGATAATGGATTCATATAGATGAAGTTATTCAGGCGTTGAGAGTCGAAGGAGGTTCATATGTATGGGTGAGTCGTGTGAAACAGAACGAGCTCGGCCTGTTATATGGATTAACCCTGTCATACTGTGAGAATGGTGAACTTGAGATCGAGAATGTGTTGATGCGCATAGCTGTGGAAACATTACAACAGCTTTGTATGACAGGTGCAGAATCTCTGAGTCTAGTCAATGCACGAGTCTTCCGGAAGTAGGTCAAGTGTCTTGTGTGCTGGGTCAGTGGTGGTCTGACATGTGAAATGAGGAACTTGAAATTTATAGACACTTGATGCAGTATTGTGAAAATGAATGACTCTTGTGAATATTGTGGAATGTGTGATTTCTGGGCGATCAGGTGAAGAGTATTGAGAAAATCTATAGCTTTACGTGAATTTCTTGAAAATTGCTTACCCTGATTTTAATGTTCTTATTTAAACTCTCTTTAAAATATCTAGCTTACCCTGCGTGTTTTGCTCGTTGGCTGTTTTTTCTCTTTAAACTGTGATGATCGTGTATAACTTACACGGGAGCAGATGATTTTCCAGGAAGTAGAGTTCCTTAGTGAGTGGTCGCCGGAAGGAGATCGCCTGATTTCTGTTCTGGTAGCAGATCGGCTGTTTTGGGTCTTCCGATAGGAGATCGGCCTCGTCCGATAGGAGATCGGTCTCTTCCGATAGGAGATCGCCTGCTTTGTTTTTTTACTGTATTTTGTTTATGTTTCTGGAAAATTTGACCGAATTTGTATTAAACTCCCTGTGAGGAGAAACTACATTTCATATATATAATATTTTGTTCACTTCAATCTATTTGTTACCTTTATTTTCATTATATACATTTGTATAGTATTTTGGCGGGATGTTACAGGCGCCCCCTTTCTCTTTTGCAGGTGCAGATTGCTTCGAAAGAACCAAGCACATATCAGCGTGAGGAAGGAGGCGTGTGAGTGTTGTGAGTCAACCGACAGGCGGGTCAACCGGCAAGAACATTTGGCGCCCACCGTGGGGCCGGAGTAAAACAAGGTCCCATACACAAGAGTGAGAGTAAGAACCACGGAAGATGAGGAATACAAGACACGGGTCCATTCCACCAAACGGAGGCGACAGCGTTACCATGCAACAGCTGATGGAAACGATGCGCGCCCTCCAGGAGACGGTGGCGGAATCTCGAGCACATCAGGCGCGTATGCAGGAAGACCTGGCCGCCTCACAGGCCAGGAATGAGGAGTTACACCGAGCAAATGAGGACCTGCGCTTGAATTTGTAGCACATACAACAAGCTGGAGATCGTGGGGAAGATGATCGAGCCCCACCAGTGCCTCCAAGGGCCTTTCCCATGCCTTTCTCCCAGACAATTATGAACACGGTGGTCCCAGCCTTCTTTGTAGGACCTAAAACCGTGTTCACCGGGAAAGAAGATCCTGAAACGCATCTCACTGCTTTCCACACGCAGATGATGTTGTCAGGAGGGTCCGACGCAGTGCACTGTAAGCTCTTTATGGCCACACTGACAGGAACTGCGCTGGAATGGTTCGTGAGTTTGCCTGAAGGACATATCACTTCTTTTGCGCAATTCTCCGCGCTGTTCAGGGAGCAATATCTTGTCAACAGGGCCCCTCCCCCAGTGTCTTACGATCTTTTTGATGTAAGGCAGCATCAGAGAGAGTCCCTCAAAGATTACCTCAATAGGTTTGGGGCGATGGTGGTAAGGTTGCACACCAAGGATGAAGACATGGTGGTGCACGCCTTCAGGAAGGGCGTATTGCCAGGGCCTTTCAGCGAGTCTCTAATACGCAGCCGTCCCAAGACCTTCAGTGACATAAAACAGTGTGCTGTGGCCCATATTGTCGCTGAAGGAGAGCTCAGCGAGAAGCGAGAAAGCGCAGTCTCGTTAAGGCCCCGAGCGCCTAGTCGGCCTCAACCGCTGCGGGTACACGAGGCGACCACGAAGAAGAAACTTCAGGGAAAACAGAAGCCCTACGAGCCCCGAAAACCACAGCCTAGGGCGCGAGGCAAAGATGACATGCCCCCTAGGCATGAATTTGTGGTGGAGTTGAAGGAACTGATTGCCATTCCTAACGTGGCAGAAAGATTGAAGATGCCCCCAAAGAGTGACAAGAGGTTGGGGCCCAACAAAAATGCATGGTGCAAATTCCATCAGGCTTTTGGGCACCCCGTTCGAAATTGCCTGGCTCTGGCTCACCAATTGGACGAGTTGGTGAAGAGTGGGTTTTTGAACGACTATCTAAAGGAGGCATCGGAAGGTGAGACAGTTGTTGCACCAAGGGCAGACCAGGGGCATGAAGTGCCCATACATGGTGAGATCCACACTATATCAGGTGGGTTCTCAGGAGGAGGGTGCACTTCTTCGCAACGTAAGAAGTATGCACGTTTGGTGATGGCAGTAGAGGCCTGCGAGGAAGATCACTTTCCGGACATCGACCTCGTCTTCACCAAGGCTGATCGCCGAGATGTTGTCCCCCATGATAACGATCCGGTGGTCATTTCAGTAGTCACTGCTGCACGTAAGGTGCACCGGGTATTGGTCGATCAGGGAAGCTCGGCCGATGTGATGTTCTGGTCGACTTTCAACAAGCTACAGTTGTCTCTTGATCAGCTGCGACCCTACGTTGGCTGTTTGTATGGGTTCGCAGGAGACCAAGTAGAAGTGCGGGGGTACATAGAGCTGAGGACCACGTTCACCGATGGAGTAGCATCCCGCACAGAGAATATCAGGTACCTTGTGGTGAACGCTCCCTCTGCTTACAACATACTTCTGGGCAGACCGGCCCTGAACCGGCTAGGGGTCGTGGTATCCACAAGACACATGAAGATGAAGTTGCCATCGATGGAGGGGATGGTGGTAACCATCAAGTCAGATCAAAAAGAGGCTAAAAGGTGCTATGAGAATAGCCTCAAGACGAAGAGGGGAGTCTGCATGGTGACCACCTCACCACCGGGAGGAGGTATCAATGAAGCAGATATGCCTCGAGGTGACGTCGGGGTCACCCGAGTAGAGGTCGCCCGGGTGAGGCGACCAGAACCCGCAGAGGAGGTCGTGGAAAAAGAAATCGGGGGGAAGGTTTTCAAGTTGGGTAAGTCCCTGTCTCAGGAGACCCAAGATCAGGTAGCGAGGGTTATAGGAAAGCATCTTGACGCTTTCGCTTGGTCTCCCTCAGACATGCCAGGTATTGACCCCGACTTTCTATGCCATCGCCTGACACTGAATCCCCAAGCCAGACCGGTCCGCCAGAGGAGACGGAAGTTCAATGATGAGCGAAGGCAGGTAGTCAGGGAGGAAACACACAAGTTGCTGAAAGCAGGTCACATACGGGAAATACAATACCCTGAGTGGCTTGCGAACGTCGTCCTGGTAAAAAAGGCCAACGGGAAATGGAGGATGTGTGTGGACTTTACAGATCTTAACAAGGCTTGTCCAAAAGATTCCTATCCTCTGCCCAACATAGATGCGTTAGTAGACAGTGCCTCAGGCTGCAAATTACTCAATTTCTTGGAAGCTTTCTCTGGGTACAATCAAATCAAGATGTACCCGATGGATGAGAACAAGACTGCGTTCATGACAGAGCTGTCTTGTTACTGCTACACAGTCATGCCGTTTGGCCTGAAGAATGCGGGTGCCACATATCAGAGGCTGATGGACAAGGTCCTTACCCCCATGCTGGGACGCAATGTGCAGGCATATGTAGATGACATGGTAGTGACGTCCCAGGCATGAGATCAGCATATTGACGACCTGGAGGAGCTGTTCAACACAATAGCGAAGTACAGGCTGAAGTTGAATCCAGAAAAGTGTGTCTTTGGGGTGGAGGTGTAACATCCCGCCAAAATACTATTCATATTTATATAATGAAAATAAAGGTAACAAATAGATTGAAGTGAACAAAATTATATATATGTAATGAAGTTTCTCCTCACAGGGAGATTAATACAAATTCGGTCACTTTTCTAGAAAACGTAAACAAAATACAGTAAAATATGAATACAGGCGATCTCCTAACAGCAAAAAGGCGATCTCCTATCAGAGAACGGCGATCTCCTATCAGAGAACGGCGATCTCCTATCAGAAAACAGAAGAAGAGTGATCGCCTAACAGAAATAGGAACAGGCGATCTCCTTCCGGCGACTACTCACTGAGGAGCTTTACTTCCTGCAACATCATCTGCTCCCGTGTAAATTATACACGATCATCACAGGTTTAAGAAAAAGCCAAACACAACACCAAAATCACAGGGTAAGCTAGATATTTAAAAGAGAGTTTAGATATGAACTTTAAAAAAAACAAGGTAAAACAAATTCAAGATACCCACGTAAAACTATCAATTTTCTCATTCTCTTCACATGACCATCAAGTAAACACGTATTTCACAATTCCTCAAGAGTCATTCAAATCACATAATGCATCAAGTGTCTATCAAATTCAATGTTCCTCATTTCTCACATCAGACTTCCACTGACTCATCACACAAGACACTTGACACTACTTCTGGAAGACTCGTGCATTGACTAGACTCAGAGATCTGCACCTGTCATACTAAACTGCTATAATGTTTCCACAGCTATGCGCATCAACACAATCTCGATCTCAATTTCATCACTCTCACAGTATGACAGGGTTAATCCATATAACAGGCCGAGCTCGTTCTTTTTCACACGACTCACCCATTCATATGAACCTCCTTCGACTCTCCCAACTGAATAACTTCCTCTATGTGATTCCATTATCTCAGTAGAGTCAGGATATCTCATTATAGAATCACCGATCAATGCACAACCTACACGATCTTACACGGTATTTTCTTTCCTGAAAATACTATGCCTTGATCCCACATTCACAACATTCAACACGTCATACAACACTAAATGAACGATTCCAGTCACAGAAAAACTCATGCCAAGGTTCAGATTTTCGAATATCACATTTAAATCTCAAACAGTTTCAAACAACACCAAAAACAGGGGAGTTCAAAAAACAACGCCAAAACCGGCGATCTCGTTCAAAAACAGGGGATTATGCAATAACAGTTGAAAACCGGCGACCACGTCGCCCCATCATCTCAAACATCTACTATAAGGTTTTTCGTTGGAAATAAGGCTAGCTTCCCTTACCTGGACTTGCGCAAAACACCTAGAGCTCCAAAACCCACCGAAGGTTAAAGATGCCTTAGCTCTGTTTTCAGCGTCTGGTTTGTAGAACTTGCAGAGAACCTCCCAGGTGCTCTAAGGGCAGTCGTCGCTGGTTGCACTGGTGCTTGAGGTTGCCTGAATCGCAGCGCGAAGGAGAGAAAAGAGAGGGATGAAGATGCACTCACTCTTTCACTCTCGAGTCTCTGTAACGTTCTTTGCCTCCTCGCAGTGGGTTTTTGAATCCAAGCCTACTAGTCCACGCATGCTGCTTCCACCACCCCCTCTGCAAGAAAGCCAGAGTGTACGTTTCACTGAACAGTACGGCCATGGTTGTCTTCTTGTGCATGCCAACCACTTCCCTGAACAGTACGACCGCGAGTGTCTCTTGCGCATGCCAACCTTCTGATGTCACTATTGTAACATCCCGCCAAAATAATACATACATACATGTATAATGAAATTAAGTGTAACCAAATAATATTGAAGAGTACAAGATAATATGTATATATATCAGAAATGAAGTTACTCCTCTTAGGGAGTTTAATACATAACCAAATCAAATGTTTTCAAGGTTTAACGAAAATAAATGAAATACAGTAAGACCGGCGGTCTCAAAAAAACGGCGATCTCCAACATAAAACGGCGATCCCAAACAGAAGACCTCAAAACGGGCGATCTTCTATCAGGACACGAAAACCGGCGATCACCACCGAGAGGTGGAAATAGGCGATCTCTTTCCCCGGCGACCACTCACTAGAGAGCTCTTCTTCCTGGAAGATCATCTGCTCCCGTGTAACAATTACACGATCATCACAGTTTTGAGAAAACAACCACAATAACAGATAAAAGGGTAAGCTAGATAATTTAAAAGAAGTTTAAATCAAGAACATGAAAATCCAAGTAAACCAAGTTCCAAAATATCCATGTAAAACGTAGAGCTGCTCATAGCATTCAGCTGATCGCCCAAAATCACAAACTTCACAACATTCACCCATAGTCATTCCATTTCACAATACAGCATCAAGTGTCTATCAATATTCAAGTTTCTCATTTCACATGTCAGACTTTCCACTGACTCACCACACAAGACACTTGACACTACTTTCGGATTGACTCGTGCGTTGATTAGACTCAGAGATCTGCACCTGTCATACCACACCACTGTGAAATCCACACAGGGTCGCTGTGAATCCACACAGCATGCGCATATATCATCTCAATGTTACCATAGTTCTCCTGGTATGACAGGGTTAATCCATAGGACAGACGGAGCTCGTTCTTTTTCACACGAGACGCCCATCATATAGACCTCCTTCGACTCTCAACAACTGAGTAACTTCCTCTACGTGATTCCATTACCTCAGCAGAGTCAGGATATCCCCTTAGGAATCACCGATCAATGCACCTACCACAAGATCTTACACGGTATTTTCTTTCCTGAAAATACTATGCCTCGATCCCACATTCACAGCATTCAAAGACATCATGCCACACTTAAAAGAATGATTTCAATCACAGCAATAGCCATTTCAAAGGATTCATATTTTCGAATATCTCATGTAATTCTCAAGCAGTTCTCAAAACAACATCAAACACAAGGAGTTCGCAAAACAGCGCCAAAACCGGCGATCTAGTTCAAAATATGGTATTTCGAAGGCTGTATATTAAAACAGGCGACCACGTCGCCCAAGCACACAACACAGAGCATTTCACGAAGACGAAAGCGAAAACGGCGACCACGTCGCCCACACTTCAGAAACAGCTAATCTATGGCTTGTATTGAAAATGAAGTCTAGCTTCCCTTACCTGGACTTGCGCAACCACCAGGAGCTTCGAAATCCAACGAAGCTTGCAGAATACCTTGGCTCTGTTTTTCGCGTCTGGTCTGAAGAACTTGCAGAGGACTACCCAAGTGCTCCAATGGTGTTGCTTCTCGTCGTACTCTTGTGTGGAGAGGCTGAAATCGCAACGCGGAGGAGGGAACTCACTCTTTCTCTCTTCGACTACAACAACGTTTTCGTCCTCTTCAGTAGTGGATTTCAGTAACTTAAACCAACTTATCCCTCCAAAAGCAGCTGCCACCACCCACTCTGCAGGGAAGTTTGCGTGTACGCTTCCCTGCACAGTACTACTAAGCATGCCTCTGCGCAGGCTACGCTATGAGGTCACTATTCTGAACCACCTTTTCGTCTACGTGGCGCGCGTGCAGAACGTCTCTTGCTGGGAGTCTAGGTCCTACGTTCTCGGTGTGTAACTAAGCGCCGCGCGATGACCTTTCGCCGATGGCTACCAGCGCGAAGACGAACCACCGATGACCTCGCACGAAGACAAACCACCGATGACCTCTCGCGCGATGACAAACCGCTGATGACCTCTCGCGCGAGGACAAACCACTGATGACCTCTCGCGCGAAGACAAACCGCTGATGACCTCTCGCGCGAGGACAAACCACTGATGACCTCTTCCTGGCGAACGACCGATGTCTCACCCCCCCCTGATGATGCCCGCATGCATCGCGCCCTGGCGACGCCTGCATGCCTCGCGCCCAGGCGATGACGTGTAGTCTAGGCGACCGGCGATGATGTATAAACAAGGAACTCTTATAGTTTTTTCTAGACTACACTTTCCTTCCTTTTTAACTTAGATAAAACATACTTAGAATTTACTTAAAACATACTCTTTCATTCCAATAAATTTCAGGTCCTTACAACTATTCTAAACCACCCTTTTTGTCCACGTGGCGCGCGTGCAGGACGTGTCATGCTGGGAGTCTGGGTCCCACCTTATCTGTGTGAAACTCGACATCGCGCGATAACCTTCCACCGATGACCGCTCGCGCGATGACTATCCACTGAGGTCTCATACTGGCAAACGACCGATGTCTCTCCCTGGAAGACGACCGATGTCTCTCTCTGGGAGACGACCGATGTCTATCCCTGGCGACGCCCGCGTGCCTCTCGCGCCCTGGCGATGCCTGCATGCCTCGCGCCCCGACGACGCCCGCATGCCTCTCGCGCCCCAGCGTTGCCCGCATGCCTCACGCCCCGGCGTTGCCCGCATGCCTCTCGCGCCCTGGCGACGTCCACATTGTAAGGACCTGTAAAATTAAATTGGAATAAAAGGAATATATTTTAAATGAATTCTAAGTATGTTTTTATTTAAAATAAAAAGGAAAGAAAGTGTAGCTTAGAAGACTATAAGATCGCCTGCTAAGTGCATAATCGCCCATCGCCAGGGCGCGAGGCATGCGGACGTCGCCAGGGCGCGAGATACATGCGGACGTCGCCAGGGCGCGAGGCATGCAGACATCGCCAGGACTCGAAGCATGCGGGCATCGCCAGGGCGCGAGAGACATGCGGGCATCGCCGGGGCGCGAGAGGCGTGCGGGCATCGCCGGGGCGCGAGAGACATGCGGGCATCACCGGGGCGCGAGAGGCATGCGGGCATCGCCGGGGCGTGAGAGGCATGCGGGCATCGCCAGGGCGCGAGAGACATGCGGGCATCGCCAAGGCGCGAAGCATGCGGGCATCGCCAGGGCGCGAGAGACATGCGGGCGTCGCCAGGAATAGACATCGGTCGTCTCCCAGAGAGAGACATCGGTCGTCTTCCAGGGAGAGACATCGGTCGTCTTCCAGGGAGAGACATCGGTCGTCCGCCAGGAGCAGTCATCGGTGGAAGGTTATCGCACGATGTCGTGTTTCACACAGATAAGGTGGGACCCAGGCTCCCAGCATGAACGTTCTGCATGCGCGACACGTAGACATTAGCAGTGTTTCAGAATAGTAGCATCAGAGATTTGGTATGCGCCGAGACCCACGTGGTCATACTGCACAAGGAAGTGTGCACGCAAGCTTTTCTGCAGAGTGGGTAGTGGCAGCGGCATTTTTGGGCAAGTTGGCTTAGATTCAAAACTCACTCCTGAGAGGCAGAAAACGTTGTTGTGGTTCGAGAGTGATTGAGTGAGTTAACTTGGGTTCCCTGTTTCTTCCCTCTCCTTCTCCATACGTTCAGACGTCCTAGCGCACCAGTTGGCTATCGGCGACTACCATAGAGCACCTGGGAGGTTCTCTGCAAGTTCTCCAAACCGAATGCTAAAACAGAGTTAAGGCACCCTTGAATCTCGTTGGGTTGGAGCTCTTAGAGAAGTTTACGCTAGTCCAGGTAAGGGAAGCTAACCTTATTTCCAACGAAAACCTTATATTAGATGATTGAGATGATGGGGCGACGTGGTCGCCGGTTTTCAACTGTTATTGCATAATCCCCTGTTTTTGAACGAGATCGCCGGTTTTGGCGTTGTTTTTCGAACTCCCCTGTTTTTGGTGTTGTTTGAAACTGTTTGAGATTTAAATGTGATATTCGAAAATCTGAACCTTGGCATGAGTTTTGCTGTGACTGGAATCGTTCATTAAGTGTTGTATGATGTGTTGAATGTTGTGAATGTGGGATCAAGGCATAGTATTTTCAGGAAAGAAAATACCGTGTAAGATCGTGTGTGATGTGTATTGACTAGGGGCTTGTCTAGAAGGAGATATCCTGACTCTGCTGATATAATGGAATCACATAGATGAAGTTATTCAGTTGTGGAGAGTCGAAGGAGGTTCATATGTATGAGTAAGTTGTTTGAAAGAGAACGAGCTTGACCTGTTATATGAATTAACCTTGTCATACCGGGAGAGTGATGATATTGAGATTATGAATGCGCATGGCTGTGTGGATTTCACAGCGACCCTGTGTGGATTTCACAGTGGTGTGGCATGACAGGTGCAGATCTCTGAGCCTGAGTCAACGCACGAGTCTTCCGGAAGTAGAGTCATGTGTCTATATGTTATGAGTCAGTGGAAAGTCTGACGTGTGAACCATGAATATTGAAAGTAGCGAATAGACACTTGACGAGTTTGTGGAATATGGACATGTTGATGGTTGAAATTGATATGGATTATGAATGGTGTGAAGATTTATGTTTTCTATTGATTTAAAGTGTTTAAAACAACTAGCTTACCCTTTCATCTGGTATTGTGATTGCTTTCTTAAACCTGTGATGATCGTGTATTTTGCACGGGAGCAGACGAGGTTGCAGGTAGTAGAGCTCCTCAGTGAGTGGTCGCCGGAAGGAGATCGCCCGTTTCTGTTTCTGTTAGGCGATCACCTTTTTTTTTCTGTTGTTTGATAGGAGATCGCCTGTTCGTCTTTTTGGCTGTATTTTGTTTAAGTTTTGGAAATTGACCGATTTTGTATTAAACTCCCTGTGAGGAGAAACTTCATTACATATATATAATTATGTTCACTTCAATATATTTGTTTACCTTCATTTTATTATATAAATATGAAAAGAATTTGGAGGGATGTTACACACATGCCTCGCGCCCTGGCGATGTCCGCATGTCTCTCGCGCCCTGGCGATCATGTGTAGTAGGCGACCGGCGATCTCATAGTCTTCTAAACTACACTTTCCTTCCTTTTTATTTTAAATAAAAACATACTTAGAATTCATTTAAAATATATTCCTTTTTATTCCAATTTAATTTTTACAGGTCCTTACAGGAGGCAGGTAAGTTCCTTGGGTTTTTGCTCACGGAAAGAGGGATAGAGGCCAACCCAGACAAGTGTGCGGCGATCATAGCCATGAGGAGCCCGACGTCAGTCAAAGAGGTGCAACAGTTGACGGGACGGATGGCTGCACTCTCCCGGTTCGTGTCAGCCAGAGGGGACAAGGGCCACCCTTATTTCCAATGCCTAAGGAGGAATAGCAGATTCACCTGGACTGAAGAATGTGAGCAGGCTTTCCTTAGGCTCAAAGAATATTTGGCCAGCCCACCAGTTTTGTGCAAGCCTCAGCTCGGCACACCCCTGCGTTTGTACTTTGCAGTTACAGATAGGGCGGTGAGTTCTGTCTTGGTTCAAGAACAGCAACAGAGCCAGAAGCCCATTTATTTTGTCAGCAAAGTGTTGCAGGGACCCGAGACGAGATACCAAGCCTTAGAGAAGGCAGCATTAGCAGTGGTGTTTTCAGCTAGGAGACTTCGCCACTATTTCCAAAGCTTCACAGTGGTGGTGATGACAGATCTGCCGATGTGGTAGGAAGAATGGTGCGTTGGGCAGTTGAGTTGTCAGAATTTGACATCCAGTATGAACCCAGGGGCCCGATCAAAGGACAGGTCTACGCTGACTTTGTGGCCAAGATGTCTTCAACCGAGGCCCAGCAGGAGGGACCCAATTTCAAATGGGTGTTGTCAGTAGATGGGTCCTCGAATCAGCAAGGCAGCGGAGCGGGGGTGATCTTGGAAGGACCCAAGGGATTGTTAATAGAACAGGCCCTGCGATTCGCTTTCAAAGCCAGCAATAATCAGGCGGAGTATGAAGCTTTGATCGCTGGGATGTTACTGGCAAAGGAGATGGGAGCGCAGAGCCTTATGGCCAAGAGTGACTCGTTGTTGGTCACCGGTCAAGTGGCGGGAGAATACCAGGCCAAAGACCCCTAGATGGCCTCTTACTTGGAGTACGTCCAGAGATTGAAGGGTTCATTTGAAATGTTTGAACTAGTACATGTGCCCAGGGAACAGAATGCCAGAGCTGACCTGTTGGCCAAACTCGCCAGCTCAGGCAAGGGGGGCAGACAGAGGACGGTCATCCAGGAAACCCTGAGGGCACCTCGTACTTATACAGCTGATAACTTGGTGGGAGTCCATCAGATCAGCCGGTCAGATGGTGTAAAGAGGAGTCATCGCTCGTTGACTCAAGAAACTCTGAAGAAACCACGAGTCAGCGCATGCATCCGAATAGGGGTAGAAGCGCCACAGATCTGCCTACTACAAAATGGTGAGACATGGATGACGCCCTATAAGCGTTACATAGCAGATGGAATGCTCCCAGCAGAGCCGGAGGAGGCAAAAAAGATAAAGAAAAACTCGTCCAAGTACACGCTCATTGAAGGCGAGTTGTACAGACATGGGTTTACTCACCCCATCTTAGTCTGCGTGCATGGCGAGCAGTGTGTGAGGATAATGGCAGAGCTCCATGAAGGTATCTGTGGTAGTCACATCGGAGGCCGAGCTCTGGCCTCTAAGGCCATACGAGCAGGGTACTACTGGCCGACGATGAGGGAAGATTGCACTAGGTATGCACAGCAATGCAAGCAATGCCAGTTGCATGCTGATTGGCCTAAGGCACCACCAGAAGAGCTCAGGTCGATATACAGCCCTTGGCCATTTCATACATGGGGAATTGACATCTTGGGGCCTTTCCCTTTGGCGATAAGGCAGATGAAGTACCTCGTGGTCGCCATAGAATATTTCACGAAGTGGATTGAAGCTGAGCCAGTAGCACAGATTACAGCACAGAAGATCCAACACTTCGTGTGGAAGAATATAGTCTGCAGCTTCGGGGTACCCAAACGCTTGGTGTTTGACAATGGCACGCAGTTTGCAAGCCAATAGTTGGGGAAGCTATGTACAGAGCTGGGGATCAAGCAAGTGTTTGCGTCATTCGAGCACCCGCAGACCAATGGGCAGGTCGAGTCGGCTAACCGAGTCCTCCTCAGAGGGCTGAAGAGAAGATTGGAGAAAGCAAAGGGAAGGTGGGCCGAGGTGGTTCCCAGAATAGTATGGGCCTACCATACTACTCCCCAGTCCACTACCAAGGAGACTCCCTTTAGTTTGGTATATGGTTCAGATGCCATGATCCCTGTGGAGATCCAGGAGAACTCACCACGTTTCCAGAACTTTGTAGCTGAGGAGTCCAATGAAGAGAGGAAGGTGAATCTTGATCTCTTGGATGAAGCTAGGGAAGAAGCGGGAATCAAAGCTGAGGCGCTGAAGAGGAGGGTCGAGCTCAAACACACTTCAAAGTTGAGAGCTCGGCAGTTCCAGGTGGCAGACCTCGTCATGCGCAAGGCGTCTCCATACCAGATAGAGAACAAGTTATCCCCTAAGTGGACTGGTCCTTTCAGAGTGACAGAGGCCCTAGGGAATGGAGCATACAGGCTTGAGACTTTAGAAGGAGGTCCGATTCCTCGAACATGGAATGCGACCCACCTGAAGTATTATTTCAGTTAAAGCCATGTAATTTTGTACGCTACACAATACAGGGGACACTATTTTTTCCCTTCTAAGGGTTTTTAATGAGGTCACCCAATAAAATTCAGTTAAAGATATATGCTTGTAATGTGTTTGTACAATGTTATTAGAACCTGTCACTTGGAGTTAGAGGTCTCGTAAGTGGAGAGGTAGGTTCGCAGAGAACACCTCCACTTCGAGTGAGAACTTCCAATGTGAAAGAAGGGTTCGCCCAGAGAAATCCTCCTCGCCTGTGAGCGATGTGAGGTCAGTTAGAACCTGTCACTTGGAGTTAGAGGTCTCGTAAGTGGAGAGGTAGGTTCGCAGAGAACACCTCCACTTCGAGTGAGAACTTCCAATGTGAAAGAAGGGTTCGCTGTTAGAGCCTGTCACTTGGAGTTAGAGGTCTCGTAAGTGGAGTGGTAGGTTCGCAGAGAACACCCCCACTTCGAGTGAGAACTTCCAATGTGAAAGAAGGGTTCGACCAGAGAAATCCTCCTCGCCTGTGAGCGATGTGAGGTCAGTCAGAGCCTATTAGTTGGAGTTAGAGGTCTCGTAAGTGGAGAGGTAGGTTCGTAGAGAACACCTCCACTTTGAGTGAGAACTTCCAACGTGAAAGAAAGGTTCGCCTGGTTAAATCCTTCGTCATCGTGGACGACGACAGGTCAGTCAGAACCTATTAGTTGGGGTTAGAGGTCTCGTGAAGGGAAAGGGGAATTCATAAGGAACGCCTTCCCCCTCCGAGTGAGAACGCCCAGACTAAAATAAAGGTTCACTAATGAAATTAGCAGGAAAAAACATGCTATTTGAAGGTCGTTTTTACAGGTGCATTATTTATGATCGTGAGCTCACCAAATACAAAGCACGACAAACAGATGAACAATGCGTAAAACCAGTTTTATATATTACAAAGGAGGGTGATTACAAGATGTTCAGCTAAATACAATCATTCAGAAGATCTATCTGGGCACTATCTGCCCATCGACCACCTGCATAGTTGCGGAGTAGGGTGAGAGGTCCATCTCAGGATGCACGCAGGCAACCTGAACAAGGGCATCACCAAAGCCTTCCTCATAGGCGTCGGCGGCATCATTGATAAGCTCAGTCTCGGTCTTCTTCAGCAATTCAACTTGTTGGGCAAGTTCCTCCTCAACCTTGCCCAGCTGAACTTCTCGATCGGTAGCCCTCTCCTCCAGCTTGGTCATTTTGGCCTGAGCCCCCTCCGCTTGCTCTTCCAGCTCGATGATCTTGTTGCGGAGGGGGAGAATCTTAGCTTCAAGCTGGAGGGCCTCCTGCCCCTTGGAGAAAAGAAGCTTTTTAGTCTCCTTCTCAGATTGGCGGAGACTACCCAGTTCTTGGTTAAGGGCAGTCTCGCGTTTGGACGCTTGGCGGAGTTGGAGATCCTTTTGCTCCAGCTCTTTCTCCAGCCTGGCGGTCTTCTCAAGCAGCTCCGCCTCAACGTGGCCCTTGACCAGTAAGAAGTTTGAAGCGGCCAAGAACTCCCCGAGACCATGGCTGAGAAGGTTCTCGAGGGAGTTTCTGTCCATGGCCTCCAAAGCAGCTCGGCCAGGCATCTGAGCAAGTGACCTTTGGAGCAGAGAAGGCAGTTCGGGGGCAGAAGGCATCTGACTAGAAGAAGGAGCACTCTCCCCACCCCCCTCAAGCGTTAAGATTGGCTCAGGAGGGGAGGAGGCACTGGGAGGGTGCTCCCTAAAGGGTGAAGGGTGCCCTTCTGTGGATGAAGAGACCTCCGCGACTGTCCCCACCCTTTTCCTTTTGAAGACAAGGCCGGAGCAGGTGTCCTCATCATCAGAAACCTCCACAGGCGCTGACCTCTTGGACTTTTCGGCAATAGGTTCCAAGGCAGCACCCGCGGGTGATGAAGGACCTGCAGGGGCTGAACTGCTAATATTTCGGCGATTCAGCACATCCGCTAGCCTTTTCTTCTTGTCAGCACTGAGTACCATGCCTGCGGTGAACAAAAAAAAGTATGAGAAAGGCAAGGCGCTAAGTATGTGAACAGTTAAGTGCAGGATGAAGTTGGTATACCAATGTACACGCTGAGAGTCTCAGCGTCATACTCATGCCTAATCAGCTGGGTGGAGTCAAACACCACGCCCCAGCTGGAAATAGTCTGGCAGAGTTCTTGATCAGGGACAGTCAACTCCTCGAGCCTGCGTGGTTTCTTGAACTTCAACTCCCTCACCCAGTATAATGGAAACCCATCGAGCATGGTGGGGTCGTAAGAGCTGCAGCAGACTCGAAAGAACCTTCCCTTGAAGTTCTTGTATGACTGTGAGAAGAGAGTTAGAAGGACTCTCCCTGCCACCCCATTCAGGCTCACCCAAAGCCTCTTGTCGGGGCTCTTCGCCTCGAAGAAGTAAAGAAAGACATCGACGGAGGGGGTGAACCCTAGATTATTGCAGAGGATGGAGAACGCCCTGATAAAGGCCCAACTGTTGGGGTGCAGTTGAGCAGGCGCCACATTTAATTCTGTGAGCAAAGCCCTTTCGAACCCGGTGAAAGGAAGACGGACTTTGACTTTTTTGAAGATGGTGGCGTAAAAGAAGAAAAACGGTTCCCCGTCGTTGCAGCGATCATCGGCACACACAGGCTCGTTTGCTGTACCGGGCCGCACAGAGACGTACGCGTCGGTTTCCCTGTCAAAGACGCGTCCTTTAGTCTCATTCTCATCATCCCTGTGCCTGCGAAGATCCTCGCAGGATGTGAGTTTGGAGGTCTCGGCCAGGAGATCCTCAGAAGCCCATGGGTTGAGGGCCTTGTAATCGACCGCTACAGTTGGAGGAGGGTTGGAGGTAGTTTTAGTTCTGGCCATCTCGAATCTAAACAAGTGAGAGGCAGGAAAAGAAAGAGGTTTTGAAGAAAGCAATGGTGGACGAAGACTCGAAGGTAGAACGAACCCAAAAAAGAAGAACAAAAACCCTAAGATGCGAAAACCACACCACAAGCCCAGAATAGTTACAACATGCCATATGGATGATCGAGATTATGTTATGAAGGATAAGAAGACATAAAAATCATACCTTTGGTTGAGTGAGGGCGGAGAAGTGTGGGAAGCTTGGTGAGAAGAAGAGAGCGTGCGCTGGAAGATAGAGTCTACAGAAGCGAGAATGCAAAGTGATGAAACAGTGAAGTGGCGCGGGGTTTTGAAGAGGTTTAACGTAGCCCTAGGGAGCGCGAACGTTATGAATCTCAAACCGTTGATGCAGCCACGTGTTAGCGGATGAAAGGGGGTTGGTGAAGTGTCCTTTCAGCACACTATTCATGTACTTATGCGCAGAGCCACGTAGGCCACCCAAGTCAATGACTTAGTCTCTATGCTGAAACAAGTTAACAGCTCGAGACTAGGGGGCCTTGTGTACCGATCAGTCCTCGCCCATCACTTAGTCTCTTCGCTGAAACAAGTTAACAGCTTGAGACTGGGGGGCTTATGTACTGACCAGTCCTCGGACGTCAGCTGGGTCCCACAGCGTGGGCCAAAGCCACGTGGAGTGGACCCCATAGGGGGTATTGTACAGAAAGGGGTGACTAGTCATCAGCCTACAGAAAGGGGTAACTAGTCATCAGCCTACAGAAAGGGGTGACTAGTAATCAGCCTACAGAGAGAAGGGTGACGAGTCATCAGCCTATAGAGAGGGGTGATTAGTCATCAGCCTACAGGAAAGGGTGATTAGTCATCAGCCTACAAAGAGGGGTGACTAGTCATCAGACTACAGAGAGGGGTGACTAGTCATCAGACTACAGAGACGGGTGAGTAGTCGTCAGATCACCAGGATGGGCGGAGATGTCATCGTAAAACTCAGCAGGTCGAGGAGTCCCCGGCGACAGAGTGTGGCGAGGTGACATCGGCCTTGGGTGATTTTAACAGCATAAACAGAACAGCTAAGATTGGTTCCCAGAGTGGGCCAGTGACCAGTTAAATACCCAGAGTTAGGGAGAGGCCTGGATCACGAAGTGCCTATGCGGGTAGCAGGGAGAGCACAGTTGGGTGTAGAGTCCTGAGGGGACGAGTACTCACCAGAGCTAGGGTTTTCCCAGTGAAGCTACATGCATGGCACGTAAACAGTGAAGGCACTCCCAGAATAGGTGGCCCCAAAGACTAGGTGCACAAGGAGGCACCCAGGTGGTCACCTTGTGAGAGTTTGCACTCCAGAGAAGGAAACCTTATGTGCTAGATTACCCTAAGATTGGGTGATAGCGGCGCAAGGGTATTCCAGTAAACCCTAAATATGGCTAGTAGCGCAGTGAACCCTAATTAGGGCTAGCGGCGCAGTAAACCCTAGA
The DNA here is from genome assembly GCA_013389735.1 of Phaseolus lunatus. Classification (NCBI taxonomy): domain Eukaryota; kingdom Viridiplantae; phylum Streptophyta; class Magnoliopsida; order Fabales; family Fabaceae; genus Phaseolus; species Phaseolus lunatus. The sequence goes on from CM023860.1 coordinate 26,682,738, forward strand.
CTATACAAGGGACAGTAAGATACTTCACAAAGGTACGCAGTTTCTAGACCTAAACACACAGAGAGAAACTCAATACACTTGGTGTTCCTTGCCTTACACTGACTTGAGCGTCGGAGTGCAAACGGCCTCTAGGGCGCCCCCTTTCCCTTTTGCAGGTGCAGATTGCTTCGAAAGAACCAAGCACATATCAGCGTGAGGAAGGAGGCGTGTGAGTGTCGTGAGTCAACCGACAGGCGGGTCAACCGGCAAGAACAGTAAATATTTGTATATTTTCACTTAATGAATTTATACTTTCGCACCTTCGTCCTCTTTACTAGCTTTATGTCTTTACACATGGCTAAATACTTTAACTTACGGTGCACTTAACATTCTTCTTGTAAGGACCCGTAAAAATTAAATTGGAATAAACAGGGATATATTTTAAATAAATTCTAAGTATGTTTTTATTTAAAATAAAAAGGAAGGAAAGTGTAGTTTAGAAGACTATAAGATTTCCTGGTTAGTACATAATCGCCGGTCGCCTACTACGCATGATCGCCAGGGCGCGAGGCATGCAGGCATCGCCTGGGCGCGAGGCATGTGGACGTTGCCAGGGCGCGAGAGGCATGCGGGCAACGCCGGGGCGCGAGGCATGCGGGCAACGCTGGGGCGTGAGAGGCATGCGGGCGTCGTCGGGGCGCGAGGCATGCAGGCATCGCCAGGGCGCGAGAGGCATGCGGGCGTCGCCAGGGATAGACATCGGTCGTCTCCTAGAGAGAGAGATCGGTCGTTTGCCAGCATGAGACCTCAGTGGATAGTCATCGCGCGAGCGGTCATCGGTGGAAGGTTATCGCGCGATGTCGAGTTTCACACAGTTAAGGTGGGACCCAGACTCCCAGCATGGCACGTCCTGCACGCGCGCCACGTGGACAAAAAGGGTGGTTCAGAATAGTGACATCAGAAGGTTGGCATGCGCAAGAGACACTCGCGGTCGTACTATTCAGGGAAGTGGTTGGCATGCACAAGAAGACAACCATGGCCGTACTGTTCAGTGAAACGTACACTCTGGCTTTCTTGCAGAGGGGGTGGTGGCAGCAGCATGCGTGGACTAGTAGGCTTGGATTCAAAAACCCACTGCGAGGAGGCAAAGAACGTTACAGAGACTCGAGAGTGAAAGAGTGAGTGCATCTTCATCCCTCTCTTTTCTCTCAGCGCTGCGTTTCAGGCAACCTCAAGCACCAGTGCAACCAGCGACGACTGCCCTTAGAGCACCTGGGAGGTTCTCTGCAAGTTCTACAAACCAGACGCTAAAACAGAGCTAAGGCATCCTTTAAGCTCGGTGGGTTTTGGAGCTCTTGGTGTTTTGCGCAAGTCCAGGTAAGGGAAGCTAGCCTTATTTCCAACGAAAATCCTTATATTCGATGATTAAGATGATGGGGGCGACGTGGTCGCCGGTTTTTCAACTGTTATTGTACAATCCTCTGTTTTTGAACGAGATCGCCGGTTTTGGCATTGTTTTTCGAACTCCCCTGTTTTGTGTTGTTTTGAAGCTGTTTGAGATTTAAATGTGATATTCGAAAATATGAACCATGAAATGATTGTTGTTGTGATTGGAATTATTCATTTAAGTGTTATATGATGTGTGGAATGTCGTGAATGTGGGATCAAGACATAGTATTTTCAGGAAAGGAAATACCGTGTTGAGATTTGGTTATGAAGTGTATTGATCTGTGAGTATCCTGTGAATGAGGCAATCCTGACTCTGCTGAGATAATGGAATCACATAGAGGAAGTTATCTAGTTGGTGAGAGTCGAAGGAGGTTCATATGAATGGGTGAGTCGTGTGAAAAAGAACGAGCTCGGCCTGTTCTATGGATTAACCCTGTCATACTGTGAGAGTGATGAATTGAGATCGAGTTTGTGTTGATGCGCATGGCTGTGGAAACATTACAGCAAATGAAGTATGACAGGTGCATGTCTCTGGATGCTAAGTTCAACACACGAGTATTCCGGAAGTAGTGTCAAGTGTCTTGTGTGATGAGTCAGTGGAAGTCTGACGTGTGAAATGAGAAACATTGTATTGATAGACACTTGATGAATTTTGTGATTTTAACGACCTTTGAGGAATTGTGCATTATGTGTTTTAGTTGATGGTTTACGTGGGTGTCTTTAATTTGTTTCATCTTGATTTTAAAGTATAATATCTAAACTCTTTTTCAAATGTCTAGCTTACCCTGTGGTGTTTCTTTTGGTGTTGTGTTTGGCTCTTTCTTAAACCTGTGATGATCGTGTATAATTTACACAGGAGCAGATGATGTTGCAGGAAGCAGAGCTCCTCAGTGAGTGGTCGCCGGAAGGAGATCGCCTGTTTCTACTTCTGTTAGGCGATCACCCTTTTGCTGTCCTCTGATAGGAGATCGCCCTCTTCTGATAGGAGATCGCCTGCCTTGCTATTTTACTGTATTTTATTTGAGTTTAAGTTTTTTGGAAAATTTGACCGATTATGTATTAAACTCCCTGTGAGGAGAAAACTTCATTACATATATATAATTATGTTCACTTCAAAATAATTGTTTACCTTTATTTCGTTTTATAATTATTCCAAAGTATTTGGCGGGATGTTACACTTCTCACCTTCTATTCTCGCCTCTTGGGTTTCTTCATCTATGCATGTTTCTTTGATACTGTTCTTGCCAGTTGACTCTCCTATCGGTTCACTTTACGACACTCACATGCCTCCTTCCCCACCTTGATAAATGCTTGGTTCTTTCGAAGCAATCTGCACCTACAAAAGAGAAAGGGGCGCCCTAGAGGCCGTTTGCACTCCGACGTTCAAGTCAAGATGGGGCAAAAAACACCAAGTGTACTGAGTCTCTCTATTTTTAGGTCTAGAAACTGCGTACCTTTGTGAAGTATTTTACTGTCCCTTATATAGTCTAGGGTTTACTGCGCCGCTAGCCCTAATTAGGGTTCACTGCGCTGCTAGCCATATTCAGGGTTTACTGGAATACCCTTGCGCCGCTATCACCCAGTCATAGGGTAATCTAGCACATAAGGTTTCCTTTTCTGGAGTGCAAACACTACAAGGTGACCACCTGGATGCCTCCTCGTGCACCTAGTCCCTGGGGCCACCTGTTCTGGGAGTGCCCTTACTGTTCACGTGCCATGCATGTAGCCTTTACTGGGAAACCCTAGTTCTGATGAGTACTCGACCACTCAAGACTCTGCACGTAAGTGTGCTTTTCCCGCCACACGCATGAGCTCTTCATGATTCAGGCCTCTCCCTACCTCTGGGTATTTAACTGGTCATTGGCCTACTCTGGGAACCAATCTTATTTGTTCTGGTTGTGTTGTTCAAATCACCCAAGACCAATGTCATCTCGTCACACTCTGTTGCCGAGGACTGATCAACCCGCGGAGTGACGAGGGCACATCAGTCCCTTCTGGTAATCACCCTTCTTTGAGGGGACACACTGATGACTAATCACCTTTCTCTGTGGGGACACGCAGGGGATGACTAATCACCCTTCTCTGTGGGGACAGGCGGATGACTAATCACCCTTCTCTGTGGGGACACGCTGATGACTAATCACCCGCTAATCCAAACTGCCTGCGGGGTCCACTCCACGTGGCTTTGGCCCATGCTGTGGGACCCAGCTGATGTGGTTTACCCTTTACTATCTATTCTCGGTGTCCGAGGACTGGTCGGTACACAAGACCCCCAGTCTCAAGCTATTAACTTGTTTCAGCGAAGAGACTAAGTCATCGGCTCGGGCGACCTACGTGGCTCTGCACGTAAGGACATGAACAGTGCGCTGAAGGGACACTTCACCAACCCCTTTTTATCTGTTAACACGTGGCCGCATCAACGGTCTGGGATTCCTAACGTTTGCGCTCCCTAGGGCTACGCTAAACCTCTTCAAAACCCCGCGCCACTTCACTATTCCATCACTTTGCATTCTCAACTTCTGCGAACTCTATCTTCCACTGCACGCTTTCTTCCTCACACCAACCTTTTCAACCTCTTTCATCTTCGCTCAACTAAAGGTACGATTTTTACGTCTTCTCCCCTCTTCGTAACATAATTTTGATCATCCATGTTGCATGTTGTAACTGTTCTGGGCCTGTTTCTGATTTCTGCATTCTAGGGTTCCTGTTCTTCTTTCCTGAGTTTGTTCTTTCTTTGAGTCTTTGTCCGCCGTAGCATTCGTCACCATTTTCTTCTAAACCCTTTGTCTTCTTCCTGCCTCTCATTTGTTTTAGATTCGAGATGGCCAGAACCAAAACAACCTCCAACCCTCCTCCAACCGTAGCGGTTGATTACAAGGCCCTCTACCCCTGGGCTTCCGAGGATCTCCTTGCTGAGACCTCGAAACTTACATCCTGTGAAGATCTACAAAAACATAGGGATGATGAGAACGAAATCAAGGGGCGCGTCTTCGGAAGGGAAACTGACGCGTACATCTTGGTGCGACCCTGTACAGAAGACGAACCCGTTTGCACCGATGATCGCTTCCACAACGGGGAACCCTTCTTCTTCTTCTATGCCACCGTGTTCAAGCGAGTCAAAGTCCGCCTTCCCTTCACTGGGTTCGAAAGGGCATTACTCACAGAGTTGAACGTGGCGCCTGCCCAGCTGTACCCCAACAGTTGGGCCTTCCTCCGAGCCTTCTCCATCCTTTGCAACAACCTAGGGTTCACCCCCTCGGTAGACGTATTCTTATACTTCTTCGAGGTGAAGAGCCATGGCAAGAGGCTTTGGGTAAGCCTGAATGGAGTGGCAGGGAGGGTTATACTCACCCTCTTCTCTCAATCATACAAGGGCTTCAAGGGGAAGTTCTTCCGAGTCTGCTGCAGCTCCTACGACTCCACCATGCTTGATGGATTTCCATTATACTGGGTGGAGAAGTTGAAGTTCAAGAAACCTCGCGGACTCGAAGAGCTGACGTCTTTTGACCGAGAGGTGTGCCAGACCCTCTCCAACTGGGGTGTGGTGTTTGACACCACCCAGCTAATTAGGCATGAGTACGATGCTGAGACCCTCAGCGTATACATCGGTATATTGTCTTTGTCTTGCATCTAACTGTTCTTGTGCTTCATATTTGAATCTTCTCACCCTTTCTTGTTGTTCAATGCAGGCAAGGTGCTAAGTGCTGACAAGAAGAAGAGGCTAGGCGATGTGCTAAATCGCCGCATTGCTGGTCGCTCGGGCCCTGCTGGCCCTTCATCGCCTGTTGTGGCTGCCCTAAAACCAATTGCTGAAAAATCAAAGAGGGCGGCCCCAGTGGAAATTTCTGAGGACGAGGACACCTGCTCTGGCCTCATCTTCAAGAGGAAAAGGGTGGAGGTTGCTGCAGAAGTCTCCTCAGCAATAGAAGGGCAACCCCCTACCTTCAGGCAGCACCCCCGCAGCACCTCATCCCCCACTGAGCCAATCTTGGCGCTCGAGGGTGGAGGGGAGATTGCTCCTCCCACCAGCCAAATGCCTTCTGTCCCGGAGCTGCCTCTTCTACTCCAGCGGTCTCTTGCGCAAATGCCTGGCCAAGCTGTTTTGGAGGCCATGGACAGGAATTCCCTTGGGAATCTCCTCAGCCATGGTCTTGGGGAGTTCCTGGCTACCTCCAACTTCTTGCTGGTCAAAGGAGGCGCCGAGGCTGAACTACTGGAGAAGGCTGCCAGGTTGGAGAAAGAGCAGGAACAGAAGGATCTCCAACTCCACCAAGCAGCCAAGCGCGAGACTGCCCTTAATCAAGAATTGGGTAGTCTCCGCCAATCTGAGAAGGAGACCAAGAAACTCCTCTTCTCCAAGGGGCAGGAGGCCCTCCAGCTTGAAGCCAAGATTCTCCCCCTCCGCAACAAGATCATTGAACTGGAAGAGCAAGCGGAGGGGGCTCAAGTCAAAATGACCAAGCTGGAGGAAAGAGCTACAAACCAAGAGGTTCAGCTGTATAAGTACGAGGCGCCCTCAGGGTCTCCTGGATGACCGTCCTCTGCCTGCCCCCCTTGCCTGAGCTGGCGAGTTTGGCCAACAAGTCAGCTCTGGCATTCTGCTCCCTGGGCACATGCACTAGCTCGAATGTTTCAAACGAACTCTGCTGGACATACTCCAAGTAGGAGGCCATCTGGGGGTCTTTGGCCTGGTACTTTCCCGCCACTTGACCAGTGACCAACAGTGAGTCACTCTTCGCCATAAGGCTCTGCGCTCCCATCTCCTTAGCCAACAGCATCCCAGCAATCAAAGCTTCATATTCTGCCTGGTTATTGCTGGCTTTAAAGGCGAACCACAGGGCCTGCTCTATCAATAATCCCTTGGGTCCTTCAAGGATCACCCCCACTCCATTACCTTGCTGATTTGAGGACCCATCTACCGACAATACCCACTTGAAGCTGGGTTCTTCCTGCTGGGTCTCAGTCGAGGACATCTCGGCCACAAAATCAGCGTAGACCTGTCCTTTGATCGGGCCCCTGGGTTTATATTGGATGTCAAATTCTGACAACTCGACCGCCCAAAATGTAAGGACCTGTAAAATTGAATTGGAATAAAAAGGGATATATTTTAAATGAATTCTAAGTGTGCTTTAATTTAAAATAAAAAGGAAGGAAAGTGTATTTTAGAAGACTATGAGATCGCCGGTCGTCTACTACACATGATCGCCAGGGCGCGAGACATGTGGACGTCGCCAGGGCGCGAGGCATGTGGACGTCGCCAGGGCGCGAGGCATGTGGACGTCACCAGGGCGCGCGAGAGGCATGTGGGCATCGCCAGGGCGCGAGGCATGTGGACGTCACCAGGGCGCGCGAGGCATGCGGGCAACGCCGGGGCGCGAGGCATGCGGGCAACAATGGGGCGCGAGAGGCATGCGGGCGTCGTCGGGGCGCGAGGCATGCAGGCATCGCCGGGTCGCGAGAGGCATGCGGGCGTCGCCAGGGATAGACATCGGTCGTCTTCCAGGGAGAGACATCGGTCGTTTGCCAGTATGAGACCTCAGTGGATAGTCATCGCGCGAGCGGTCATCGGTGGAAGGTTATCGCGCGATGTCGAGCTTCACACAGAGAAAGTGGGACCCAGACTCCCAGCATGAAACGTCCTGCACGCGCGCCACGTAGACAAAAAGGGTGGTTCAGAGTGGTGACATCAGAATGTTGGCATGCGCAGGAGACACTCGCGGTCGTACTGTTCAGGGCAGTGGTTGGCATGCACAAGAGACAACAGTGGTCGTACTGTTCAGAGCAGTGGTTGGCATGCACAAGCGACAGCAGTGGTCGTACTGTTCAGGGCAGTGGTTGTCAGGCTTTCCTGCAGAAGGGGTGGCAGCAGCAGCATACGTGGACAGGTAGGCTTGGATTCAAAAGCCACTGCGGGAAGGCAAAGAGCGTTAGAGACTCAAGAGTGTTAGAGTGAGTGCAAACTTCCTCCCTCCCTTCTTCTCCCCTTTGCGTTGTGGCTCAGGCAACCTCAAGCATCAGTGCGACAAGCGACGTTTGCCCTTAGAGCACCTAAGAGGTTCCCTGCAAGTCCTTCAAACCAGACGCAAAAACAGAGCCAAGGCATTCTTTAAGCTTCGTTGGGTTTCGGAGCTCCTGGTGTTTTGCGCAAGTCCAGGTAAGGGAAGCTAGCCTTCATTTTCAATACAAGCCATAGATTAGCTGTTTCTGAAGTGAGGGCGACGTGGTCGCCGGTTTCGTTTTCATCTTCGTGAATGCTCTGTTCTATGTGTTTGGGCGACGTGGTCGCCGGTTTTATATACAGACTTCGAAATACCTTGTTTTTGAACCAGATCGCCGGTTTTGGCGTTGTAAGGACCCAGAAAATTTTATTGGAATAAAAGTGGTATATTTAAATAATTTCAGAAGAAGTTATTATTTAAAATACAAAGAGCTGGTAAATGAAGTTTCGTAGTTGCTGGACCTCGGAAGTCGCCCAAGATCTGGGATCAGCTGGTAGAAGTCGGTCGGATGATGTGTGGATCAAGAAGAGTAAAGGAAGAAAAGTTAAGTTTAGAAGGCTATGAGATCGCCGGTCGCCTGCTACACATGAGCGCCAGGTGGACGTCGCCAGGGCGCGAGGCATGAAGGCATCGTGCGGGCGCGAGAGGCATGCAGGCATCGCGCGGGCGCGAGGCATGCGGGCATTGCCAGGGCGCGAGGCATGTGGACGTGGCCAAGGCGCGAGAGGCATGCGGGCATTGCCAGGGCGCGAGGCATGTGGACGTGGCCAAGGCGCGAGAGGCATGCGGGCATTGCCAGGGCGCGAGGCATGTAGACGTGGCCAAGGCGCGAGAGGCATGCGGGCATCGCCAGGGCGCGATGCATGTGGACGAAGCCAGGGCGCGAGGGTTATGAGGGCGTCGCCAGGGAAGACATCGGTCGTCCTCCAGGGCGAAGGAGACATCGGTCGTCTTCCAGGGCAAAGGAGACATCGGTCGTCTTCCAGGGCGAAGGAGACATCGGTCGCTCGCCAGGATGAGTCAGCAGTGGAATGTTATCGCGCGACGTCGGGTTTCACACAGAGTAAAGTGGGACCCAGACTCTCAGCATGAAACGTCCTGCACGCGCGCCACGTAGACAAAAAGGATGATTCAGAGTGGTGACATCAGAATGTTGGCATGCGCAGGAGACACTCGCGGTCGTACTGTTCAGAGCAGTGGCTGGCATGCACAAGCGACAACAGTGGCAGTACTGTTCAGAGCAGTGGTTCTCAGACTTCTCTGCAGAGTGGGTGGTGGCAGCTGCTTTTGGTGGATAAGTTGGTTTAAGATGCAGAAAACCCACTGCTGAGAGAAAGAAACGTTGCAGCCTTCAAAGAGAGAAAGAGTGAGTTACCTCCCTTCTCCTCCAGTTGCCTCCTTCGCGCTGCGATTCTAGCACCTTCACACGAGAGTACGACGAGCGACAGCCACCATTAGAGCACCTGGGCAGTCCTCTGCAAGTCCTTCAACCAGACGCAAAAACAGAGCCAAGGCGTTCTTCAAGCTTTGTTGGGTTTCGGAACTCTAGGTGTTTGCGCAAGTCCAGGTAAGGGAAGCTAGACTTCTTTTTCCATACAAGCCATAGTTTAGCTATTTCTGAAATGAGGGCGACGTGGTCGCCGGTTTCGTTTGCATCTGCGTGAATGCTCTGTTCCATGTGTTTGGGCGACGTGGTCGCCGGTTTTTAAATACAGACTTCGAAATACCCTGTTTTTGAACCAGGTCGCCGGTTTTGGCGTTGTTTGCGAAACTCTCTGTTTTTGGTGTTGCTTTGAAACTGTTGAGATTTAAATGAGATATTCGAAAATAAGAACCTTGGATTGAGTTTTGCTGTGATTGAAATCATTCCTTTAAGTGTTATGTGATGTGTTGGATGTGGTGAAAGTGGATCGAGGCATAGTATTTTCAGGAAAGAAAATACCGTGTAAGATCGTGTAGGATGTGCATTGATCGGTGATGTCTATAATGGGATTATCCTGACTCTCCTGAGATAATGGATTCATATAGATGAGGTTATTCAGGCGTTGAGAGTCGAAGGAGGTTCATATGTATGGGTGAGTCGTGTGAAACAGAACGAGCTCGGCCTGTCATATGGATTAACCCTGTCATACTGTGAGAATGGTGAACTTGAGATCGAGAATGTGTTGATGCGCATAGCTGTGGAAACATTACAACAGCTTGTATGACAGGTGCAGAATCTCTGAGTCTAGTCAATGCATGAGTCTTCCGGAAGTAGTGTCAAGTGTCTTGTGTGCTGGGTCAGTGGTGGTCTGACATGTGAAATGAGGAACTTGAAATTTATAGACACTTGATGCAGTATTGTGAAAATGAATGACTCTTGTGAATATTGTGGAATGTGTGATTTCTGGGCGATCAGGTGAAGAGTATTGAGAAAATCTATAGCTTTACGTGAATATCTTGAAAATTGCTTACCCTGATTTTAATGTTCTTATTTAAACTCTCTTTAAAATATCTAGCTTACCCTGCGTGTTTTGCTCGTTGGCTGTTTTTCTCTTTAAACTGTGATGATCGTGTATAACTTACACGGGAGCAGATGATCTTCCAGGAAGTAGAGCTCCTTAGTGAGTGGTCGCCGGAAGGAGATCGCCTGATTTCTGTTCTGGTAGCCGATCGGCTGTTTTGGGTCCTCTGATAGGAGATCGGCCTCGTCCGATAGGAGATCGGTCTCTTCCGATAGGAGATCGCCTGCTTAGTTTTCTTACTGTAATTCGTTTATGTTTCTGGAAAATTTGACCGAATTTGTATTAAACTCCCTGTGAGGAGAAACTACATTTCATATATATATAATATTTTGTTCACTTCAATCTATTTGTTACCTTTATTTTCATTATATACATTTGTATAGTATTTTGGCGGGATGTTACATTAATGGTATCAGAGCAGTTCGTCCTTAGGATGACCTGAGGGCTGTGGATCCATTGTGTTTCTTCTGCTCATGAAATTTAATTGAGTTTAAAATAACAACTATAGTGAAAAGTTTTCAAACGTTTTTGTATTGAGATTTTGTGTGCTTTGGTGAGTATATGTTCTAACTGAAAATCTTAGTATTAAGAATGAGAAGGTCTTGATAAAGTAGTGAGGGTGCACACTCATAACTGGATCGAGATGAGTCTCAATCTTAATTCCAAAGGTTTGATGTTTAGCATATATTGAATTCTGGTGTGAGCGATTTCATTTTCTTGAGTGTCTTTGTAATGATTGAAAATGGTTGATTGGATTGATGACTGCATACCAGTAGTTGTTCTGGTGTTATGCTTGATGTTATAAGCATTATGATTCTGTTGATGAGCTCAAATTCTTAATGACTTTGAGATGCTGACCTTTGTAAGGTCTAGATGTTACCTCCTGAATGAATTGATTTTTAATCGATCTCATTCTTGTAGTTGTAGGGAATATAGAAACCCATAGTTTCAAAATCTGAAAACGAGGAAAGATGGCGCGTAAACCTCCTACCCCTCCCCGACCTTCTTCAGAGATGGGTCAGATCGCCAGGGCCATGGAGATGATGGCGACTGCCATCCAACAGCAGAATACGGTAATGGCCCAGATTCATCAGGCTGTAATGAATCATTTGGAAACTGCTGGATCGGCTGCAACAGCTTCCCCTGTCAATCAGCCTCGGGAGCAGATGGGGATGACCGAGTTCATGAGGCACAACCCAACCCAGTTCGGTGGGAACGTTTCTCTGAACCAACCAGATCAGTGGAATCAGGGAGTTCCATGCCTTAGTAGAGAAGGCAAAGAGAGTGGAGACGTCAAGAAACTAAGCAACTTGCACCCCGACGCACTGTCTACCAGGGCATCGATGTTGGGTAAGGGGTATGAGTCCTTGGGGCATGCCTTGTTGAGGTCAGTGAAGTCTACACACATCCTCCACTTCCCATTGGCCTTCTTTACCAGCACCACATTAGCCAACCACTCCGGGTACTAAATTTCCCGTATGTGGCCTACGTCGAGCAGCTTCCGTGTTTCCTGTCTGACCACCTGTCTTCTTTCTTCATTGAACTTACGCCTCCGTTGTCTCACGGGCCTGGCCTGGGGGTCCAACACAAGGCGATGACACAGGAAATCTAGGTCAATACCGGGCATATCTGAAGCTGACCAAGCGAAAGCGTCCATGTGGCGCTCTATCACCCCTGCTAACTGGTCCTGAGTCTCCTGAGGCAGGGACTTGCCAAGCTTGAACATTCTTCCTCCGATCTCCTTCTCTACGACCTCCTCTGCCGGTTCAGGTCGCCTCGCCCGAGCGACCTCTGCTCGTGTAACCCCGACGTCACCTTGGGGCATTTCAGTGTCATCATCACTCCCACTTGGAGGTTGGGTGGTCACCATGCAAACTCCTCTTCTCATCTTGAGGCTATTCTCATAGCACTTTTTAGCCTCTTTTTGGTCTGATTTGATGGTTATCACCATCCCCTCCATCGAAGGCAACTTCATTTTCATATGCCTTGTGGACACCACTGCCACTAACCTGTTTAAGGCTGGTCTACCCAGCAGCATGTTGTAAGCAGACGGGGCATTCACCACGAGGTACCTGGTGTTCTCTGTGCGGGAGGCCACTCCATCAGTGAAAGTGGTCCTCAGCTCGATGTATCCCCGCACTTCCACTTGGTCTCCTGCGAACCCATACAAGCAGCCGACGTAGGGCCGCAGCTGATCAGGAGACAGCTGCAACTTGTTGAATGTCGACTAGAACATCACATCGCCCAAACTTCCTTGATCCACTAGCACTCGATGCACCCTACGTCCCGCAGTGACAACCGATATCACCACCGGATCGTTGTCGTGAGGGACAACGTCTCGGTGATCCGCCTTTGTGAAGACGAGGTCGATGTCTGGGAAGTGATCTTCCTCGCATGTCTCCACTGCCATCACCGAACGCGCATACTTTTTGCGTTGCGATGAGGTGCACCCTCCTCCTGAGAACCCACCTGCTATAGTATGAATCTCACCGTGTATAGGAATTTCGTGCCCCTGATCAGCCCTCGGGGCTACTGCCTCCTCGTCCCCGTGCGTCTCCTTCAAGTAATCGCCAAGGAACCCACTTTTAACCAACTCATCCAACTAGTGGCCCAAGGCCAGACAGTTGCGTATGGGGTGGCCATAGGCCTGATAAAACTCACACCAGGCATTCTTGTTCGGCCCCAGCCTCTTGTCTGTCTTTAGGGGCATCTTCAATCTTTTCGCCACATTGCAAATGGCAATCAGCTCCTTCAATTCTACTAGGAAATCATGCCTGGGGGGCACATCATCCTTGGCGCGTGTCCTAGCTTGGGGCTTTCGGGACTCATAGGGCTTCTGCTTTCCTTGAGCCTTTTTCTCTGTTGTGGCCTCGTGCACCCACAGGGGTTGAGGCCGACTAGGCACTCGGGGCCTTGATGAGACTGCACTCTCTCGTTTTTCATTGAGCCCTCCTTCAGCGACAATGTGTGCGACAGCACGCCGTTTAATGTCACTGAAGGTCTTGGGGCGATTACGGATCAAAGACTCGCTGAAAGGCCCTAGCAACACTCCTTTCCTGAAGGCATGCCCTGTAAGGACTTGTAAAATTAAATTGGAATAAAAGGAATATATTTTAAATGAATTATAAGTATGTTTTTATTTAAAATAAAAAGGAAGGAAAGTGTAGCTTAGAAGACTATGAGATCGCCTGGTTAGTACATAATCGCCAGGGCGCGAGAGACATGCGGACATCGCCAGGGCACGAGGCATGCGGACATCGCCAGGGCGCGAGAGACATGCGGGCATCGCCGGGGCGCGAGAGACATGCGGACATCGCCAGGGCGCGAAGCATGCGGGCATCGCCAGGGCGCGAGAGACATGCGGGCATCGCCAGGGCGCGAGAGACTTGCGGGCATCGCCAGGGCGCGAGAGACATGCGGGCGTCGCCAGGGATAGACATCGGTCGTCTCCCAGAGAGAGACATCGGTCGTCTTCCAGGGCGAGAGAGATCGGTCGTCCGCCAGGATGAGTCATCGGTGGAAGGTTATCGTGCGATGTCGTGTTTCACACAGATAAGGTGGGACCCAGGCTTCCAGCATGAAACGTCCTACACGCGCGCCACGTAGACAAAAAGGGTGGTTCAGATTAGTGACATCAGAGAGTTGGCATGCGCAAGAGACACTCGTGGCCGTACTGTTCAGGGAAGCGGTTGGCATGCGCAAGAGACACTCGTGGTCATACTGTTCAGGGAAACGTACACTCAGGCTTTCCTGCAGAGTGGGTGGTGGCAGCAGCATGCGTGGACAAGTAGGCTTAGATTCAAAAACCCACTTCGGGGAGGCAAAGAACGTTGCAGTGGTTCAAGAGCGAAAGAGTGAGTTCACCTTCATCCTTCTCTTTTCTCTCCTTCGCGCTGCGATTTAGGCACCCTCAAGCACCAGTACGACGAGCGACGACTGCCCTTGGACACCTGGGAGGTTCTCTGCAAGTTCTCCAGACCGGGACGCTAAAACAGAGTGAAAGCATCTTTAAGCTTCGATGGGTTTCGGAGCTCTTGGTGTTTTGCGCTAGTCCAGGTAAGGGAAGCTAGCCTTATTTCCAACGAAAACCTTGTATTAGATGATTTTGATGATGGGGCGACTTGGTCGCCGGTTTTCAACTGTATTGCATAATTCCCTGTTTTTGGACGAGATCGCTGGTTTTGGCGTTGTTTTTCGAAATCCCCTGTTTTAGTGTCGTTTGAAAATTGTTTGAGATTGAAATGTGATATTTGAAAATCTGAACCTTGGAATGATTGTTGCTGTGATTGGAAATCATTCATTTAAGTGTTATATGATGTGTTGAATGTTTGAATGTGGGATCAAGACATAGTATTTTCAGGAAAGGAAATACCGTGTTGAGATTAGTTATGAGGTGTACTGATCAGTGAGTATCCTGTGAATGAGACGATCCTGACTCTGCTGATATGATGGAGTCACATAGATGAAGTCATTAAGTTGGTGAGAGTCGAAAGAGGTCCATATGTATGGGTAAGTCGTTTGAAAGATAACTGACTTGACCTGTTATATGGATTAACCCTGTCATACTGTGAGAGTGATGAGATTGAGATCGAGATTATGTTGATGCGCATGGCTGTGGGAACATTACAGCAATGAAGTATGACAGGTGCAGGTCTCTGGATGCTAAGTTCAACGCACGAGTCTTCCGGAAGTAGTGTCAAGTGTCTGTGTGTGATGAATCAGTGGAAGTCTGACGTGAGAAATGAGAAACATTGAAATTGATAGACACTTGATGAATTATGTGAATTGAAAGACTCTTAAGGAAATTGTGAAATATGTGATTACTTGATGGTCATGTGATGGGAATGAGAAAGTTGATGGTTTTTACGTGTGTTCTTGCCGGTTGACCCGCCTGTCGGTTGACTCACGACACTCACACGCCTCCTTCCTCACGTTGATATGTGCTTGGTTCTTTCGAAGCAATCTGCACCTGCAAAAGAGAAAGGGGGCGCCCTAGAGGTCGTTTGCACTCCGACGCTCAAGTCAGTGTAGGGCAAGGAACACCAAGTGTATTGAGTTTCTCTCTATGTTTAGGTCTAGAAACTGCGTACCTTTGTGAAGTATTTTACTGTCCCTTATATAGTCTAGGGTTTATGATGGCATTTTCATGTGTTCTTCTTGAATCAAAGTAGAAATAGATGGAGCGGAAGCAATGGATGAGTGAAACAAGACCCTCCTAGGAGTTGTGTTGGTCTTGAAGGTGCATGGTGAGTATGGGTTGAGTGGTTCGGCCAGCTCAAGGGAGAAGGTGAAAGGATTGAAGTTTATAGCCTAGATTTCTAGGAGGAGTAAAGCTTGTGCACAAAAAATGGCAGCATAACATTACTCAAATAAACTTGAAAATACATGAGGTAGGCCTCCTTATTTATAGATTTAGGAGCCTTGGTGAGCAAGCTTAAAGGGTAGGGATGGAAATACAAAAAGTGGGGCTGCCTAGGGTATTGACTTTAGTCAAACCACACCATCATCCTAATATTCTAGAAGATAGGTCAAAAATGCAACATTTGATAGTACACCCCTCCTTCTTTTGGTAAAGGCACCTATTTGCTAGCACACCCCTCCTTCTATTGCTA
The DNA here is from genome assembly GCA_013389735.1 of Phaseolus lunatus. NCBI lineage: Eukaryota > Viridiplantae > Streptophyta > Magnoliopsida > Fabales > Fabaceae > Phaseolus > Phaseolus lunatus. The sequence continues at coordinate 26,698,281 of CM023860.1, forward strand.
AGGGCACCTTTTTGATAGCACACCCCTAAGTGAGCAAGTTTTGCTTTCTACCTACACTAATCTACTAAGCACCCCCTCCCCCTTTGGGCCTTTATGAAACATGTACAAGGATCTCTCTCTTCCATCCGTGGCTTCTTCTATGTGTGCTTGGATATGTTTAGCCATGGATCTTGTGAGAGGTCCTAGACGGTCTAGCTCCATGGATAGCCTCCCTCCTTCACGTTCTAGACGCTCACTTCCTGGAGCTAGACGCTCCTCTTGGTCTAGACGGTCTTCTTGGTTTGGGCCTTGGCTTCCTTGGCTAGATGTGCTTGGCCCTCCTCCATCATCCCCTCCCTCTTGAAAAAGGATTTGTCCTCAAATCCCTTGCTTTGTCTTCAACTAGGGGGATGGATGGGGCTGGATGGTGTCCATCATCTCCTCCTCCTTTGAGAAGATCTATCCTCAGATCTACAGATTTGATCTCGGATAGCAGCCTATTGTTTCGGCAAGGCTTGTCCTCCCGGATCAAACGTCCACCTATGGAAATCATCAAACAAAGTAAAGGTGTTAGTGTGAGCAATTGGAGAGAACTTAATTGTATGAAGTTGCCATTTTTGTTTTTCTTTTGTTTTTGGCAACTTTGTACAATATTTCTCTTTTGATGGTTGTATGTGTTCTCTAATCCTCTTATGTATTTGAAAATTTTCAATATTGGTTACCTTTTCCTTAGGCACAATACCTTTAGGAAAGGGTAACAACTTAAAAAGCGAAAGAGGATGAAGTCCACATGCAATTTCAAATGTAGAAATATTAGTAGTCTTGTGGACTACTCCATTGTATGCATGCTCAAAAGGATACTCATCCCAAGAATTGTGATTGTCTTTCATGATTTCTCTAGGCATAGTAAAAAGAGCTATGTTTTCAATTTTATTTTGACCATTCTTTTGAGGATAAAAATTTGAAGAGTACAACTTAATTTCAAGTTTTTCTAAAAGATTCCTCAAATGATGATTTTCAAATTTTGGAGCTCTATCCAATACTATGCTTGAAGATAAACCATGAAGACTTGTCACTTCTATATAGAAGAGATTATCCATATCCATAAAAATGGAATCAAAACCTTTTGTTGTCCTAGGAAGCTCTAAGATAAAATTGAGGTTTATGTCTTCCCAAGGATCATTTGCAAAAGGTAAAGGAGTATAGAGTTCATGAGACATCACCTTAGGTGTATTTTTAAAACAAGAAATGTATCTAGGGTAATGTCTTTGAACATCTTTTCTCATGGGTGACAAAAGTTTTCCTTTTAAAAGCTCTAGAGTTTTATCAACTCTAATTTGGTCCATGAGTTCTCCTTCATGAAGAATTTTTCTCTTATGTGTAAAGATAGTCTCGCTGTTACAACCATTGTTTATGAGAAGTTGCACACTTGGCAATGGTTGTCTCAATAGGACATGACAAGTTTCTTTAGGCACTACTTCACATAAAAATTTGTTTTTGTAGATGCTTGTAAATAACTTGACATTCACTTGGTGATATCCTAGCACATATGAGAAATAATCCACTTTATCTTTATCTATGCAAGCTTCTTTTGAAGACTCTTTTTTTGTTACTATGCTTGCAAGTGTTCCTTTACAAAAGGAAAGGCTACGTTGTTCAACAAGACGTATATTTTCAAAGGTATTTTTAAATCTTTTGTCTTGTTGAATGACCTTGTGAGAAGGAACACTATTCTCCCACGCCTTTTGTTTCTCAAGGGTCTTCTCATGCTTTTCTTTTTCTTTTTCTTTAGCTTCCCTTTCGGCTTCCTCTCTTTTCTGTTGTATCTTTCTTTCCTTTCTTTCTTTATGGGAAGCAAACAATTTTTCTACCCTCATTTCCCAATCTAGGCAAGTTTCTATATTTTCTTTTCCATGGGAATGGGGTAGGTCTACCCTAACCTCTCTTGGGCTTTTTTGTTCTTTTCTATCTCTTCTATGTCTTCCCTCCCCAAAAGAATCATGCTTTTTAGAGATAGATGCATGAGAAGGTAATTTTTTTGAAATGTGAGACTTCTCATCCTTTGATTTAGTCAATTCATTAGTTTTGGCCTCATTCTCCAATTGTTTAGATGAAATTGATTGAATATTCTTGGAAAGTTGTTCCAAAAGAGATTTCAAGGATTTCACCTCACTTTTAAGAGATTTAAAGGAATGAGAAGACATGACTAGACCTTTTGTATAGAAATATTTTACCTTGAGAAAATTTAGGGAAGTCAAAGAAGGTAGTCTTCCAGGTAAGGGAGGTGAGTCACAATGGACTACTTAAATACCAAGCCTTGCCTTAGCCAAAGACTATCCCTCAATGTCTTCACACAAAGCTTTCTCTTAGTAAACCACTTAACACACAATTAGGTTGAAGAAATCAAATTTTGATGCAAGAAAACAATGCAAACTAGCTAATTAACCAAGCAAAAGAATTAACGAACTTAAACAAAACAAAACAATTACCAAACGTAACTAATTAAGCAAGGAAAGCAATTAAAACAATTAACCCATGCTAAAACAAGTAAGGTCTACACTAGTCGGCCCTAGGTGAGGCTTCTTGGACACTTGGAGCCCTTGAAGACACACTCACCGTCTAATCACGTAGTTAAAGAGTAATTAACAAGGTTAAGTTACAAAGAAGATTAAGAAAACCCCCTTTGTTGATCCTTGTTTTGCTATTGGCACTCCCTTGGTTGTCTTTTCTTTGTTGGGCCCTCCAAGTGTTTGTCGTGTTTTTGAGTAATCTTTGTTTGCTGCCCTTGCTTTGGCTCCTCTTAGAATTAGAAAATTAATTCTCCAATCCAGCACCTATCACACAAGCTAGACCTCACTCAAGTTAAATTTCTACTCAAATAGGCACCAATTGAGAAATAATTCCAGCACCAAATTTAGAGGCCAAAGGATTAAAGCAAGAAACAAATTAATTAGAAAAACAGAACCACCAAATGGAGTTAAATTGTGACAACTAGAAAGAGTTCCAAAGAAATATAAAACAAGCAAATAAAGGTATTCAAAGAAAGGTAGGCACACAAAGTGAATCCTAAGAATAGCACTAGAATTGATTTCAAAATCAAAAACAGCACCACTGAAAAACTGTTGTGGCCAGAAAACGTGATTTTCCCCAATTTATGCTGAGCTGTCCTTTACAGATTTGCCTCTGAAAATTTATATGCAAGAAAATTCAGGATCTTATCTAAACAATGGCTTTGGAATCGCCTAAAACGCATGCACCATTTTTTTTTAATAATTTTTGCAAATTTGGTGTGCAGTTAGGCCAGCTGGAGCGCTCAAAGTTTGCACTCTGATTTTGTAAGATTTATCATATCTTTTATGTTGCTTCTTTTGATCTGATTCTTTTTTTGTCCTTTTTGTAACACTTCAAACTTGCATTTTCCAGAGAATCACAAATTTCCTATGAGTGGAAATAATTTTTGAAACAAAAAACAGCCAGACAGAGAGAGAAACAGGGGAAATCTGGAAAACTGGAAAAAAAAAACAGCAAGATACCAAAATTTAACACAAAGGAAAGGTAAGAAGGAAATTGTGTAAGAACTAAGACACAATTATGAACTCAAACTAAAATTAAAAAGGCAGCAAAGGATCAACAAATAACAGCAGATTAAGGCAACTTAAAGAGACCCAAAAACAAGAAACAATCAAGCCAAAAAATAGGACTACTAAGAATTGATGACAATTATGGATTCACATGACTTGACACAACATTTATAGATTCAGAAAATAAAGACTCAAAGCATAATATGAAGCAATTATAAGAAAGCAATAAAGACTCAAATTCCTAAAAGAAAACAGCCACTCAATGTGTAAGGAATCCTATCACAATTGCACAAGAAAATGTTCAAGATCAATTGAACACATGTGCTTCGGTTGGATCTTCCATAAGCATACCAAGAACAATTTAAAATGTAAAAAACAGCAAGACAATTATGGAATTGAAATGACAAGATGAAAATAAAGAAGAACTGAAAATTTAAAAAGACAAGCTACTCATCTTGAAGAACCAAAAGCTCATGATACCAAATGATGGCATTTTCATGTGTTCTTCTTGAATCAAAGTAGAAATAGATGGAGCGGAAGCAATGGATGAGTGAAACAAGACCCTCCTAGGAGTTGTGTTGGTCTTGAAGGTGCATGGTGAGTATGGGTTGAGTGGTTCGGCCAGCTCAAGGGAGAAGGTGAAAGGATTGAAGTTTATAGCCTAGATTTCTAGGAGGAGTAAAGCTTGTGCACAAAAAATGGCAGCATAACATTACTCAAATAAACTTGAAAATACATGAGGTAGGCCTCCTTATTTATAGATTTAGGAGCCTTGGTGAGCAAGCTTAAAGGGTAGGGATGGAAATACAAAAAGTGGGGCTGCCTAGGGTATTGACTTTAGTCAAACCACACCATCATCCTAATATTCTAGAAGATAGGTCAAAAATGCAACATTTGATAGTACACCCCTCCTTCTTTTGGTAAAGGCACCTATTTGCTAGCACACCCCTCCTTCTATTGCTAAGGGCACCTTTTTGATAGCACACCCCTAAGTGAGCAAGTTTTGCTTTCTACCTACACTAATCTACTAAGCACCCCCTCCCCCTTTGGGCCTTTATGAAACATGTACAAGGATCTCTCTCTTCCATCCGTGGCTTCTTCTATGTGTGCTTGGATATGTTTAGCCATGGATCTTGTGAGAGGTCCTAGACGGTCTAGCTCCATGGATAGCCTCCCTCCTTCACGTTCTAGACGCTCACTTCCTGGAGCTAGACGCTCCTCTTGGTCTAGACGGTCTTCTTGGTTTGGGCCTTGGCTTCCTTGGCTAGATGTGCTTGGCCCTCCTCCATCAGTTTACAGCGCCGCTAACTCTAATTAGGGTTCACTGCGCTACTAGCCATATTTAGGGTTTACTGGAATACCCTTGCGCCGCTATCACCCAATCTTAGGGTAATCTAGCACATAAGGTTTCCTTCTCTGGAGTGCAAACTCTCACAGGGTGACCACCTGGGTGCCTCCTTGTGCACCTAGTGATGGGTTGTTCTTCATGACCATTTGTTCTTCTTAAAATATGAGGTAAAAAGGTGGTGGAAGCTATGGATGATATGGGTCAAGGATGACTCATATAGAGCTATGGATTCCTTGTAGGTGCATGAAAGGTATGGAGAGTGATAGGTTAGGCCAAATCACTTGGAGGAAGGTGAAGATGAAGATCAAAGTGTCTAACCTAGAGAGACTAGACAAAGAGTAGAAGCTAACATAATTTTGGCAGCATTTACTCATATAAATTGATCTTAAAAAAATTGAGCCAAAGCACCCTATTTATAGGAGATGGTGCCTTGGAGAGTAAGGAACAAGGGTAGGATGGGGAATACATAAAAGAGGGGGCTGCTAGGGTGTTGACTAAAGGTCAATGCATCCCCTTAGCATGCTTCTAGAAGGTAGGGCTACATTCCTACCCTAAAAGGCCTAGGTACAAGCTAAATTGTTAAATACACCCCCGATTGTGCTAAATGAACCCTACTCTACTGAAATTATAAATAAACTAAAATTAATTTATGCTCAGCTCCCATGGCTTGGGCTTTACTCCTTGTAGTCCTCTGAAGGGTCTTTGAATATGTAGAGAAAAGTTTCTCTGCCATCAGTAGCAGAGTCCCACTCTTCTTGAATCCTCTTTGCCATGGACCTAGTTGTTGGGCCTGAGCTTAGGCCTCTTCCATCATCCCCTCCCTCTTGAAGAGGATTTGTCCTCAAATCACATGCTTCTGCCTCTTCATTTTCTCTACCTGCAAAGGGTGTTAGGTCCATAACATTGAAGGTAGTATGTACTCCATATTCCTCAGGCAGGTCAATTTGATATGCATTATTATTGATTCTTTTGAGAACTTGGAAAGGACCATCACCCCGGGGACTAAGTTTACACTTCCTCTGATTAGGGAATCTATCTTTTCTAAGGTGAAGTCAAACCCAGTCTCCCTCCTCAAAAATCATCTCTCTCTTCCCCTTATTGCTATGTTTCATGTATTTCTCTGTTTGTTATTGTATTTGGTTCTTAATCCTCTCATGCATTTTCTTTACAAATTCAGCCTTCGTTACTCCTTCCTTATGCACAAAATTTTGTGGATTAGGTAGAGGTAACAAATCCAAAGGAGTAAGAGGATTGAACCCATACACAGCCTCAAAAGGAGAAATATTAGTAGTTTTATGAACTACCCTATTATATGCAAACTCAATATGAGGAAGGTACTCATCCAAAGATTTGTGGTTTCCTTTCATGATTGACCTAAGCATAGTGGAAAGAGATCTATTTACAACTTCAGTTTGTCCATCCGTTTGAGGATGACAAGAAGTTGAGAAGTTCAACTTAGTTCCTAGCTTTTCCCAGAGAGTTCTCCAGAAATGGCCAATAAATTTAGGATCTCTATCCGACACTATGGTCTTAGGTAAACCATGTAGTCTTACCACTTCTCTAAAGAAGAGCTTAGAGATGTTGCTAGCATCATCCACTTTATGGCAAGGTATAAAATGAGCCATCTTGCTAAACCTATCCACTACCACAAAAATGGAATCAAAACCTCTTTGTGTCCTAGGAAGTCCTAATATGAAATCCATGCTTATATCTTCCCAAGGAGCACTTGCAAAAGGTAAAGGAGTGTAGAGTCCATGAGGCATTGTCTATGACAATGTCTTTGGACATCTTTCCTCATGTGTGGCCAAAAGAATTTTCCTTTCAAAAGCTCAAGAGTTTTATCAACTCCAAAATGGCCCATGAGTCCTCCTTCATGTGATTCTTTTACAAGGAGTTTTCTATGTGTTCCTTGGGGTATGCAAAGTTTTCCTTCTTTAAATAAGTACCCCTCAGAAACATAAAAACCTCCTTGTGCTCTGTGTTGGCACTCAGCAAAAGTGGGTGCAAAATCCTGATCTTCTTTATAAAGTTCAGGTATGTTTTCAAATCCAAGAATTTGGGCTCCAAGTTTAGAAAAGAGGATATGTCTCCTTGAGAGAGCATCAGCCACAATGTTTGTACTGCCCTTCTTGTATTTGATAACATATGGAAATTGCTCAAGAAATTCCATCCACTTTGCATGTCTTTTGTTCAACTTGTGTTGACCCCTTAGATATTTCAAAGACTCATGATCACTATGTATGATAAATTCTTTTGAAACTAGATAGTGTTCCCAAGTCTGTAGGGCCCTCACAAGTGCATAAAGCTCTTTGTCATAGGTGGGGTAGTTGAGGGTGGCACCGTGAAGTTTTTCACTAAAATATGCAATTGGGTGCCCACCTTGCAACAACACAGCACCTATTCCTACTCCTGATGCATCACACTCTAGCTCAAAATTTTTTGAAAAGTTTGGCAAAGCTAGAATGGGTGCATTAGTGAGTTGAGCTTTCAAACTTTGAAAGGCTTGCTCATGCTTCTCTGTCCAACAAAATGGAGTGTCTTTCTTTACTAACTCATTGAGTGGTGAAGCTAGACTTGAGAAGTTAGGAACAAATCTTCTATAAAAACTTGCTAGACCATGAAAGCTCCTAACATCTCCTACATTTTGCGGGGTTGGCCACTCTTGGATGGCTTTGATTTTCTCGGGGTCAACATGTACCCCATTTTTGTTTACTATAAAACCTAAAAACACTACACTATCTACACAAAAAGTGCATTTATCTATATTGGCAAACAAACTATTTTTCCTAAGCACTAAAAGAACCTCCCTAAGGTGACTTAGGTGGGACTCTAGGCTTTGACTATATACTAAGATATCATCAAAATAGACTACTACATACTTACCTATGCAATCCCTAAAGACATGATTCATAAGCCTCATGAAAGTGCTAGGTGCACTAGTGAGTCCAAAAGGCATCACTAACCACTCATATAGTCCAAATTTGGTCTTAAAAGCAGTTTTCCACTCATCACCTTCTTTAATTCTAATTTGGTGATATCCACTTTTAAGGTCAATCTTGGAAAATATGGTAGACCCATGCAATTCATCAAGCATATCATCAAGTCTAGGAATTGGATGCCTGTATTTGATGGTGATATTGTTGATGGCCCTACAATCACAACATATTCTCCACTTGCCATCTTTCTTTGGAACCAACAAAACAGGTACAGCACAAGGACTTAGGCTTTTTTGAACCCAGCCTTTCTCCAACAAATCCTGAACCTGTGACTCTATCTCCTTAGTCTCTTCCAGATTAGTTCTGTAAGCTGGTCTATTTGGTAAACTAGCTCCCGGAACTAAATCTATTTGGTGTTCTATACCCCTAACAGGTGGAAGTCCAATAGGTCCTTCCTCAGGGAATACATCACCAAATTCTTTTAAAAGTTTTTGGACTTGAAGAGGTAGTTCACAAACTTCAGAAAGTGTGGCAGTGCATGCAAGTGTTCCTTTACACAGAAGGAGGCCTGAAGGTTGTTCAGATAGAAGTATCTTTTCAATTTTACTTTCAAATTTTTGTTCTTTCTGAATAACCTTGTGGGAAGGAACACTCTTCTCCCACGCCTCAACATCGTTCCTAAGGATTTTCTCTTGTTTTCCTTTTTTTTTTCTTTTTATTTTCATTTGTACTTGGTCCTTTACCACTTGTGAAGGTGTTAAAGGATAGAGTACAAACTTTTTTTCCCTATGGGTAAAAGTTATCTCGTTGGTAAGACCATTATGGATGGTTTTCTTGTCAAATTGCCATGGTCTTCCCAATAAGATGTGGCAGGCTTCCATGGGTACTACATCACATAAAATCTCATCTTTATAGTTCCCCACAGAAAGACTGATTTTTACCCGCTTATCTACAGTTAATTCCCCATCTTCATTTATCCACTGAAGTTTGTAAGGTTTTGGATGAGGTATTAATTGTAGATTAAGCTTTTCAACCATCCTAGTGCTACAACAATTGCAGCAAGAGCCACTATCCACAATGAGAGAACAAATGTTTTCTGAAACTTTGCATCTTGTATGAAAGATGTTCTCTCTCTGTGTTTCATGGTTCACACTAGGTTGATTGTTGAGGGTTCTTCTGATCATCATTAATTCTCCCTCACAAGGATATGCCCCCTCACTACTTTCCTTCTCTTCTTCCCCACTAGACTCTTCATCTTGGCTGCTATACTCATCCCTCCCTCTTAAGATCATGGTTCTCCTATTTGGGCATTGGGATGCTATATGGCCTCTACCAAGACACTTGAAGCACTGGATGTCTCTACTGCGGGGTTGTGAGGTAGACACATCTTTTCCTACACTCTTGGGAGTTTCTTTGGATTTATCCTTTGAAAGACTATCCTCCTTTTCTCTTCTATACTCTCTCTTGGGATAAGAGTTAGAGTAAGAACTCTCCTTGCGACTTGATCCCTTTCTCAAATTTTGTTGTTCAACTTTTATACAAAGTTGGATCAAATCATTCAAGTCCCTGTAGGGCAAAAGTTCTACTTTATCCCTTATCTCAAGATTGAGACCACTTAGGAACCTAGCTATGGTGGTGGTGGCTTCTTCCCTAATAGAGGCTCTCATCATGTAGAGCTCCATCTTTTGCCTATACTCCTCTACACTCATGTTTTTCTGTTGGAGTCTTTGGAGCTTGTCCATTAACTCCCTATCATAGTATGAAGGAATATGGCGGCGTCTCAAGGCTCCCCTAAGGTCATTCCAATATTCTATGGGAGGGTCCCTGTGGAGGCGCCTATCTCTCTCTAGGGCTGTCCACCAATACATAGCATTTCCTTGAAAGCTTAAAGTGGCTAAGGGTACTTTCCTTTCCTCGCTAACATGATGGCAAGCAAAAAGTTGTTCTACTTTCATTTCCCAATCTAGGTATGTTTCAACATTTTCCTTTCCATAAAAATGAGGTAAGTCTACCCTAGTCTCTTTTGGGTGGCTTTCTCTCCTAGTTCTTCTAGGTGGAGGTTGATAATAATCATTTACTCTCAGACTCCCCTCAACATGTGAGTCACTTGACCTAGAACTAGATGCATGTGATTTTTTTAATTTTCGAATGTATTCATCTTTTTCTCTAACAATTCTCAACTCCTCTTCCAAAAGTGCAAGATGGGCATCTTTTTCTTTTTTATCTTCCAAAAGTTGAGCCTCATGTTGCAATTGTCTTAGTGATAGTGATTGAAAATCTCTAGTCAATTGTTTCAAAAGAGATTTTGTGGATTTTCTATCACTTTCACTATGACTTGAAGAATGAGTAGACATGTTTAGGGTTTGTGATAAAAGTAATTTTCAAAAAGAAAGATAAGTGGAGTGAAGTAGGTAATTTCCCAGGAAAGGGAGGTGGATCACTAGGATCTCTTAAGTACCAAGCCTTTCCTTAGCCAGATACTATCCCACAACACTTTCAGAAACCTTTCTCTAAGCAATTTACTTAGAGCACAATCAAAGATAAAAACAAAATTTTTATGCAAGAAAAACTATATGTAAAGCAATAAAACAATAATGAAAATTGCTATCTAGAAAGCTTTTAAAACTAGTCGAATCCTAAGGTGAGGCTTCTTGGCACTTTGGAACCTTGAAGACACACTCACCGTCTAAGACGTATTAATCCACTAATTAATCAATGTCCTTGCAAATTACAACTCAAAGAAATACAAAGAAACTAGGTTAACAAATTTTGATGCACTAAAATTTAAAGTCCTATTCTATGCACTCCTTCACTTGTAGCTCCTTTGTGTATATTTGTGTATTTTTCAATGAGGTTGCTGCTGTCCCTTGCTTTGTCTCCTTAGGTTATTCAACCTTAAATCTTTAATCCAGCTCCTCTTTAGTGATATGGCTTTCACCAAAACAAAATTTTAGCTCCACACTCCCCAAAGCACTTTTTAGGTCAAATCCACCAAAGAGAGGTCAAGCAAGTTTTAAAGCAACAAAACTCAAATTTAAAATCAAGGACTACTGCAAATGGAGTTGATATTTGAAAAGACTTGAAAGAGTATTCAATAAAATTTGACAAGCAAAAAATTAAGGCACACAAGAAAAGGTAGCACACAAAGTGGAATCCTAGTGAATGGAACTAGAATAGATGAATAAAACCAAAACAGCACTACAGAATTTTTGTGTGTAAATATTTTCACAACTTTCCAATTTTATGCTGGACAGAATACTTCAAATTTGAGCTTGAAATTTTAACCACAGAAACTTCAATGTTTTAGCTCAATATAGGCGTTGGAATTTCACCAACACAGTGAGCCAAATAATTGTAATAATTTTTCCGAAATCACTGCCGCGTCAGCGTTTTTTCAGAGTCAGGATTTTTGCACTCTGTTCGTATTTCATTTATCATTTTTTTTGTATTTTGAATTTTGATGTGCTTCTTTTTTTCACTTTTTATTAACAAATCAAACTACTCAAATCCAAAATTTCAGAATTTTTAACCAACAAATGTAATTTCTGGGAAAGATTCCAGCCAGCACAGTAGCAGTGAAAACAGAGAAATCCTAACTTGGAATTAGAAAACGGTAAAGAAACTTCAAAAACACAATGGAAATGATTGGAAACGAACTTGTATGGAACTAACACACAAGTATGAACTCAAATATGAAAATATAAAAGGCACCAAAGCTTCAAAAACAGAAATATAAACTGCACTCAAAACAAAATCAAGCAACCAAATCAACAATAAAAGGCACCACTTGGAATTTATGACATTGTAGGATGAACATGACTTTGACAAAACTTGTATGGATTCAAAAATCAAATTGACTCAACCACAAACACTTTGCACCGATTAAAAACATCAATAAGACTCAAATAATATAAAAATAGAACAGCCAACACAAAAGGAACATAAAACAGTTTGAAAATGGAAGTTCAAGATCAAGTTGAACCAAAAATACCAAATAGAAATTTAAAAACAGCAACACCAACTTAAAAAGAAATTAAAAATAGCAAGACATTTAAGGATATGATGAACAACATGGAATAAAGAAGAAGACTCAAAAAATAAAATCAAGAGAACACTTATCTCTTGAAGAACCAAAGCTCTGATACCAAATGATGGGTTGTTCTTCATGACCATTTGTTCTTCTTAAAATATGAGGTAAAAAGGTGGTGGAAGCTATGGATGATATGGGTCAAGGATGACTCATATAGAGCTATGGATTCCTTGTAGGTGCATGAAAGGTATGGAGAGTGATAGGTTAGGCCAAATCACTTGGAGGAAGGTGAAGATGAAGATCAAAGCGTCTAACCTAGAGAGACTAGACAAAGAGTAGAAGCTAACATAATTTTGGCAGCATTTACTCATATAAATTGATCTTAAAAAAACATGAGCCAAAGCACCCTATTTATAGGAGATGGTGCCTTGGAGAGTAAGGAACAAGGGTAGGATGGGGAATACATAAAAGAGGGGGCTGCTAGGGTGTTGACTAAAGGTCAATGCATCCCCTTAGCATGCTTCTAGAAGGTAGGGCTACATTCCTACCCTAAAAGGCCTAGGTACAAGCTAAATTGTTAAATACACCCCCGATTGTGCTAAATGAACCCTACTCTACTGAAATTATAAATAAACTAAAATTAATTTATGCTCAGCTCCCATGGCTTGGGCTTTACTCCTTGTAGTCCTCTGAAGGGTCTTTGAATATGTAGAGAAAAGTTTCTCTGCCATCAGTAGCAGAGTCCCACTCTTCTTGAATCCTCTTTGCCATGGACTTAGTTGTTGGGCCTGAGCTTAGGCCTCTTCCATCACCTAGTCTCTGGGGCCACCTGTTCTGGGAGTACCTTCACTGTTTACGTGCCATGCATGTAGCTTCACTGGGAAAACCCTAGCTCTGGTGAGTACTCGTCCCCTCAGGACTCTACACCCAACTGTGCTCTCCCTGCTACCCGCATAGGCACTTCGTGATCCAGGCCTCTCCCTAACTCTGGGTGTTTAACTGGTCTTCCCCCAAGGCCGATGTCACCTCGTCTTCACCCAAGGCCGATGTCACCTCGCCATACTCTGAGTGGCGATGACACCTCAGCCCATCCTGGTGGTCTGACGACTACTCACCCTTCCCTGTGGGGACGCGCTGATGACTAATCACCCTTCTCTGTGGGAACATGCTGATGACTAATCACCCTTCTCTGTGGGAACATGCTGATGACTGATCACCCTACTCTGAGGGGACACACCGATGACTGATCACCCTTTAATCCAAGCTGCCTGCGGGGTCCACCCCACGTGGCTTTGGCCCATGTTGTGGGACCCAGCTGACGTGGTTCGCCCTTTACTACCTGTTCTCGGTGTCCAAGGACTGGTCGGTACACAAGCCCCCCAGTCTCAAGCTGTTAACTTATTTTAGCGAAGAGACTAAGTCATTGGCCCGGGCGACCTACGTTGCTCTGCGCGTATGGACATAAGTAGCACGCTGAAGGGACATCTCACCACCTTGTCATCGCCCACATCTCTTACCCTCTGAGGACTTCATTGGTGAGCTCTCTGCTCGAAACGAGGACTTCTTTCTCGACAAAGAGGTGTAAATTAAGCTTCTCCCCTATGACCATGCACCTATGACTGATCGGTGCTTTATTACCTCTCGCGCTCTGCTGTCAGGCGCTCATCTAGGCATTGATCTGCTGGTGGTGGTCACTTTAGCACTAACCACCGATCACCGTTTTGAGTGATCTCCCCTCTGATTCACCTGCTATCTTCTACCACGTGTCACCCTGTGAATGGTCCACGTGGTCATCTGCTGTTGACGTCATCGACTACCGATGACTGACCGGATCACAAGCCCCCCAGTCTCGAGCTGTGAACTCGTTCTCAGCGAAGAGACTAAGTGGTCGATGGCAAGATCATTCCTCCTCCTTGAGCCTTTCCCTTTGCAACTTCCTCTTTTCTGTGTAATTTCTTTTTCTGCTTCATAACTGGACGACTGACTTGACGGGCCTAAATGCTTCGGCTTCTCGCAGCAGAACTTGATTCTACCATCGACCACCGACTAGCATGTTTTTGCACCACCGATCAGTCATCGCGCTTCAGGGTCTGCTTTACTTCTCTGTTACTCCAGCGCTAAGCACATAGAGGGCCTGAACGCCAAAGATGACGCCTGTGTTTTGGGGAATGCTTCTCGATGACCCCTCTTGCCTCAGCCTCGCTGTAAGAAGTTGAGGTGAGGTCTTTCTATCTCGCCTCAGCCTCGCTGTATAAAGTCGAGGTGAGGACTTTTTTCACTCGCCTCCACCTTGCTGTAAAAAGTAGAGGAAGAGGACTTTCTCTGCCTGCACCTCGCTGTACAAAGTCGAAGGTGAGGACTTTCTTCTCTGGCCCGTGCCTCGCTGTACAAAGTCGAGGGAGAGGACTTTCTCTCGCCTGCACCTCGCTGTACAAAGTCGAGGGTGAGGACTTTCTTATCTCGCCTCAGCCTCGCTGTACAAAGTCGAGGTGAGGACTTTCTTCTCTGGTGAACCTTGCTGTACACGTTGGGTGTTCTCACTCGAAGGGGAGGTGTTCTCGATGAACCTACCTTCCCGCTTACGAGACCTCTAACCCCAAGTGACAGGTTCAATCTTGCCTCGCATCGCTCACAGGCGAGGGAGGACTTAACTGGTGAACCTGGCTGTTCACGTTGGGCGTTTTCACTCGAAGAGGAGGTGTTCTTGACGAACCTACCTTCCCGCTTACGAGACCTCTAACCCCAAGTGACAGGTTCAATCTTGCCCCGCATCGCTCACAGGCGAGGGAGGACTTAACTGACCTCACATCGCTCATAGGCGAGGAGGATTTATCTGACCTCACATCGCTCACAGGCGAGGAGGATTTATCTGACCTCACATCGCTCACAGGCGAGGAGGATTTATCTGGGGAACCCTTCTGTTCACGTTGGAAGTTCTCACTCGAAATGGAGGTGTTCTCTACGAACCTACCTCTCCACTCACGAGACCTCTAACTCCAAGTAACAGATTCTAACTGACCTCACATCGCTCACAGGCGAGGAGGATTTCTCTGGGCGAACCCTTCTTTCACATTGGAAGTTCTCACTTGAAGTGGAGGTGTTCTCTGCGAACCTACCTCTTCACTTACGAGACCTCTAACTCCAAGTGACAGATTCTAACTGACCTCACATCGCTCACAGGCGAGGAGGATTTCTCTGGGCAAACCCTTCTTTCACATTGGAAGTTCTCACTCGAAGTGGAGGTGTTCTCTGCGAACCTACCTCTTCACTTACGAGACCTCTAACTCCAAGTGACAGGTTCTATCTCGCCTCAGCCTCGCTGTAAGAGTCGAGGGAAGAGGTCTTTTCTCTCGCCTCAACCTTGCTGTAAGAAGTAGAGGAAGAGGACTTTTCTCTCGCTTCAACCTTGCTGTAAGAAGCAGAGGAAGAGGACTTTTCTCTCGCCTCAACCTTGCTGTAAGAAGCAGAGGAAGAGGACTTTTCTCCAATGTTCTCTGAGTGGGTGCATGCTCCCAGGAGAGCACCTGGCGTGGCTGGTCTGAGCGCACTCGCCAGGCGCATCCTGCCTGCATGGCCTCATCGCGCGGTTCCATGAACGTTCCCACCGGCGAGGAGCTCTTCTTCTGGAATCACGCGAGGTGAATGCGTAACGCTCTCGCTGGGAGCTTGGGTCCCAGCTTAACACGTGTTGGCAAGACCCCGATGACCATGCGCCGATGAGTGATCGTGCTCTGTACGTGGCGGCGACAGATCGCGCCTTCATGCGGCGATGTCTGATAGTGCTTGCACGGGGCGATGACTGATCATCGCTCTCGTGCGGCGATGACTGATCGCGCGATGAATAACCACCGATGACTTCTCGCACTCTGCTCCTAGGCGCTTGTCCAGGCGCTGATCTGTGGGTGGTGGTCACTTGGTGCTGACCACCTATCACCTGCACTTGCGCTTGGGGCAAGGGGAACTTTAAACTGGAAAACACACACTTTATGTACTGAAGTCTTTTTATTGGGTGGCCTCGTTAAAAACCCTCCTTAGGGAAAAGAGTGCCCCCTGGTGTATTCAACTGCTTACAGTGTATAGCGCGAGAACGCATCTACTTTACATCTTAACTGGGTGTATATATGCTGGGTCTCCTTTCATTGGCGATGACCGACCTCACGAGTAGCGATCATGCCCTCTGCTTCAACTTCCCCCCGAGCTACCTAGGAGCCCCCCTAGCGTAGCTCCCTCCATCACCTGATTTCCCCGTGCACAGGGATCTCATGCTGCTGGTCACCTGCCTGGGACCCCGAAGCGCGATCTCCTTGCGGCTCCCTCAGGTAATCGGTTAGGAAACCTGTTTTCACCAACTCAGCAAGTTGATGCCCCAGCGCCAGGCAGGTGTAGAGTGTGTGTCCATAAGCCTGATGGAATTCACACCAGTCATCCTTCCTACTTCCAAGCACCTTGTCAGTTTTCTCTGGTACTCGGAGTCTTGCAGCTACAGCAGGAATTGCAATCAGCTCCGCCAACTCTATCATGAAATCATACCTGGGGGGTGTATTGTTCTCCCTTGCACGCCCCCTGGCCTGATCCTTCCTGTGTGTGTAGGGGCGAGACCTGCCCTGCGCTTTCTTCCCTTCTCTGGCCTCATGCACCCATGCGTGTCGCTGCTGCTTCCCCTGTTCTTCGCGCCTTGGCGGTGCAGCCCTGCTTTTCTTCTCAGAGACCTGCATCTCTGCTACAATATGCGCCACCGCGCATCGCCGAATCTCAGCGAAGGTGGCAGGGTGGTCTCTGATGAGCGATTCACTGAAAAGACCAGGCAACACACCTTTCTTGAATGCATGCACCAGCATGTCCTCGTCCTTGCTGGGCAACCTCACTACCTGCGCACCAAAACGGTTGAGGTAGTCCTTCAACGACTCCCCCTGGTACTGGCGCACGTCGAACAGGTCGTAGGACACCATTGGTAGCGCTCTGTTGACGATGTACTGCTCTATGAACAGCTTCGAAAACTGCTGGAAGGAGGTGACGTGGCCCTCTGGCAGGCTCACGAACCACTCCATAGCTACTCCACTCAGCGTACTCATAAACACCTTGCAGTACACAGCGTCTGAGCCTCCAGACAACATCATCTGGGTGTGGAAGGCTATCAGATGCGCTTCTGGATCTTCCTTCCCCGTGAACGACGCCTTCACTCCCACCAGATTGGGAGACACCACTGTGTTCATGATCTCAGGGGAGAAAGGCACAGGGAAGGCCCTTGGGGGCGTCAGTGGAGCTTGATCCTCTCCCACGCGACCCCCAGCTTGCTGCATGTGGTGCAGACTCGAGCGCATCTCCTCGTTTGCCTTGCGCAACTCCTCATTCCTGGCCTGAGAGGCGGCCAGGTCCTCCTGCATCCGCGCCTATAGCGCCCTGGACTCTGCCACCGTTTCTTGGAGGGCGCGCATCGTTTCCATGATTTGTTGCATGGTAACGCCGTCGGCTCCATTCGGCAGAACAGATCCATGTCTGGTATTCCTCATTCTCTGCGATTTCTGCTCTCGTTCTTGTGTATGGGACCTTCGTTTTACTCCGGCCCCACGGTGGGCGCCAAATGTTCTTGCCGGTTGACCTGCCTGGCGGTTAACTCACGACACTCACACGCCTCCTTCCTCACGTTGATATGTGCTTGGTTCTTTCGAAGCAATCTGCACCTGCAAAAGAGAAAGGGGGCGCCCTAGAGGCCGTTTGCACTCCGACGCTCAAGTCAGTGTAGGGCAAGGAACACCAAGTGTATTGAGTTTCTCTCTATGTTTAGGTCTAGAAACTGCGTACCTTTGTGAAGTATTTTATTGTCCCTTATATAGTCTAGGGTTTACAGCGCCACTAACCCTAATTAGGGTTCACTGCGCTACTAGCCATATTTCGGGTTTACTGGAATACCCTTGCGCCGCTATCACCCAATCTTAGGGTAATCTAGCACATAAGGTTTCCTTCTCTGGAGTGCAAACTCTCACAGGGTGACCACCTGGGTGCCTCCTTGTGCACCTAGTCTCTGGGGCCACCTGTTCTGGGAGTACCTTCACTGTTTACGTGCCATGCATGTAGCTTCACTGGGAAAACCCTAGCTCTGGTGAGTACTCGTCCCCTCAGGACTCTACACCCAACTGTGCTCTCCCTGCTACCCGCATAGGCACTTCGTGATCCAGGCCTCTCCCTAACTCTGGGTGTTTAACTGGTCTTCCCCCAAGGCCGATGTCACCTCGTCTTCACCCAAGGCCGATGTCACCTCGCCATACTCTGAGTGGCGATGACACCTCAGCCCATCCTGGTGGTCTGACGACTACTCACCCTTCCCTGTGGGGACGCGCTGATGACTAATCACCCTTCTCTGTGGGAACATGCTGATGACTAATCACCCTTCTCTGTGGGAACATGCTGATGACTGATCACCCTACTCTGAGGGGACACACCGATGACTGATCACCCTTTAATCCAAGCTGCCTGCGGGGTCCACCCCACGTGGCTTTGGCCCATGTTGTGGGACCCAGCTGACGTGGTTCGCCCTTTACTACCTGTTCTCGGTGTCCGAGGACTGGTCGGTACAACGTGGGTGTCTTAAATTTGTTTTATCTTGATTTTAAAGTTTCATATCTAAATTCTCTTTAAAATATTTATCTTACCCTGTGTTCTTGTTTCGTGGATGTTTTCTTAAACCTGTGATGATCGTGTATGATTTTACACGGGAGCAGATGATGTTGCAGGAAGTAGAGCTCCTCAGTGAGTGGTCGCCGGAAGGAGATCGCCTGTTTCTGTTTCTGTTAGGCGATCACCTGATTTCTGTTTCTGATAGGAGATCGCCTGTTTTCTGTTAGGCGATCAACTGATTTCTATTTCTGATAGGAGATCGCCTGTTTTCTGTTAGGAGATCGCCTGTTTTTTTTTTTTTGCTGTATTTTGTTTAAGTTTTGGAAAACTGACTGGTTATGTATTAAACTCCCTGTGAGGAGAAACTTCATTACATATATATAATTATGTTCACTTCAATATATTTGTTTACCTTTATTTTTATTATATAAATATGAAAAGAATTTGGCGGGATGTTACATTAATGGTATCAGAGCAGTTCGTCCTTAGGATGACCTGAGGGCTGTGGATCCATTGTGTTTCTTCTGCTCATAAAATTTATTTGAGTTTTAAATAACAACTATAGTGAAAGGTTTTCAAACGTTTTTGTATTGAAATTTTGTGTGTGCTTTAGTGAATATATGCCCTAACAGGAAATCTTAGTATTAAGAATGAGAGGATCTTGATAAAGTAGTGAGGGTGCACACTCATAACTGGATCGAGATGATTCTCGATCTTAATTCCAAAGGTTTGATGTTTAGCATACATTGAATTTTGGTGTGTTTTATTTCAGTTTATTGAGTGTTTTGTATTGATGGAAAGTGGTTGTTTGGATTGATGGTTGTATACCAGTAGCTGTTCTGGTGTTTTGCTTGAGGTTATAAGTATCATGATTCTGTTGATAAACTCAAATTCTAAATGACTTTGAGATGTTGACCTTTGTAAGGTCTAGATGTTACCTCCTGAATGAATCGATTTCTTATCGATCTCATTCTTATAGTTGTAGGGGATATAGAAACCAATAGTTTCCTAATCTTCTACAGAGAAGAATGGCTCCTAGACAGCCTACCCCTCCCTAACCTTCTACTGAAATGGGCCAGATCGCCAGGGCCATTGAGATGATGGCGAGTGCCATCCAGCAGCAGAATACGACGATGTCTCAGAATCACCAAGCTACAATGCAGCATTGGGAGACCGCCAGATCGGCTGCAGCAGCTCCCAACGTCGGTCAGCCTCAGGAGCAGATGGGACTGACCGAGTTCCTCAGGCACAACCCACCTAAGTTCAGTGGGAATGCTACTCCTGACCAAGCGGATCGATGGGTCAGAGGTGTAGAGAAAACCTTCAGGCGACCTCCTGCCCTGAAGATAAGAAGCTGGTATTTGGCACATATCTTCTGTCTAGAGAAGCTGAGCTCTGGTGGATGGGAACTCAGCAGATGATGGAGGCCCGAGAGGAAGTGTTGGATTGGGAGAGCTTCAGGGTGAGGTTCCTGGAGAAATACTTCCCAGACAGCGCAAGGGTTGCGAAGGAAGCTGAGTTCCTAAGGTTGGAGCAGGGGGGATATGTCTGTGAACGCCTATGCTGCTCGGTTTGAGTACCTCGCCCGATTCTATACCCAGGCGACCTCTGAGGCTTGGAGGTGTAGGAAGTTTGAAGAAGGTTTAAAGCATGAGCTGAAGAAGACAATAGCACCCATGTGCATCAGAGAGTTTCATGCCTTAGTAGAGAAGGCAAAGATGGTGGAAACCTTGGAAAGGGGTAATTCTCGAGTGATCAGGTCACACCCAGGGGGTTCCTTCAGTGGGAAGGCCAAGGTGCAGCACCCACAAAGCAAGCCCTATGCGAGACCTCCACCACGTCGGGCAGGAGCAGCGTCATCCCAGTTTCAGCAGCAACAAACATGGAAACCCAGATGTTTCACGTGCCAAAAGATGGGGCACATATCTAGAGATTGTCCTAGCAGAAATAGGATGACTCAATCCGGTGGTTCCCAACAGATGAGGAATGAAGGCAGCAGACCTCAGGCAGCAGGGAGAGTGTTTGCCATGACAGGAGCATAGGTGTCTCAGTCAGGTAACTTGGTGCAAGGTGCTTCGTGATCCTAGCTCGGTTGGAAGTGAAGAATGAAGAGGATGTAAGCAGGATACATGTGGTGAAAGATTTCACGGATGTATTTCCAGAAGAAGTACCTGGATTACCTCCTAAGAGAGAAGCAGAATTCTCTATTGATTTGGTACCTGGAGCTGGACCAGTGTCAATGGCACCTTACTATTCTTCTCCTTTCTTTATCGAGGTAGAAGAGGTTCATTTAACTTCCCTCGACCTCGCTGTTAAAAGTCGAGGGCGAGGTCTCACTTGCCTCATCCTTGCTACCAGAGGGAGAGGACTTTCCCTGTGAACCATACTATTCTTCTCCTTTCTTTATCAAGGTAGAAGAGGTTCATTTAACTGTTTGACACAAATATATCTTTAATTCTTTTTCTTTCTTTTATTGGGTGACCTCGTTAAAAAAACCCCGTAGGGAAAAAGAGTGTCCCCTTAACTGAATGATACAATTGTGTTCATGTTCTTGGCGGTTGACTCTCCTGTCGGTTGACTCTACGACGATCACGTGCCTCCTTCCTAACCTTGAAGTATACTCTGTTCTCTCGAATCAATCTGCACCTGCAAGAGAGAAAGGGGCACCCTAGAGGTCGTTTGCACTCCGACGCTCAAGTCAAAACTAGGGCAAGCACACCAAGTGTATTGAGTATCTCTGTTTAGGGTTTGAAAACTGCGTACCTGTGCAAAGTATTTCGCTACCCTTTATATAGTCTAGGGTTTCCTCTACGCCGCTACCCTTATTTAGGGTTTACAGGAATACCCTTATCACCCAGTCTTAGGGTAATCTAGCACATAAGATTTCCTTAATTGGAGTGCAAACTCTAACAGGATGGCCGCCTGGGTATCCCCTCGTGCACCTAGTCTCTGGGGCCACCTGTCCTGGGAGTGCCTTCACTGTTCACGTGCCATGCATGTAGCTTCACTGGGAAACCCTAGTTCTGATGAGTACTCGACCCCTCAGGACTCTGAAGCTAACTGTGCTTTCCTTGCCACACGCATAAGCTCTTTGTGATTTAGGCCTCTCCTTACTTCTGGGTATTTTACTGATGACTGATTTTCCCTTAAGACCCATCGTAAATGTTCTAATTCTGTTATTCGAAACATGCAAGGTCGATGTCACCTCGTCACCTGCAGTTGCCGATGACTCATCACCCTGCTGATTAATGAGGACACATCAGTTCCCTCTGGTGATCGACATGTTGATGACAAACCATCCCATTAATTCCTACCACCTGTGGGACCCAGCCCACGTGGCTCTGGCCCATGCTGTGGGACCCAGCTAACGTGGCTCACCATTACTAGTTGTTCTCGGTGTCCGAGGACTGGTCGGTACACAAGCCCCCCAGTCTCGAGCTGTTAACTTGTTCAGCGAAGAGACTAAGTCATCGGCTCGAGCGACCTACGTGGCACTAAGCGAAAGGACATGAACAGTACGCTGAAGGGACGTCTCACCAACCCCCTCTTAATCTGTGGACACGTGTCTAGATCAACGGTTAGGGTGTTTTAATGTTTTCATTTCCTTGCCTACGTTAAACCCTTTCAAAACCCCGCGCCTCTACCCTATTTCATCACTTTCCACTTGAGCCTCCATACTTTCTAACTTCTCTTGCACGCTTCTGCCCTACTCCAACCCTCGCAACTCCTCATCTTCGCTTACTCAGAAGGTATGGTTTTTAATCTTCTTCTCACCTTCGTTTTATGATTCCACTATCCTTTACATGCCATACCTGCACTGGGTCTGTTTATAATTTATGCATTTTAGGGTTTCTGTTCTTCTTTCTTGTTTTCGTTCTTCTTCTGAGAGTCTTTGTCCACCGCTTGTTCACGACATCATTTTCTTCTAAACCCCTTTCTCCTTCTCCCTGCTTCTCATTTGTTTTAGATTCGAGATGGCCATAACCAAAACCACCTCTAACCCTCCTCCGACTGTTGACTACAGGGTTCTCTACTCCTGGGCCTCAGAGGATCTCCTTGCCGAAACCTCCAAGCTTACAACCTGTGAGGACCTAAGAAAACACAGGGACGACGAGAACGAAATCAAGGGGCGCGTCTTTGGCAGGGAGAGTGACGCGTATATTTTGGTTAGACCCTGCACTGTGGGCGAACCTGTATGCGTCGATGATCGCTACAACAACGGGGAGCCCTTCTTCTTCCTATATGCCACCATCTTCAAACGGGTTAAGGTTCGTCTACCCTTCACCAGATTCGAGAGGGCTCTGCTCATCGAGCTGAATGTGGCACCTGCCCAGCTGCACCCCAATAGCTGGGCCTTCTCCATACTCTGCAACAACCTAGGGTTCACTCCCTCAGTGGATGTATTTCTATACTTCTTCGTGGCGAAGAGCCCTAGGAAAAGGCTTTGGGTAAGCCTTAATGGAGTGGCGGGGAGGGTTCTGCTAACCCTCTTCTCGTAGTCATATAAGGGCTTCAAGGGGAAGTTCTTTCGAGTCTGCTGTAGCTCATACGACTCCACCATGCTTGACGGGTTCCCATTGTATTGGGTGGATAAGTTGAGGTTCAAGAAGCCCCGCAGACTCAAGGAGCTGACGCCCTTTGACCGTGATGTGTGCCAACTCCTCTCCAGCTGGGATGTGGTGTTCGACACCACTCAGCTGATTAGGCACGAATATGATGTTGAAACCCTCAGCGTCTATATCGGTATAATTGTCTTCATCTCATATCTGTTGACACTTGTGTTTTATGCATGACGCTTCTCATTCTTTACTTGTTGTTCATTGCAGGTATTGTATTGGACGCTGAGAAGAAGAAGAGGCCGGCTGACCTGCTGAGTCGCCGCACAGCAGGTGGCTCAGGCCCTGCTGGCCCTTCTTCACGTGCTATGGTTGCCCCAGGTCCCACTTCTGATAAATCAAAGAGGGCAGCCGCAGTAGTAATCTTTGAAGACGAAGACACATGCTCTGATCTCGTTTTCAAGAGGAAGAGGATGGAGGATGCTGCAGAGACCTCTTCTGCAACAGAGGGGCAACCTCCATCCTTCAGGGAGCACCCTCCTAGTGCCTCATCTCCCCCCGAGCCATTCCTGGCGCTCGAGGGTGGAGGGGAGAGTGCCCCGGAGTGCCCCTCCAACTAGCCAATCACCTCCTGCTATTGAACTCCCTCCTCTCCTCCAGTGGACTCTCGCTCAAATGCCTAGCCAAGACGCGATGGAGGCCATGGACAGGGATTCTCTAAGGGATCTCATCAGTCACGGCCTTGTGGAGTTCCTCGCTGCCTCCAACTTCCTGCTGGCCAAGGGAAATGCTGAGGCAGAGCTGCTAGAGAAGGTGGCCAGAATGGAGAAAGAGTTGGAGCACAAGAAAGACTTGGAGCTCCAACTCCAACAAGCTGCCAAGCGCGAGACTGCTCTGAACCAGGAGCTGGGCAGTCTCCGCCAATCGGAGAAGGAGACCAAGAAGCTCCTCTTCTCCAAGGGGCAAGAGGCCCTCCAGCTTGAGGCCAAAATACTCCCCCTCCGCAACGAAGTAATCAAACTCGAGGAGCAACTGGAGGGGGCCCAAGCTAAAATGACAAAGCTGGAGGAAAGGACCACCAATCAAGAGGTTCAGCTGGGCAGGGTTGAGGAAGAGCTCGCCCAACAAACTGAGTTGCATAAGAAGACCGAGGCGGAACTTACTGAAGATGCCGCTGACGCCTACGGGGAAGGGTTTGGCGATGTCCTTGCTCAGTTTGCCTGCGTGCATCCTGAGATGGACCTCTCGCCATTCTCGGTATCGATGCAGGTAGTCGACGGGCAAATAGTGCCTAGATAGGTCTTCTGAGCAGTTGTATCTTATAGCTGAATTTCTTGTAACAATCTTCCAACATAATTAATATATTTAACTTCTGTTAACTTTGTGTGTGTATAAACCTGTTCTCCTTAGCATTTCTTGTGTGATCTTCCTTTCTAGTACTTTAGTAATTGCTTGGGCACTTTACCATACTCAGCTTATAACTTCGACTCCTCATAATGTAGCGCGCTTAACTGTAATAAAAGGTGATGAGTGTAATTCCTCCTTAGGATAAGAAACCACATCATGGGCGAGCCCTGACGAGTGGACTACGCCACTGCACTGACTTCTCCTTCCACCACGCCAAAGAGGATTGAAGTGATGAACCACCCAAACAACACTTAAATCAACCCTGGTGTTCTTACTCAAGTGGGGAGGGTATCATCTGCAGACCCTCACCTCCCCTTCGAGGCTTCTAACACACAGACTATTCCTTGGCTGACCTCTCATCGCCCTAGGCATGTACGGGTCCCCCTGGCAACCCTGCTGCTTGCCATGGTTGTTTTTGCTCAAAAAGGTGGTGTTCTCTACGAACCTTCCCTTTACCCCTTCAAGACTTTTAACACTGGCTTGTATTTACCTGACCTCTCCATGCTCGAGGCAAGGGAGGACTTCACTGGCACGCATCGTCCTTGGTGTTCTTGCTCGAAAGCACAGGCGTTCTCTACGAACCTTCTTTTCCCACTTCCCAGAATTCCAAACCAAGCTGACGAGTTCTTACTGACTTCACATCGCCCGAAGGCGGAAGAGGATTTAACTGGTGAACCTTTCTATTCTAGTTGGGAGTTTTCACTCGAGGGGGAGGTGTTCCTTACGAACCTACCTTTCCACTCACGAGACTTCTTACCCCAAATGACAGGCTCGAACTGACCTCACGTCACTCATAGGCGAAGGAGGATTTCGCTGGTGAACCTTTCTGTTCAAATTGGAATTTCTTACTCGAAGAGGAGGTGTTCCCTACGAACCTACCTTCCTAGTTACGAGACCTCTAACCCCAAATGACAGGTTAGAACTGACCTCTCATCGCTCATAGGCGAAGGAGGATTTAACTGGGTGAACCCTTCTGTTCAAAGTTGGGAGTTCTCACTCGAAAAGGAGGTGTTCCTTACGAACCTACCTTCCTACTTACGAGACCTCTAACCCCAAATGACAGGTTCGAACTGACCTCTCATCGCTCATAGGTGAAGGAGGATTTAACTGGGTGAACCCTTCTGTTCAAGTTGGGAGTTCTCACTCGAAGAGGAGGTGTTCCTTACGAACCTACCTTCCTACTTACGAGACCTCTAACCCCAAATGACAGGTTAGAACTGACCTCTCATCGCTCATAGGCGAAGGAAGATTTAACTGGGTGAACCCTTCTGTTCAAAGTTGGGAGTTCTCACTCAAAAAGGAGGTGTTCCTTACGAACCTACCTTCCTACTTACGAGACCTCTAACCCCAAATGACAGGTTCGAACTGACCTCTCATCGCTCATAGGTGAAGGAGGATTTAACTAGGTGAACCCTTCTGTTCAAGTTGGGAGTTCTCACTCGAAGAGGAGGTGTTCCTTACGAACCTACCTTCCTACTTACGAGACCTCTAACCCCAAATGACAGGTTCGAACTAACCTTTCATCGCTCATAGGCGAAGGAGGATTTAACTGGGTGAACCCTTCTGTTCAAGTTGGGAGTTCTCACTCGAAGAGGAGGTGTTCCTTACGAACCTACCTTCCTAGTTACGAGACCTCTAATCCCAAATGACAGGTTCGGTCTGCATTGTACAAATACATTCAAAATATATATTAACTAAAAATTTTATTGGGTGACCTCATTAAAAACCCTTAAAAGGGAAAAAAGAGTATCCCCTAAACTGTGTACAATGTTACATAGTTTTAACTGAAATAAAACTTCAGGTGAGTCGCATTCCATGTACGAGGAATCAGACCACCTTCTAAAGTCTCAAGCCTATATGCTCCATTCCCCAGGACCTCTGTCACTCTAAAGGGACCAGTCCACTTAGGGGATAGCTTGTTCTCTATCTGGTAGGGAGATGCCTTCCGCATGACTAGGTGAGCCACCTGGTGTAAGGACCTGAAAAATTAAATTGGAATAAAAGAGTTATATTTTAAATGAATTCTATGCATGTTTTATTTAAAATAAAAAGGGAAGGAAGGTGTAGTTTAGAAGATTATAAGATTTCCTTGTTAGTACATAATCGCCGGTCGCCTAGACTACACGTCATCGCCAGGGCGCGAGGCATGCAGACATCGCCAGGGCGCGATGCATGCGGGCATCATCAAGGCGCGAGGCATGCGGGCATCTTCCAGGGGGAGACATCGGTCGTCCACCAGGAAGATGTCATCGGTGGATAGCCTTCGCGCGAGAGGTCATCGGTTGATAGCCTTCGCGCGAGAGGTCATCGGTGGATAGCCTTCGCGCGAGAGGTCATCGGTGGATAGCCTTCGCGCGAGATGTCATCGGTGGATAGCCTTCGCGCGAGAGGTCATTGGTGGATTGTTTTTTGCGCGAGAGGTCATCAACGAAAGGTTATCGCGCGATGTCGAGTTGCACACAGAGAAGGTAAGACCCAGACTCCCAGCATGAAGCGTAGTGCACGCGCGCCACGTAGACAAAAAGGGTGGTTCAGAATAGTGACATCAGAATGTTTGCATGCGCAGGAGACACTCGCGGTCGTACTGTTCAGAGCAGTGGTTGGCATGCACAAGCGACAACAGTGGTCGTACTGTTCAGAACAGTGGTTGGCATGCACAAGCGACAACAGTGGTCGTACTGTTCAGGGCAGTGGTTCTCAGGCTTTCCTACAGAAGGGGTGGCAGCAGCAGCATACGTGGACAGGTAAGCTGGGATTCAAAAGCCACTGCGGGAATGGCAAAGAGCGTTACAGACTCAAGAGTGTTAGAGTGAGTGCAAACTTCCTCCCTCCCTTCTCCTCTCCTTTGCGTTGTGACTAAGGCAACCTCAAGCATCAGTGCGACAAGCGACGTTTGCCCTTAGAGCACCTAAGAGGTTCTCTGCAAGTCCTTCAAACCAGACGCAAAAACAGAGCCAAGGCATTCTTTAAGCTTCGTTGGGTTTCGGAGCTCCTGGTGTTTTGCGCAAGTCCAGGTAAGGGAAGCTAGCCTTCATTTTCAATACAAGCCATAGATTAGCTGTCTCTGAAGTGAGGGCGACGTGGTCGCCGGTTTTCGTTTTCATCTTCGTGAATGCTCTGTTCTATGTGTTTGGGCGACGTGGTCGCCGGTTTCTAAATACAGACTTCGAAATACCTTGTTTTTGAACCAGATCGCCGGTTTTGGCGTTGTTTGCGAACTCCCTGTTTTTGGTGTTGCTTTGAAACTGTTTGAGATTTAAATGAGATATTCGAAAATAAGAACTTTGGATTGAGTTTTGCTGTGATTGAAATCATTCCTTTAAGTGTTATGTGATGTGTTGAATGTGGTGAATGTGGGATCGAGGCATAGTATTTTCAGGAAAGAAAATACCGTGTAAGATCGTGTAGGATGTGCATTGATCGGTGATTCCTAATGAGATATCCTGACTCTGCTGAGATAATGGAATCCCATAGAGGAAGTTACTCAGTTGGTGAGAGTCGAAGGAGGTTCATAGGAATGGGTGAGTCGTGTGAAACAGAACGAGCTCGGCCTGTTCCATGGATTAACCCTGTCATACTGTGAGAATGATGAACTTGAGATCGAGATTGTGTTGATGCGCATAGCTGGGGAAACATTACAGCTGTTTAGTATGACAGGTGCAGATCTTTGAGTCTAATCAATGCACGAGTCTTCCGGAAGTAGTGTCAAGTGTCTTGTGTGCTGAGTCAGTGGAAGTCTGATGTGGGAAATGAGAAACATTGAATTGATAGACACTTGGTACATTATGTGAAATAGAACGACTCTTGAAAATATTGTGAAATGTGTGATTTCTTGGCGATCAGGTGAAGGGAATGAGAAACTCTATAGTTTTACGTGTGTATCTTGAATTTGTTTTATCTTGATTTTAATGTTCATATTTAAACTCTCTTTAAAATATCTAGCTTACCCTGCGTATTTTGGTTCTGTGGCTGTTTTCTTAAAACTGTGATGATCGTGTATAATTTACACGGGAGCAGATGATCTTCCAGGAAGTAGAGCTCCTTAGTGAGTGATCGCCGGGGAGGAGATCGCCTGTTTCTATCTCTTGGTGGTGATCGCCGGATTTATGTCCTGATAGCAGATCGCCTGTTTAGGGGTCTTCTATTAGGAGATCGCCGGTTTATGTATGGAGACCGCCGTTTTCGTGTATTTGATTGATTTTGTTAAGTTTTGAGAGAATTTGACCAGTTATGTATTAAACTCCCTGTGAGGAGCAACTTCATTACTTATATATAATTATGTTCACTTCAATATTATTTGTTTACCTTTATTTTTATTATATACATATGCATAGTATTTTGGCGGGATGTTACACCTGGAACTACCGAGCTCTCAACTTGGAACTGTGCTTGAGCTCAACTCTCCTCTTCAACGCTTCGACTTTGATTCCTTCCTCTTCCCTAACTTCATCCAAGAGATCTAAATTCACCTTCCTTTCCTCATTGGATTCCTCAACCACGAAGTTTTGGAAACGTGGTGAGCTCTCCTGGATCTCCACAAGGATCATGGCATCTGAACCGTACACCAAGCTGAAAGGGGTCTCCTTGGTGGTGGACTGAGGAGTGATATGATAGGCCCATACAATTATGGGAACCTCCTCAGCCCAAATCCCCTTCGCCTTCTCTAGCCTTCTCTTTAGTCCTCTGAGTAGGACTCGGTTGGCCGACTCAGCCTGCCCATTAGTTTGAGGATGCTCGACTGATGCGAACACCTACTTGATTCCCAATTCTGTGCATAGCTTCCCCAACTGTTGGCTTGCAAAATGGGTGCCATTATCAGACACCAAACGGTTGGGTACACTAAAGCAACACACTATATTCTTCCACACGAAGTGTTGGATCTTGTGGGCTGTGATTTGCGCTACTAGCTCAGCCTCGATCCACTTCGTGAAATATTCTATGGCAACTACAAGGTACTTCATCTGACGCACCGCCAAAGGAAAGGGTCCCAGGATGTCAATTCCCCAGGTGTGGAATGGCCAAGGGCTGTATATAGATCTGAGCTCCTCTGGAGGCGCCTTATGCCAATCTGCATGTAGCTGACACTGCTTGCACTGCTACGCATACTTCGTGCAATCTTCCCTCATGGTTGGCCAGTAATACCCTACACGAATGGCCTTTGAGGCCAAAGCACGACCTCCTATGTGGCTCCCACATATTCCTTCATGGAGCTCTGCCATTATGCGCATGCACTGCTCACCATGCACACACACCAGAATGGGATGTGTGAACCCGTGTGATGGCATTTTCATGTGTTCTTCTTGAATCAAAGTAGAAATAGATGGAGCGGAAGCAATGGGTGAGTGAAACAAGACCCTCCTAGGAGTTGTGTTGGTCTTGAAGGTGCATGGTGAGTATGGGTTGAGTGGTTCGGCCAGCTCAAGGGAGAAGGTGAAAGGATTGAAGTTTATAGCCTAGATTTCTAGGAGGAGTAATGATAGGTTGTTCTTCATGACCATTTGTTCTTCTTAAAATATGAGGTAAAAAGGTGGTGGAAGCTATGGACGATATGGGTCAAGGATGACTCATATAGAGCTATGGGTTCCTTGTAGGTGCATGAAAGGTATGGAGAGTGATAGGTTAGGCCAAATCACTTGGAGGAAGGTGAAGATGAAGATCAAAGTGTCTAACCTAGAGAGACTAGACAAAGAGTAGAAGCTAGCATAATTTTGGCAGCATTTACTCATATAAATTGATCTTAAAAAAACATGAGCCAAAGCACCCTATTTATAGGAGATGGTGCCTTGGAGAGTAAGGAACAAGGGTAGGATGGGGAATACATAAAAGAGGGGGCTGCTAGGGTGTTGACTAAAGGTCAATGCAGCCCCTTAGCATGCTTCTAGAAGGTAGGGCTACATTCCTACCCTAAAAGGCCTAGGTACAAGCTAAATTGTTAAATACACCCCCGATTGTGCTAAATGAACCCTACTCTACTGAAATTATAAATAAACTAAAATTAATTTATGCTCAGCTCCCATGGCTTGGGCTTTACTCCTTGTAGTCCTCTGAAGGGTCTTTGAATATGTAGAGAAAAGTTTCTCTGCCATCAGTAGCAGAGTCCCACTCTTCTTGAATCCTCTTTGCCATGGACCTAGTTGTTGGGCCTGAGCTTAGGCCTCTTCCATCAAGTAAAGCTTGTGCACAAAAAATGGCAGCATAACATTACTCAAATAAACTTGTCAAATACAAAGAGATAGCCTTCCTATTTATAGGCTATTTGGGACTTGAGGTGCAAGCTACATTTTAATAAAAAGAAAACCAAAATTAATTCTAAAATCTAAGGTGCCATGACCGGCCATACCAACCCTAGCTTCTAGAATGTTTCCATCCAAAGTGCTTTCTACACTATCCTATCTACTAAGCACCCCCTCCCCCTTTGGGCCTTTATGAAACATGTACAAGGATCTCTCTCTTCCATCCGTGGCTTCTTCTATGTGTGCTTGGATATGTTTAGCCATGGATCTTGTGAGAGGTCCTAGACGGTCTAGCTCCATGGATAGCCTCCCTCCTTCACGTTCTAGACGCTCACTTCTTGGAGCTAGACGCTCCTCTTGGTCTAGACGGTCTTCTTGGTTTGGGCCTTGGCTTCCTTGGCTAGATGTGCTTGGCCCTCCTCCATCATCCCCTCCCCCTTGGAAAGGATTTGTCCTCAAATCCAGTTCGTCATCGTCATTGGTACCTACAAATGGAGAAAGATCAATTACATTAAATGTGTCATGTACTCCATATTCAAGAGGTAGGTCCAATTTATACGCATTGTTGTTGACTCGCTTAAGGACTTGGAAGGGTCCATCACCTCGGGGACTTAGTTTGGACTTCCTTTGATTTGGAAATCTATTTTTTCGAAGATGAAGCCAAACTAAGTCTCCTTCCTCAAAAATTATTTCTCTCTTCCCTTTGTTGTTGTGTTTTGTGTACTTCTCATTTTGTTGTTGTATTTGAATTTTAATCTTCTCATGCATTTTCTTGACAAAATCAGCCTTGATTACTCCTTCCTTATGCACAAAATCTTGTGGATTAGGAAGGGGAATTAAATCCATGGGCGTGAGAGGATTAAAACCATATACTACCTCAAAAGGAGAAGCATTAGTAGTCTTGTGAACAACTCTATTGTAAGCAAATTCAATGTGGGGAAGGTACTCATCCCAAGATTTGTGGCTGCCCTTCATGATAGCCCTAAGCATAGTTCCAAGAGATCTATTGACTACTTCGGTTTGCCCATCCGTTTGAGGATGACAAGAAGTTGAAAATTGTAGTCTTGTTCCAAGTTTATCCCAAAGAGTTTTCCAAAAGTGACTTATAAACTTGGGATCTCTATCGGACACTATACTTCTAGGGAGACCATGGAGTCTCACCACTTCTCTAAAGAAGAGTTTAGAAATATTTTGAGCATCATCTACTTTGTGGCATGGAATAAAGTGAGACATTTTGCTAAAACGGTCCACTACCACAAAGATAGAGTCATGGCCTCTTGCAGTCCTAGGAAGTCCTAAAATGAAATCCATGTTAATTTCTTCCCAAGGAGCATTTGCAATCGGCAAAGGGGTGTAGAGTCCATGCGGCATTGTTCTAGACTTTGCTTTTAAACATGAGATACATCTAGAGCAATGGCGTTGGACATCTTTCCTCATGTGTGGCCAACAAAATTTTGCTTTCAAAAGATCTAGAGTCTTATCAACTCCAAAATGGCCCATGAGTCCCCCTTCATGTGATTCTTTGACAAGGAGTTTTCTATGTGTTCCTTGAGGAATGCAAAGTTTTCCTTCTTTAAAAAGATATCCCTCGGACACATAGTAACCTCCTTGCGCTCTATGTAGACATTGGGCATAGATGGATGAAAGTTCTTGATCTTCTTGGTAAAGCTCTCTTATGTGGTCAAATCCAAGAATTTGGGCACCCAATTTTGAAAAGAGTGTGTGGCGTCTTGAAAGAGCATCGGCCACTATATTGGTGCTTCCTTTCTTGTATTTGATTACATAAGAAAATTGTTCAAGAAATTCCATCCATTTTGCATGTCTCTTATTGAGCTTGTGTTGGCCCTTTAAATATTTTAAAGACTCGTGATCACTATGGGTAACAAATTCTTTGGACACAAGATAGTGTTCCCAAGTCTTTAGGGCTCTCACAAGAGCATAGAGCTCTTTGTCATAAGTGGGGTAGTTGAGGGTGGCACCATGGAGTTTTTCACTAAAATAAGCAATGGGGTGTCCACCTTGCAACAATACCGCGCCTATGCCTACTCCTGATGCATCACACTCTATCTCAAAAGTTTTGGAAAAATTTGGGAGAGATAGGATGGGTGCATTGGTGAGTTGAGCTTTTAGCCTTTGAAAGGCTTGCTCATGCTTTTCATTCCAACAAAAGGCAACATCTTTTTTTAACGAGTTCATTCAAAGGCGAAGCTAGGCTAGAAAAATTAGGCACAAACCTTCTATAGAAGCTAGCTAACCCATGAAAACTTCTTACATCACTTACATTTTGTGGAGTTGGCCACTCTTGGATGGCTTTGATTTTCTCAGGATCTACATGCACCCCCTTTTTGTTTACTATAAAGCCTAAAAAGACTACACTATCTACACCAAAGGTACACTTATCCCTATTTGCAAAAAGACTATTTTTCCTAAGAACTAGAAAGACTTCCCTAAGGTGACTTAGATGGTCTTCTAGGGTTTTACTATATACTAAGATATCATCAAAGTAAACTACTACATATTTACCTATACAATCCCTCAAGGTGTGATTCATAAGCCTCATGAATGTGCTTGGAGCGTTAGTGAGTCCAAAGGGCATCACCAACCACTCATATAATCCAAATTTGGTCTTAAAAGCGGTTTTCCACTCATCACCCTCCTTGATTCGAATTTGGTGATATCCACTTTTAAGGTCAATTTTGGAGAATAGAGTTGACCCATGCAATTCATCAAGCATATCATCAAGCCTTGGGATTGGATGCCTATACTTGATGGTGATGTTGTTGATTGCTCTACAATCACAACACATGCGCCATTTTCCATCTTTTTTGGGCACCAACAAGACAGGTACAGCACAAGGGCTTAGACTCTTTTGAACCCAACCCTTCTCCAACAAGTCTTGAACTTGTGATTCTATCTCCTTTGTTTCCTCGGGGTTGGTTCTATAAGCAGGCCTATTTGGTAGGCTTGCCCCCGGAATGAAGTCAATTTGATGTTCTATCCCCCTAAGTATATTGAAGTGAACATAATTATATATATGTAATGAAGTTTCTCCTCACAGGGAGTTTAATACATAACCGGTCAATTTCCAAAAACTTAAACAAAATACAGCAAAAAGACAAACAGGCGATCTCCTATCAGAAAAAAAAGGGCGATCTCCTATCAGACAACAGAAAAAGGGTGATCGCCTAACAGAGACAGAAACGGGCGATCTCCTTTCGGCGACCACTCACTGAGGAGCTCTACTACCTGCAACCTCGTCTGCTCCCGTGCAAAAATACACGATCATCACAGGTTTAAGAAAGCAATCACAATACCAGATAAAAGGGTAAGCTAGATGTTTTAAAAACTTTAAATCAATAGAAAACATAAATCTTCACACCATTCATAATCCATATCAATTGCAGCCATCAACATTCCCATATTCCACAAACTCGTCAAGTGCCTATCCAATACATTCAATACTCATGGTTCACATGTCAGACTTTCCACTGACTCATAACATATAGACACATGACTCTACTTCCGGAGGACTCGTGCGTTGACTCAGGCTCAGAGATCTGCACCTGTCATACCACACCACTGTGAAATCCACACAGGGTCGCTGTGAAATCCACACAGCCATGCGCATACATAGTCTCAATATCATCACTCTCCCGGTATGACAGGGTTAATCCATATAACAGGTCAAGCTCGTTCTCTTTCAAACAACTTACCCATACATATGAACCTCCTTCGACTCTCCACAACTGAATAACTTCATCTATGTGATTCCATTATATCAGCAGAGTCAGGATATCTCCTTCTAGACAAGCCCCTAGTCAATGCACATCACACACGATCTTACACGGTATTTTCTTTCCTGAAAATACTATGCCTTGATCCCACATTCACAACATTCAACACATCATACAACACTGAATGAACGATTCAGTCACAGCAACATTCATACCACGGTTCAGATTTTCGAATATCACATGCATTTCACATTTAAATCTCAAACAGTTTCAAACAGCACTAAAACAGGGGAGTTCGAAAAACAACGCCAAAACCGGCGATCTCATTCAAAAGCAGGGGATTTTGAAAACAAAGTTAAAACCGGCGACCACGTCACCCCACACATAAAAACAGAGCATTGTGAAAAGAAATATGAAAACCGGCGACCACGTCGCCCTCACTTCAGAACTTACTCGCTTAACGTTTTTATAAATGTAAAGTGCTAGCTTCCCTTACCTGGACTAGCGC
Source organism: Phaseolus lunatus (assembly GCA_013389735.1). NCBI lineage: Eukaryota > Viridiplantae > Streptophyta > Magnoliopsida > Fabales > Fabaceae > Phaseolus > Phaseolus lunatus. The sequence goes on from CM023860.1 coordinate 26,733,208, forward strand.
AAAACTCCAAGAGCTCCGAAACCCAACGAAGCTTAAAGATGCTTTCACTCTGTTTTTGCGTCTGGTTTGTAGAACTTGCAGAGAACCTCCCAGGTGCTCTAAGGGCAGTCGTCGCTCGTCGCATTGGTGCTTGAGGATGCCTGAATCGCAGCGTGAAGGAGAGAAAAGAGAAAGATGAAGGTAAATTCACTATTTCACTCTTGAACCACTGCAACGTTCTTTGCCTCTCAGAAGTGGGTTTTTGAATCTAACCCAACTTGTCCACAAAAGCCGCTGCCACCACCCACTCTGCAGGGAAGTTTGCGTGTACGCTTCCCTGAACAGTACGACTACGAGTACCTCTGCGCAGGCCAACACTCTGATGTCACTATTCTGAACCACCCTTTTTGCCTACGTGTCGCGCGTGCAGGACGTTTCATGCTGGGAGCCTGGGTCCCACCTTATCTGTGTGAAACACGACATCGCGCGATAACCTTCCGCCGATGACTCATCCTGGCTGACGACCGATCTCTCTCGCCCTGGAAGACGACCGATGTCTCTTTCTGGGAGACGACCGATGTCTATCCCTGGTGACGTCCGCATGTCTCTCGCGCCCTGGCGATGCCGCCATGCCTCGCGCCCCAGCGATGCCCGCATGCCTCTCGCGCCCTGGCGACGTCCGAATGCCTCGCGCCCTGGCGATGCCCGCATGTCTCTCGCGCCCTGGCGATGCCCCATGCCTCGCGCCCTGGCGACGTCCGCATGCCTCGCGCCCTGGCGACGTCCGCATGCCTCGCGCCTTGGCAACGTCTGCATGCCTCGCGCCCTGGCGACAGGCGATTATGTACTAACCAGGCGATCTCATAGTCTTCTAAGCTACACTTTCCTTCCTTTTTATTTTATATAAACACATACTTAGAATTCATTTAAAATATATTCCTTTTATTCCAATTTAATTTTACACGTCCTTACATTCTCCCCAACAAGAAAAAATTTTCGTCCTCGAAAATTGAATTACAAGGAAAAGAGGTATGGATAGGCTTCTCTAATGGGTTCTTCTAACTCCCAAGTTGAATCACCCGATCTCTCATCCCACACCACTTTCACCATGCTGATGGTCTTGCCTCTGAGCTGTTTACTTTGCCGATCGTCAATCCTGACTAGTTTCGCTTCAAAGGACAAGTCATCCCTGATCTGCACATCGTCTACTTCTAGCACATGACTAGGGTCTGCCATGTACTTCCTCAGCTGTGATATGTGAAAGACATTGTGTAGATTCGCTAAATGGGGAGGTAGGGCGATCTCATAAGCCACAGGACCAATCCTCCTTAAGATCTGGTATGGTCCCACGAACTTAGGGGACAACTTCTTTGATCTGATCGCCCGTCCTACACCCTTGGTTGGTGTCACTCTCATGAACACATGGTCTCCAGCAGCAAACTCCAAAGGTTTTCTCCTCTGATCTGCATAAGATTTCTGCCTACTTTGAGAAGCTCTCATTCTGCCTTGTATCTGTTTCACCTTCTCGGTCGTCTGCTGAATCAATTCTGGTCCAACCAATACTGTTTCGCCCTCCTGGTACTAGCACAATGGAGTTCTGCATTTCCTTCCATACAAGGCTTCTTATGGCGCTATCCCTATGCTGGCGTGATAACTGTTATTATAAGTAAACTCCACCAGCGGCAACACCTCATCCCAACTTCCCAATTGATCCAAGACGCACGTCCTCAGTAGATCTTCCAAGGAATGGATCATTCTCTCTGACTGTCCATCTGTTTGAGGATGATATGCCGAGCTCATTCTCAACTTGGTTCCCAAGCAATCTTGTAATGTCTGCCAAAACCGTGAAGTGAACCTGGGATCTCTATCTGAAACAATACTGGAAGGCACTCCATGCAACCTCACTATTTCTTTGATGTACAACTGTGCCAACTTGGCCAAGGGCATTTTCAAATTTACTGGAAGAAAGTGGGCACTCTTTGTCAGCCGATCTACTATGACCCAGATTGCATCATGACCCTTCACCGATCTGGGTAAATGGGTAACAAAATCCATGGCAATGCTGTCCCATTTCCACTCAGGGATATCCAGTTGCTGTAACAACCCGCCAGGTCTTTGATGTTCTACCTTTGCCTTCTGACACGTCAAGCAGGTAGTAACATACTGGGCGATGTCTCTCTTCATGCCCGACCACCAAAATGACTCCTTCAAGTCATGGTACATCTTGTTCATGCCTGGATGTAGGCTAAGGCGGCCCTTGTGACCTTCCTCTAGGATCATCTTCTTCAACTCTTCATTTGCAGGTATGCAAATTCTGCCATTAAATCTCAAGATCCCATCATCGCCCATCACAAAGTCTCTAGCCTGGTCGGTCCCTAGTGACTCCACAGTACGCTTCAGACTAGGGTCCTCCAACTGCTTATCCCTTATCATTTCAAGGAAGTCATTAGTTATAGCCAGCTTACTACAACTAATGTAATTTACGTGAAATTCTACCCCAAGGTTTAAGTCTCTGAACTGCTCGATCAGTTTCTGCTCTTCCATCATCATGGTGGCTACTTGTATTGATTTTCTACTCAAAGTGTAACATCCCGCCAAAATACTATACAAATGTATATAATGAAAATAAAGGTAACAAATAGATTCTATGAACAAAATATTATATATATGAAATGTAGTTTCTCCTCACAGGGAGTTTAATACAAATTCGGTCAAATTTTTCAGAAACATAAACAAAATACAGTAAAAAAAACGAAGCAGGCGATCTCCTATCGGAAGAGACCGATCTCCTATCGGACGAGGCCGATCGCCCATCGGGGGACCCAAAAACAGCCGATCTCCTTCCGGCGACCACTTCACTAAGGAGCTCTACTTCCTGGAAGATCATCTGCTCCCGTGTAAGTTATACACGATCATCACAGTTTTAAGAGAACAGCCACAGAACCATAACACGCAGGGTAAGCTATATAATTTAAAGGAAGTTTAAATCATGAACATGAAAATCAAAGTAAAACAAGTTTCAAAATATCCATGTAAAACGTAGAGTTGCTCATATCATTCACCTGATCGCCCAAAATCACACATTTCACAACATTCACCCATAGTCATTCCATTTCACAATACTGCATCAAGTGTCTATAAACTATCAATGTTTCTCATTTCTCACGTCAGACTTTCCACTGACTCACCACACAAGACACTTGACACTACTTCCGGATTGACTCGTGCGTTGATTAGACTCAGAGATCTGCACCTGTCATACCACACCACTGTGAAATCCACACAGGGTCGCTGTGAATCCACACAGCATGCGCATATATCATCTCAATGTCAATAGTTCTCCTGGTATGACAGGGTTAATCCATAGGACAGGCGGAGCTCGTTCTTTTTCACACGAGACGCCCATCATATAGACCTCCTTCGACTCTCAACAACTGAGTAACTTCCTCTACGTGATTCCATTACCTCAGCAGAGTCAGGATATCCCCTTAGGAATCACCGATCAATGCACCTACTACAAGATCTTACACGGTATTTTCTTCCCTGAAAATACTATGCCTCGATCCCACATTCACAGCATTCAAAAACATCATACCACTCGAGTAATTGATTTAAGTCACAGCAACGAAATCATTCCAAGGTTCAGATCTTCGAATATTTCATTTAAATCTCAAGTAGTTTCAAAACAACACCCAAAAGCAGAGAGTTCACAAACAACGCCAAGACCGGCGATCTAGTTCAAAAACAGGGTGTTTCGAAGACTGTATATAAAACCGGCGACCACGTCGCCCAAGCACACAAACAGAGCATTTTACGCAGATGAAAACAAAAATGGCGACTACGTCGCCCTCACTTCAGAGATAGCTACACTATGGCTTGTATGGAAAAAGAGGTCTAGCTTCCCTTACCTGGACTTGCGTAAAAATACCGCGAGCTCAAAACCCACCGAGGCTTGAACCCCGCCTTGTCTCTGTTTTCAGCGCCTGGTCTGTAGAACTTGCAGAGAACCTCTTAGGTGCTCTAAGGGCAACGTCGCGTGTCGCACTGATGCTGGAGGTTGCCTGAGTCTCAATGCAAGGAAGGGAAGAAGGGAGGGAGGAAGTTTGCACTCACTCTAACACTCTTGAGTCTGTAACACTCTTTGCCTTCCCGCAGTGGCTTTTGAATCCCAGCTTACCTGTCCACGTTTGCTGCTGCTGCCACCCCTCCTGCAGGAAAGTCTGAGAACCACTGCCCTGAACAGTACGACCGCGAGTGTCTCTTGCGCATGCCAACATTCTGATGTCACCACTCTGAATCATCCTTTTTGTCTACGTGGCGCGCGTGCAGGACGTTTCATGCTGAGAGTCTGGGTCCCACTTTATCTGTGTGAGGCTCGCCCTCGCGACAACTTTCCAACGCTGACTCATCCTGGCGAACGACCGATGTCTCCTTCGCCCTAGAAGACGACCGATGTCTTCCTCTGGGAGACGACCGATGTCTTCCCTGGCGACGCCCTCATAACTCTCGCGCCTTGGCCACGTCCACATGCCTCGCGCCCTGGCAATGCCCGCATGCCTCGCGCCCGCGCGATGCCTGCATGCCTCTCGAGCCCGCGCGTTGCCTGCATGCCTCTCGCGCCCGCGCGATGCCTGCATGCCTCTCGCGCCCGCGCGATGCCTGCATGCCTCTCGCGCCCGCGCGATGCCTGCATGACTCTCGCGCCCGCGAGACGTCCACCTGGCGCTCATGTGTAGCAGGCGACCGGCGACCTCATAGCCTTCTATACTTAACTTTTTCCTCCCTTTCTATTCTAAATAAAACATACATAGAATTCTTTTAAAATATATCTCTTTTTATTCCAATTCAATTTTACAGGTCCTTACACAAAGCATCTGCCACTACATTGGCCTTTCCTGGATGATACATGAGTTGAAAATCGTAGTCCTTTAGAAACTCCATCCACCTTCTTTGTCTCATGTTTAGTTCCTTCTGATCGAACAGGTATTTCAGGCTTTTATGGTCACTGAACACCTGGAACCGAGCTCCATATAAATAGTGCCTCCGAATCTTCAAGGCAAACACCACAGCCGCCAACTCCAAATCATGAGTAGGATAGTTCCTCTCATGAACCTTGAGTTGCCTTGAAGCATATGCAACCACTCTTTTCTCTTGCATCAAAACACATCCCAAACCCCGATGTGAAGCGTCACAGTAGACATCAAAAGGTCTTCCTACCTCTGGGATCACCAGCACTGGAGCACTGGTCAACCTTTCCTTTAGTTCCATGAAACTCTGCTCACATCGGTCGGTCCAAGCAAAAGGTTGATCCTTGCGGGTCAACTGTGTTAAAGGAGCCACTACCTTGGAAAAGTCCTCAATAAACCGCCGATAGTAGCCAGCTAGGCCCACAAAACTCCTTATCTCGGTAACTGTCTTAGGACGTTCCCACTGAAGCACTGCCTCCACTTTGGCTGGATCCACCGAGATCCCCTGGGCAGATATCACGTGTCCTAAGAAGTTGACTTCCTTCAGCCAGAACTCACACTTAGAGAATTTGGCATAGAGTTGCTTCTCCCTCAAGATCTCCAATACTGTCTTCAGATGTTCTTCATGTTCTTCCTCGATCCTTGAGTAAATGAGTATGTCGTCTATGAAGACTACCACAAACTTATCCAAGAAAGGGCGAAAAATCCTATTCATGTAGTCCATGAACAGAGCTGGAGCATTTGTTACTCCAAACGGCATCACCACATACTCATAGTGCCCATAACGAGACCTAAAAGCTGTCTTTTGAACATCTTCAGCTTTTACCAAAATTTGGTGGTACCCCGATCTCAGATCAATCTTTGAGAACACCGAGGCCCCATGTATTTGATCCATCAAATCGTCAATTCTAGGTAGGGGGTACTTGTTCTTGATGGTCAACTTGTTCAACTGCCTGTAATCTATACACAACCGAGACCCTCCATCCTTCTTCTTAACTAGGAGCACTGGAGCCCCCCATGGAGATACACTGGGTCTGATGAATTGTTTCTCTAACAACTCTTCCACTTGCTTCTTTAATTCTGCCAACTCGGCTGGAGCCATCCTGTAAGGTGCCATTGACACTGGTCCAGCTCCAGGTACCAAATCAATAGAGAATTCCACTTCTCTCTTAGGAGGTAATCCAGGTACTTCTTCGGGAAATACATCCGTGAAATCTTTCACCACATGTATCCTGCTTACGTCCTCTTCATTCTTCACTTCCAATCGAGCTAGGATCAGAAGCACCTCGCCCCTTCTTCCAACATCGACCACCCTCGCTGAGCAGATATCACGTCTGACTCTTGGAGGTCTGGAAACGCTATCTTCTGACTACCGCAGTCTATGAGAACGTGATTGGCAGATAGCCAATCCATTCCCAGGATAACATCCAGGTCCTGAAGGGGTAGGCAGATCAAGTTCACTTTGAATCTGCGTCCCTCTACTATCACTGGACATTCGGGGCAAACTGTAGAGGTCAACACCTGTCCTGACGCAGGTGTAGAGACCAACAATTCAAACGGTAACTCTTTCATTATAAGGCCCAACTCGGCTACACACAGGCTTGACACAAAGGAGTGTGTCGCTCCAGAATCAAACAAGGCTTTTACACCTCTACCAGCTATAAAACAAACACCTTGCACGAGGTTACCTGACTGAGACGCTTCTGCTCCCGACATGGCAAACACTCTCCCTGTTGCCTGAGGTCTGCTGCCTTCGTTTCTCAACTGCTGAGGACCACTGGGTTGAGTCGCCCCATTCCTGTTAGGGCACTCTCTAGCAACGTGCCCCGTCTTTTGGCAGGTGTAACACCTCCTCTCTGAAATCCTCTTGAAGCACGCATTGGATGTGTGTGGTCCACCACAATGGAAACATTTGGGTTTCCAAGATTGTTGCTGCTGCAACTGGGATGACGCTGCTCCTGCCCGATATGGTGGAGGTCTCGCATAGGGCTTGCTTTGTGGGTGCTGTACCTTGGCCTTCCCACTGAAAGAACCCCCTGGGTGTGACCTGATCACCCGGGAATCACCCTTTTCCAGAGTCTCCACCATCTTCGCCTTCTCTACTAAGGCATGAAATTCCCTGATGCACATAGGGGCTATGGTCCTCTTCAGCCCATGCTTCAGCCCCTCTTCGAACTTCCTACACCTCCAGGCCTCGGAGGTCGCCTGGGTATAGAATCGGGCGAGGTACTCAAACCGAGCAGCATAGGCGTTCACAGACATATCCCCCTGCTCCAACCTTAGGAACTCAGCTTCCCTCGCAAACCTTGCGCTGTCAGGGAAGTATTTCTCTAGGAACCTTACCCTGAAGCTCTCCCAATCCAACACATCCTCTCGGGCCTCCATCATCTGCTGAGCTCCCATCCACCAGAACTCGGCTTCTCCAGATAGCAGATAGGTGGCGAACACTAATTTCTTCTCTTCAGGGCAAGAGGTCGCCCTAAAGATTTTCTCCAACTCTCTGACCCACTGATCTGCCTGATCAGGGGTAGCATTCCCGCTGAACTTGGGCGGGTTGTGCCTCATGAACTCGGTTAGTCCCATCTGTTCCTGAGGCTGACCGACGTGGGAATTTGTTTCAGCAGACCGAGCTGTTTCCCAATGGTGCATTGTAGCTTGGTGATTCTGAGCCATTGCTGCATTCTGTTGTTGGATGGCAGTTGCCATCATCTCAATAGCCTTGGCAATCTGGCTCATTTCCGAAGAAGGTTGGGGAGGGGTAGGAGGTCTACGTGCCATCTTCTTCTTTTCAGATTTTGAAACTATGGGTTTCTATATTCCCTACAACTACAAGAATGAGATCGATAAGAAATCAATTCATTCAGGAGGTAACATCTAGACCTTACAAAGGTCAGCATCTCAAAGTCATTAAGAATTTGAGTTCATCAACAGAATCATAATACTTATAACCTCAAGAAAAATACCAGAACAGCTACTGGTATACAACCATCAATCCAAACAACCACTTTCAATCAATTACAAAAACACTCAGTAAAATGACATAAATCACACCAGAATTCAATGTATGCTAAACATCAAACCTTTGGAATTAAGATTGAGAATCATCTCGATCCAATTATGAGTGTGCACCCTCACTACTTTATCAAGATCCTCTCATTCTTAATACTAAGCTTTTCAGTTAGGGCATACATTCACTCAAGCACACACAAAGTTTCAATACAAAAACGGTTGAAAACCTTTCACTATAGTTGTTATTTAAAACTCAAATAAATTTTATGAGCAGAAGAAACACAATGGATCCACAGCCCTCAGATCATCCTAAGGACGAACTGCTCTGATACCATTAATGTAACATCCCGCCAAATTCTTTTCATATTTATAGAATAAAAATAAAGGTAAACAAATATATTGAAGTGAACATAATTATAGATATGTAATGAAGTTTCTCCTCACAGGGAGTTTAATACATAACCGATCAATTTCCAAAAACTTAAACAAAATACAGCAAAAAGACAAACAGGCGATCTCCTATCAGAAAAAAGAGGGCGATCTCCTATCAGACAACAGAAAAAGGGTGATCGCCTAACAGAGACAGAAACGGGCGATCTCCTTTCGGCGACCACTCACTGAGGAGCTCTACTACCTGCAACCTCGTCTGCTCCCGTGCAAAAATACACGATCATCACAGGTTTAAGAAAGCAATCACAATACCAGATAAAAGGGTAAGCTAGATGTTTTAAAAACTTTAAATCAATAGAAAACATAAATCTTCACACCATTCATAATCCATATCAATTGCAGCCATCAACATTCCCATATTCCACAAACTCGTCAAGTGCCTATCCAATACATTCAATACTCATGGTTCACATGTCAGACTTTCCACTGACTCATAACATATAGACACATGACTCTACTTCCGGAGGACTCGTGCGTTGACTCAGGCTCAGAGATCTGCACCTGTCATACCACACCACTGTGAAATCCACACAGGGTCGCTGTGAAATCCACACAGCCATGCGCATACATAGTCTCAATATCATCACTCTCCCGGTATGACAGGGTTAATCCATATAACAGGTCAAGCTCGTTCTCTTTCAAACAACTTACCCATACATATGAACCTCCTTCGACTCTCCACAACTGAATAACTTCATCTATGTGATTCCATTATATCAGCAGAGTTAGGATATCTCCTTCTAGACAAGCCCCTAGTCAATGGACATCACACACGATCTTACACGGTATTTTCTTTCCTGAAAATACTATGCCTTGATCCCACATTCACAACATTCAACACATCATACAACACTGAATGAACGATTCAGTCACAGCAACATTCATACCACGGTTCAGATTTTCGAATATCACATGCATTTCACATTTAAATCTCAAACAGTTTCAAACAGCACTAAAACAGGGGAGTTCGAAAAACAACGCCAAAACCGGCGATCTCATTCAAAAGCAGGGGATTTCGAAAACAAAGTTAAAACCGACGACCACGTCACCCCACACATAGAAACAGAGCATTGTGAAAAGAAATCTGAAAACCGGCGACCACGTCGCCCTCACTTCAGAACTTACTCGCTTAACGTTTTTATAAATGTAAAGTGCTAGCTTCCCTTACCTGGACTAGCGCAAAACTCCAAGAGCTCGGAAACCCAACGAAGCTTAAAGATGCTTTCACTCTGTTTTTGCGTCTGGTTTGTAGAACTTGCAGAGAACCTCCCAGTTGCTCTAAGGGCAGTCGTCGCTCGTCGCACTGGTGCTTGAGGATGCCTGAATCGCAGCGCGAAGGAGAGAAAAGAGAAAGATGAAGGTAAACTCACTATTTCACTCTTGAACCACTGCAACGTTCTTTGCCTCTCAGAAGTGGGTTTTTGAATCTAACCCAACTTGTCCACAAAAGCCGCTGCCACCACCCACTCTGCAGGAAAGTTTGCGTGTACGCTTCCCTGAACAGTACGACTACGAGTACCTCTGCGCAGGCCAACACTCTGATGTCACTATTCTGAACCACCCTTTTTGCCTACGTGTCGCGCGTGCAGGACGTTTCATGCTGGGAGCCTGGGTCCCACCTTATCTGTGTGAAACACGACATCGCACGATAACCTTCCGCCGATGACTCATCCTGGCGGACGACCGATCTCTCTCGCCCTGGAAGACGACCGATGTCTCTTTCTGGGAGACGACCGATGTCTATCCCTGGTGACGCCCGCATGTCTCTCGCGCCCTGGCAATGCCCCCATGCCTCGCGCCCCGGCGATGCCCGCATGCCTCTCGCGCCCTGGCGACGTCCGCATGCCTCGCGCCCTGGCGATGCCCGCATGTCTCTCGTGCCCTGGCGATGCCCCATGCCTCGCGCCTTGGCGACGTCCGCATGTCTCTCGCGCCCTGGCGATGCCCCATGCCTCGCGCCCTGGCGACAGGCGATTATGTACTAACCAGGCGATCTCATAGTCTTCTAAGCTACACTTTCCTTCCTTTTTATTTTAAATAAACACATACTTAGAATTCATTTAAAATATATTCCTTTTATTCCAATTGAATTTTACAGGTCCTTACACGCCACGTAGGTCGCCGGGCCGATTACTTAGTCTCTTTGTTGAAACAAGTTGACAGCTCGAGACTGGGGGGCTTGTGTACCGACAAGTCCTCGGACACCGAGAACAACTAGTATGGGGTGAGCCACGTCAGCTAGGTCCGACTGTGTGGACCAAAGCCACATGGGATGGACCCCACAAGTGGTAAGGTCTAGTAGGGTGATTAGTCATCAGCGTATCCCCACAAAAGGGTGATTAGTCATCAGTGTAATGATCACTAGAATAGGCTGATGTGTCTTCGTCACTCCGCAGGTTGAGGAGTCCTCGGCAACAGAGTGTGACGAGGTGACATCGGTTGTGGGTGATTTGAACAACATAACCAGAACAGCTAAGATTGGTTCCCAGAGTGAGCCAATGAGAAGGAAATACCCAGAGGTAAGGAGAGGCTTGAATCACAAAGAGCTTATGTAATTGTGCACAGAGCTTAGCATCAAATAGGTTTTTGCATCAGTCGAGCACCTTCAGACCAATAGGCAGGTCGAATTGGCCAATAGAGTCCTACTAAGGGGTTTGAAAATAAGACTGGAAAAGGCTAAGGGGACTTCGGCAAAAGAGGTTCCCAGGATTGTGTAGGCGTATCATACCACCCCGCAGTCCACTACTAAGGAAACACCCTTTAGCATGGTATATGGGCCAGACGCCATGATTCCAATAGAAATTCAGGAGAGCTCGCCACGTTTCCAGAACTTTGTGGCTGAGGAATCTAATGAAGAAAGAAGGGTAAACTTAAATCTGCTGGACGAGGTCAGAGAAGAAGCCCGTATCAGGTCTGAAGCTTTAAAAATAAAGGTGGAATGCCAGTACAAGTCTAAGCTGAAACCTCAACAGTTCCAGGTAGCAGACTTGGTGATGCGAAAGGCCCATCTATACCAGTTAGAAAACAAGTTATCTCCCAAGTGGACTGGCCCATTTCATGTGACCGAGGCCTTTGGGAACGGAGCATACAGGTTGGAGACCCTGGAAGGTGGGGCAATCCCACGAACATGGAACGCTACCAACCTCAAGTTTTATTTCAGTTAATTACTTTGTGTTTTTATTTTAGCTAATAACTTTGTATTCAACACAGTTATATTATTCAGCGAAGGGGACACTCTTTTTCCCTACAGGGTTTTTTAATGAGGTCACCCAATAAAAGAAAAGAATTGAGAAAGATATATTTGTGTTAAACAGTAAGAGAAGTCCTCCGTGGCCTAAACAGCCAAGGTTGAGGCACATAAGTGAACCTCTCCTACCTTGTTAAAGAGAGGGGGAGAATAGTATGATTCCAAGAGAAGTCCTCCGTGGCCTAAACAACCAAGGTTGAGGCACATAAGTGAACCTCTCCTACCTTGTTAAAGAAAGGGGGGAGAATAGTATGGTTCCAAGAGAAGTCCTCCGTGGCCTAAACAACCAAGGTTGAGGCATGTAAGCGAACCTCTCCTACCTCATTAAAGAAAGGGGGAGAATAGTATGGTTCCAAGAAAGTCCTCTATGGCTTAAACAGTCAAGGCTGAGGCACGCGAGTGAACCTCTTCTACCTTGTTAGAGAAAGGTGAAGAACAACATTGCTCCAGGCTAAAGACCTCTTCCTCGAATTTTTATCAGTCGAGGTCGACAGAGATGAGGTCTTCCTTGGCTTATCAGTCGAGGTCGACAGAGATGAGGTCTTCCTTGGCTTATTAGTCGAGGTCAACCAAGATGAGGTCCTCCTTGACTTATCAATTGAGGTCGACAAAGATGAGGTCTTCCTTGGCTTATCATTCTAGGTCGACAGAGACAAGGTCTTGGCTTATTAGTCGAGGTCGACCAAAATGAGGTCCTCCTTGGCTTATCAGTCGAGCTCGACAGGGATGAGGTCTTCCTTGGCTTATCAGTCGAGGTCGACAGAGACGAGGTCTTCCTTGGCCTATTAGTCGAGGTCGACAAAGATAAGATTTTCTTTGGCATATCAACCAAGGTCGACAAAGACGATTGGGCTTGTCAAACAAACTAAGAGCCACGCCTGGGAATCCTCTTCCATGACTCACGCGTGGAATCAGAAATACAGGTTAACAAGTACCGCATCGTCGAGGTTGCTTAGAGAGGTTACTTGGGATGCAGATGTTGAAGTAAAGAGATACAGATCAGACTGGTACAGGCTTGTAAGATCGTCATCAAGGCATATTACAAGTTAAGAAACAAAATATGCAGAAAAAGGACTACAACAATGTCAAGAAAGAGCTACAGCGGCCAAATTATATGCAGAATAGAATACATCAGTCATTAACACGAAAGGTATGCATTAAATGGAATATACAAGTATTTACAGGGTACAGACAAAATGGCAACCTAATGAAGTACAAGAGGGGAGAGGTGATGGCAGAGCCTTCAGCCATACACAACTGTACCGACCAGTCCTCGGACGCTGAGGACAGTTTGTAAAGGGGTCGAATCATGTCAGCTGGATCCCACAACATGGGCCAAAGCCACGTGGAATGGACCCCGCAGGTGGTATTGATGAGAGGGGTGATTAGTCATCAGCCTACAGAGAAGGGTGATGAGTCATCAGCCTACAGAGAAGGGTGATGAGTCATCAGCCTACAAAGAAGGGTGATTAGTCATCAGCCTACAGAGAAGGGTGATGAGTCATCAGCCTACAGAGAAGGGTGATTAGTCATCAGCCTACAAAGAAGGGTGATTAGTCATCAGCCTACAGAGAAGGGTGATGAGTCATCAGCCTACAGAGAAGGGTGATGAGTCATCAGCCTACAGAGAGGGGTGATTAGTCATCAGCCTACAGAGAAGGGTGATTAGTCATCAGCCTACAGAGAGGGGTGATTAGTCATCAGCCTACAGAGAAGGGTGATGAGCCATCAGCGTGACGATCACCAGAAAGGGCTGATGTGTCTTCGTCACTTCGCAGGTTGAGGAGTCCTCAGCAACAGAGTGTGACGAGGTGACATCGGTCTTGGGTGATTTCAACAGCGTAACTAGAATAGCTAAGATTGGTTCCCAGAGTGGGCCAATGACCAGTTAAATACCTAGAGGTAGGGAGAGGCCTGAATCACGAAGAGCCTATGCGGGTAGCAGGGAGACCACAGTTAGGTGCAGAGTCCTAAGGGGTCGAGTACTCATCAGACCTAGGGTTTCCCAGTGAAGCTACATGCATGGCACGTGAACAGTGAAGGCACTCCCAGAACAGGTGGCCCCAGAGACTAGGTGCACAAGGAGGCACCCAGGTGGTCACCCTGTGAGAGTTTGCACTCCAGAGAAGGAAACCTTATGTGCTAGATTACCATAAGATTGGGTGATAGCGGCACAAGGGTATTCCAATAAACCCTAAATATGGCTAGTAACACAGTGAACCCTAATTAGGGCTAGCGGCGCAGTAAACCCTAGATTATATAAGGGACAGTAAAATACTTCACAAAGGTACGCAGTTTCTAGACCTAAACACAGAGAAACTCAATACACTTGGTGTTGCTTGCCCACTATTGACTTGAGCGTCGGAGTGCAAACGGCCTCTAGGGCGCCCCTTTCTCTTTTGCAGGTGCAGATTGTTTCGCAAGAATCAAGCACGTATCAACATGAGGAAGGAGGCGTGTGAGTGTCGTGGAGTCAACTGACAGGCGAGTCAACCGACAAGAACAACAACAACATAATAAGGAGGATAAAGACCAAGAGGTTATTTTGGGATTTACTTGTAAATATGGGTCTAATTGGGTTTTTGTTTCTTTTTGTAGGCCCAATCAAGAGGAGAACTCTAGGGTGAAGGAATGTACAATCATATCCAAGAAGACCTCCAAGTCATTAAAACATAAACTAAAGCTTTGGTCAGAAGAACATAAGAAGATTGAGTTCTTGCTAACTAGTCAACATTATTTTTGGGCCAAGCTTTAGCTTAAATAAATTGTATAAAGTTGTTTAGGATTTCATGGGCCATGTATTGAGCCTAGTAGCATAAAATAATTGGACCAAATATTTGGGCCAAGTAGCATAGGTTTTTGGGCTTGTATATGACTAGTTAGGGTTAAAAGTGACTAGTTAGGGTAACAATTGGGCTTCTTTGAGCCCAATGTGATGGCCTTCACATGTTGAGGTCTCCTTGGATGTTGAAGATGGTGCGGAAGCAATGGTTGAAATGAGCAAGACCCTCCTAGGAGTGATGGTGATCTTGAAGGTGCATGAAGTGTATGAAAATGATAGAGGTTTGGCCAGCTCTCTTTGGTAGTGAAGGAGTGAAGATTAAAACCATAAATCAAGAGATTTAGGCAAGGGAGTAAGTATGGCACAAATTTGGCAGCATAACTTTACTCAAATTAATCTTGAAAATACATGAGGTAGGCCTCCTTATTTATAGATTTAGGAGCCTTGGTGAGCAAGCTTAAAGGGTAGGGATGGAAATACAAAAAGTGGGGGCTGCCTAGGGTATTGACTTTAGTCAAACCACACCATCATCCTAATATTCTAGAATATAGGTCAAAAAAATGCAACATTTGATAGTACACCCCTCCTTCTTTTGCTAAAGGCACCTATTTGCTAGCACACCCCTTCTTCTATTGCTAAGGGCACCTTTTTGATAGCACACCCCTAAGTGAGCAAGTTTTGCTTTCTACACTACACTAATCTACTAAGCTACCCCTAATGGGCCTCCAAGTAGCATGTACAAGGTCTTCTCCCTCCCATCCGTGGCTTGACTCATTTGGGCATGAATGTGCTTGGCCATGGACCTTGTGAGAGGTCCTAGACGGTCTAGGCTCCCTCCTAGACGCTCCTCATGTAGCTCCCCCTTGTCTTGTGCTAGACGCTCTCCATGTGGTTCTAGACGGTCTAGTCTTGGCCTTTGGCTTTCATGGTGGGGTGAGCTTGGCCTCTCTCCATCACAATGTAACCCTAAAACGTCTAGTGTATTTTGGAGGACGAAAATTACCTTGGCATGAAGCACATGGACGTTCACATGGCAGCCTATGAGTGGAAAGGATTTAGCATGGAAGGTGTGAGCTAAACATGGAAAGCATGACTCCACATGGCACCTTCTCATTGGAGAGTTGTATTTTGAATTTTCAAATTTTGGCTCCAAAATGCCCAGCCCTCTCTCCTATATAAAGAGGTGTTTGACTCATGTAAATGGAAGATTAATTTGAGTGAAATTGCTGCCAACTTTGTGCCAATTATCACTCTTGTCTCCTACCTCTAGGATAGACACCTTTAGTCTTCATTCTTCATCTAGTCAAGTGAGATGGCCTCACCACTCACTCTCCACACCTAACACTTCACCTTCAAGGAAACCACAACTCCTAGGAGCTCCTTGCACGTCTTCAACCATAGCTTCCGCCACCTTCAAATTCGTTTTCAGCTCATGGAAGAAAGCACTCAAGCTAGAATACATCAAATGGTATCTAGAGCCGTGGTTCTTCAAGAGCTAAGTGTCTTCTTCTAATTTTTTTGATTTTGTGTTGTTCTTCATATTTCCGTGTTGTTCTTCATCAGATCCTTGAATGTCTTGCTGTTTTTTGCAATTTAATTTTGATTTCAATGCTGTTTGGATGAATCCAATCGGTAGAATGTGTTCAACTTGTTCTTGAGCTTCTTGAGCTTAATTTCAATTTTGTGTAGGATTCTTGTGTGTATTGGTGTGATGTTTGATTTTATTAGGATTTTTAGTCTTTCTTTCACATTTTAATTGGTTCAATTTGTTTTAATTTGAGTCATTTTTATTTTGAAATCAATACATGTTTTGTCAAGTCATGTTTCTCCAAGAAATGTCATCAAATCCTAGTAGTACTTTTCTTGATTGATTTTGTTTCTTGATTTGCTCTTGAGTCCAGTTTTTAATCTGCATTGTTTGATCCTTTGGTGCATTTTTCTTTTAGATTTGAGTTCATATTTGTGTGATAGATGCACACAAATTCTTATACAATCATTTTATTGTGTCTTTGCAAGTTTTCAACTCTGTTTTTAATTCCAGATTAGGATTTCTAAACTGTGCTGGCTGTTTTTCATTGTGAAAATTAATTCCGCTGGAGAAAAATTCTAGAAATCTGGATCTAAGAATTTTGATGTCTTATAAAAAAATGAAAAAAAAAAGTGAATCAAAATTCGAAGTGAAAAAAAATGATAAATCAAACAAAATTGGTGTTCAAAACTGGTGCGAAAAAAAAAAAGGGTAATCTGGCACCAGATTTGAAAATTTTATTGTAATTCATTGGTGCATGTTTTTTGAGTGATTCCAACCCCAAAATTTGGTTAACATCTTGAAGTATCTGTGTTTAAAAATTCAAATTCAAATTTGAAAAATACAGTTCAGCATAAATCGTGTAAGTCACGCTTTTTGACACTTAAATTCCTCTAGTTCAGTTTTGTTTTTTGTAATCCAATTCTAGTACCTTTCCCTAGGTTCATTTTGTGTGCTAGCTTTGTTGATTACCTTATTTTGCTTGATTGTCAATTTTTCTTCAATATTCCTTCCAGTTTTGTCTCATTTTAATTCTCTTTGCTGTTGTCCAAATTCAAATTGAGCTTTTGTTGCTTTAATTTTTGTTGACCTCTTAAGTGGTGGAAGTTTTCAAAAGGTGCTTGTTAAATTTGGAGCTAACCTTTGTGGTGAGTGCTATTATCACTTAGTAGGTGCTGAATTGATTACTTCAAGTAACTATCCTAAAAGAGGTATAGTAAGAGTGCAGCAACAAGGTTATACACAAATATACACAAAGAGGGGGAGTGCAAATAGAAAAGGTGCAAAACAAAAGAAGGAGTGCCAAAAGGAAGAAGTGCATAGAATAGGATTCTAAACTTTTGTAATTCAAAATTTCCATTGTATTTCTTTTGAGTTGTAAGTTGTTAAACATTCAATAATTAGTGGAATTAATCATGCCAATTAGTCAATGAGTATGTCTTGAAGGTTCACAAGTGCCAACAAGCCTCATCATTAGGAATTCGACTAGTTTAAAGCTTTCTAGTTAGAATTAATTCATTTGTGTTTAATCGTTTTAGCATATTTGTTTCTTGTATTAAAATTTTGCTTTCATTCTTCATTGTGCTCTAAGTAAATTACTTAGAGAAAGGTTTGTGAAAGTCATTAAGGATAGAATCTGGCTAGGAAAGGCTTGGTACTTAAGTGGTCCAAGTGATCCACCTCCCTTTCCTGGGATTTTACCTACATTACTCCACCTATCTTTCTTGAAGTAAATTGCTTTCAACACATAACTTTAATCATGTCTTCTCATTCTCCTAACTCTAGTGAAAATGATAGAAAGTCTATTAAATCCCTTTTGAAACAACTTGATCCTGCCGCTTGACCCGAACGTGGAGGATGGCCTCGTCACTCCTTCGTCTAGCCTTCTGTTCTGCAGGAACGCTCCAAGAACCACCGCCGGAACTCCAAACGCTGCCTGCAAAACACACAGACGGCGCCTCTGGCGGCCGTTGTAGCTTCGACGCTCAAGTCAGGCAACAGGAACACCAAAACTATATCTGAATCTCTCTGTCAGACTCGTGTGTAACTGAAACTCTCAAATGTGTAAGCTGTAAGAATCTGTCAAAAAACCTCACTCAATTTCGTTAAGAGTTTGTATATATACCTGAGTCTTTCTCTCTCCTGACGATTATTCCTCTTGACACGTGGATAACATCTGGTCATACACGTGTCACCATCTAGAGTATCTGCAGCTGAAACGTTACTTCCACTGTGCCCCTGCGACTAAGTTATCCACACAGGGAGTAGCTTAGTACGCAGGCTACTCTGGGCGCAACCTTAACATGGCGAGCTGGTTAACCCTGGGCATTGCAGCTCACACTACACATGGTGGCAGATATGCCACTTATCCTCTGTGCTTAGACCATACAACAAGTGCTTGCCAAGTCTTCTCAAACACCCGGCGATGTGCTCTTTCGGCGACTTGCTGACCACCTGATCTCCTAACCTTAACAGACGGCGATCATGTGCAAACTGGGCGATTACTGATCCATACCGGCGATGAGCGATTACTCATCCTCAATCCGATAGGCGATTACTCACCTCAAGGCGATAGGCGATTACTCATCTTCAAGGCGATAGGCGTCCCACAGTGACTCAGAGAAAACTGTGTGTAAGACTGTGTAAGCTTGTAATCTCAAAAGAACTCTCCTTACCTTACATGACGTGGAGTGCTTTATACCTGGGCCGCACCTCTCTCCCAGATGGTGACACGTGGAGGCATGCAGCTGGCGTCTACCGTACACACGTCACACCTGGAGGGCTTCTGCGCTTCTCTCTGTGCGGGCCGCATGCTCCCAGGAGAGCGCTAGGTGTGGCTGGTCTAAACTCACTCGCCAGGCGCATCCTGCCTGCATGGCCTGGTCACACGTCCTCTGAGTGGGCATCATGCGAGGTGCATGCGTAACGTTCTCGCTGGGAAACTTGGTCCCAGCTTAACACGCGTTGGCAAGAACCTAGATGACCGATCGCCCTCTGCACGCACTAACGTCCGATCGCGCTCTTCATGCACTAACGCCCGATCGCGCTCTTCATGCACTAACGCCCGATCGCGCTCTTCATGCAGTAACGCCCGACCGGTGCGTTATAACTTTCCCACGATGACCGGGCGGTGCATTATAACTTTCCCCCGATGACCGGGCGGTGCCTCATAACTTCACACTCTACTTCCAGGCGCTTATCTATGCTCTAAACTGGGAGTGGTGGCCACTTGGTATCTGACTACCGATCACCGTTCTAGGTGATCTCCTCCCTGATTCATTTGCTCTTTCTACCACGTGCCACGCTGTGCATGGTCCACGTGGTCAACTGCTGCTGACGTCATCAACTACTGATGACCGACCGGATCAATATTACTGGAAGAGGGTTAGCAGTGCTCTTCCAGCGACCTCGTTAATGGTGACCCAGAAGTTTTTCCCCAGACTTTTGGCCTCAAAGAAGTACAGGAAGGAGTCTACAGAGGGTAGGCGCCCGAAATAGTTGCAGAGGACGGCGAAGGCCCTTACGAAGGCCCAACCGTTGGGATGAAGCTGAGCGGGGGCGACGTTAATTTCAGTCAGCAGGGCCCGCTCAAAGCCGCTGAAGAGGAGCCGTAGGCACACCCTCTAGAAGATGGTGGAGTAGATGAAGCAAAAGGGGGCCTCCTGAACCGAAGCCTCGTCGTAGAAGACAGGCTCGCCCACCTTGCAGGGGACCACTCCCACGTACTTATCATCCTCCTTCCCGAAGACGTGAGAGGTGATGGGTTGTTCTTCATAACCATTTGTTCTTCTTGAAATATGAGGTAAAAAGGTGGCGAAAGCTATGGATGATATGGGTCAAGGATGGCTCATATAGAGCTATGGGTTCCTTGTAGGTGCATGAAAGGTATGGAGAGTGATAGGTTAGGCCAAATCACTTGGAGGAAGGTGAAAATGAAGATCAAAGTGTCTAACCTAGAGAGACTAGACAAAGAATAGAAGCTAGCAAAAATTTGACAGCATTTACTTATTAAAATTGATCTTCCAAAAACATGAGCCAAAGCACCCTATTTATAGGAGATGGTGCCTTGGAGAGTAAGGAGCAAGGGTAGCATGGGGAATACATAAAAGAGGGGGCTGCTGGGGTGTTGACTGTAAGGACCTGTAAAATTGAATTGGAATAAAAAGGGATATATTTAAATGAATTCTAAGTATGCTTTTATTTAAAATAAAAAGGAAGGAAAGTGTAGTTTAGAAGACTATGTGATCGCCGGTCGCCTACTACACATGATCGCCAGGGCGCGAGGCATGTGGACGTCGCCAGGGCGCGAGAGGCATGCGGGCATCGCCAGGGCGCGAGGCATGTGGACGTCGCCGGGGCGCGAGAGGCATGTGGGCAACGCCGGGGCGCGAGGCATGATGACGTCGCCATGGCGCGAGAGGCATGCGGGCATCGCCAGGGCGCGAGGCATGTGGACGTCGCCAGGGCGCGAGAGGCATGTGGGCAACGCCGGGGCGCGAGGCATGCGGGCAACGCTGGGGCGCGAGAGGCATGCGGGCGTCGTCGGGGCGCGAGAGGCATGCGGGCGCCGCCAGTGAGAGACATCGGTCGTCTCCCAGAGAGAGACATCGGTCGTTCGCCAGGATGAGTCAGCGGTGGAAAGTTGTCGCGCGATGTCGAGCTTCACACAGATATAGTGGGACCTAGACTCCCAGCATGAAACGTCCTGCACACGCGCCACGTAGATAAAAAGGGTGGTTCAGAATAGTGACCTCAGAGTGTTAGCCTGCGCAGAGGCACGCTTAGTCGTACTGTTCAGTGCAGCGTACATGCAAACTTCCCTGCAGAGTGGGTGGTGGCAGCGGCTTTTGTGGACAAGTTAGTTTAAGATGCAAAAACCCACTTCTGAGAGAAAGGAACGTTGCAGTGGTTCAAGAGCGAAAGAGTGTGTTTACCTCCCTTCTTCTCCTTTTCTCTCCTTCGCACTGCGTTTCAGGCACCTTCACCCGAAAAGTACGACGAGCGACGGCTACCATTAGAGCACCTGGGAAGTTCTCTGCAAGCCCTACAAACCAGACGCAAAAACAGAGTGAAAGCATCTTTTAAGCTTCGTTGGGTTTTGGAGTTCTCGGTGTTTTGCGCAAGTCCAGGTAAGGGAAGCTAGCCTTCATTTTCAATACAAGCCATAGATTAGTTGCTTCTGAAGTGAGGGCGACGTGGTCGCCGGTTTCATGTTTCTTTTCGCAATGCTCTGTTCTATGTGGTTGGGCGACGTGGTCGCCGATTTTAAATACAAATTTCGAACTCCCCTGTTTTTGTGTTGTTTGAAGCTGTTTGAGATTTAAAGGTGGAATGCATGTGATACTCGAAAATCTGAACCTTTGAAATGATTGTTGCTGTGATTTGAATCATTCATTTGAGTGGTATGATGTTTTGAATGTTGTGAATGTGGGATCAAGGCATAGTATTTTCAGGAAAGGAAATACCGTGTAAGATCGTGTGTAGGTGTATTGACTAGGGGCTTGTCTAGAAGGAGATATCCTGACTCTGCTGATATAATGGAATCACGTAGATGAAGTTATTCAGTTGTGGAGAGTCGGAGGAGGTTCATATGAATGGGCGAGTAGTGTGAAAAAGAACGAGCTCGGCCTGTTATATGAATTAACCCTGTCATACCGGGAAAGTTAATGACATTGAGATTATATATGCGCATGGCTGTGTGGATTTCACAGCGACCCTGTGTGGATTTCACAGTGGTATGGTATGATAGGTGCAGATCTCTGAGCCTGAGTCAACGCACGAGTCAATCCGGAAGTAGTGTCATGTGTCTATGCATTATGAGTCAGTGGAAAGTCTGACGTGTGAATCTTGAATACTGAAAGTAGCAAATGGACACTTGACGAGTATGTGGATAATGGATATGTTGATGGTTGTAATTGATATGGATCATGAATGGTGTGAAGTTTTATGTTTACTATTTATTTAAAAGCTTTTAAACCATCTAGCTTACCCCTTTTCTTTTGTATTGCTCTGTGGCTGTTTTCTCTTAAACTGTGATGATCGTGTATTTTTGCACGGGAGCAGACGAGGTTGCAGGTGGTAGAGCTCCTCAGTGAGTGGTCGCCGGGAGGAGATCGCCCACATATATTTCTGTTAGGCGATCACCCTTTTTATGTTGTCTGATAGGAGATCGCCCTTTTCTGATAGGAGATCGCCCTTTTCTGATGGGAGATCGCCTATCCTGTTGGGGAATCGCCTGTTTTTATTTATTTTGTTGTATTTAGTTTACGTTTTTGGAAACCGGCAGATTATGTATTAAAATCCCTACGAGGAGAAAACTTCATTACATATATATATAATTATGTTCACTTCAACATTATTATTTTATCTCTACTTCATTTTATAATTATGCAATGCAATTGGTGGGATGTTACATTAATGGTATCAGAGCAGTTCGTCCTTAGGATGACCTGAGGGCTGTGGATCCATTCTTCTGCTCATAAAGTTTATTTGAGTTTTAAATAACAACTATAGTGAAAGGTTTTCAAACGGTTTCGTATTGAAATTTTGTGTGTGCTTTAGTGAATATATGCTACAACTAAAAATCTTAGTATTAAGAATGAGAGGGTCTTGATAAAGTGGTGAGGGTGCACACTCATAACTGAATCGAGATGATTCTCAATCTTCATTCCAAAGGTTTGATGTTTAGCATACATTGAATTCTGGTGTGATTCATTTCATTTTATTGGATGTTGTTGTAATTGATTGAAAGTGGTTGTTTGGATTGATGATTGTACACCAGTAACTGTCCTGGTGTTTTGTTTGAGGTTATAAGTATTATGATTCTGTTGATGAACTCAAATTCTTAATGACTTTGAGATGCTGACCTTTGTAAGGTCTAGATGTTACCTCCTGAATGAATTGATTTCTTATCGATCTCATTCTTGTAGTTGTAGGGAATATAGAAACCAATAGTTTCAGAATCAGAAATGAAGAAGATGGCACGTAGACCTCCTACCCTTCCCCAACCTTCTTCAGAAATGAGCCAGATTGCCAAGGCCATCGAGATGATGGCAACTGCCATCCAGCAACAGAATGCAGCGATGGCTCAGAACCATCAAGCTACAATGCACCACTGGGAAACTGCTCGGTCGGCTGAGACAAATTCCCATGTTGGTCAGCCTCAGGAACAGATGGGACTGACCGAGTTCATGAGGCACAACCCACCCAAGTTCAGTGGGAATGCCACCCCTGATCAAGCAGATCAGTGGGTCAGGGAGTTGGAGAAAATCTTTAGGGCGACCTCCTGCCCTGAAGAGAAGAAATTGTTATTCGCCACCTATCTACTATCAGGAGAAGCTGAGTTTTGGTGGATGGGGGCTCAACAGATGATGGAGGCCCGAGAGGATGTGTTGGATTGGGAAAGCTTCAGGGTGAGGTTCTTGGAGAAATACTTCCCAGACAGCGCAAGGTTTGCGAGGGAAGCTGAGTTCCTAAAGTTGGAGCAGGGGGATATGTCTGTGAACGCCTATGCTGCTCGGTTTGAGTACCTCGCCCGATTCTATACCCAGGCGACCTCCGAGGCCTGGAGGTGTAGGAAGTTCGAAGAGGGGCTGAAGCATGGGCTGAAGAGGACCATAGCCCCGATGTGCATCAGGGAATTTCACGCCTTAGTGGAGAAGGCGAAGATGGTGGAGACTCTGGAAAAGGGTGATTCTCGGGTGATCAGGTCACACCCAGGAGGTTCTTTCGGTGGGAAGGCCAAGGTGCAGCACTCACAAAGCAAGCCCTATACGAGACCTCCACCACATCGGGCGGGAACAACGTCATCCCAGTTTCAGTAGCAGCAACCTTGGAAACCCAAGTGTTTCCATTGTGGTGGACCACACACCTCTAACGCGTGCTTCAAGAGGAGTTCAGAGAAAAGGTGCTACACCTACCAAAAGACGGGGCACGTTGCTAGAGAGTGCCCTAACCGGATTGGGGCGACCCAACCCAGTGGTTCTCAGCAGTTGAGAAACGAAGGTAGCAGACCTCAGGCAACAGGGAGAGTGTTTGCCATGTCAGGAGCAGAAGCGTCTCAGTCAGGTAATCTCGTGCAAGGTGTTTGTTTTATAGCTGGTAGAGGTGTAAAAGCCTTGTTTGATTCTGGAGCGACACACTCCTTTGTGTCAAGCCTGTGTGTAGCCGAGTTGGGCCTTCTAGTGAAGGAGTTACCTTTCGAACTGATGGTCTCTACACCTGCGTCAGGACAGGTTTTGACCTCTACAGTTTGCCCCGAATGTCCAGTGATAGTAGAGGGACGCAGATTCAAAGTGAACTTGATCTGCCTACCTCTTCAGGACCTGGATGTTATCCTGGGAATGGATTGGCTAGCTGCCAATCACGTTCTCATAGACTGCGATAGTCAGAAGATAGCGTTTCCAGACCTTCAAGGGTCAGGGGTGATATCAGCTCAGCACGGGTGGTCGGAGTTGGAAGAAGGGGCGAGGTGCTTCGTGATGCTAGCTCGATTGGAAGTGAAGAATGAAGGGGACGTAAGCAGGATACATGTGGTGAAAGAATTCATGGATGTATTTCCAGAAGAAGTACCTGGGTTACCCCCAAAGAGAGAAATGGAATTCTCCATTGATTTGGTACCTGGAGCTGGACCAGTGTCAATGGCACCTTACAGGATGGCACCAGCCGAGTTGGTGGAATTAAAGAAGCAAGTGGAAGAATTGTTGGAGAAACAATTCATCAGACCCAGTGTATCTCCATGGGGGGCTCCAGTGCTCCTAGTTAAGAAGAAGGATGGAGGGTCTCGGCTGTGTATAGATTACAGGCAGTTGAACAAGTTGACCATCAAGAACAAGTACCCCCTACCCAGAATTGACGATTTGATGGATCAAATACATGGGGCCTCGGTGTTCTCCAAGATTGACCTGAGATCGGGGTACCACCAGATTTTGGTAAAAGCTGAAGATGTTCAAAAGACAGCTTTTAGGTCTCGGTATGGACACTATGAGTATGTGGTGATGCCGTTTGGAGTAACCAATGCTCCAGCTCTGTTCATGGACTACATGAATAGGATTTTTCGCCCTTTCTTGGATAAGTTTGTGGTAGTCTTCATAGACGACATACTCATTTATTCAAGGACCGAGGAAGAACATGAAGGACATCTGAAGACTGTATTGGGGATCCTGAGGGAGAAGCAATTATATGCCAAGTTCTCTAAGTGTGAGTTCTGGCTGAAGGAAGTTAACTTCTTAGGACACGTGATATCTGCCCAGGGGATCTCGGTGGATCTAGCCAAGGTGGAGGCAGTGCTTCAATGGGAACGTCCTAAGACAGTTACTGAGATAAGGAGTTTTGTGGGCCTAGCTGGCTACTATCGGCGGTTTATTGAGGACTTTTCCAAGGTAGTGGCTCCTTTAACACAGCTGACCCGCAAGGATCAACCTTTTGCTTGGACCGACCGATGTGAGCAGAGCTTCAAGGAACTAAAGGAAAGGTTGACTAGTGCTCCAGTGCTGGTGATCCCAGAGGTAGGAAGACCTTTTGAGGTCTACTGTGATGCTTCACATCAGGGTCTGGGATGTGTTTTAATGCAAGAGAAAAGAGTGGTTGCATATGCTTCAAGGCAACTCAAGGTTCATGAGAGAAACTACCCTACGCATGATTTGGAGTTGGCGGCTGTGGTATTTGCCTTGAAGATCTGGAGGCACTATTTATATGGAGCTCGGTTCCAGGTGTTCAGTGACCATAAGAGCCTGAAATACCTGTTCGATCAGAAGGAACTAAACATGAGACAAAGAAGGTGGATGGAGTTTCTAAAGGACTACGATTTTCAACTCATGTATCATCCAGGGAAGGCCAATGTAGTGGCAGATGCCTTGAGTAGAAAATCAATACAAGTAGCCACCATGATGATGGAAGAACAGAAACTGATCGAGCAGTTCAGAGACTTAAACCTTGGGGTAGAATTTCACGTAAATCACATTAGTTGTAGTAGGCTGGCTATAACTAATGACTTCCTTGGGATGTTAAGGGATAAGCAGTTGAAGGACCCTAGCCTGAAGCGTACTGTGGAGTCACTAGGGACAGATCAGGCTAGAGACTTTGTGATGGGCGATGATGGGATCTTGAGATTTAATGGCAGGATTTGCATCCCTGCGAATGGAGAATTGAAGAAGATGATCCTAGATGAAGGTCACAAGAGTCGCCTTAACCTACATCCAGGCATGAACAAGATGTACCATGACTTGAAGGAGTCATTTTGGTGGTCGAGCATGAAGAGAGACATCGCCCAGTATGTTGCAACCTGCTTAACGTGTCAGAAGGCGAAGGTAGAGCATCAAAGACCTGGCGGGTTGTTGCAGCAACTGGATATCCCTGAGTGGAAATGGGACAGCATCGCCATGGATTTTGTCACCCATTTACCCAGATCGGTAAAGGGTCATGATGCAATCTGGGTCATCATTGATAGGCTGACGAAGAGTGCCCACTTTCTTCCAGTGAATATGAAGATGCCTATGGCCAAGCTGGCACAGTTATACATCAAAGAAATAGTAAGGTTGCATGGAGTGCCTTCCAGCATCGTTTCAGATAGACATCCCAGGTTCACTTCACGGTTTTGGCAGACCTTACAAAATTGCTTGGGAACTAAGTTGAGGATGAGCTCTGCATATCATCCCCAAACAGATGGTAAGTCAGAGAGAACGATCCAGTCCTTGGAAGATCTGCTGAGGACGTGTGTCTTGGATCAATTGGGGAATTGGGACGAGGTGTTGCCCCTGGTGCAGTTTACCTATAATAACAGTTATCACGCTAGTATTGGGATGGCACCATATGAATCCCTGTATGGGAGGAAATGCAGAACTCCCTTATGTTGGTACCAGGAGGGCGAAGCAGTCTTGGTTGGGCCAGAGTTGATTCAACAGACGACCGAGAAGGTGCAACAAATACAAAGCAGAATGAAAGCTTCTCAAAGTAGGCAGAAGTCATATGCAGACCAGAGGAGAAAGCCTTTGGAGTTTGCTGCTGGAGACCATGTGTTCATGAAAGTGACACCAACCAAGGGTGTAGGACGGGCGATCAGATCAAAGAAGTTGTCCCTTAAGTTCGTGGGACCATATCAGATCTTAAGGAGGATTGGTCCAGTGGCTTATGAGATCGCCCTACCTCCCCATTTAGCGAATCTGCACAATGTCTTTCACGTATCGCAGCTGAGAAAGTACATGGCCGATCCTAGTCATGTGCTGGAAGTGGACGATGTGCAGATCAGGGATGACTTGTCCTTTGAAGCGAAACCAGTCAGGATTGACGATTGGCAAAGTAGACAGCTAAGAGGCAAGACCATCAGCATGGTGAAAGTGGTGTGGGATGAGAGATCGGGTGATTCAACTTGGGAGTTAGAAGAACCCATGAGAGAAGCCTATCCATACCTCTTTTCCTTGTAATTCAATTTTCGAGGACGAAAATTTTTCTTGTTGGGGAGAATGTAAGGACCTGTAAAATTGAATTGGAATAAAAAGGGATATATTTAAATGAATTCTAAGTATGCTTTTTATTTAAAATAAAAAGGAAGGAAAGTGTAGTTTAGAAGACTATGTGATCGCCGGTCGCCTACTACACATGATCGCCAGGGCGCGAGGCATGTGAACGTCGCTAGGGCGCGAGAGGCATGCGGGCATCGCCAGGGCACGAGGCATGTGGACGTCGCCGGGGCGCGAGAGGCATGTGGGCAACGCCGGGGCGCGAGGCATGATGACGTCGCCAGGGCGCGAGAGGCATGCGGGCATCGCCAGGGCGCGAGGCATGTGGACGTCGCCAGGGCGCGAGAGGCATGTGGGCAACGCCGGGGCGCGAGGCATGCGGGCAACGCTGGGGCGCGAGAGGCATGCGAGCGTCGTCGGGGCGCGAGAGGCATGCGGGCGCCGCCAGTGAGAGACATCGGTCGTCTCCCAGAGAGAGACATCGGTCATCTCCCAGAGAGAGACATCGGTCGTTCGCCAGGATGAGTCAGCGGTGGAAAGTTGTCGCGCGATGTCGAGCTTCACACAGATATAGTGGGACCTAGACTCCCAGCATGAAACGTCCTGCACACGCGCCACGTAGATAAAAAGGGTGGTTCAGAATAGTGACCTCAGAGTGTTAGCCTGCGCAGAGGCACGCTTAGTCGTACTGTTCAGTGCAGCGTACACGCAAACTTCCCTGCAGAGTGGGTGGTGGCAGCGGCTTTTGTGGACAAGTTAGTTTAAGATGCAAAAACCCACTTCTGAGAGAAAGGAACGTTGCAGTGGTTCAAGAGCGAAAGAGTGTGTTTACCTCCCTTCTTCTCCTTTTCTCTCCTTCGCACTGCGTTTCAGGCACCTTCACCCAAAAAGTACGACGAGCGACGGCTACCATTAGAGCACCTGGGAAGTTCTCTGCAAGCCCTACAAACCAGACGTAAAAAACAGAGTGAAAGCATCTTTTAAGCTTCGTTGGGTTTTGGAGTTCTCGGTGTTTTGCGCAAGTCCAGGTAAGGGAAGCTAGCCTTCATTTTCAATACAAGCCATAGATTAGTTGCTTCTGAAGTGAGGGCGACGTGGTCGCCGGTTTCATGTTTCTTTTCGCAATGCTCTTTTCTATGTGGTTGGGCGACGTGGTCACCGGTTTTAAATACAGATTTCGAACTCCCCTGTTTTTGTGTTGTTTGAAGCTGTTTGAGATTTAAAGGTGGAATGCATGTGATACTCGAAAATCTGAACCTTTGAAATGATTGTTGCTGTGATTTGAATCATTCATTTGAGTGGTATGATGTTTTGAATGTTGTGAATGTGGGATCAAGGCATAGTATTTTCAGGAAAGGAAATACCGTGTAAGATCGTGTGTAGGTGTATTGACTAGGGGCTTGTCTAGAAGGAGATATCCTGACTCTGCTGATATAATGGAATCACGTAGATGAAGTTATTCAGTTGTGGAGAGTCGGAGGAGGTTCATATGAATGGGCGAGTAGTGTGAAAAAGAACGAGCTCGGCCTGTTATATGAATTAACCCTGTCATACCGGGAGAGTTAATGACATTGAGATTATATATGCGCATGGCTGTGTGGATTTCACAGCGACCCTGTGTGGATTTCACAGTGGTATGGTATGACAGGTGCAGATCTCTAAGCCTGAGTCAACGCACGAGTCAATCCGGAAGTAGTGTCATGTGTCTATGCATTGTGAGTCAGTGGAAAGTCTGACGTGTGAATCTTGAATACTGAAAGTAGCAAATGGACACTTGACGAGTATGTGGATAATGGATATGTTGATGGTTGTAATTGATATGGATCATGAATGGTGTGAAGTTTTATGTTTACTATTTATTTAAAAGCTTTTAAACCATCTAGCTTACCCCTTTTCTTTTGTATTGCTCTGTGGCTGTTTTCTCTTAAACTGTGATGATCGTGTATTTTTGCACGGGAGCAGACGAGGTTGCAGGTGGTAGAGCTCCTCAGTGAGTGGTCACCGGGAGGAGATCGCCCACATATATTTCTGTTAGGCGATCACCCTTTTTATGTTGTCTGATAGGAGATCGCCCTTTTCTGATAGGAGATCGCCCTTTTCTGATGGGAGATCGCCTATCCTGTTGGGGAATCGCCTGTTTTTATTTATTTTGTTGTATTTAGTTTACGTTTTTGGAAACCGGCAGATTATGTATTAAACTCCCTACGAGGAGAAAACTTCATTACATATATATATAATTATGTTCACTTCAACATTATTATTTTATCTCTACTTCATTTTATAATTATGCAATGCAATTGGTGGGATGTTACATTGACTAAAGGTCAATGCAGCCCCTTAGCATGCTTCTAGAAGGTAGGGCTACATTCTTACCCTAAAAGGCCTAGGTACAAGCTAAATTGTTAAATACACCCCTGCTATTGTGCTAAATGAACCCTACTCTACTAAATTGTTAAATACACCCCCGATTGTGCTAAATGAACCCTACTTTACTGAAATTACAAATAAACTAAAATTAATTGATGCTCAGCTCCCATGGCTTGGGCTTTACTCCTTGTCGTCCTTTGAGGGTCTTTGAATATGTAGAGAAAAGTTTCTCTGCCATCAGTAGCAAAGTTCTACTCTTCTTGAATCGTCTTTGCCATGGACCTAGTTGTTGGGCCTGAGCTTGGGCTTAGGCTTGGGCTTGGGCCTCTTCCATCAGGAGGCGTGGCTGGCCTTGTTCCTCACCTCCTTCTTCCTATAGTGTACTATGGCTTTGGAGGTGGTGAACTCGGACACCTCCTTCAGGAGCCCTTCAGAAGCCCAGGGGTACAAAGACTAGTAGAAGTCAGAATAAAGCCCTAGGACTACTTGGCCAACGGGGGGCTGGGAGGAATCTGAATCAACCCCAGAGTGGGAGGAAGCCTCCATTTGAGAACGATAAAGGCTAAAACACACAAAACAAAGGAAAAAGACAGACTTAGAAGGGGAATAGAACAAACGCATTTCAAAAGAAGTGTTGCGACAGGAAAGTAGGGCACAACGAGATGAGATAAACAGAAAACATAAACAGTCCCAAGCAGTTATAAATTCATGGGAAGGCATTGCAGTAGCAAAGGGAAAACATAAATGGTGAAAAGAACGCACCTTTAGTAGATTCTGGGTGAAGTCGATGAAGGATTGAGAGAGTAGGAGAGCACTCTAAGAACAAAGAGTTTTTTTTTAAAGGATGAAATGCGAAGGAATGAAACAGTGAAGAGCGTAGGAGGCAAAGGGTTAACGTATAGGGGAAGCGCGAAAGGACGATGCGCCCTAGCTGTTGAGATTGCCACGTGTACGCCCCAGGGAAAGTATGGGAAAATGTTACCTCAAAGCACTGTGCGTGTCTCATCACTCAGTCTCACTGCAGTGCCACGTAGGGCAGCGCCATGTAGGTCGACAGGTCGAGCAGTAAGGCTTCTCGCTGAAACGAGTTCCAGCTCGAGCCTGGGGGCTTGTGTAGTGGCCAGACCTCGGACGACGGCACGTGAAGTGAGAGGTCGGCACAGGAGAGGTCAGGATGGTAGGGCCCACAGAGGGGCCCACAGAATTATACGTGTCAAGGTGCAAAACCAGATTCACAGATACGCCATGCATGCAGGATGTGTTCAAGACGTAAGGTTCTGACACAATAGAATTATCCTTAGAAACACATGTAAGGCACGTGAAGGTTTGGAGACACATGAGTTATTAAGTTATTAGACAAGTTTAGGTTGGCGGCGCTGGGATAGGCACTGAAACCCTAGCGGCCATGCCTTAAGCTATGCACTTCGGGAAAGGAATGTCGCCACGGGAGTTGCACTCTATGAAAGTGTTCTTGCCGGTTGACTCGCCTATCGGTTGACTCCACGACATTCACACGCCTTCTTCCTCATGTTGTGTTGTGCTTGGTTCTTCTGAAGCAATCTGCACCTACAAAAGAGAAAAGGGGCGCCTTAGAGGCCGTTTGCACTCCGACGCTCAAGTCAAGATTGGGCAAGAAACACCAAGTGTTTGAGTAACTGTGTTTAGGGTTTGTAATTGCGTACCTTTGTGAAGTATTTTACTGTCCCTTATATAGTCTAGGGTTTACTGTGCCGCTAGCCCTAATTAGGGTTCACTTCGCTGCTAGCCATATTTAGGGTTTACTGGAATGCCCTTGCGTCGCTATTACCCAGTCTTAGAGTAATCTAGCACATAAGGTTTCCTTATCTGGAGTGCAAACTCTAACAGGATGACCACCTGGGTGCCTCCTGTAAGGACCTGTAAAATTAAATTGGAATAAAAGGGTACATTTTAAATGAATTTTTGAAATAAAAAGGAAGGAAAGTGCAGCTTAGAAGACTATAAGTTCGCATAGTTAGTGCTTAATCGCCGGTCGTCTACTACACATGATCGCCAGGGCGCGAGGACGTCGCCAGGGCGCGCGAGGCATGTGGACGTCGCCAGGGCGCGCGAGGCATGTGGACGTCGCCAGGGCGCGCGAGGCATGTGGATGTCGCCAGGGCGCGCGAGGCATGTGGACGTCGCCAGGGAGAGACATCGGTCGTCTTCCAGGGAGAGACATCGGTCGTCTTCCAGGGAGAGACATCGGTCGTTTGCCAGTATGAGACCTCAGTGGATAGTCATCGCGCGAGCGGTCATCGATGGAAGGTTATCGCGCGATGGCGAGCTTCACACAGATAAAGTGGGACCCAGACTCCCAGCATGAAACGTCCTGCACGCGCGCCACGTAGACAAAAAGGGTGGTTCAGAGTGGTGACATCAGAATGTTAGCATGCGCAGGAGACACTCGCGGTTGTACTGTTCAGGGCAGTGGTTGGCATACACAAGAGACAACAGTGGTCGTACTATTCAGGGCAGTGGTTGGCATGCACAAGAGACAACAGTGGTCGTACTGTTCAGGGCAGTGGTTGGCAGGCGCAAGAGACAACCGTAGTCGTACTGTTCAGTGAAATAGTACACTCAGGCTTTCCTGCAGAAGGGGTGGCAGCAGCTCCATACGTGGACAGGTAGGCTTGGATTCAAAAGCCCACTGCGGGAAGGCAAAGAAGGTTACAGTGGCTCAAGAGTGAAAGAGTGTCTGCATCTTCATCCCTCTCTTTTCTCTCCTTCGCGCTGCAACTCAGGCAACCTCCAGCACCAGTGCGATGTGCGGCGACTGCCCTTAGAGCACCTGGGAGGTCCTCTGCAAGTTCTACGAACCAGGCGCTGAAAACAGAGCTAAGGCATCCTTTAAGCTCGGTGGATTTTGGAGCTCTTGGTGTTTTGCGCAAGTCCAGGTAAGGGAAGCTAGCCTTCATTTTCAATACAAGTCATAGATTAACTGTTGCTGAAGTGAGGGCGACGTGGTCGCCGGTTTCATGTTTCTTTTCGCAATGCTCTGTTCTATGTGGTTGGGCGACGTGGTCGCCGGTTTTAAATATAGATTTCGAACTCCCCTGTTTTTGTGTTGTTAGAAGCTGTTTGAGATTTAAAGGTGGAATGCATGTGATACTCGAAATCTGAACCTTTGAAATGATTGTTGCTGTGATTTGAATCATTCATTTGAGTGGTATGATGTGTGGAATGTCGTGAATGTGGGATCAAGACATAGTATTTTCAGGAAAGGAAATACCGTGTTGAGATCTGGTTATGAAGTGTATTGATCTGTGAGTATCCTGTGAATGGGACGATCCTGACTCTGCTGATATGATGGAGTCACATAGATGAAGTCATTCAGTTGGTGAGAGTTGAGGGAGGTCCATATGTATGGGTAAGTCGTTTGAAAGATAACTGACTTGACCTGTTATATGGATTAACCCTGTCATACTGTGAGAGTGATGAAATTGAGATCGAGATTGTGTTGATGCGCATGGCTGTGGGAACATTACAGCCAATGAAGTATGACAGGTGCATGTCTCTGGATGCTAAGTTCAACGCACGAGTCTTCCGGAAGTAGTGTCAAATGTCTTATGTGATGAGTCAGTGGAAGTCTAACGTGAGAAATGAGGAACATTGAAATTGTTAGACACTTGATAAATGTTGTGATTTTAATGACCTTTGAGGAATCGTGCAATATGTGTTTAGTTGATGGTTTACGTGGGTATCTTGAATTTGTTTTATCTTGATTTTAAAGTTCATATCTAAACTCTTTTTCAAATGTCTAGCTTACCCTGTGGTGTTTCTTTGGTGTTGTGTTTGGCTCTTTCTTAAACCTGTGATGATCGTGTATAATTTACACGGGAGCAGATGATGTTGCAGGAAGCAGAGCTCCTCAGTGAGTGGTCGCCGGAAGGAGATCGCCTGTTTCTACTTCTGTTAGGCGATCCCCCTTTTGCTGTCTTCCGATAGGAGATCGGCCTCTTCCGATAGGAGATCGGCCTCTTCCGATAGGAGATCGCCTGGTTTGTTTTTTTTACTGTATTTTGTTTATGTTTCTGGAAAATTTGACCGAATTTGTATTAAACTCCCTGTGAGGAGAAACTACATTTCATATATATAATATTTTGTTCACTTCAATCTATTTGTTACCTTTATTTTCATTATATAAACATGAATAGTATTTTGGCGGGATGTTACATTAATGGTATCAGAGCAGTTCGTCCTTAGGATGACCTGAGGGCTGTGGATCCATTGTGTTTCTTCTGCTCATGAAATTTATTTGAGTTTAAAATAACAACTATAGTAAAGAGTTTTCAAACGTTTTTGTATTGAAATTTTGTGTGTGCTTTGGTGAATATATGCTCTAACTGAAAATCTTAGTATTAAGAATGAGAGAATCTTGATAAAGTAGTGAGGGTGCACACTCATAACTGGATCGAGATGATTCTCAATCTTAATTCCAAAGGTTTGATGTTTAGCATACATTGAATTCTGGTGTGATTATTTCATTTTATTGAATGTTTTGTAATTGGTTGAAAGTGGTTGATTGGATTGATGGTTGTATACCAGTAGCTGTTCTGGTGTTTTGCTTGAGGTTATAAGTATGATGATTCTGTTGATGAACTCAAATTCTTAATGACTTTGAGATGCTGACCTTTGTAAGGTCTAGATGTTACCTCCTGAATGAATTGATTTTTAATCGATCTCATTCTTGTAGTTGTAGGGAATATAGAAACCCATAGTTTCAAAATCCGAAACGAAGAAAGATGGCAAGTAAACCTCCTACCCCTCCCCAACCTTCTTCGGAAATGGGCCAGATTGCCAAGGCTATAGAAATGATGGCGAGTGCTATCCAACAACAGAATACGGTAATGGCTCAGATTCATCAGGCTGTAATGCATCATTGGGAAACGGCTCGGTCGGCTGAAACAGCTTCCGACGTCGGTCAGCCTCAGGAACAGATGGGACTGACCGAATTCATGAGGCACAACCCAC
Organism: Phaseolus lunatus; assembly: GCA_013389735.1. Taxonomy (NCBI): domain Eukaryota; kingdom Viridiplantae; phylum Streptophyta; class Magnoliopsida; order Fabales; family Fabaceae; genus Phaseolus; species Phaseolus lunatus. Next base: position 26,767,985 of record CM023860.1, read on the forward strand.
CCAAGTTTAGTGGGAATGCTACCCCTGATCAAGCAGATCCGTGGATCAGGGAGTTTCATGCCTTAGTAGAGAAGGCAAAGGTGGTGGAGACCCTGGAGAGGAGTGATTCCAGAGTAATCAGATCACACCCAGGGGGTCCCTCCAGTGGGAAGGCCAAGGTGCAGCACCCACAAAGCAAGCCTTATGCGAGACCTCCACCAAGTCGGGCGGGAGCAGCGTCATCCTAGTTTCAGCAGCAACGACCATGGAAACCAAGATGTTTCCGTTGTGGTGGGTCACATAACGTCAAGGTGTGCCCCAAGGGGAATTCAGAGAAAGGATGTTTCAAATGCCAAAAGATGGGACATATTGCTGGAAAGTGTCCTAACAAGAATAGGGTGACTCAACCTGGTGGTTCTCGGCAGTTTAGGAATGAAGACCGTAGGCCGCAGACAGCAGGGAGAGAGTTTGCTATGTCGGGAGCTGAGGCATCTCAGTCAGGTAACTTAGTACAGAGTGTTGCTCTGTAGCTGGTAGATGCGTTAGAATTTTGTTTGATTCCGGAGCGACACACTCTTTTGTGTCAAGCCTGTGTGTAGCCGAGTTGGGCCTTCTAGTGAAGGAGTTACCGTTTGAACTGTTGGTCTCTACACCTGCGTCCGGACAGGTGTTGACCTCTACAGTTTGCCCCGAATGTCCAGTGATAGTAGAGGGACGCAGATTCAAAGTGAACTTGATCTGCCTACCTCTTCAGGACCTGGATGTTATCCTGGGAATGGATTGGCTAGCTGCCAATCACGTTCTCATAGATTGCGGTAGTCAGAAGATAGCGTTTCCAGAACTCCAAGAGGCAGACGTGATATCTACTCAGCGACGGTGGTCGGTGTTGGAAGAAGGGGCGAGGTGCTTCATGATCCTAGCTCGGTTGGGAGTGAAGAATGAAGAGGACGTAAGCAAGATACCTTGGTGAAAGATTTCATGGATGTATTTCCAGAAGAAATACCTGGATTACCTCCTAAGAGAGAAGTGGAACTCTCTATTGTTTTGGTACCTGGAGCTGGACCAGTGTCAATGGCTCTAGCTGAGTTGATGGAATTAAAGAAAGAAGTGTAAGTTAGATTTAGTATACCAAGGTTTAGTTTCAGCTACATATAAGTTATGGAGAGTATATAAGCAGAATGTTGAGGGTTTAAAGACTTAAGCATGTGTATCCATGGGAAGTACCGGGGTTAAGTTCCAAGAATGAAAGAATGAATTTTCTTTTATTTGAAGCTTGGGAGATGTTTATGTCGATGAAACCGCATGAGATGACTCTAGCTTAACCACAAGCTTAAAAGGAAAGAGGAGATATTGTATTTATGTCTAAAGTTCGATTAGACAGAGAAATTTGTTGAAAAATACCAAGTAGAGAAGTTACTGGGATAAGAGAGAAAGCTTCACGCAGAATGGATGCTGTTTTGTGGATCGTAATTTGGAAGATGAGTATGGAAATGGTGGGTTGAAATTTAAGGCTCCTGATGCAGTAAGTCTCATGAACTTGGCGAATGAGGATGCAGTTCTGCCTGTGAACGTAGAAGGGAAGGAGGAAATGGCTATGGATAGAATAAGGGTAAGCCGTGTTATGATGATGTTGATTTCTTCTAGCAATGTTAGTAAATTGCAGAAAGTTGGAGGTGGGGGTAGAACTTTCCGTGCCTTGTGTTTCTAATGGGATGGGATTTGCAGCTAATCCTTTAGATGGGCAGTTGTGGTGGTCAGCGTTTCGTTTCTGATTTTAGAAACAATGCTGCATTGTCAGCTGTATCTGTTCTTCCAAGTCGGTGCTAGTATAGGGGTACTCTGGCGTGATGGTGGCGTTGCAGAATGCTGATTTAGATGAAAAACCTGGAGTGTGTCTCCAAGGCTGCTGGAGGTCCAGAACGATGAGTTGCTTGATAAAGAGGGACCGCAGAAACTAGAGGAATGGGTCTCTTCGTTTAGAGTGGCAACCACTGATTAATTTGGGTATGCGATATTCAGACCGCTTAACAGTCAAGCCATACTCTCCTGAACACCATTCAGGTCGCCCTCTTGAGTTTGAATCAGCAGTGTATGCCTGGTGGTATGAGGAGTGGCGGGAAGGTGTTGTGACTGCAGCTAATGTCGGTAGTAGATGGATCTTCGCCGGATTGCTCTACCTTAGAAAGTGAATCATCATCCATCCCCAAAGTTGAAGTTGCTAAGAAGGCGAGCAAGAATCGTTTGGTGGGGAAACCCTTGTGGATCTGGAAAATATGAAGAGAATAACTTTGAGGGAGCCACTCTATGTCGCTCATGAGGACAAGGATAATAACTCTTGTAGAGGCAGTGATGATGTTGACAATGAGGAGAAGACCTTTGGAGTGGTAGTTGGAGATCATGCATTTATGAAAGTGACACCGACCAAGGGTGTAGGACGAGCTATCCGATCAAAGGAGCTGCCTCCTAAGTTAGTTGGGCCATATCAGATTTTAAGGAGGATCGGTCTAGTGGCTTATGAAATCGCCCTACCTCCCCAATTAGCAAATCTGCATAATGTCTTTCACGTGTCATAGTTAAGGAAGCATCTTGCAGACCCTAGTCACGTGCTGGAAGTGGACGATGTGCAGATCAGGGATGACTTGTCTTTTGAAGCGAAACCAGTCAGGATTGACGATCGGCAAAGTAAACAGCTCAGAGGCAAGACCATCAACATGGTGAAAGTGGTGTGGGATGAGAGATCGGGTGATTCAACTTGGGAGTTAGAAGAACCCATGAGAGAAGCCTATCCATACCTCTTTTCCTTGTAATTCAATTTTCGAGGACGAAAATTTTTCTTGTTGGGGAGAATGTAAGGACCTGTAAAATTAAATTGGAATAAAAGGGTACATTTTAAATGAATTCTAAGTATGTTTTCATTTGAAATAAAAAGGAAGGAAAGTGTAGCTTAGAAGACTATAAGTTCGCATAGTTAGTGCTTAATCGCCGGTCGTCTACTACACATGATCGCCAGGGCGCGAGGACGTCGCCAGGGCGCGCGAGGCATGTGGACGTCGCCAGGGCGCGCGAGGCATGTGGACGTCGCCAGGGCGCGCGAGGCATGTAGACGTCGCCAGGGCGCGCGAGGCATGTGGACGTCGCCAGGGCGCGCGAGGCATGTGGACGTCGCCAGGGCGCGCGAGGCATGTGGATGTCGCCAGGGCGCGCGAGGCATGCGGGTAACGCCGGGGCGCGAGAGGCATGCGGGCGTCGTCGGGGCGCGAGGCATGAGGCATCGCCGGGTCGCGAGAGGCATGCGGGCGTTGCCAGGGAGAGACATGTTGAACCAAGTGGTGTTCAAGGTTTTGAAGAATCCAAATCCTTTGAAGGATGATGAAGCCTCTGCTTGTGTGATGCTGCTGTGCTGCTTTATTGTTTTGTTCTGGGGTAGTTCAAAGTGTAAACCAATATTAGATTTAATCTCAAAGCAAAAAGCATCTCAATCTTTAATGAAACAAAGTGTTTTTCAAACTAAGTTGAAACAACCGATTGTTCTGTCGAGACAACCGATTGTTTATACTTAGATGTTTTGAGAAAGTTTTGAAAACTGTTTTTGATTGGAGAAAACTGTTAAGTGACAAAACAACCGATTGATTCGAGGAAACAATCAATTGTTTGTTTTGGAACCATAACAGAAAAACTGTTTTCTTTGACTGAGCTTTAAATGATTTGAAACTGTATACGCTCCAGTCATTAAATGCTTTGACCAATCTTTTTGAGAGCAATTATGGATAAACAATCTTTCCTTTTATAATCAGAAGATCTGTATTATATAAGCTTTTTTGGTTTTGAAAAAGTAGAAGATATCAAAAGAACTAAGAACTGAAAAAGAGATTGCTGTAGTGCTTGAGAGATTGATTGAAGTATATTGGGATAGGTTTTTCACTTGTATTGATTTCAGATCTCATCTGTAACAAGTGTAATTCTGTAAACTGTTGAATCTTTTCTGTATACGTTGCTGAGATTGTCTGTGTGACCTTGAGGTATTCAAGATCAGAGATCTCAGTGTTGACCAAGGAGAGTGTGTGTCTTGAAGGGTTCAAGGTCATTCTCTTGGTTGTTGTGTAAGTAATCTGGGTTTGATTGCTTAGTGGATTTCCTCAGGGTTTCTGAGAAGACTGGATGTAGCTCTGGGTTGGAGTGAACCAGTATAAACATCTGTGTACAATCTCTCTATCCCTAACTCTTTAATTTCAGTTTATTTGTTTGCTGGTATAAACAACCGATTGTTTCGAAGAAACAACCGATTGTTTTCCTGGCAGTGCTGTATTGCTTGCTGTTTTGGCAAACTGAATTGCTTAATCATTTGATTTCTGAAAGATATTCATTCTAGCTTGGAAAAGTTTGCGAAAACCTCTTTAAACAATTCACCCCCCCTCTAGTTTAAAGCCATCTTTCCTAACAATTGGCATCAAGAGCTTGGTTCTTGAAAGTCATTCAAGTTGATCCTAAAATATTTTAAAATGGCTGATAGACTACCTTTTGGGGAAGGTGCTTCAATAAACAGACCACCCTTGTTTTGTGGTTTGAATTACCAGTTTTGGAAAGTTAGAATGAAAATATTCATGGAATCTCTTGACAAAGGAATTTGGGATGCAATTGAAAATGGTCCTTTTATACCAAAGTTTGAAAAAGATGGTTCTGTCATTGAGAAGCCATGGTCTCAATGGACTGATGCAGAAAGCAAAAAGGCCAAATTTGATTGCATTGCCAAAAATATTATAACCTCTGCTTTAAATTCTGATGAGTTTTTCAGGGTATCACAATGTAAATCATCAAAGGAAATGTGGGATACTTTGGAGGTCACTCATGAAGGAACAAATGAAGTTAAAAGAGCTAGAAAGCATGCTCTAATCCAAGAGTATGAAATGTTCAGAATGCTTAAAGGTGAAACAATTGCTGAAGTACAGAAAAGGTTTACTCATATCATCAATCACCTTATGAGCCTAGACAAGACTTTTGACAAAGAAGAGCTAAACATCAAGATCTTGAAATGTCTTGATAGAGCATGGCAACCAAAGGTAACTGCTATTTCTGAATCTAAAGATCTAACATCCTTAAGTGTTGCTTCTTTGTTTGGAAAGCTTAGGGAACATGAGCTAGAGATGAATAGACTCAATGTTCAAGAGAATCAAGATAAGCACACAAGGAGCATAGCCTTGAAAGCATCCAAACACAAGGGAAAGCAAGATTCAAGTGATGATAGTGATGAGGAAAATCTGAGTTTGCTGTCAAGAAAATTCAGCAAATTCCTAAAGAGAAACCGCAACAAAGACAACAACAAGGATAGGTATGGAAACAAGAAATCCAATGATTTAAATTCAAATAACTATACTTGTTTTGGTTGTGGTGAGCAAGGTCACATAAAGGCAGATTGTCCCAACACAAGCAAGGAGAAAAAGGCAAGCTACAAGGAGAAGAAAGGCAAGACAAAGAGAGCCTACATAGCTTGGGATGAAAATGAGGTATCATCATCAAGTTCTTCATCAAGTGAAGATGAGAAAGCAAACCTATGTTTGATTGCTGAAGATGATGATGATTCAAGCAGTTCAAGTGAGGTAAGTTCTTGTGCTTCCTTAAATGAACAAAATTATTGTGAATTGCTTGAAGCTTTTCAAGAAACTCATGATGAAGCTAATCGATTGGTGCTTTCAAACAATCGATTGAGAGATCTTAACAATGGGCTTGAAAAGAGAGTCAAATCACTTGAAGAGGATCTGAGAAAAGCAAAAATTGATTTTGAAAAGATGGAAAATCATTTCAAAAACACCTCTTGTAAGTGTGATACTCTCATTTGTGAAAATTGTGAAAATCTTGAGAAAAAGGTTCAATATCTTGTTGAAACTGTGGACAAGCTTTCAAAAGGGAAATCAAACTTTGAGAATGTCTTGGCATCTCAAAGTTGTGTTTTTGGAAAGGCTGGTTTAGGCTTCAATCCACAGAACAAGCAAGATAGGTTTTCAAAAAGTTTTTTATGAAAACCAGAAAAACAACCGATTGTTAAGACGAAACAATCGATTGTTACATGCTTTTATTGCATGAAAAAGGGCCATTCGGTTAGATTCTGCAAAATAAGAAAGTTTTCTGTTCCAAGAGGCTACATGAAATGGATCCCTAAAGGATGTGAGGTGCCAAGTGTGAAAAAGAAACCAATTGGACCCACATTTGTGAAAGGACCAAATCTTGTTGCTTGAACTAATGTTTGTGCAGGAAAATTAATAGAAAAAGAGGAGCTGAGCCAACTGGTTAGACTATTAAAGACAAAGGGCAATCATTAAAGCTGAATCAATGCTTTGCAGAAGGTCAATTCAATGAAAAGAAGCCTTCTTGATCAACAAGCTTTTGGCTCATTGAGGAAACAACACAAGGATGAGTTTTTTTTTTTCTTTTACTATCCTCTATTTTTTAGTATTAAAGTCTTTCCTGTGTTTAATCCCTCTTTGGTCAATGTTATCTGTTGTTATCTGCTTCTGTTTTTGGTTAAAACTTCTTAAAATCAAGTTTTTACTGCTGTAGAAAAACAACCGATTGTTTCTTCGAAACAACCGATTGTTTTGGGTCTGACAGCACTGTGAGAAAATTGATTTAATTCTATTTTTGGATTTCTATTCGTTGCAGATCATTTCAAATAGAGAATCTTGGTCAATGATACTGTGATTGAATGCTGAACAAGTTCAGAAAAGAAGTTACAACTATCATAAAGGATATATTCCAAAATCTTGGAAATTCAAGTGCCTTAATGACTAGTCAAAGTCCACATGTGAAGACCATGTGATTTTCAGCTTTTTCTGACATGTTCTGAACAGTCTTCTCTCTCTGAAAATCAGGTACCCATTGAATGGAATTAATCATAAATTGGTTTTCGGATGGTTATAAAATCAGGTGCAGATGAACAACCAATTGCAACATCTCTTGCAACATCTCTTGCACCATCTCTTGAGAAAAACTGTAAAGAAGAGTTGCCCTCTGTTTTCTCATCTCTGCTGCCATGGAATCAACTCCTCCCACTTCTGGAAGAATCAAAACCAGAGCTGTAAGGTCTGGAGGAAGGCTGGAAGGATGGTTTTCTGGAGATAAAGATCTCATAGAAAAATATAGATATGAGACAAGTCTCAAGAAAATCAACAACCCCAAGGTTGTGAGTTTTGATTGGCTGAAAAGTCAAAAGCTGGACAATGTGAGGAAACTTCTCAAAGATCAGTATCTCAGAAGGTTTCTGGAGATGAAGGGCAACATATATCCAGACTTGGTGAAGGTCTTCTACACCAATTTGAAATTTGAGGGAAACAACCTAGTTTCTCATGTAAAAGGTGTGGACATGGAGATAACCCATGAGGTTTGGGCTGCTGTTGCTGGACTCAAGTTTTCTGGTATGCGAATCAGCAAAGGCAATCTTGGTGTGGTGGAGGATTTCAACAAAATTCAGTTTTACAGAAGCTGTTTGAAAAACACTCAAGCTCAAGTGAGTGCATGCTCAGTTGGAGGGTTGAAACTGGATGAGAGGCTGCTAGCTCTCATTGTGACATGGATTCTAACTCCAAGGGGGAGCAACCATTCTGTTTTGACTGAAGAAGATCTGGTTTACATCTTCTGCATCACCAAGAAGGTCAAGCTAAATTGGATTCACATCATCAAAGAGTACATGCAAAAAGCAATGAGGTTGGGTGACTATCACTATCCCTATGCTATTTTGATATCTAAATTCCTAAACTATTTTGAAGTTAATCTGGAAGATGAGACTTCTGAGCTGGTCAAGTCAACTCAAGAGTTGAACAATGGATCACTCAGCAAGATGGGATTTACAAAAATAGGTGGAAAATGGGTAAGCAAGGATGGTGATCATGGTGCCTCCTCTAGTGGTGCTGCTCAAGAAGAACCTACAGATATGGATGTTGAACATGAAGATCCAACAGGAGGATTTCAAGATGCTGGACCCAGTGCAGCTGCTGAACATCCAGAAGAAAGGATTCAATCAATGTCACCTTTTGAAAGGTTCATGATGAATAGGATGGATAGCTTTGCTGAAAACCAAAGAAACCTCCATGATCTGTGTGTTAGCAATTTCTAGAGGTTTGATACCAGGTTTGACAACATGGATGCAAGGTTCATGAGCCTAGATGAACAAATTGAAGTTGTTCAGAACCAAATCTTTGATCTTCAGTTTGGAGATAAGGAAGAATGAAGAAAAACAACCGATTGGATTGTCGAAACAATCGATTGTTTTTGCTGCTGTTGAAGTTTGGTTTTCTTTTCTTTCCTTCTGCTGTTGCTTTTATAATTCTGATGTAATATGAACTTTTTATGGCTTTATCTCTTATATTTGTCTATTTGTGAAGACAAATAGGGGGAGATTTTATGCTTGTTTTTGCTTGTTTGCTTAGATGCTTGTTTAAGACTGCTTTTAGCTGTTTTTTTTTCTGATATTAATTGTTTAAGCTTTAACTGTGAATTTTTTTCTAACCAAATATCAGAAGTTCTATGTCTGCTAAAAGTTTGTTTGCAGGAACTGCTTCAGATTTAATCAGATCAACATAAGCATCAGGGATCAAGCATCAGGGATTTGTCTTCATCAAATAGGGGGAGATTGTTGAACCAAGTGGTGTTCAAGGTTTTGAAGAATCCAAATCCTTTGAAGGATGATGAAGCCTCTGCTTGTGTGATGCTGTTGTGCTGCTTTATTGTTTTGTTCTGGGGTAGTTCAAAGTGTAAACCAATATTAGATTTAATCTCAAAGCAAAAAGCATCTCAATCTTTAATGAAACAAAGTGTTTTTCAAACTAAGTTGAAACAACCGATTGTTCTGTCGAGACAATCGATTGTTTATACTTAGATGTTTTGAGAAAGTTTTGAAAACTGTTTTTGATTGGAGAAAACTGTTAAGTGACAAAACAACCGATTGATTCGAGGAAACAATCGATTGTTTGTTTTGGAACCATAACAGAAAAACTGTTTTCTTTGACTGAGCTTTAAATGATTTGAAACTGTATACGCTCCAGTCATTAAATGCTTTGACCAATCTTTTTGAGAGCAATTATGGATAAACAATCTTTCCTTTTATAATCAGAAGATCTGTATTATATAAGCTTTTTTGGTTTTGAAAAAGTAGAAGATATCAAAAGAACTAAGAACTGAAAAAGAGATTGCTGTAGTGCTTCAGAGATTGATTGAAGTATTGGGATAGGTTTTTCACTTGTATTGATTTCAGATCTCATCTGTAACAAGTGTAATTCTGTAAACTGTTGAATCTTTTCTGTATACGTTGCTGAGATTGTCTGTGTGACCTTGAGGTATTCAAGATCAGAGATCTCAGTGTTGACCAAGGAGAGTGTGTGTCTTGAAGGGTTCAAGGTCATTCTCTTGGTTGTTGTGTAAGTAATCTGGGTTTGATTGCTTAGTGGATTTCCTCAGGGTTTCTGAGAAGACTGGATGTAGCTCTGGGTTGGAGTGAACCAGTATAAACATCTGTGTACAATCTCTCTATCCCTAACTCTTTAATTTCAGTTTATTTGTTTGCTGGTATAAACAACCGATTGTTTCGAAGAAACAACCGATTGTTTTCCTGGCAGTGTTGTATTGCTTCCTGTTTTGGCAAACTGAATTGCTTAATCATTTGATTTCTGAAAGATATTCATTCTAGCTTGGAAAAGTTTGCGAAAACCTCTTTAAACAATTCACCCCCCTCTAGTTTAAAGCCATCTTTCCTAACAAGGCATCGGTCGTCTTCCAGGGAGAGACATCGGTCGTTTGCCAGTATGAGACCTCAGTGGATAGTCATCGCGCGAGCGGTCATCGGTGGAAGGTTATCGCGCGATGGCGAGCTTCACACAGATAAAGTGGGACCCAGACTCCCAGCATGAAACGTCCTGCACGCGCGCCACGTAGACAAAAAGGGTGGTTCAGAGTGGTGACATCAGAATGTTAGCATGCGCAGGAGACACTCGCGGTCGTACTGTAACATCCCGCCAAATTACTATACAAATGTATATAATGAAAATAAAGGTAACAAATAGATTGAAGTGAACAAAATATTATATATATGAAATGTAGTTTCTCCTCACAGGGAGTTTAATACAAATTCGGTCAAATTTTCCAGAAACATAAACAAAATACAGTAAAAAAAACAAAGCAGGCGATCTCCTATCGGAAGAGACCGATCGCCTATCGGACGAAGCCAATCTCCTATCAGAGGACCCAAAACAACCGATCTGCTACCAGAACAGAAAAACAGGCGATCTCCTTCCGGCGACCACTCACTAAGGAGCTCTACTTCCTGGAAAATCATCTGCTCCCGTGTAAAATACACGATCATCACAGTTTTAAGAGAAAACAGCCAGAGAACAATACAAAGGGTAAGCTAGATATTTTTAAACTTTAAATTTTAAACTGGACAACCAACGTAGATCAGCCCTTTTTTAAACATTCACAAGAGTCCATCACTTTCTCATTCATTTCACACAGCCATCAAGAAATCACATGTTTCACAATATTTTCAAGAGTTGTTCTATTCACATAATGCACCAAGTGTCTATCAATTCAATGTTTTTCATTTCCCGCATCAGACTTCCACTGACTCAGCACACAAGACACTTGACACTACTTCCGGAAGACTCGTGCATGGACTAGACTCAGAGATTCTGCACCTGTCATACCAAGCTGTTGTAATGTTTCCACAGCTATGCGCATCAACACGTTCTCGATCTCAAGTTCACCATTCTCACAGTATGACAGGGTTAATCCATATAACAGGCCGAGCTCGTTCCCTTCTGAACAACTCACCCATACATATGAACCTCCTTCGACTCTCAACGCCTGAATAACTTCATCTATATGAATCCATTATCTCAGGAGAGTCAGGATAATCTCATTATAGACATCACCGATCAATGCACATCCTACACGATCTTACACGGTATTTTCTTTCCTGAAAATACTATGCCTCGATCCCACATTCACAGCATTCAACACATCACATAACACTTAAAGGAATGATTTCAATCACAGCAAAACTCAATCCAAGGTTCTTATTTTCGAATATCTCATTTAAATCTTAAACAGTTTCAAAGCAACATCAAAAACAGGGAAGTTCGTAAAACAGCGCCAAAACCGGCGATCTAGTTCAAAACGGGGTATTTCAAAGACTGCATTTAAAACCGGCGACCACGTCGCCCAAACACATAGAAACAGAGCATTCACGAAGATGAAAACGAAAACCGGCGACCACGTCGCCCTCACTTCAGAAACAGCTAATCTATGGCTTGTATTGAAAATGAAGGCTAGCTTCCCTTACCTGGACTTGCGCAAAACACCGAGAGTTCAAAACCCACCGAGCTTGAAGGATGCCTTAGCTCTGTTTTCAGCGCCTGGTCTGTAGAACTTGCAGAGAACCTCTTAGGTGCTCTAAGGGCAACGTCGCTTGTCGCACTGATGTTGGAGGTTCTCTGAGTCTCAACGCAAGGAAGGGAAAAAGGGAGGGAGGAAGTTTGCACTCACTCTAACACTCTTGAGTCTGTAACGCTCTTTGCCTTCCCGCAGTGGCTTTTGAATCCCAACTTACCTGTCCACGCATGCTGCTGCTGCCACCCCTTCTGCAGGAAAGCCTGAGAACTACTGCCCTGAACAGTACGACCACTGTTGTCTCTGGTGCATGCCAACCACTGCTCTGAACAGTACTACCACTGTTGTCGCTTGTGCATGCCAACCACTGCTCTGAACAGTACAAACGCGAGTGTCTCCTGCGCATGCCAACATTCTGATGTCACCACTCTGAACCACCCTTTTTGTCTACGTGGCGCGTGTGCAGGACGTTTCATGCTGGGAGTCTGGGTCCCACTTTACTCTGTGTGAAACTCGACGTCGTGCGATAACTTTCCACTGCTGACTCATCCTGGCGAACGACCGATGTCTCCTTCGCCCTGGAAGACGACCGATGCCTCCTTCGCCCTGGAAGACGACCGATGTCTCCTTCGCCCTGGAAGACGACCGATGTCTCCTTCGCCCTGGAAGACGACCGATGTCTTCCCTGGCGACGCCCTCATAACTCTCGCGCCCTGGCTACGTCCACATGCATCGCGCCCTGGCGATGCCCGCATGCCTCTCGCGCCTTGGCCACGTCCACATGCCTCGCGCCCTGGCAATGCCCGCATGCCTCTCGCGCCTTGGCCACGTCCACATGCCTCGCGCCCTGGCAATGCCCGCATGCCTCTCGCGCCTTGGCCACGTCCACATGCCTCGCGCCCTGGCAATGCCCGCATGCCTCGCGCCCTGGCAATGCCCGCATGCCTCGTGCCCGCGCGATGCCTGCATGCCTCGCGCCCGCGCGATGCCTGCATGCCTCTCGCGCCCGCACGATGCCTGCATGCCTCGCGCCCTTGCGACGTCCACCTGGCGCTCATGTGTAGCAGGCGACCGGCGATCTCATAGCCTTCTAAACTTAACTTTTCTTCCTGTACTCTTCTTGATCCACACATCATCCGACCGACTTCTACCAGCTGACCCCAGATCTTGGGCGACTTCCGAGGTCCAGCTACTACCAAACTTCATTTACCAGCTCTTTGTATTTTAAATAATAACTTCTTCTGAAATTATTTAAATATACCACTTTTATTCCAATAAAATTTTCTGGGTCCTTACAATCTCCCCAACAAGAAAAATTTTCGTCCCCGAAAATTGAATTATAAGGAAAGGAGGTATGGATGGGCTTCTCTCGTGGTTTCTTCTATTTCCCATGTTGAATCACCCGATCCGCACGTCGTCCACTTTTTAATACGTGACTAGGTCTGCAAGATACTTCCTTAGCTGTGATACGTGAAATACATTATGCAGGTTTGCTAAATGGGGAGGTGGGGCGATCTCAAGCTATTGGACCGATCCTCCTCAGGATCTGGTATGGCTCAACAAACTTAGGGGGCAGCTTCTTTGATCTGATAGCTCGTCCTACACCCTTGGTTGGTGTCACCCTCATAAGGACATGATCTCCAGCAGCAAACCCCAAAGGTCTTCTCCTCTGATCTGCATATGACATCTGTCGACTTTGAGAAGCTTTCATTCTGCCTTGCATCAGTTTCACCTTCTCGGTTGTCTGTTGAACCAACCCTTACTACTCCAATTCTTCATCAAATTCCATTCTCCATCCCTGCATGTGGAATATGCTGCTCCATTGAGCGCCAACTCCAGTACTCACACTCTACTTCCAACTCTGAAGACTTGATCGAGTAAGTCCAGAACTAAGCCCTTAACAGAACCAGGACTAGCCCCCTGTAGAGAAAAGTGAGCAAGATCCCTTCATCGGAAGGAAAGAGGACCGCTGACTACTGCTCATGTCCCCCAGCCAATTCAAACTAGGATCCGAAATATCCTTCTAGGAATCAACTTCCGCATCTTGATCAAAACCATCCATCGACTTCCCAACTGCTGATCTAATTCTCACGCTCCCTAAAGGAACACCTTTGGTTCACCACTATACCACATAATTCTGCACCTTATAAAGACAAAGTTCTTGTTGCTGTTACTTTCTAAATCATCATCATGACTTCTTTTGCCAACTCGGCTTCCTGTTCCCATCATTTCCTCCTTGTTCAATGTATACATTGGATGCATTGATTTGGGTTCAGGTGCCTATCTGAAAAGGTATACAAGAACGAATGCACCATATATCTCAACCACAACCATGTAAGTAGTGGAGCCGATTGGAAAATTTCCTCTGCATCTAGGATTTCTTGCTTAAGGACAACTCTACTCCTCTTCTCTAAGATACAACAGACTATTGCCACCCACATTCCCTTCCACACCTGATTCTACTTGGATGACATACGTATAAGATAAAAGTTCTCAAGGTGGGACCTCAAATCCTTATGTCGAACAAATAGAATACTTATCCACTTGAAGCACATAGACCAGCCACATTGCTTTAAGGTTAGAGTTAGTGGCCCACGCATCCTCCTGAAATCTCACATCCCCTCCGCCTCCAACTTTCCAAACAATGACTTTTTGGAACTAACCATCATCTTCACCCTCCTCGCACATCTTACGTACGTCTCTCCACCACCACGATTGATATTTCGAATGAGCTCGGCTTCTCCCAAGTTCCGAGTCATATTTGGATACAAGAATATCTTTCCATTTCCCTTTCTCATCACTCCTCATCCACCATTTCCATACTCATCTTCCAATTCACGATCCACAAAACAGCATCCATTCTGCGTGAAGCTTTCTCTCTTCTCCCAGTAACTTCTCTACTTGGTATTTTTCAGCAAATTTCTCTGTCTAATTGAACTTTAGACATAAATACAATATCTCCTCTTTCCTTTTAAGCTTGTGGTTAAGCTAGAGTCATCTCATGTTGTTTCATCGACATAAACATCTCCCAAGCTTCAAATAAAAGAAAATTCATTCTTTCATTCTTGGAACTTAACCCCGGTACTTCCCATGGATACACATGCTTAAGTCTTTAAACCCTCAACATTCTGCTTATATACTCTCCATAACTTATATGTAGCTGAAACTAAACTTTGGTACACTAAATCTAAATTACACTTCCTTCTTTAATTCCATCAACTCAGCTGGAGCCATTGCCACCGGTCCAGCTCCAGGCACCCAAAACAATAGAGAGTTCCACCTCTCTCTTAGGAGGTAATTCAGGTATCTCTTCTGGAAATACATCCATGAAATCTTTCACCAAGGTATCTTGCTTACGTCCTCTTCATTCTTCACTTCCAACCGAGCTAGCATCACGAAGCACCTCGCCATCTGGCTTTTGGAGATCTGGAAACGCTAACTTCTGATTACCGCAGACTACGAGAACGTGATTGGCAGCTAGCCAATCCATTCCCAGGATAACATCCAGATCCTGAAGAGGTAGACAAATCAAGTTTACTTTGAATCTGCGTCCCTCTACCATCACTGGACATTCGAGACAAACTGTAGAGGTCAACACCTGTCCTGACGCAGGTGTAGAGACCAACAGTTCAAACGGTAACTCCTTCACTAGAAGGCCCAACTCGGCTATACACAGGCTAGACACAGAGGAGTGTGTCACTCCAGGATCAAACAAAATTCTAACGCATCTACCAGCTATAGAGCAACACTCTGTACTAAGTTACGTGACTGAGATGCCTCCGCTCCAGACATGGCAAACACTCTCCCTGCTGCCTGAGGTCGACTGCCTCCATTCCTCAACTGTTGGGATCCACTGGGTTGAGTCATCCTATTCTGGGTAGGACAATCTCTAGCAACGTGTCCCGTCTTTTGACAGGCAAAACATCTTCTCTCTGAATCTCTCTTGGGGCACACATTGGCTGTGTGTGGTCCACCACAGTGGAAACATTTAAGTTTCCAGGGTTGTTGCTGCTGAAACTGGGGCGGTGCTGCTTCTGCCCTATGCTGTGGGGGTCTCGAATAAGGCTTGCTTTGTGGGTGCTGCACCTTGGCCTTCCCACTGGAGGGACCCCCTGGTTGTGATCTGATTACTCTGGAACCACCCCTCTCCAGGGTCTCCACCCTCTTTGCCTTCTCCACTAAGGCATGGAACTCCCTGATCCACTGATCTGGTTGGTTCTGAGAAACGTTCCCACGGAACTGGGTTGGGTTGTGCCTCATGAACTCGGTCATCCCCACCTGCTCCCGAGGCTGATTGACATGGGAAGCTGTTGCAGCCGATCCAGCAGTTTCCAAATGATTCATTACAGCCTGATGAATCTGGGCCATTACCGTATTCTGCTGTTGGATGGCAGTTGCCATCATCTCCATGGCCCTGGCGATCTGACCCATCTCTGAAGAAGGCCGGGGAGGGGTAGGAGGTTTACGCGCCATCTTTCCTCGTTTTCAGATTTTGAAACTATGGGTTTCTATATTCCCTACAACTACAAGAATGAGATCGATTAAAAAAATCAATTCATTCAGGAGGTAACATCTAGACCTTACAAAGGTCAGCATCTCAAAGTCATTAAGAATTTGAGCTCATCAACAGAATCATAATGCTTATAACATCAAGCATAATACCAGAACAACTACTGGTATGCAGTCATCAATCCAATCAACCATTTTCAATCATTACAAAGACACTCAAGAAAAATGAAATAGCTCACACCAGAATTCAATATATGCTAAACATCAAACCTTTGGAATTAAGATTGAGACTCATCTCGATCCAGTTATGAGTGTGCACCCTCACTACTTTATCAAGACCTTCTCATTCTTAATACTAAGATTTTCAGTTAGAACATATATTCACCAAAGCACACACAAAATTTCAATACAAAAACGTTTGAAAACCTTTCACTATAGTTGTTATTTTAAACTCAAATAACTTTCATGAGCAGAAGAAACACAATGGATCCACAGCCCTCAGGTCATCCTAAGAACGAACTGCTCTGATACCATTAATGTAACATCCCGCCAAATTACTATACAAATGTATATAATGAAAATAAAGGTAACAAATAGATTGAAGTGAACAAAATATTATATATATGAAATGTAGTTTCTCCTCACAGGGAGTTTAATACAAATTCGGTCAAATTTTCCAGAAACATAAACAAAATACAGTAAAAAAAACAAAGCAGGCGATCTCCTATCGGAAGAGACCGATCGCCTATCGGACGAAGCCAATCTCCTATCAGAGGACCCAAAACAACCGATCTGCTACCAGAACAGAAAAACAGGCGATCTCCTTCCGGCGACCACTCACTAAGGAGCTCTACTTCCTGGAAAATCATCTGCTCCCGTGTAAAATACACGATCATCACAGTTTTAAGAGAAAACAGCCAGAGAACAATACAAAGGGTAAGCTAGATATTTTTAAACTTTAAATTTTAAACTGGACAACCAACGTAGATCAGCCCTTTTTTAAACATTCACAAGAGTCCATCACTTTCTCATTCATTTCACACAGCCATCAAGAAATCACATGTTTCACAATATTTTCAAGAGTTGTTCTATTCACATAATGCACCAAGTGTCTATCAATTCAATGTTTTTCATTTCCCGCATCAGACTTCCACTGACTCAGCACACAAGACACTTGACACTACTTCCGGAAGACTCGTGCATTGACTAGACTCAGAGATTCTGCACCTGTCATACCAAGCTGTTGTAATGTTTCCACAGCTATGCGCATCAACACGTTCTCGATCTCAAGTTCACCATTCTCACAGTATGACAGGGTTAATCCATATAACAGGCCGAGCTCGTTCCCTTCTGAACAACTCACCCATACATATGAACCTCCTTCGACTCTCAACGCCTGAATAACTTCATCTATATGAATCCATTATCTCAGGAGAGTCAGGATAATCTCATTATAGACATCACCGATCAATGCACATCCTACACGATCTTACACGGTATTTTCTTTCCTGAAAATACTATGCCTCGATCCCACATTCACAGCATTCAACACATCACATAACACTTAAAGGAATGATTTCAATCACAGCAAAACTCAATCCAAGGTTCTTATTTTCGAATATCTCATTTAAATCTTAAACAGTTTCAAAGCAACATCAAAAACAGGGAAGTTCGTAAAACAGCGCCAAAACCGGCGATCTAGTTCAAAACGGGGTATTTCAAAGACTGCATTTAAAACCGGCGACCACGTCGCCCAAACACATAGAAACAGAGCATTCACGAAGATGAAAACGAAAACCGGCGACCACGTCGCCCTCACTTCAGAAACAGCTAATCTATGGCTTGTATTGAAAATGAAGGCTAGCTTCCCTTACCTGGACTTGCGCAAAACACCGAGAGTTCAAAACCCACCGAGCTTGAAGGATGCCTTAGCTCTGTTTTCAGCGCCTGGTCTGTAGAACTTGCAGAGAACCTCTTAGGTGCTCTAAGGGCAACGTCGCTTGTCGCACTGATGTTGGAGGTTCTCTGAGTCTCAACGCAAGGAAGGGAAAAAGGGAGGGAGGAAGTTTGCACTCACTCTAACACTCTTGAGTCTGTAACGCTCTTTGCCTTCCCGCAGTGGCTTTTGAATCCCAACTTACCTGTCCACGCATGCTGCTGCTGCCACCCCTTCTGCAGGAAAGCCTGAGAACTACTGCCCTGAACAGTACGACCACTGTTGTCTCTGGTGCATGCCAACCACTGCTCTGAACAGTACTACCACTGTTGTCGCTTGTGCATGCCAACCACTGCTCTGAACAGTACAAACGCGAGTGTCTCCTGCGCATGCCAACATTCTGATGTCACCACTCTGAACCACCCTTTTTGTCTACGTGGCGCGTGTGCAGGACGTTTCATGCTGGGAGTCTGGGTCCCACTTTACTCTGTGTGAAACTCGACGTCGTGCGATAACTTTCCACTGCTGACTCATCCTGGCGAACGACCGATGTCTCCTTCGCCCTGGAAGACGACCGATGTCTTCCCTGGCGACGCCCTCATAACTCTCGCGCCCTGGCTACGTCCACATGCATCGCGCCCTGGCGATGCCCGCATGCCTCTCGCGCCTTGGCCACGTCCACATGCCTCGCGCCCTGGCAATGCCCGCATGCCTCTCGCGCCTTGGCCACGTCCACATGCCTCGCGCCCTGGCAATGCCCGCATGCCTCTCGCGCCTTGGCCACGTCCACATGCCTCGCGCCCTGGCAATGCCCGCATGCCTCGCGCCCTGGCAATCCCCGCATGCCTCGTGCCCGCGCGATGCCTACATGCCTCGCGCTCGCGCGATGCCTGCATACCTCGCGCCCGCGCGATGCCTGCATGCCTCTCGCGCCCGCATGATGCCTGCATGCCTCGCGCCCTTGCGACGTCCACCTGGCGCTCATGTGTAGCAGGCGACCGGCGATCTCATAGCCTTCTAAACTTAACTTTTCTTCCTGTACTCTTCTTGATCCACACATCATCCGACCGACTTCTACCAGCTGACCCCAGATCTTGGGCGACTTCCGAGGTCCAGCTACTACGAAACTTCATTTACCAGCTCTTTGTATTTTAAATAATAACTTCTTCTGAAATTATTTAAATATACCACTTTTATTCCAATAAAATTTTCTGGGTCCTTACACGTACTGTTCAGGGCAGTGGTTGGCATACACAAGAGACAACAGTGGTCGTACTGTTCAGGGCAGTGGTTGGCATGCACAAGAGACAACAGTGGTCGTACTGTTCAGGGCAGTGGTTGGCAGGCGCAAGAGACAACCGTAGCCGTACTGTTCAGTGAAATAGTACACTCAGGCTTTCCTGCAGAAGGGGTGGCAGCAGCAGCATACGTGGACAGGTAGGCTTGGATTCAAAAGCCCACTGCGGGAAGGCAAAGAAGGTTACAGTGGCTCAAGAGTGAAAGAGTGTCTGCATCTTCATCCCTCTCTTTTCTCTCCTTCGCGCTGCAACTCAGGCAACCTCCAGCACCAGTGCGACGTGCGGCGACTGCCCTTAGAGCACCTGGGAGGTCCTCTGCAAGTTCTACGAACCAGGCGCTGAAAACAGAGCTAAGGCATCCTTTAAGCTCGGTGGATTTTGGAGCTCTTGGTGTTTTGCGCAAGTCCAGGTAAGGGAAGCTGTAAGGACCTGTAAAATTGAATTGGAATAAAAGTGGTATATTTAAATAATTTCAGAAGATGTTATTATTTAAAATACAAAGAACTGGTAAATGAAGTTTCGTAGTAGTCGGACCTCGGACGTCGCCCAAGATCTGGGGTCAGCTGGTAGAGGTCGGTCGGCTGACATGTAGATCAAGAAGAGTAAGGGAGGAAAAGTTAAGTTAGAAGGCTACGAGGTCGCCGGTCGCCTGCTACACATGAGCGCCTGGTGGACGTCGCCAGGGCGTGAGAGGCATGCAGGCATCGCGCGGGCGCGAGAGGCATGCAGGCATCGCGCGGGCGCGAGAGGCATGCAGGCATCGCGCGGGGGCGAGAGAGGCATGCAGGCAGCGCGCGGGCGCGAGAGGCATGCAGGCATCGCGTGGGCGCGAGGCATGCGGGCATTGCCAGGGCGCGAGGCATGTGGACGTGGTCAAGGCGCGAGAGTTATGAGGGCGTCGCCAGGGAAGACATCGGTCGTCCCCCAGAGGAAGAAATCGGTCGTCTTCCAGGGCGAAGGAGACATCGGTCGTTCGCCAGGATGAGTCAGCAGTGGAAAGTTATAGCGCGACGTCGAGTTTCACACCTTGAAGGTAAGACCCAGACTCCCAGCATGAAGCGTAGTGCACGCACGCCACGTAGACAAAAAGGGTGGTTCAGAATAGTGACATCAGAATGTTGGCATGCGCGGGAGACACTCACGGTCGTACTGTTCAGAGCAGTGGCTGGCATGCACAAGCGACAACAGTGGCAGTACTGTTCAGAGCAGTGGTTGGCATGCACCAGAGACAACAGTGGTCGTACTGTTCAGGGCAGTGGTTCTCAGACTTCTCTGCAGAATGGGTGGTGGCAGCTGCTTTTGGTGGATAAGTTGGTTTAAGATACAGAAAACCCACTGCTGAGAGAAAAGAAAAACGTTGCAGCCTTCAAAGAGAGAAAGAGTGAGTTACCTCCCTTCTCCTCCAGTTGCCTCCTTCGCGCTGCGATTCTAGTACACCTTCACGCGGGAATACGACGAGCGACAGCCACCATTGGAGCACTTGGGTGGTTCTCTGCAAGCTCTTCAAAACCAGACACAAGAACAGAGTCAAGGCGTTCTTCAAGCTTCGTTGGATTTCGGAACTCCTGGTGTTTGCGCAAGTCCAGGTAAGGGAAGCTAGACCTCTTTTCCATACAAGCCATAGTGTAGCTTTTTCTGAAGTGTGGGCGACGTGGTCGCCGTTTTCGCTTTTGTCTTCGTGAAATGCTTGGTTTGTGTGCTTGGGCGACGTGGTCGCCGGTTTTAAACATAGCCTTTGAAATACCATGTTTTTGAACTAGATCGCCGGTTTTGGCGCTGTTTTACGAAATCTCTGTTTTTGATGTTGTTTTGAAACTACTTGAGATTTACATGAGATATTCGAAGATCTGAAGCTTTGAAATGTTTGTTGATGTGATTTGAATCATTTACTTGAGTGGTATGATTCATCGTATGCTTGTGAATGTGTGAGATTTCACGGCGACCCTGTGGATGTGTGAGATTCCACAGTGGGCAGTATGACAGGTGCATGTCTCTGGATACTAAGTTCAACGCACGAGTCAATCCGGAAGTAGTGTCAAGTGTCTTGTGTTGTGAGTCAGTGGAAAGTCTGACATGTGAAATGAGAAACTTGAATATTGATAGACACTTGATGCTGTATTGTGAAATAGAATGATTTTGAGGAATGTTGTGAAGTTTATGATTTTTGGGCGATCAGGTGAAGGGATGAGCAGCTCTACGTTTTACATGGATAATCTTGAAACTTGTTTTACCTTAATTTTAATGTTCCTATTTAAACTCTCTTTAAAATGTCTAGCTTACCCTGTGGTGTTTCTTTGGTGTTGTGCTTGGTTCTCTTTAAAAACTGTGATGATCGTGTAATTGTTACACGGGAGCAGATGATCTTCCAGGAAGGAGAGCTCCTTAGTGAGTGGTCGCCGAGGGAGAGATCGCCGGTTTCTACCTCTCGGTGGTGATCGCCGGTTTTCGTGTCCTGATAGAAGATCGCCCGTTTGGAGGTCTTCTGTTAGGGATCGCCGTTTTAAAGTTGGAGATCGCCATTTTCTTTTGAGACCGCCTGTCTTACTGCATTTCTTTTATTTTCGTAAAATCTTGCAAACATTTGATTTGGTTATGTATTAAACTCCCTAAGAGGAGTAACTTCATTTCTGATATATATAAATACATATTATTTTGCACTCTTCAATATTATTTGGTTACACTTAATTTCAATTATACATGGATGTATGTATTATTTTGGCGGGATGTTACAGAAGCTAGCCTTCATTTTCAATACAAGTCATAGATTAGCTGTTGCTGAAGTGAGGGCGACGTGGTCGCCGGTTTCATGTTTCTTTTCGCAATGCTCTGTTCTATGTGGTTGGGCGACGTGGTCGCCGGTTTTAAATACAGATTTCGAACTCCCCTGTTTTTGTGTTGTTAGAAGCTGTTTGAGATTTAAAGGTGGAATGCATGTGATACTCGAAATCTGAACCTTTGAAATGATTGTTGCTGTGATTTGAATCATTCATTTGAGTGGTATGATGTGTGGAATGTCGTGAATGTGGGATCAAGACATAGTATTTTCAGGAAAGGAAATACCGTGTTGAGATCTGGTTATGAAGTGTATTGATCTGTGAGTATCCTGTGAATGGGACGATCCTGACTCTGCTGATATGATGGAGTCACATAGATGAAGTCATTCAGTTGGTGAGAGTCGAGGGAGGTCCATATGTATGGGTAAGTCGTTTGAAAGATAACTGACTTGACCTGTTATATGGATTAACCCTGTCATACTGTGAGAGTGATGAAATTGAGATCGAGATTGTGTTGATGCGCATGGCTGTGGGAACATTACAGCCAATGAAGTATGACAGGTGCATGTCTCTGGATGCTAAGTTCAACGCACGAGTCTTCCGGAAGTAGTGTCAAGTGTCTTGTGTGATGAGTCAGTGGAAGTCTAACGTGAGAAATGAGGAACATTGAAATTGTTAGACACTTGATAAATGTTGTGATTTTAATGACCTTTGAGGAATCGTGCAATATGTGTTTAGTTGATGGTTTACGTGGGTATCTTGAATTTGTTTTATCTTGATTTTAAAGTTCATATCTAAACTCTTTTTCAAATGTCTAGCTTACCCTGTGGTGTTTCTTTGGTGTTGTGTTTGGCTCTTTCTTAAACCTGTGATGATCGTGTATAATTTACACGGGAGCAGATGATGTTGCAGGAAGCAGAGCTCCTCAGTGAGTGGTCGCCGGAAGGAGATCGCCTGTTTCTACTTCTGTTAGGCGATCCCCCTTTTGCTGTCTTCCGATAGGAGATCGGCCTCTTCCGATAGGAGATCGGCCTCTTCCGATAGGAGATCGCCTGCTTTGTTTTTTTTACTGTATTTTGTTTATGTTTCTGGAAAATTTGACCGAATTTGTATTAAACTCCCTGTGAGGAGAAACTACATTTCATATATATAATATTTTGTTCACTTCAATCTATTTGTTACCTTTATTTTCATTATATAAACATGAATAGTATTTTGGCGGGATGTTACACCTCCTCGTACACCTAATCTCTAGGGCCACCTGTTCTGGGAGTGCCTTCACTGTTCACGTGCCATGCATGTAACTTCACTGGGAAACCCTAGTTCTGATGAGTACTCGACCCCTCAGGACTCTGCACCTAACCGTGCTTTCCCTGCCACACACGAGGTATTTCATCTGTCTGATTGCCAAGGGAAACGGTCCCAGAATGTCGATTCCCTAGGTATGGAAAGGCCATGGACTGTGAAGGGATCTCAACTCTTCTGGGGGTGCGTTATGCCAGTCTGCATGTTGTTGGCATTTTTTACACCGTTGTGCATACCTTATGCAATCTTCTCTCATCATTGGCCAATAATACCCCACTCGAATGGCTTTGGCCGACAGAGCTCGGCCACCAATGTGACTCCCACATATGCCTTCATGAAGCTCAGCGATGATGCGGGTGCACTGTGCCCCACTTACACAAGTCAAGATAGGATGGGTGTAACCATGCCTAAACAAGCTGTCGTCGATCAGAGTGTAGCGAGCTGCATTTTTCTTTACGATCCTGGATTCTGCTGGGTCCATTGTGTAACGCCCCTCAAAATATTGGTCATATTTATATAATAAAATAAAGGTGAAACAATAATATCAAAATTGAACATAGATATATACATAATATAATTCATCCATTAGTACAAATGTGCCTCAAAACAATATCCCTTTTTGAGGAAGTTTTAATACATCTCCATACAGGAGTTTCCAAAATAAAATAAAAACCACAGCATTCAAAACCGGTGATCCCCTAACAGAAAACAGAAAATGGGCGATCTCCTATCAGAAACAGAAAACAGGCGATCGCCTAACAGAAACAGAAACAGGCGATCTCCTTCCGGCGACCACTCACAGAGGAGCTCTACTACCTGCAACCTCGTCTGCTCCCGTGCAAATATACACGATCATCACAGGTTTAAGAAAAACAACCACGATACAAGATAAAAGGGTAAGCTAGATATTTTCAAAAACTTTAAATATGAGACTTTATATCAATAGAAAACATAAATCTTCACACCATTCATAATCTATATCAATTCCAACCATCAACATCCCCATATTCCACAAACTCGTCAAGTGTCTATTCACTACATTCAATATTCATGGTTCACACGTCAGACTTTCCACTGACTCATAACATATAGACACATGACTCTACTTCCGGAAGACTCGTGCGTTGACTCAGACTCAGAGATCTGCACCTGTCATACCACACCACTGTGAAATCCATACAGGGTCGCTGTGAAATCCACACAGCCATGCGCATACATAGTCTCAATATCATCACTCTCCCGGTATGACAGGGTTAATTCATATAACAGGTCAAGTCAGTTATCTTTCAAACAACTTACCCATACATATGAACCTCCTTCGACTCTCCACAACTGAATAACTTCATCTATGTGATTCCATTATATCAGCAGAGTCAGGATATCTCCTTCTAGACAAGTCCCTAGTCAATGCACATTACACACGATCTTACACGGTATTTTCTTTCCTGAAAATACTATGCCTTGATCCCACATTCACAACATTCAATGCATCATACAACACGTAAAAGCACAATTCCATCATATAATATTTTGAATCTTTTCTTAAACAATCCCAATCACAGAAACAATCATTCCAAGGTTCAGATTTTCGAATATCACTTGCATTTCACATTTCAATCTCAAACAGTTTCAAACTACACTAAAACAAGGGATTTCGAAAACAACATTTAAAACCGGCGATCACGTCGCCCCACCCATAAAAACAGAGCATCGTGAAAAAGAATATGAAACCGGCGCCCACGTCGCCCTCACTTCAGAACCTACTCGCCTAAAGTTTTTATAAATGAAAATACTAGCTTCCCTTACCTGGACTAGCGCAAAACACCAAGAGCTCCAAAACCCACCGAAGCTTAAAGATGCCTTAACTCTATTCTAGCGTACTGACGGAAAACTCGCAGAGAACTCCCCAGGTGTCCAAGGGCAGTCGTCGCTCGTCGTACTGGTGCTTGAGGATACCTGAATCGCAGCGCGAAGGAGAGAAAAGAGGAGGATGAAGGTAAACTCACTCTGTCACTCTTGAACCACAGCAACATTCTCCCTCTCAGAAGTGAGTTTTTGAATTTAAACCAACTTGTCCACAAATGCCGCTGCCACCACCCACTCTGCAGGGAAGCTTGCGTGCACGCTTCCCAGAACAGTACAACCACGCGTGTCTCTACGCATGCCAACTCTCTGATGTCACTATTCTGAACCACCCTTTTTGTCTACGTGTCGCGCGTGCAGGACGTCTCATGCTGGGAGCCTGGGTCCCACCTTATCTGTGTGAAACACGACATCGCGCGATAACCTTCCACTGATGACTCATCGTGGCGGACGACCGATGTCCCTCTCTGGAAGACAACCGATGTCTCTCTCTGGAAGACGACCGATGTCTATCCCTGGCGACGCCCGCATGTCTCGCGCCCTGGCGATGCCCGCATGCCTCGCACCCTGGCGATGCCCGACGACATCGCCACGCCTTGCTGAAGGTTCTTCATCCCACTATGTTACGTCCAAGGTATCATCTCCACATGACTTGGTGACGTCGGTAGCTTCACATTTCCAAGAGTAGATCAGCACTACTCCTCGTGCGCCCATGCATGCAACACTAAGGACGATTTCTTATGCTCAAGCATAGAGCTTCGCATGCACAGCGTATCTAAGGCTTAACCCACACCTTGATACACGTGGTTTTTGGAACCCACTATGGTTGATCCAGTATCCTGACCACATACTGAGTGCACTTTCGGCGATCATGTGCACCATAGGTGATGGAAGAGGGCCAAGCACAACCTTCCATGAAAGGCAAGAGCCAAGTCAAGAGCGTCTAAGACCAAGCTAGGAGCGTCTAAGACAAGCTAGGAGCGTCTAGGACGAGAAGGCCAAGCTAGAAGCGTCTAGGACAAGAAGACTTGGATCAAAGCTATGAATGGGAGAGTGGCATACTAGCACATATTCCGTGAAGGCCCATCAAATGTAGTTTAGCTTTAATTGGGGTGTAAATAGCATAGCCATATGGACAAATGTTTATTTTTCTGCACATTAGAATTAAGGAGAAGTTAACCTTCCCACTATTCTAGAAAGCCCATGGAGGGGGTGAACTTACAAACTAGACACACCCCTCCCCATGTGCTCACACTTTCCATGTGGCCCATGTGCTTCACATTTACATTTCATTTGGCTAGCATTAGGGTTGCATTATGGTCCTCCTTAGCCTATAAAAGGAGGAGCCTACACCTTGTATTTTCAAGTTTATTTGAGTATTGTTATGCTGCCATTTTTTGTGCACAAGCTTTACTCCTCCTAGAAATCTAGGCTATAAACTTCAATCCTTTCACCTTCTCCCTTGAGCTGGCCGAACCACTCAATCCATACTCACCATGCACCTTCAAGACCAACACAACTCCTAGGAGGGTCTTGTTTCACTCACCCATTGCTTCCGCTCCATCTATTTCTACTTTGATTCAAGAAGAACACATGAAAATGCCATCATTTGGTATCATGAGCTTTGGTTCTTCAAGATGAGTAGCTTGTCTTTTTAAATTTTCAGTTCTTCTTTATTTTCATCTTGTCATTTCAATTCCATAATTGTCTTGCTGTTTTTTACATTTTAAATTGTTCTTGGTGTGCTTATGGAAGATCCAACCGAAGCACATGTGTTCAATTGATCTTGAACATTTTCTTGTGCAATTGTGATAGGATTCCTTACACATTGAGTGGCTGTTTTCTTTTAGGAATTTGAGTCTTTATTGCTTTCTTATAATTGCTTCATTTTATGCTTTGAGTCTTTATTTTCTAAATCTATAAATGTTGTGTCAAGTCATGTGAATCCATAATTGTCATCAATTCTTAGTAGTCCTATTCTTTGGCTTGATTGTTTCTTGTTTTTGGGTCTCTTTAAGTTGCCTTAATCTGCTATTATTTTTGATCCTTTGCTGCCTTTTTAATTTTAGTTTGAGTTCATAATTGTGTCTTAGTTCTTACACAATTTCTTTCTTACATTTCCTTTGTGTTAAAATTTTTTTGGTATCTTGCTGTTTTTTTTTCCAGTTTTCCAGATTTCCCCTGTTTCTCTCTGTCTGGCTGTTTTTTGTTTCAAAAATTATTTCCACTCATAGGAAATTTGTGATTCTCTGGAAAATGCAAGTTTGAAGTGTTACAAAAAGGACAAAAAAAGAATCAGATCAAAAAAGGCAACAGAAAAGATATGATAAATCTTACAAAATCAGAGTGCAAACCTTGAGCGCTCCAGCTGGCCTAACTGCACACCAAATTTGAAAAAATTATTAAAAAAAAATGGTGCATGCGTTTTAGGTGATTCCAAAGCCATTGTTTAGATAAGATCCTGAATTTTTCTTGCATATAAATTTCAGAGACAAATTTTAAAAATACAGCTCAGAATAAATCGGGGAACAAACACGTTTTCTGGCCCACAACAATTTTCAGTGGTGCTGTTTTTTTTTATTTGGTCATCTAATCTAGTGCTTTTCTTTAGGTATTCCTTTTGTGTGCCAACTTTTATTGAGTACCTTTAATTGTTTGCTTTAATTTCTTGACTCTCTTTCTAAGTTGTCATATTATAATTCCATTTGTGTGGTACTGTTTTTCAAATTAATTTGTTTCTTGCTTTCTTTCTTTGGCCTCTAAGCTTGTTGGTGGATTAAATATCAATTGGTACTTGTTGAGTGAGAATTTGACTTGAGGGGAGTCTAGCTTGCTTAATAGGTGCTGGATTGAAGATTTTATTGACCTAATTCCAAGAGGAACAAAGGCAAAGGGCAGCAACAAACACCATACTACAAATACGCCACACACTTTGGAAGGCCCAACAAGTAGAAAAGCAACAAAAGGGGTGCAACTAGAAGAACAACAAAAGGGGTGCAACTAGAAGAACAACAAAAGGGGTGCAAATAGTAAAAGCAACAAAGGGAGTGTCATTTAATTTCTTTGCAATCTTACTTGTGTTAATTACTTCTTAATCACGCAATTAGTCGGTGAGTGTGTCTTCAAGGGCTCCAAGTGTCCAAGAAGCCTCACCTAGGGCCGTCTAGCTTAATTTTGTTTTTATTAATTGCTTTAATTGAACCAACTTGCTTTAATCACTTCGTTAATTTCTTGTTTAATCTTGTTTAAGGCTTTCATAGCTTGCATTGTTTTCTTGCATTAAAAATTTGATTTCTTCAACCTAATTGTGTTTTAAGTGGTTTACTAAGAGAAAGCTTTGTGTGAAGACATTGAGGGATAGTCTTTGGCTAAGGCAAGGCTTGGTATTTAAGTAGTCCATTGTGACTCACCTCCCTTACCTGGAAGACTACCTTCTTTGACTTCCCTAAATTTTCTCAAGGTAAATATTTCTATACACAAAGGTCTAGTCATGTCTTCTCATTCCTTTAAATCTCTTAAAAGTGAGGTGAAATCCTTGAAATCTCTTTTGGAACAACTTTCCAAGAATATTCAATCAATTTCATCTAAACAATTGGAGAATGAGGCCAAAACTAATGAATTGACTAAATCAAAGGATGAGAAGTCTCACATTTCAAAAAAATTACCTTCTCATGCATCTATCTCTAAAAAGCATGATTCTTTTGGGGAGGGAAGACATAGAAGAGATAGAAAAGAACAAGAAAGCCCAAGAGAGGTTAGGGTAGACCTACCCCATTCCCATGGAAAAGAAAATATAGAAACTTGCCTAGATTGGGAAATGAGGGTAGAAAAATTGTTTGCTTCCCATAAAGAAAGAAAGGAAAGAAAGATACAAAAGAAAAGAGAGGAAGCCGAAAGGGAAGCTAAAGAAAAAGAAAAAGAAAAGCATGAGAAGACCCTTGAGAAACAAAAGGCGTGGGAGAATAGTGTTCCTTCTCACAAGGTCATTCAACAAGACAAAAGATTTAAAAATACCTTTGAAAATATGCGTCTTGTTGAACAACCTAGCCTTTCCTTTTGTAAAGGAACACTTGCAAGCATAGTAACAAAAAAAGAGTCTTTAAAAGAAGCTTGCATAGATAAAGATAAAGTGGATTATTTCTCATATGTGCTAGGATATCACCAAGTGAATGTCAAGTTATTTACAAGCATCTACAAAAACAAATTTTTATGTGAAGTAGTGCCTAAAGAAACTTGTCATGTCCTATTGAGACAACCATTGCCAAGTGTGCAACTTCTCATAAACAATGGTTGTAACAACGAGACTATCTTTACACATAAGAGAAAAATTCTTCATGAAGGAGAACTCATGGACCAAATTAGAGTTGATAAAACTCTAGAGCTTTTAAAAGGAAAACTTTTGTCACCCATGAGAAAAGATGTTCAAAGACATTACCCTAGATACATTTCTTGTTTTAAAAATACACCTAAGGTGATGTCTCATGAACTCTATACTCCTTTACCTTTTGCAAATGATCCTTGGGAAGACATAAACCTCAATTTTATCTTAGAGCTTCCTAGGACAACAAAAGGTTTTGATTCCATTTTTATGGATATGGATAATCTCTTCTATATAGAAGTGACAAGTCTTCATGGTTTATCTTCAAGCATAGTATTGGATAGAGCTCCAAAATTTGAAAACCATCATTTGAGGAATCTTTTAGAAAAACTTGAAATTAAGTTGTACTCTTCAAATTTTTATCCTCAAAAGAATGGTCAAAATAAAATTGAAAACATAGCTCTTTTTACTATGCCTAGAGAAATCATGAAAGACAATCACAATTCTTGGGATGAGTATCCTTTTGAGCATGCATACAATGGAGTAGTCCACAAGACTACTAATATTTCTACATTTGAAATTGCATGTGGACTTAATCCTCTTTCGCTTTTTAAGTTGTTACCCTTTCCTAAAGGTATTGTGCCTAAGGAAAAGGTAACCAATATTGAAAATTTTCAAATACATAAGAGGATTAGAGAACACATACAACCATCAAAAGAGAAATATTGTACAAAGTTGCCAAAAACAAAAGAAAAACAAAAATGGCAACTTCATACAATTAAGTTCTCTCCAATTGCTCACACTAACACCTTTACTTTGTTTGATGATTTCCATAGGTGGACGTTTGATCCGGGAGGACAAGCCTTGCCGAAACAATAGGCTGCTATCCGAGATCAAATCTGTAGATCTGAGGATAGATCTTCTCAAAGGAGGAGGAGATGATGGACACCATCCAGCCCCATCCATCCCCCTAGTTGAAGACAAAGCAAGGGATTTGAGGACAAATCCTTTTTCAAGAGGGAGGGGATGATGGAAGAGGGCCAAGCACAACCTTCCATGAAAGGCAAGAGCCAAGTCAAGAGCGTCTAAGACCAAGCTAGGAGCGTCTAAGACAAGCTAGGAGCGTCTAGGACGAGAAGGCCAAGCTAGAAGCGTCTAGGACAAGAAGACTTGGATCAAAGCTATGAATGGGAGAGTGGCATACTAGCACATATTCCGTGAAGGCCCATCAAATGTAGTTTAGCTTTAATTGGGGTGTAAATAGCATAGCCATATGGACAAATGTTTATTTTTCTGCACATTAGAATTAAGGAGAAGTTAACCTTCCCACTATTCTAGAAAGCCCATGGAGGGGGTGAACTTACAAACTAGACACACCCCTCCCCATGTGCTCACACTTTCCATGTGGCCCATGTGCTTCACATTTACATTTCATTTGGCTAGCATTAGGGTTGCATTATGGTCCTCCTTAGCCTATAAAAGGAGGAGCCTACACCTTGTATTTTCAAGTTTATTTGAGTATTGTTATGCTGCCATTTTTTGTGCACAAGCTTTACTCCTCCTAGAAATCTAGGCTATAAACTTCAATCCTTTCACCTTCTCCCTTGAGCTGGCCGAACCACTCAATCCATACTCACCATGCACCTTCAAGACCAACACAACTCCTAGGAGGGTCTTGTTTCACTCACCCATTGCTTCCGCTCCATCTATTTCTACTTTGATTCAAGAAGAACACATGAAAATGCCATCAATAGGCGATTGGCGATCATGTACACTACAGGCGATTGGCGTTCATGTGTAATCTAGGCGACAGGCGATTATGTACTAACAGGCGATCTCATAGTCTTCTAAGCTACACTTTCCTTCCCTTTTTATTTTAAATAAAAACATACTTAGAATTCATTTAAAATATATTCCTTTTATTCCAATTTAATTTTACAGGTCCTTACATTCTCCCCAACAAGAAAAATTTTCGTCCTCGAAAATTGAATTACAAGGAAAAGAGGTATGGATAGGCTTCTCTCATGGGTTCTTCTAACTCCCAAGTTGAATCACCCAATCTCTCATCCCACACCACTTTCACCATGTTGATGGTCTTGCCTCTGAGCTGTGTACTTTGCCGATCGTCAATCCTGACTGGTTTCGCTTCAAAGGACAAGTCATCCCTGATCTGCACATTGTCTACTTCCAGCACATGACTAGGGTCTGCCATGTACTTCCTCATCTGTGATACGTGAAAGACATTATGCAGATTCGCTAAATGGGGAGGTAGGGTGATCTCATAAGCCACTGGACCAATCCTCCTTAAGATCTGATATGGTCCCACGAACTTAGGGGACAACTTCTTTGATCTGATCGTCTGTCCTACACCCTTGGTTGGTGTCACTCTCATGAACACATGGTCTCCAGCAGCAAACTCCAAAGGTTTTCTCCTCTGATCTGCATAGGATTTCTGCCTACTTTGAGATGCTCTCATTCTGTCTTTTATCTGTTGCACCTTCTCGGTCGTCTGCTGAATCAACTCTGGTCCAACCAATACTGTTTCACCCTTCTGGTACCAGCACAATGGAGTTCTGCATTTCCTTCCATACAAGGCTTCGTATGGCACTATCCCTATGCTGGCGTGATAATTGTTATTATAGGTAAACTCCACCAGCGGCAACACCTCATCCCAACTTCCCAATTGATCCAAGACACACGTCCTCAGTAGATCTTCCAAGGACTGGATCGTTCTCTCTGACTGTCCATCTGTTTGAGGATGATATGCCGAGCTCATTCTCAACTTGGTTCCCAAGCAATCTTGTAAGGTCTGCCAAAACCGTGAAATGAACCTGGGATCTCTATCTGAAACAATGCTGGAAGGCACTCCATGCAACCTCACTATTTCTTTGATGTACAACTGTGCCAACTTGGCCATAGGCATCCTCATATTCACTGGAAGAAAGTGGGCACTCTTCGTCAGCCGATCAATGATGACCCAGATTGCATCATGACCCTTTACCGATCTGGGTAAATGGGTAACAAAATCCATGGCAATGCTGTCCCATTTCCACTCAGGGATATCCAGTTGCTGTAACAACCCGCCAGGTCTTTGATGCTCTATCTTCGCCTTCTGACATGTTAAGCAGGTTGTAACATACTGGGTGTAAGGACCTGAAAAATTTATTGGAATAAAAGAGTATATTTTAAATAAATTCTAAATATGTTTTATTTAAATTAAAGAGGAAGGAAAGTGCAGTCTAGAAAACGATAAGAGTTCTTTGTTAATACATAATCGCCGGTCGCCTAGACTGCATGTTGTCGCCA
The DNA here is from genome assembly GCA_013389735.1 of Phaseolus lunatus. Classification (NCBI taxonomy): domain Eukaryota; kingdom Viridiplantae; phylum Streptophyta; class Magnoliopsida; order Fabales; family Fabaceae; genus Phaseolus; species Phaseolus lunatus. The sequence continues at coordinate 26,800,643 of CM023860.1, forward strand.
GGGCGCGAGGCATGCAGGCGTCGCCAGGGCAAGATGCATGCGGGCATCATCAGGGGGAGACATCGGTCGTTCGCCAGGGAGAGGTCCTCAGTGGATAGTCTTCGCGCGAGAGGTCATCGGTGGATAGTCTTCGCGCGAGAGGTCATCGGTGGATTGTCTTCGCGCGAGAGGTCATCGGTGGATTGTCTTCACGCGAGAGGTCATCGGTGGATAGCCTTCGCGCGAGAGGTCATCGGTGGATAGCCTTCGCGGGAGAGGTCATCGGTGGGTAGACTTCGCGCCTGTGGTCATCGGTGAAAGGTCATCGCGCGACGTCGAGTTACACACAAAGAAGGTGGGACCCAGACTTCCAGCATGGAACGTCCTGCACGCGCGCCACGTAGAAAAAAAGAGTGGTTCAGTATAGTGACCTCAGAGTGTTAGCCTGCGCAGAGGCACGCTCAGTAGTACTGTTCAGGGAGTGGTTGGCCTGCACAAGAGACAACTGTAGTCGTACTGTTCAGGGAAACATACACTCAGACTTCTCTGCAGAGTGGGTGTAGCAGCTGCTTTTGGTGGATAAGTTGGTTTAAGATGCAGAGACCCACTGCTGAGAGAACAAAAACGTTGCAACATTCAAAGAGAGAAAGAGTGAGTTACCTCCCTTCTCCTCCAGATATCTCCTTCGCGCTGCGATTCTAGCATCTTCACACAAGAGTACGACGAGAGGCAGCACCATTAGAGCACCTGGGAGGTTCTCTGCAAGTCCTTCAACCAGACGCAAAAACAGAGCCAAGGCGTTGTTCAAGCTTCGTTGGGTTTCGGAGCTCCTGGTGTTTTGCGCAAGTCCAGGTAAGGGAAGCTAGACTTCATTTTCAATACAAGCCATAGTTTAGCTATTTCTGAAGTGAGGGCGACGTGGTCGCCGGTTTTCGTTTTCATCCTTGTAAAATGCTCTGTGCTATGTGTTTGGGCGACGTGGTCGCCGGTTTTAAATGCAGACTTCGAAATACCCCGTTTTGAACTAGATCGCCGGTTTTGGCGTTGTTTACGAACTCCCTGTTTTTTTTTATGTTGCTTTGAAACGGTATGAGATTTAAATGAGACATTCGAAAACAAGAACCTTGGAGTGAGCTTTTGCTGTGATTGAAATCTTTCCTTTAAGTGTTATGAGATGTGTGGCATGTGGTGAATGTGGGATCGAGGCATAGTGTTTTCAGGAAAGAAAATACCGTGTAAGATCGTGTAGGATGTGCATTGATCGGTGATGTCTATAATGAGATTATCCTGACTCTCCTGAGATAATGGATTCATATAGATGAGGTTATTCAGGCGTTGAGAGTCGAAGGAGGTTCATATGTATGGGTGAGTCGTGTGAAACAGAACGAGCTCGGCCTGTCATATGGATTAACCCTGTCATACTGTGAGAATGGTGAACTTGAGATCGAGAATGTGTTGATGCGCATAGCTGTGGAAACATTACAACAGCTTTGTATGACAGGTGCAGAATCTCTGAGTCTAGTCAATGCACGAGTCTTCCGGAAGTAGTGTCAAGTGTCTTGTGTGCTGGGTCAGTGGTGGTCTGACATGTGAAATGAGGAACTTGAAATTTATAGACACTTGATGCAGTTTTGTGAAATAGAATGACTCTTGAGAATATTGTGAAATGTGTGATTTCTGGGCGATCAGGTGAAGGGTATTGAGAAAATCTATAGCTTTACGTGAATATCTTGAAAATTGCTTACCCTGATTTTAATGTTCTTATTTAAACTCTCTTTAAAATATCTAGCTTACCCTGCGTGTTTTGCTCGTTGGCTGTTGTTCTCTTTAAACTGTGATGATCGTGTATAACTTACACGGGAGCAGATGATCTTCCAGGAAGTAGAGCTCCTTAGTGAGAGGTCGCCGAGGAAGAGATCGCCGGTTTTCTATCTCTTGGTGGTGATCGCCGGATTTATGTCCTGCTAGCAGATCGCCTGTTTGGGCCTTCTGTTACCAGATCGCCGGTTCATGTGTGGAGACCGCCGGTCTTGTTGTATTTGATTAAATTTCGTTAAATTTTGAAAACATTTGACTGGTTATGTATTAAACTCCCTAAGAGGAGCAACTTCATTACTTATATATATATTATCATTCTTCAATATTATTTGTTCACCTTATTTTCATTATACATGTATGTATGGCTTTATTTTGGCGGGATGTTACACTGGGCGATGTCTTTCTTCATGCCCGACCACCAAAATGACTCCTTCAAGTCATGGTACATCTTGTTCATGCCCGGATGTAGGCTAAGGCGGCTCTTGTGACCTTCCTCTAGGATCACCTTCTTCAACTCTTCATTTGCAGGTATGCAAATTCTGCCATTAAATCTCAAGATCCCATCATCGCCCATCACAAAGTCTTTAGCCTGGTCGGTCCCTAGTGACTCCACAGTACGCTTCAGACTAGGGTCCTCCAACTGCTTATCCTTTATCACTCCAAGGAAGTCATTAGTTATAGCCAGCTTACTACAACTAATGTGATTTACATGAAATTCTACCCCAAGGTTTAAGTCTCTGAATTGCTCGATCAGTTTCTGCTCTTCCATCATCATGGTGGCTACTTGTATTGATTTTCTACTCAAAGCATCTGCCACTACATTGGCCTTTCCTGGATGATACATGAGTTGAAAATCATATTCCTTTAGAAACTCCATCCACCTTCTTTGTCTCATGTTTAGTTCCTTCTGATCAAATAGGTATTTCAGGCTCTTATGGTCACTGAACACCTGGAACCGAGCTCCATATAAATAGTGCCTCCAAATCTTCAAGGCAAACACCACACCCGCCAACTCCAAATCATGGTACTCACCTGTTACTTGCCTCGTTATCAACAACGAATCACTCTTGGCCTGTAAACATTCTGCACCCATCTCCTTCGCTAGCAGCATCCCTGCGATCAAAGCCTCGTATTCTGCTTGGTGGTTACTTGCTTTGAAGTCAAAACACAGGGCCTGCTCTATAAGGACCCCTCCTGGTCCTTCCACGATCACTCCAGTGCCACTACCTTCCTAGTTTGACGATCCATCTACTGAGAGGACCCACGAAACCTGCCTCTCCCTGCTGAGTGGCCTCTATAGAGAGCTCTACCACAAAATCTTCATAAACCTGACCCTTGATGGGTCCTCGTTGTTCATACTGCACATCAAACTTAGATAGTTCTATTGCCCAACGAACCATTCTTCCTACAACATCTGGTTTCTGCAAATGGCCATAGATTTTGACAGAGAAGTCCGATCCAGACGCCTAAAAAATGGAAGTGGCTCGAAACGAGGAGTGGCGTATCTACATGTTTTGTGCCGATTCGTCAGTAGTTTGGGGTTTGGGGAAACTTCATTTAGTTAATATTAGGGTATACAAACTTCAAATGACGATAGATTTTGACAGAGAAGTCCGATCAAGAAGCCTAAAAAATAGAAGTGGCTCGAAACGGGGCATGGCGTATCTGCATGTTTTGTGCTGATTTGTCATTAGGTTGGGGTTTGGAGAAACATCATTTAGTGAATATTAGGGTATACAAACTTCAAATGGCGATAGATTTTGACAGAGCAGTCCGATCAAGACGTCTCAAAAATGGAAGTGGCTCGAAACGGGGCGTGGCGTATCTGCATGTTTTGTGCCGATTTTGATCCTGCCGCGGACTCGAACGTGGAGGATGTGCCTCGTCACTCCTTCATCTAGCCTTCTGCAACTGTGCGTTCTGCAAGAACGCTCCAAGAACCTCCTCTGGAACTCCAAACGATGCCTGCAAAACAACACAGACGGCGCCTCTAGCGGCCGTGTGCACTTTGACGCTCAAGTCAGGCAACAGGAACACCAAAAACTCTCACTGAATCTCTCTGTGAGACTCGTGTGTGCTCAGATCCACTTTCTCTCTCTGTGTAACTGAATTCTGTTATCACTGTGCAACGTGTATAAACGTCCCTACAATGACTCAGAAACTGTGTGTAGTAAAAATTGTAAGAAGTGTAATTCTGTGAGGGTCTGTAAAACTGTGTAAGAATCTCCGTACCTTACATGAGGTGGAGTACCTTTATACTGGGCCGTGCCTCTCTCTCAGATGGTGACACGTGGAGGCATGCAGCTGACATCTAACCGTACACGTATCACATCTGAAGGGCTTCTGCGCTTTTCTCTGTGCGGCTAAGTTATCCTCTTGCGGAGTAACTTAGCGCGTTTCTTCTCTCTGAATGAGTCGCATGCTCCCAGGAGAGCGCCAGGTGTGGCTGGTCTGAGCACACTCACCAGGCACATCCTGCCTGCATGGTCTCAACGTACATGCTCTGAGTGGGTGCATGCTCCCAGGAGAGCACCGGGTGTGGCTGTTCTAAGCACACTCACCAAGCGCATCCTGCCTGCATGGTCTCACCGCACGTCCTCTGAGTGGGCATCATGCGAGGTGCATGCGTAACGCTCTCGCTGGGAACCTGGGTTCGAGCTTAACACGTGTTGGCAAGAACCCCGATGACCGATGCCCCGACGACCGTACGGTGCCTCATTACCTTCCACCGATGACCGTGCGGTGCCTCATTACTTTTCACCGATGACTGTGCGGTGCCTCATTACTTTCCACCAATGACCGTGCGGTGCCTCATTACCTTCCACCGATGACCGTGCGGTGCCTTATTACCTTCCACCGATGACCGTGCGGTGCCTCATTACTTTGCGCGCTCTGCTTCCAGGCGCTTATCTAGGCACCGATCTGGGGGTGGTGGCCACTTCGTAACTGACCACCGATCACCGTTCTAAGTGGGCTCCTCCCTGATTCACCTGCTATCTCATTCCACGTGGCACCCTGTGACTGGTCCACGTGGTCATCTGCTGCTGACGTCATCGACTACCGATGACCGACCGGATCACAAGCCCCCCAGCCTCGAGCTGTGAACTTGTTCTCAGTGAAGAGACTAAGCGGTCGATGGCAAGCTCCTTCCTCCTCCTTGAGCTACTCCCCTTGCTACTTCTCCTTCTGTGTAATTTCTTTTTCTGCTACATAACTTGTATAAACCTTTTAGCTGTAAAGGCTCACTGTATTGACTTCAATATGAATGAAATCTTTGCTCCAGCTGCATGTCTCTTTCCATTTTTAACTCTCTGCATGTGACTAACCGTTAACTGCCTTAGGCTTTAGCGCGATCTTACTGTAACCCTTCAAACTTCGTTTCTGACTTGATCACTACTAACTGTTACCTCAGCATTGTCTTTAACAACTTTTATGCATAACTTCATGCTGGACGACTAACTTGACGGGCCTAAATCACCATCAACCACCGACTAGCATGTTAGTTCACCACTGATCAGTCATCGTGCTTCAGGCTTTGCTTTACTTCTCTGTTACTCCAGCGCTAAGCACATAGAGGGCCTGAACGCCAAAGATGATGCCTGTGTTATGGGGAAGAAAAGTGCTTCTCGATTACCCCTCTTGCCTCAGCCTCGCTGTAAGAAGTCGAGGGTGAGGTCTTGCTTTTTTCGCCTCAGCCTCGCTGTACAAAGTCGAGGGTGAGGTCTTCCTGCTCTCGCCTCAGCCTCGCTGTACAAAGTCGAGGGTGAGGTCTTTCTCCTCTCGCCTCAGCCTCGCTGTACAAAGTCTAGGTGAGGTCTTTTTTCTCGCCTCAGCCTCGCTGTAAAAAGTCGAGGTGAGGTCTTTTTCCTCTCGCCTCAGCCTCGCTGTACAAAGTCGAGGTGAGGACTTTTTTCTCTTGCCTCTGCCTCGCTGTACAAAGTCGAGGGAGAGGACTTTCTTCTCTCGCCTCTGCCTCGCTATACAAAGTCGAGGGAGAGGACTTTTCTCTCGCCTCTGCCTCGCTATACAAAGTCGAGGGAGAGGACTTTTCTCTTGCCTCTGCCTCGCTGTACAAAGTCGAGGGAGAGGACTTTTCTCTTGCCTCTGCCTCGCTGTACAAAGTCGAGGGAGAGGACTTTCTCTCTTGCCTCAGCCTCGTTGTACAAATTCGAGGTGAGGACTTTTTCCTCTTAGTGGGTGCATGCTCCCAGGAGAGCACCAGGTGTGGCTGTCTAAGCGCACTCACCAGGCGCATCCTGCCTGCATGGTCTCACCGAACGCCCTTTGAGTGGGCAACTCTTCTTCTTCTGGTTTGGAATCATGCGAGGTGCATGCGTAACGCTCTCGCTGGGAGCCTGGGTCCCAGCTTAACATGTGTTGGCAAGACCCCGATGACCATGCACCGACCGAGTGCTCTGCTTCTGGAATCATGCGAGGTGCATGCGTAACGCTCTCGTTGGGAGCCTGGGTCCCAGCTTAACACATGTTGGCAAGACCTCGATGACCATGCATCGACTGAGTGCTCTGCTTCTGGAATCATGCGAGGTGCATGCGTAACGCTCTCGCTGGAAGCCTGGGTCCCAGCTTAACACGTGTTGGCAAGACCCCGATGACCATGCACCGACCGAGTGCTCGCGCTCTACATCCAGGCGCTCCTCTAGGCTCTGATCTGTGGGTGCTGGCCACTCGGTAACTGAGCACCGATCACCTGCACTTGCGCCTGGGGCAAGGAGAATTTTAAACTGGGAAACACTTGCACACTTTATGTACTGAAATCTTTTTTATTGGGTGGCCTTGTTAAAAAAGTGCCCCCTGATCTGATCAACTGTTTGCAGTAGATATATTGAGGGTGTGTACAGCGCGAGAACGCATCTACTTTACAACTTAACTGAAGTAGAAACTTAAGTGTGTACCATTCCACATCCTGGGGATAGCTGCTCCATTCAGAGTCTCCAGCCGATAAGCTCCATTCTCCAATGCCTCAACCACTCTGTATGGACCCTTTCCTTTCATAGGCGATGACCGCCCTAGCGACGCCTGATTCACGAGGAGCTTCCTCCTGAGCTACTTGGGAGCCCCCTAGCGTTGCATCCTTCATCACCTCACGTCCCCATGCACAGGGATTTCGTGTTGCTGATCACCTATCTGAGACCCCGAAGCGCGATCACCTTGCGCCTCCCGCAGGTAATCGGTCAGGAATCCTGTCTTCACCAACTCAGCAAGTTGATGCCCCAACGCCAGGCAGGTGCGGAGCGTGTGTCCATAAGCCTGATGGAACTCACACCACTCGTCCTTCCTCCCTCCAAGTACCTTGTTAGTTTTCTCTGGTACTCGGAGTCTTGCAGCCATGGCAGGGATGGCGATCAGCTCCGCCAACTCCACCATGAAATCATACCTAGGGGGTGCGTTTTTCTCCCTTGCACGCCCCCTGGTCTGGTCCCTACTGGGTGCATAGGGACGAGGCCTTCCCTGCGCCTTCTTCCCTTCCTTGGCTTCATACACCCGCGCCTGCTGCTGCTGCTTCCCCTGACTTCCGCGCGGCTTCGACTGTGCAGCACCGCCTCTCTTCTCAGAAACCTGTCTCTACTACTATGTGCGCCACCGCGCGTCGCCGAATCTCAGCAAAGGTGGCCGGGTGGCTCCTGATGAGCGATTCACTGAAAAGGCCAGGCAGTACGCCTTTCTTGAATGCATGCACCAGCATGCTCTCGTCCTTGCTGGGCAACCTCACCACCTGCGCACCGAAACGGTTGAGGAAGTCCTTCAGCGACTCCCCCTGGTACTGGCGGACGTCTAACAGATCATAGGACACCACTGGTGGCGCTCTGTTGACGATGTACTGCTCCGTGAACAGCTTCAAAAACTGATGGAAAGAGGTGATGTGGCCCTCTGGCAGGCTCACGAACCACTCCATAGCTACTCCGCTCAGCGTGCTCATAAACATCTTGCAGTACACAGCATCTGAACCTCCAGACAGCATCATCTGAGTGTTGAAGGCTGTCAGGTGTGCTCCTGGATCTTCCACCCCTGTGAACGACGCCTTCAGTCCCACCAGATTGGGAGGCACCGCTATGTTCATGATTTCGGGGGAGAAAGGCATAGGGAATGCTCTAGGAGGCGACGACGGCGTCGACGTCCTATCTTCGACTACGCGCTCCCTCTGCGCCTGCAACTCCCTACGCAGTTCCTCGTTTATGGGGTTCAACTCCTCATTTCTGCCATGCGATGTAGTCAGCTCTGCATGCATCTTCTCTTGCTCAGCTCTTGATGCCGCGACGTTATCCTGCAACACGCGCATCATCTCCATGACCTGCGCCATGGTAACAGCTCCTTCTTCCGCAGGTGGCGCAGGTATGGTTTGTCTAGTTCTTCTACTCATCTTCTCAAGAACTTCGACGAAAGCTTCAAGAAACTGTAAGAACTTCAAGAAACTTCAAGAACTGTGATGTGGATGAGAACAAGATTCACACGGCCCCCACGGTGGGCGCCAAATGATCCTGCCGCGGACTCGAATGTGGAGGATATGCCTCGTCACTCCTTCGTCTAGCCTTCTGCAACTGCGCGGTCTGCAAGAACGCTCAAAGAACCTCCTCTGGAACTCCAAACTATGCCTGCAAAACAACACAGACGGCGCCTCTAGCGGCCGTGTGCACTCCGACGCTCAAGTCAGGCAACAGGAACACCAAAAACTCTCACTGAATCTCTCTGTGAGACTCGTGTCTGCTAAGATCCACTTTCTCTCTCTGTGTAACTGAATTCTGTTATCACTGTGCAACGTGTATAAACGTCCTCAGAAACTGTGTGTAGTAAAAATTGTAAGAAGTGTAATTCTGTGAGGGTCTGTAAAACTGTGTAAGAATCTCTGTACCTTACATGAGGTGGAGTACCTTTATACTGGGCCGTGCCTCTCTCTCAGATGGTGACACGTGGAGGCATGCAGCTGACATCTAACCGTACACGTGTCACATCTGAAGGGCTTTTGTGCTTTTCTCTGTGCGGCTAAGTTATCCTCTTACGGAGTAACTTAGCGCGTTTCTTCTCTCTGAATGAGTCGCATGCTCCCAGGAGAGCGCCAGGTGTGGCTGGTCTGAGCACACTCACTAGGCGCATCCTGCCTGCATGGTCTCACCGTACATCCTCTGAGTGGGTGCATGCTCCTAGGAGAGCACCGGGTGTGGCTGTTCTAAGCACACTCACCAGGCGCATCCTGCCTGCATGGTCTCACCGCACGTCCTCTGAGTGGGCATCATGCGAGGTGCATGCGTAACGCTCTCCCTGGGAACCTGGGTCCCAGCTTAACACGTGTTGGCAAGAACCCCGATGACCGATGCCCCAACGACCGTGCGGTGCCTTATTACCTTCCACCGATGACCGTGCAGTACTTCATTACTTTCCACCGATGACCGTGCGGTGCCTCATTACTTTCCACCAATGACCGTGCGGTGCCTTATTACCTTCCACCGATGATCGTGCGTTGCCTCATTACCTTCCACCGATGACCGTGCGGTGCCTCATTACTTTGCGCGCTCTACTTCCAGGCGCTTATCTAGGCACCGATCTGGGGGTGGTGGCCACTTCGTAACTGACCACTGATCATCGTTCTAAGTGGTGTCCTCCCTGATTCACCTGCTATCTCATGCCACGTGTCATCCTGTGACTGGTCCACGTGGTCATCTGCTGCTAACGTCATCAACTACCGATGACCGACCGGATCAGATTTGTCAGTAGTTTGGGGTTTGGGGAAACTTCATTTAGTGAATATTAGGGCATCAAAACTTCAAATGGCGATAGATTTTGACAAAGAAGTCCGATCAAGACACCTAAACAATGGAAGTGGGTCGAAACGAGGTGTGGCATATCTGTATGTTTTGTGCCGTTTTGTTAGTAGTTTGGGGTTTGGGGAAACATCATTTAGTGAATATTAGGGTATACAAACTTCAAATGGCGATTGATTTCGACATAGAAGTCCGATCTTCAAATGGCGATAGATTTTGATAGAGAAGTCCGATCAAGACAGCTCAAAAATAAAACTGGCCCGAAACGGGGCATGGCGTTTCTGCATGTTTTGTGCCGATTCGTTAGTAGTTTGGGGTTTGGGGAAACTTCATTTAGTGAATATTAGGGTATACAAACTTCAAATGGCGATTGATTTTGACACAGAAGTCCGATCAAGATGCCTAAACAATGAAGGTGGCTCGAAATGGGGCGTGGCCTATCTGCATGTTTTGTGTCGATTCGTTATTAGTTTGCGGTTTGGGGAAAGCACAGTTTGTGAATATTAGGGTATACAAACTTCAAATGGCGATAAATTTTGACAGAGAAGTCCGATCACGACGCCTCAAAAATGAAAGTGGCTCGAAACAGGGCGTGGCATATCTACATGTTTTGTGCCGATTCGTCAGTAGTTTGGGGTTTGGGGAAATTTCATTTACTGAATATTAGGGTATACAAACTTCAAATTGCGATAGATATTGACAGAGAAGTCCGATCAAGACGCCTCAAAAATGAAAGTGGCTCGAAACGAGGCATGCCGTATCTGCATGTTTTGTGCCGATTCGTCAGTAGTTTGGGGTTTGGGGAAACTTCATTTAGTGAATATTAGGGTATACAAATTTCAAATCGCAATAGATTTTGACAGAGACATCCGATCAAGACACCTCCAAAATGAAAGTGGCTCGAAACGGGGCGTGGCGTATCTTCATGTGTTGTGCCGATTCGTCAGTAGTTTGGGGTTTAGGAAAACTTCATTTAGTGAATATTAGGGTATACAAACTTCAAATGGCAATTGATTTTGACACAGAAATCCGATCAACACGCCTAAAAGATGAAAGTGGCTCGAAACAGGGCCTAGCGTATCTGAATGTTTTGTGCCAATTCGTCAGTAGTTTGGGGTTTGGGGAAACTTCATTTAGTGAATATCAGGGTATACAAACTTCAAATGGAGATAGATTTTGACAGAGAAGTCCGATTAAGACGACTAAATAATGAAAGTGGCTCGAAACGGGGGGTGACGTATCTGCATGTTTTGTGCCGTTTCGTCAGTAGTTTGGGGTTTGGGGAAACTTCATTTAGTGAATACTAGGGTATACAAACTTCAAATTGCGATAGATTTTGACAGAGAAGTCTGGTCAAGACGCCTAAAAGATGAAAGTGGCTAAAACACGGCGTGGCGTATTTGCATGTTTTGTGCCGATTCGTCAGTCGTTTTTGGTTTGGGGAAACTTCATTTAGTGAATACTAGGGTATACAAACTTCAAATTGCGATAGATTTTGACAGAGAAGTCCGATCAAGACGCCTCAAAAATGAAAGTGGCTCGAAATGGGGTGTGGGGTATCTGCATGTTTTGTTCCGATTCGTTAGTAGTTTGGGGTTTGGGGAAACTTCATTTAGTGAATATTAGGGTATACAAACTTCAAATGGCGATTGATTTTGACACAGAAGTCCGATCAAGACGCCTAAAAAATGAAAGTGGCTTGAAATGGGGCGTGGCCTATCTGCATGTTTTGAGCCGATTCGTCAAAAGTTTGGAATTTGGGGAAACTTCAAATGGCAATAGATTTTGACAGAGAAGTCCGATCAAGACGCCTCAAAAATAAAACTGGCCCGAAACGGGGCATGGCATTTCTGCATGTTTTGTGTCCATTCGTCAGTAGTTTGGGGTTTGGGGAAACGTCATTTAGGGAATATTAGGGTATACAAACTTCAAATTGCGATAAATTTTGACAGAGAAGTCCGATCAAGACGCCTCAAAAATGAAAGTTGCTCGAAACGGAGCGTGGCGTATCTACATGTTTTGTGCCGTTTCGTCAGTAGATTGGGGTTTGGGGAAACTTCATTTAGTGAATATTAGGGTATACAAACTTCAAATGGCGATTGATTTTTAAAGAGAAGTCCAATGAAAACGCCTCAAAAATAAAACTGGCCCGAAACGGGGCATGGCATTTCTGCATGTTTTGTGCCGATTCGTCAATAGTTTGGGGTTTGGCGAAACTTCATTTAGTGAATATTAGGGTATACAAAGTTCAAATGGCGATTGATTTTGACACAGAAGACCGATCAAGACGCCTAAAAAATGAAAGTGGCTTGAAACGGGGCGTGGCCTAACTGCATGTTTTGTGCCGATTCTTCAGTAGTTTGGGGTTTGGGGAAACTTCATTTAGTGAATATTAGGGTATACAAACTTCAAATGGCGATAGATTTTGACAGAGAAGTCCGATCAAGACGCCTCAAAAATAAAACTAGCCCACAACGGGGCATGGCATTTCAACATGTTTTGTGCCGATTCGTCAGTAGTTTGGGGTTTTGGAAAACTTCATTTAGTAAATATTACGGTATACAAACTTAAAATAGCGATTGATATTGACACAGAAGTCCGATCAAGACGCCTAAAAACTGAAAGTGGCTTGAAACAGGGCGTGGCCTATCTGCATGTTTTGTCCCGATTCTTCAGTAGTTTGGGGTTTGGGGAAACTTCATTTAGTGAATATTAGGGTATACAAACTTCAAATTGCGATAGATTTTGACAGAGAAGTCCGATCAAGACGCCTCAAAAATGAAAGTGGCTCGAAACGAGGCGTGCCGTATCTGCATGTTTTGTGCCGATTCGTCAGTAGTTTGGGGTTTGGGGAAACATAATTTAGTGAATATTAGGGTATACAAACTTCAAATGGCGATTGATTTCGACATAGAAGTCCGATCTTCATATGGCGATAGATTTTGACAGAGAAGTCCGATCAAGACGCCTCAAAAATAAAACTGTCCCGAAACGGGGCATGGCGTTTCTGCATGTTTTGGGCCGATACGTCAGTAGTTTGGGGTTTAGGGAAACATCATTTAGTGAATATTAGGGTATACAAACCTCAAATGGCGATTGATTTTGACATAGAAGTCCGATCAAGACGCCTAAACAATGAAAGTGGCTCGAAACGGGGCGTGGCGTGTCTGCATGTTTTGTGCCGATTCTTCAGTAGTTTAGGGTTTGGGGAAACTTCATTTAGTGAATATTAGGGTATACAAACTTCAAATGGCGATAGATTTTTAAAGAGAAGTCCAATGAAAACGCCTCAAAAATTAAACTGGCCCGAAACGGGGCATGGCATTTCTGCATGTTTTGTGCCGATTTGTCAGTAGTTTGGCATTTGGGGAAACTTCATTTAGTGAATATTAGGGAATGCAAACTTCAAATGGCGATAGATTTTGACAGAGAATTCCGATCAAGACGCCTAAAAATTGAAAGTGGGTCGAAACGGGGCGTGGCGTATCTGCATGTTTTGTGCCGTTTCGTCAGTAGTCTGGGGTTTGGTTAAACTTCATTTAGTGAATATTAGGGTATACAAACTTCAAATGGCGATAGATTTTGACAGAGAAGTCCGATCAAGACGCCTCAAAAATGAAAGTGGCTCGAGACGGGGCGTGGCCTATCTTCATGTGTTGTACCGATTCGTTAGTAGTTTGGGGTTTGGGGAAAGTTCATTTAGTGAATATTAGGGTATAGAAACTTCAAATGGCGATAGATTTTGACAGAGAAGTCTGATCAAGACGCCTAAAAAATGAAAGTGGCTCGAAATGGGGCGTGGCGTATCTGCATGTTTTGTGCCAATTCGTTAGTAGTTTGGGGTTTGGGGAAACTTCATTTAGTGAATATTAGGGTATACAAACTTCAAATGGCTATTGATTTTGACACAGAAGTCCGATCAAGACGCCTAAAAAATGAAAGTGGCTTGAAATTGGGCGTGGCCTATCTGCATGTTTTGCGCCGATTCGTCAAAAGTTTGGAATTTGGGGAAACTTCATTTAGCGAATATTAGGGTATACAAACTTCAAATGGCGATAGATTTTGATAGAGAAGTCCGATCAAGACGCCTCAAAAATGAAAGTGGCTCGAAACGGGGCGTAGCCTATCTTCATGTGTTGTGCCGATTCGTCAGTAGTTTGGGGTTTCGGGAAAGTTCATTTAGTGAATATTAGGGTATAGAAACTTCAAATGGCGATAGATTTTGACAGAGAAGTCCGATCAAGATGCCTAAAAAATGAAAGTGGCTCGAAATGGGGCGTGGCGTATCTGCATGTTTTGTGCCGATTCGTGAGTAGTTTGGGGTGTGGGGAAACTTCATTTAGTGAATATTAGGGTATACAAACTTCAAATGGCGATTGATTTAGACACAGAAGTCCGATCAAGACGCCTAAAAAATGAAAGTGGCTTGAAACGGGGCGTGGCCTATCTGCATGTTTTGAGCCGATTCGTCAAAAGTTTGGAATTTGGGGAAACTTCATTTAGTGAATATTAGGGTATACAAACTTCAAATGGTGATAGATTTTGACAGAGAGGTCCGATCAAGATGCCTCAAAAATAAAACTGGCCCGAAACGGGGCATGGCATTTTTGCATCTTTTGTGTCCATTCGTCAGTAGTTTGGGGTTTGGGGAAACTTCATTTAGGGAATATTAGGTATACAAACTTCAAATTGCGATAAATTTTGACAGAGAAGTCCGATCAAGACGCCTGAAAAATGAAAGTGGCTCGAAACGGAGCGTGGTGTATCTGCATGTTTTGTGCCTATTCGTCAGTAGTTTGAGGTTTGGGGAAACTTCATTTAGTGAATATTAGCGTATACAAACTTCAAATGGCGATAGATTTTGACAGAGAAGTCCGATCAAGACACCTCAAAAATAAAACTGGCCCGAAACGGGGCATGGCATTTCTGCATGTTTTGTATCCATTCGTCAGTAGTTTGGGGTTTGGGAAAACTTCATTTAGGGAATATTAGGGTATACAAACTTCAAATTGCGATAAATTTTGACAGAGAAGTCCGATCAAGACGCCTAAAAAATGAAAGTCGCTCGAAACGGAGCGTGGCGTATCTGCATGTTTTGTGCCGATTCGTCAATAGTTTGAGGTTTGGGGAAACTTCATTTAGTGAATATTATGGTATACAAACTTCAAATGGCCATATATTTTGACAGAGAAGTCCGATCAAGACGCCTAAAAAATAAAACTAGCCCACAACGGGGCATGGGATTTCACATTGTTTTGTGTCGATTTGTCAGTAGTTTGGGGTTTTTGGAAAAGTTCATTTAGTAAATATTAGGGTATACAAACTTAAAATGGCGATTGATTTTGACACAGAAGTCCGATCAAGACGCCTAAAAAAGGAAAGTGGCTTGAAACGGGGCGTGGCCTATCTGCATGTTTTGTGCCGATTCTTCAGTAGTTTGGGGTTTGGGGAAACTTCATTTAGTGAATATTAGGGTATACAACCTTCAAATTACGATAGATTTTTAAAGAGAAGTCCGGTCAAGACGCCTAAAAAATGAAAGTGGCTTGAATCGAGGCGTGGCGTATCTGCATGTTTTGTGCCTATTCGTCAGTAGTTTGGGGTTTGGGGAAACTTCATTTATTGAATATTAGGGTACACAAACTCCAAATGGCGATAGATTTTGACAGAGAAGTCCGATCAAGACGCCTGAAAAATGAAAGTTGGTCGAAAAGGAGCGTGACATATCTGCATGTTTTGTGCCGATTCATCAGTAGTTTGGGGTTTGGGATACTTAATTTAGTGAATATTAGGGCATACAAACTGCAAATGGCTATAGATTTTGACAGAGAAGTCTGATCCAGACGCCTTAAAAATGAAAGTGGGTCGAAACGGGGCGTGGCGTATCTGTAATGCCCCTTATCATCCACTCATACATATATAATATGAAATAACATTGAAATAAAAGATTATCAAAATTAACATATGTATATATATTATAAGATACATCCACCCCATACAATGTATTTCAAAATAATATCCCTTCTCTAGGGAATTTTAATACATAACCATCCAGTGTTTCCAATAAAACAAAATACAGCATAAGAACAGGCGATCTCCTTGTCCAACCACTCACTGAGGAGCTCTACTACCTGCAACATCATCTGCTCCCGTGTAAATTACACACGATCATCACAGTTTTAAAGGAAACAACCACAAAAAAAAAAGGGGTAAGCTAGCTATTCAAAAAAAACTTGAAGTACGAAACTTTAAAATCAACATAAATCAGCTTTTAAACACCCACATAAAATCCATCTTCTTTCTCATTCATATCACACAACCATCAAGTGTCTATCAACAATTTTCAATATTCATCTTTCTCACGTCAGAATTCCCACTGACTCACAACACATAGACACTTGACTCTACTTCCGGAAGACTCGTGCGTTGACTCAGACTCAGAGATCTGCACCTGTCATACTACACCACTGTGAATCCACACAGGGTCGCTGTGAATCCACACAGCCATGCGCATAAATAAATCTCAATATCATCACTCTCCCAGTATGACAGGGTTAATTCATAGAACAGGTCAAGTTAGTTATCTTTCAAACAACTTACCCATTCATATGAACCTCCTTCGACTCTCCACACCTGAATAACTTCATCTATGTGATTCCATTATCTCAGGAGAGTCAGGATATCTCCTTCTAGACAAGTCCCTAGTCAATGCACATTACACACGATCTTACACGGTATTTTCTTTCCTGAAAATACTATGCCTTGATCCCACATTCATAACATTCAATGCATCATACAACACGTAAATGGACGGTTCCAAATCACAGCAACACTCAAAACCAAGTTCAGAATTTCGAAAATCTTATACAGTTCACATTTCAATATCAAACAATTTCAATTCGTCACTAAAACAGGGGATTTCGAAACAAACATTAGAACCGGCGATCACGTCACCCAAAATTCAGAATCTTCTAGCCTAAGGTTTTTATTGAACGAATGCTAGCTTCCCTTACCTGGACTTGTGTAAAAACTCACTAAGAGCTCCAAACCCACCGAGACTTAAGGATACCTTAACTCTGTTTTACGCGTTCTGATTGGAAACTTGCAGAGTCACTTGCTCGGAGTACAAAGGCAGTCACCGGCCATCAACTGGTGAGCAAAGGTGCGCGAACGTATAGAGAAGGAGAGAAAGGAAACGGGGAACCAAAACTCAACTCACTCGATTTCTCTCTACTCAAGCAGCATTCGAACATTGCCTATCA
Source organism: Phaseolus lunatus (assembly GCA_013389735.1). Taxonomy (NCBI): domain Eukaryota; kingdom Viridiplantae; phylum Streptophyta; class Magnoliopsida; order Fabales; family Fabaceae; genus Phaseolus; species Phaseolus lunatus. The sequence continues at coordinate 26,817,477 of CM023860.1, forward strand.
GAGTAAATTTTGAACTTAAGCCACCTTGCCCAGCAATGCCGCTGCCACCACCTACTCTGCAGGAAAGCTTGCGTGCACATTTCCTCTGACATAACTGCCACGTGATGTCTTTGTGCGTACCAACTTTGGGTTTCCTGCCTTACCAACTCTCTGATGCCAACTATTCTGAAACACCCTTTCTGTCTACGTGTCGCACATGCAGAACGTTCTCGCTGGGAGCCTGGGTCCCTCCTTAACACGTGTAGCGGGGAGCCCCGATGACCATACAGCGATGACCATCCACCATCCACCGATGACTTATGTGTCTCTCATCCCGGCGATGACTGATGTGCCTCTCATTCCGGCGATGACTGATGCGCCTCTCATTCCGGCGATGACTGACGTGCCTCTCATTCCGGCGATGACTGATGTGCCTCTCATTCCGGCGATGACTGATGCGCCTCTCATTCCGGCAATGACTGATGTGCCTCTCATTCCGGTGATGACTGATGTCCGATGACACATCGTCACACCCTGCTGAAGGTTCATCAACCCACCACTCCACTTCTAAGTTATCACCTCCACATGGCCTGGTGATGTCGGTAGTTTCCTTGCCCGAGGACAAGTCGGTACTAACTCCTTGCGCGCCAATGCATGCAACACTAAGGACAAACTCTTATGCCCCCGCATAGAGTTTCGCATACATAGCGTATCTAAGGTGCAAATCACACCTTAATACGTGTGATTTTTGGAACCCCCTATGGTCCCTCGACCGACCTCTACCAGCTGACCTCAGACCTTGGGCGACGTCTGAGGTCTGACCACCATGAAACTTCTATTACAAGCTCTTTTCATTTGAAATAATAACATCTTCAGAAATTATTTAAATATAACACTTTTATTCCAATTAAATTTTTTTCTAGGTCCTTACATTCTCCCCAACAAGAAAAATTTTCGTCCTCGAAAATTGAATTACTAAGGAAAGAGGTAGGGATAGGCTTCTCTCATGGTTTCTTCTAATTCCCAAGTTGAATCACCCGATCTGTCATCCCACACCACTTTCACCATGTTGATGGTCTTGCCTCTGAGCTGTTTACTCTGCCGATCGTCAATCCTAACTGGTTTTGCTTCAAAAAACAAGTCATCCTTGATCTGCACATCGTCCACTTCCAGCACGTGATTAGGGTCTGCCATGTACTTCCTCAGCTGTGATACATGAAAGACATTATGCAGATTTGCTAACTGAGGAGGTAGAGCAATCTCGTAAGCCACTGGACCGATCCTCCTTAAGATCTGATATGGTCCCACGAACTTAGGAGATAGCTTCTTTGATCTAATAGCTCGTCCTACACCCTTGGTCGGTGTCACTTTCATAAATACATGATCTCCAACTGCAAACTCCAAAGGTTTTCTCCTCTGATCTGCATAAGATTTCTGCCGACTTTGAGAAGCTTTCATTCTGTCTTTTATCTGTTTCACCTTCTCGATCGTCTGCTGAATCAACTCTGGCCCGACCAAGACTGCTTCGCCCTCCTGGTACCAACATAAAGGAGTTCTGCATTTCCTTCCATACAAGGCTTCATACGGCGCCATCCCTATACTGGCGTGATAACTGTTATTATAAGTAAACTCCACCAGTGGCAACATCTCATCCCAGCTTCCCAATTGATCCAAAACACACGTCCTCAGCAGATCTTCCAAGGACTGAATTGTCCTCTCAGACTGTCCATCTGTTTGAGGATGATATGCAGAGCTCATCCCTGACCCACTGATCTGCCTGATCAGGGGTAGCATTCCCACTGAACTTGGGTGGGTTGTGATGGAAGAGGGCCAAGCACAACCTTCCATGAAAGGCAAGAGCCAAGTCAAGAGTGTCTAAGACCAAGCTAGGAGCGTCTAAGACAAGCTAGGAGCGTCTAGGACGAGAAGGCCAAGCTAGAAACGTCTAGGACAAGAAGACTTGGATCAAAGCTATGAATGGGAGAGTGGCATACTAGCACATATTCCGTGAAGGCCCATCAAATGTAGTTTAGCTTTAATTGGGGTGTAAATAGCATAGCCATGTGGACAAATGTTTATTTTTCTGCACATTAGAATTAAGGAGAAGTTAACCTTCCCACTATTCTAGAAAGCCCATGGAGGGGGTGAACTTACAAACTAGACGCACCCCTCCCCATGTGCTCACACTTTCCATGTGGCCCATGTGCTTCACATTTACATTTCATTTGGCTAGCATTAGGGTTGCATTATGGTCCTCCTTAGCCTATAAAAGGAGGAGCCTACACCTTGTATTTTCAAGATTAAATAGAGTATTGTTATGCTGCCCAAATTGTGCCATACACTACTCCTTGCCTAACACTTAGGTTTTAGTCTTCAATTCATCACTACCAAAGGGGCTGGCCAAACCTCCCCATTTCCTCACTCTTCATGCACCTTCAAGGCACCCATGCTTCCTAGGAAGGCCTTGCTCACCTCCTCCATAAGCTTCCGCATCCATCATCACCAAGGAACTCCAAAATCCAAAGAAGAGCTCATAGGAATCCTATCAGGTTGTGCCTCATGAACTCGGTCAGTCCCATCTGTTCTTGAGGCTGACCGACGTGGGAATTTGTTTCAGCAGACCGAGCAGTTTCCCAGTGGTGCATTGTAGCTTGATGGTTCTGAGCCATCGCCGCATTCTGTTGTTGGATGGCAGTTGCCATCATCTCGATAGCCTTGGCAATCTGGCTCATCTCCGAAGAAGGTTGGGGAGGGGTAGAAGGTCTACGTGCCATCTTCTTCGTTTCAGATTTTGAAACTATGGGTTTCTATATTCCCTACAACTACAAGAATGAGATCGATAAGAAATCAATTCATTCAGGAGGTAACATCTAGACCTTACAAAGGTCAGCATCTCAAAGTCATTAAGAATTTGAGTTCATCAACAGAATCATAATACTTATAACCTCAAGCAAAACACCAGAACAGCTACTGGTATACAACCATCAATCCAAACAACCACTTTCAATCAATTACAAAAACACTCAATAAAATGACATAAATCACACCAGAATTCAATGTATGCTAAACATCAAACCTTTGGAATTAAGATTGAGAATCATCTCGATCCAGTTATGAGTGTGCACCCTCACCACTTTATCAAGACCCTCTCATTCTTAATACTAAGATTTTCAGTTAGGGCATATATTCACTAAAGCACACACAAAATTTCAATACAAAAACGTTTGAAAACCTTTCACTATAGTTGTTATTTAAAACTCAAATAAATTTTATGAGCAGAAGAAACACAATGGATCCACAGCCCTCAGGTCATCCTAAGGACGAACTGCTCTGATACCATTACTGTAACATCCCGCCAAAATACTATTCATATTTATATAATGAAAATAAAGGTAACAAATAGATTGAAGTGAATAAAATTATATATATGTAATGAAGTTTCTCCTCACAGGGAGTTTAATACAAATTCGGTCAATTTTCCAAAAACGTAAACAAAATTACATTAAAATAGAAAGACAGGCGATCTCCTAACAGCAAAAGGCGATCTCCTATCAGAGAACGGCTATCTCCTATCAGAAAACAGAAGAAGGGTGATCGCCTAACAGAAAAGGAACAGGCGATCTCCTTCCGGCGACCACTCACAGAGGGGCTCTACTTCCTGCAACATCATCTGCTCCCGTGTAAATTATACACGATCATCACAGGTTTAAGAAAAAGCCAAACACAACACCAAAATCACAGGGTAAGCTAGATATTTGAAAGAGAGTTTAGATATGAACTTTAAAATCAGGATAAAACAAATTCAAGATACCCACGTAAAACTATCAATTTTCTCATTCTCTTCACATGACCATCAAGTAAACACGTATTTCACAATTCCTCAAGAGTCATTCAAATCACATAATTCATCAAGTGTCTAACAATCCAGTGTTTCTCATTTCTCGCGTCAGACTTCCACTGACTCATCACACAAGACACTTGACCCTACTTTCGGAAGACTCATGCGTTGAATTAGCATCCAGAGACCTGCACCTGTCATACTACATCACCCACACAGGGTCACTGTGAAACTCACACAGCCATGCGCATAAATGAATCTCAATATCTTCACTCTCCTAGTATGACAGGGTTAATTCATATAACAGGTCGAGCTCGTTCTTTTTCACACGACTCACCCATTCATATGAACCTCCTTCGACTCTCACCAACTGAATAACTTCCTCTATGTGATTCCATTATCTCAGCAGAGTCAGGATCGCCTCATTCACAGGATACTCACAGATCAATACACTTCATAACCAAATCTCAACACGGTATTTCCTTTCCTGAAAATACTATGTCTTGATCCCACATTCACGACATTCCACACATCATATAACACTTAAATGAATGATTCCAATCACAGAAAAACTCATGCCAAGGTTCAGATTTTCGAATACCACATTTAAATCTCAAACAGTTTCAAACAACACCAAAAACAGGGGAGTTCGAAAAACAACGCCAAAACCGGCGATCTCGTTCAAAAACAGGGGATTATACAATAACAGTTGAAAACCGGCGACCACGTCACCCCATCATCTCAAACATCTACTATAAGGTTTTTCGTTGGAAATAAGGCTAGCTTCCCTTACCTGGACTTGCGCAAAACACCAAGAGCTCCAAAACCCACCGAAGATTAAAGATGCCTTAGCTCTGTTTTCAACGTCTGGTTTGTAGAACTTGCAGAGAACCTCCCAGGTGCTCTAAGGGTAGTCATCGCTGGTTGCACTGGTGCTTGAGGTTGCCTGAATCGCAGCGCGAAGGAGAGAAAAGAGAGGGATGAAGATGCACTCACTCTTTCACTCTCGAGTCTCTGTAACGTTCTTTGCCTCCTCGCAGTGGGTTTTTGAATCCAAGCCTACTAGTCCACGCATGCTGCTGCCACCACCCCCTCTGCAAGAAAGCCAGAGTGTACGTTTCACTGAACAGTACGGCCATGGTTGTCTTCTTGTGCATGCCAACCACTTCCCTGAACAGTACGACCGCGAGTGTCTCTTGCGCATGGCAACCTTCTGATGTCACTATTCTGAACCACCCTTTTTGTCCACGTGGCACGCGTGCAGGACGTGTCATGCTGGGAGTCTGGGTCCCACCTTATCTATGTGAAACTCGACATCGCGCGATAACCTTCCACCGATGACTGCTGGCGCGATGACTATCCACTGAGGTCTCATACTGGCAAACGACCGATGTCTCTCCCTGGAAGACGACCGATGTCTCTCTCTGGGAGACGACCGATGTCTATCCCTGGCGACGCCCGCATGCCTCTCGCGCCCTGGCGATGCCTGCATGCCTCGCGCCCCGACGACGCCCGCATGCCTCTCGCGCCCCAGCGTTGCCCGCATGCCTCGCGCCCCGGCGTTGCCCGCATGCCTCTCGCGCCCTGGCAACGTCCACATGCCTCGCGCCCTGGCGATGTCCGCATGTCTCTCGCGCCCTGACGATCATGTGTAGTAGGCGACCGGCGATTATGTACTAACCAGGAAATCTTATAGTCTTCTAAACTACACTTTCCTTCCTTTTTATTTTAAATAAAAACATACTTAGAATTTATTTAAAATATATCCCTTTTTATTCCAATTTAATTTTACGGGTCCTTACAGATCCACTGAGATCCCCCTAGCAGATATTACATGTCCTAAGAAGTTGACCTCCTTCAACCAGAACTCACACTTAGAGAACTTAGCATAGAGTTGCTTCTCCCTCAGAATCTCCAACACTATCTTCAGATGTTCCTCATGTTCTTCCTCGGTCCTTGAATAAATAAGTATGTCGTCTCTAAAGACTACAACAAACTTATCCAAGAAAGGACGAAAAATTCTATTCATGTAGTCCATGAACAGAGCTGGAGCGTTTGTCACTCCAAACGGCATTACCACATACTCATAGTGTCCATAACGAGACCTAAATGCCATCTTCTGAACATCTTCAGCCTTTACCAAAATTTGGTGGTATCCTGTTCTCAGATCAATCTTTGAGAACACTGAGGCTCCATGCAGTTGATCCATTAAATCATCAATTCTAGGCATAGGATACTTGTTCTTGATGGTCAACTTATTCAACTGGCGGTAATCTACACACAACCGAGACCCTCCATCCTTTTTCTTAACTAGAAGCACTGGAGCCCCCCATGGAGATACACTAGGCCTGATGAATTATTTCTCCAACAACTCTTCCACTTGCTTCTTTAATTCCATCAACTCAGCTGGAGCCATTCTGTAGGGTGCCATTGACACTGGTCCAGCTCCAGGTACCAAATCAATAGAGAATTCCACTTCTCCCTTAGGAGGTAGTCCAGGTATTTCTTCTGGAAATACATCCATGAAATCCTTCACCACATGTATACTGCCCATCTCTTCTTCATTCTTCACTCCCATTTGAGCTAGGATCACAAAGCACCTCGACCCTTCTTTCAACTCCGACCACACATGCTAAGCAGATATCACATCTAACTCTTGGAGATCTGGAAACACCACTTTCTGCCTACCGCAATCTATGAGAATGTGATTGGCAGATAGCCAATCCATTCCTAGGATAACATCCAGATCCTGAAGAGGCAGACAGATCAAATTTACTTTGAACCTGCGTCCCTCTACTATCACTGGACATTCTGAGCAAACTGTGGAGGTCGTAACCTGCCCTGATGCAGGTGTAGAGACCAACAGTTCAAACGACAGCTCCTTCACTAGAAGGCCCAACTCGGCTACACACCGACTTGACACAAAAGAGTGTGTCGCTCCAGAATCAAACAAGGCTTTTACACTTCTACCAACTATAAAACAAACACCTTGCACCAAGTTACCTGACTGGGATGCCTCCGCTCCTGACATAGCAAACACTCTCCCTGCTGCCTGAGGTCTGCTGCCTTCATTCCTCAACTGCTAAGAACCACTGGGTTGAGTCGCCCTATTCCTGTTAGGACACTCTCTAGCAACATGCCCTGTCTTTTGGCAGGTGTAACACCTTCCCTCTGAATTCCTCTTGAAGCACACATTGGATGTGTGTGGTCCACCACAATGGAAACATTTGGGTTTCCATGGTTATTGTTGCTGAAACTGGGGCGGTGCTGCTCCTGCCCTATGCTGTGGAGGTCTCGCATAAGGCTTATTCTGCTGCTGCTGCACCTTGGCCTTCCCACTGGAAGAACCCCCTGGGTGTGACCTGATCACCCGGGAATCACTCTTTTCCAGAGTCTCCACCATCTTCGCCTTTTCCACTAAGGCGTGAAACTCCCTGATGCACATAGGGGCTATGGTCCTCTTCAGCTCATGTTTCAGTCCTTCTTCGAACTTCCTACACCTCCAAGCCTCAGAGGTATCTTGGGTATAGAATCGGGCGAGGTATTCAAACCGAGCAGCATAAGCGTTCACGGACATCTCTCCCTGCTCCAACCTTAGAAATTCAGCTTCCTTCGTAAACCTTGCACTATCTAGGAAGTATTTCTCCAGAAACCTCACCCTGAAGCTCTCCCAGTCTGATATTTCCTCTCGGGCTTCCATCATTTGTTGAGTTCCCATCCACTAGAACTCGGCTTCTCCAGATAGCAGGTATGTAGCAAACACCAACTTCTTATCTTCAGGGCAGGAGGTCGCCTTGAAGATTTTCTCTAACCCCCTGACCCATTGATCTGCTTGGTCAGGAGTAGCATTCCCACTGAACTTAGGTGGGTTGTGCCTGAGGAACTCGGTCAGTCCCATCTGCTCCTGAGGCTGACCGACGTGGGGAGCTGTTGCAGCCGATCTACCAGTCTCCCAATGCTGCATTGCAGCTTGATGATTCTGAGCCATCGCCGCATTCTGCTGCTGGATAGCACTTGCCATCATCTCAATGGCCCTGGCGATCTGGCTCATTTCTGCAGAAGGTTGGGGAGGGGTAGGCGGCCTAGGAGCCATTTTTCTCTGTATAAGATTAGGAAACTATTATTCTCTAATCATATTCCTATAAAATGAACTTGATAAAGAATCAATTCATTTAGAAGACCACATCTAGGTCTTACAAAGGTCAGCATCTCAAGATCATCTAGAATTTTGAGTTTATCAGCAAGATCATGATACTTATAACATCAAGCAAAACACCAGAACAACTACTGGTATAAAACCATCAATCCAAACAACCACTTTCAATCAATTACAAAAACACTCAATAAAATGAAATAATTCACACCAGAATTCAATATATGCTAAACATCAAACCTTTAGAATTAAGATTGAGAATCATCTCGATCCAGTTATGAGTGTGCACCCTCACTACTTTATCAAGATCCTTTCATTCTTAATACTAAAATTTTCAGTTAGAGCATATATTTACTAAAGCACACACAAAATTTCAATAAGAAAAACATTTAAAAACCTTTCACTATAGCTTTAATTCAAAACTCCAATAAATTTTTGTAAGCAGGAGAAACACAATGAACCCACTACCCTCAGGTCATCCTAAGGACGAACTGCTCTGATACCATTAAGTGTAATGCCCCTTATCATCCACTCATACATATATGATCCGGTCGGTCACCTAGTCGATGACGTCAGCAGCAGATGACCACGTGGACCATTCACAGGGTGACACGTGGTAGAAGATAGCAGTTGAATCAGAGGGGAGATCACTCAGAACGGTGATCGGTGGTCAGTTGCTAAAGTGACCACCACCAGCAGATCAGTGCCTAGATGAGCGCCTGACAGCAGAGCGCGAGAAGTAATGAAGCACCGATCAGTCATCGGTGGAAGGTCATCAGGAAGAAGGGTGATTAACACCTCTTTGTCGAGAAAGAAGTCCTTAATTCGAGCAGAGAGCTCACCAATGAAGTCCTCAGAGGGTAAGGGATGTGGGCGATGACAAGGTGGTGAGATGTCCCTTTAGCGCGCTACTTATGTCCATACGCGCAGAACCACGTAGGTCGCCCGGGCCAATGACTTAGTCTCTTCGTTGAAACAAATTAACAGCTTGAGACTGGGGGGCTTGTGTACCAACCAGTCCTCGGACACCGAGAACAGGTAGTAAAGGGCGAACCACATCAGCTGGGTCCCACAGCATGGGCCAAAGCCACGTGGAGTGGACCCCGCAGGCAGCTTGGATTAAAGGTGATGGCATTTTCATGTGTTCTTCTTGAATCAAAGTAGAAATAGATGGAGCGGAAGCAATGGATGAGTGAAACAAGACCCTCCTAGGAGTTGTGTTGGTCTTGAAGGTGCATGGTGAGTATGGGTTGAGTGGTTCGGCCAGCTCAAGGGAGAAGGTGAAAGGATTGAAGTTTATAGCCTAGATTTCTAGGAGGAGTAAAGCTTGTGCACAAAAAAATGGCAGCATAACATTACTCAAATAAACTTGAAAATACATGAGGTAGGCCTCCTTATTTATAGATTTAGGAGCCTTGGTGAGCAAGCTTAAAGGGTAGGGATGGAAATACAAAAAGTGGGGCTGCCTAGGGTATTGACTTTAGTCAAACCACACCATCATCCTAATATTCTAGAAGATAGGTCAAAAATGCAACATTTGATAGTACACCCCTCCTTCTTTTGCTAAAGGCACCTATTTGCTAGCACACCCCTCCTTCTATTGCTAAGGGCACCTTTTTGATAGCACACCCCTAAGTGAGCAAGTTTTGCTTTCTACACTACACTAATCTACTAAGCACCCCCTCCCCCTTTGGGCCTTTATGAAACATGTACAAGGATCTCTCTCTTCCATCCGTGGCTTCTTCTATGTGTGCTTGGATATGTTTAGCCATGGATCTTGTGAGAGGTCCTAGACGGTCTAGCTCCATGGATAGCCTCCCTCCTTCACGTTCTAGACGCTCACTTCCTGGAGCTAGACGATCCTCTTGGTCTAGACGGTCTTCTTGGTTTGGGCCTTGGCTTCCTTGGCTAGATGTGCTTGGCCCTCCTCCATCATCCCCTCCCTCTTGAAAAAGGATTTGTCCTCAAATCCCTTGCTTTGTCTTCAACTGGGGGGATGGATGGGGCTGGATGGTGTCCATCATCTCCTCCTCCTTTGAGAAGATCTATCCTCAGATCTACAGATTTGATCTCGGATAGCAGCCTATTGTTTCGGCAAGGCTTGTCCTCCCGGATCAAACGTCCACCTATGGAAATCATCAAACAAAGTAAAGGTGTTAGTGTGAGCAATTGGAGAGAACTTAATTGTATGAAGTTGCCATTTTTGTTTAATAAATTTTGCAAAATCAGTGTTCAGTTACGCCAGCTGGAGCGCCCAGATTTGCACACTGTTTTTAAAATATTTATCATTTTTTTTCTATTTCTTTTTTTGACCTGATTCTTTTTTTGTCTTTTCTATAACACCTCAATATTGCATATTCCAGAGAATCAAAATTTTCCTATCTGGAAAAATAATTTTCCCAAGCAAAAACAGCCAGCACAGATTGATGTAAAACAGGGGATTCTGTGTAAATTGGAAAAACAGCAAGATATACCAAAAGACACAAAGGAAAATGATGTAAATGAATTTGTGTAGAACTAAAACACAAATATGAACTCAAGCTAAAATTAAAAAGGCAGCAAAGGATCAAAAATAACAGCAGATTAAGGCAACTTAAAGAGACCCAAAAACAAGAAACAATCAAGCCAAAAAAAATAGGACTACTAAGAATTGATGACAATTATGGATTCACATGACTTGACACAACATTTATAGATTCAGAAAATAAAGACTCAAAGCATAATATGAAGCAATTATAAGAAAGCAATAAAGACTCAAATTCCTAAAAGAAAACAGCCACTCAATGTGTAAGGAATCCTATCACAATTGCACAAGAAAATGTTCAAGATCAATTGAACACATGTGCTTCGGTTGGATCTTCCATAAGCACACCAAGAACAATTTAAAATGTAAAAAACAGCAAGACAATTATGGAATTGAAATGACAAGATGAAAATAAAGAAGAACTGAAAATTTAAAAAGACAAGCTACTCATCTTGAAGAACCAAAAGCTCATGATACCAAATGATGGCATTTTCATGTGTTCTTCTTGAATCAAAGTAGAAATAGATGGAGCGGAAGCAATGGATGAGTGAAACAAGACCCTCCTAGGAGTTGTGTTGGTCTTGAAGGTGCATGGTGAGTATGGGTTGAGTGGTTCGGCCAGCTCAAGGGAGAAGGTGAAAGGATTGAAGTTTATAGCCTAGATTTCTAGGAGGAGTAAAGCTTGTGCACAAAAAATGGCAGCATAACATTACTCAAATAAACTTGAAAATACATGAGGTAGGCCTCCTTATTTATAGATTTAGGAGCCTTGGTGAGCAAGCTTAAAGGGTAGGGATGGAAATACAAAAAGTGGGGCTGCCTAGGGTATTGACTTTAGTCAAACCACACCATCATCCTAATATTCTAGAAGATAGGTCAAAAATGCAACATTTGATAGTACACCCCTCCTTCTTTTGCTAAAGGCACCTATTTGCTAGCACACCCCTCCTTCTATTGCTAAGGGCACCTTTTTGATAGCACACCCCTAAGTGAGCAAGTTTTGCTTTCTACACTACACTAATCTACTAAGCACCCCCTCCCCCTTTGGGCCTTTATGAAACATGTACAAGGATCTCTCTCTTCCATCCGTGGCTTCTTCTATGTGTGCTTGGATATGTTTAGCCATGGATCTTGTGAGAGGTCCTAGACGGTCTAGCTCCATGGATAGCCTCCCTCCTTCACGTTCTAGACGCTCACTTCCTGGAGCTAGACGATCCTCTTGGTCTAGACGGTCTTCTTGGTTTGGGCCTTGGCTTCCTTGGCTAGATGTGCTTGGCCCTCCTCCATCAAAAGGGTGATCAATCATCGGTGTGTTCCCTGAGAGAAGGGTGATCAGTCATTCCCCTCAGAGTAGGGTGATCAGTCGTCGGTGTGTTCCCTCAGAGAAGGGTGATTAGTCATCAGCATTTTCCGGTAGGGGAGGGTGAGTAGTCGTCAGACCACCAGGATGGGCTGAGGTGTCATCGTCACTCAGCAGGTCGAGGAGTCCTCGGCAACAGAGTATGGCGAGGTGACATCGGCCTTGGGTGGAGACGAGGTGACATCGGCCTTGGGGGAAGACCAGTTATCAGTAAACATGCCGAGAGGTAAGGAGAGGCCTGGATCACGAAGTGCCTATGCGGGTAGCAGGGAGAGCACAGTTGGGTGTAGAGTCCTGAGGGGACGAGTACTCACCAGAGCTAGGGTTTTCCCAGTGAAGCTATATGCATGGCACGTGAACAGTGAAGGCACTCCCAGAACAGGTGGCCCCAGAGACTAGGTGCACAAGGAGGCATTCAGGTGGTCACCCTGTTAAAGTTTGCACTCCAGAGAAGGAAACCTTATGTGCTAGATTACCCTAAGATTGGGTGATAGCGGCGCAAGGGTATTCTAGTAAACCCTAAATATGGCTAGCAGCGCAGTAAACCCTAATTAGGGCTAGCGGCGCAGTAAACCCTAGACTATATAAGGGACAGTAAAATACTTCACAAAGGTACGCAGTTTCTAGACCTAAACACAGAGAGAAACTCAATACACTTGGTGTTCCTTGCCTTACACTGACTTGAGCGTCGGAGTGCAAACGGCCGCGAGGGCGCCTCTCTTTCTTTCTTTTGCAAGCAAGCTATTTTACAGTGAAGGAGGAGGAAGAAGGTGCTAGCGATCGTAGAGTTTGACCAACAACAAGTCAACTGGCAAGAACAATATATAATATTAAATAACATTGAAAGAAAAGATTATCAAAATTAACATATGTATATATATTATAAGATACATCCACCCCATACAATGTATTTCAAAATAATATCCCTTCTCTAGGGAATTTTAATACATAAACATCTAGTGTTTCCAATAAAACAAAATACAGCATAAGAACAGGCGATCTCCTTGTCCAACCACTCACTGAGGAGCTCTACTACCTGCAACATCATATGCTCCCGTGTAAATTACACACGATCATCACAGTTTTAAAGGAAACAACCACGAAACAAAACAAGAGGTAAGCTAGCTATTCAAAAAAAAATTGAAGTACGAAACTTTAAAATCAACATAAATTAGCTTTTAAACACCCACATAAAATCCATCTTCTTTCTCATTCATATCACACAACCATCAAGTGTCTATCAACAATTTTCAATATTCATCTTTCTCACGTCAGAATTCCCACTGACTCACAACACATAGACACTTGACTCTACTTCCGGAAGACTCGTGCGTTGACTCAGACTTAGAGATCTGCACCTGTCATACTACACCACTGTGAATCCACACAGGGTCGCTGTGAATCCACACAGCCATGCGCATAAATAAATCTCAATATCATCACTCTCCCAGTATGACAGGGTTAATTCATAGAACAGGTCAAGTTAGTTATCTTTCAAACAACTTACCCATTCATATGAACCTCCTTCTACTCTCCACACTTGAATAACTTCATCTATGTGATTCCATTATCTCAGGAGAGTTAGGATATCTCTTTCTAGACAAGTCCCTAGTCAATGCACATTACACACGATCTTACACGGTATTTTCTTTGCTGAAAATACTATGCCTTGATCCCACATTCACAACATTCAATGCATCATACAACACGTAAATGGACGGTTCCAAATCACAGCAACACTCAAAACCAAGTTCAGAATTTCGAAAATCTTATACAGTTCACATTTCAATATCAGACAATTTCAATTCATCACTAAAACAGGGGATTTCGAAACAAACATTAGAACCGGCGATCACGTCACCCAAAATTCAGAATCTTCTAGCCTAAGGTTTTTATTGAACGAATGCTAGCTTCCCTTACCTGGACTTGTGTAAAAACTCACTAAGAGCTCCAAACCCACCGAGACTTAAGGATACCTTAACTCTGTTTTAGGCGTTCTGATTGGAAACTTGCAGAGTCACTTGCCCAGAGTCCAAAGGCAGTCATCGGCCGTCAACTGGTGAGCGAAGGTGCGCAAACGTATAGAGAAGGAGAGAAAGGAAACGGGGAACCAAAACTCAACTCACTCGATTTCTCTCTACTCAAGCAGCATTCGAACATTGCCTATCGGAGTAAATTTTGAACTTAAGCCACCTTGCCCAGCAATGCCACTGCCACCACCTACTCTGCAGGAAAGCATGCGTGCATATTTCCTCTGACAAAACTGCCACGTGATGTCTCTATGCGTACCAACTTTGGGTTTTCTGCCTTACCAACTCTCTGATGCCAACTATTCTGAAACACCCTTTCTGTCTACGTGTCGCACATGCAGAACATTCTCGCTGGGAGCCTGGGTCCCACCTTAACACGTGTAGCGGAGAGCCCCGATGACCATACAGCGATGACCATCCACCATCCATCGATGACTGATGTGTCTCTCATCCCGACGATGACTGATGTGCCTCTCATTCCGGTGATGACTGATGCGCCTCTCATTCCGGCGATGACTGATAGGATTCCTATGAGCTCTTCTTTGGATTTTGGAGTTCCTTGGTGATGATGGATGCGGAAGCTTATGGAGGAGGTGAGCAAGGCCTTCCTAGGAAGCATGGGTGCCTTGAAGGTGCATGAAGAGTGAGGAAATGGGGAGGTTTGGCCAGCCCCTTTGGTAGTGATGAATTGAAGACTAAAACCTAAGTGTTAGGCAAGGAGTAGTGTATGGCACAATTTGGGCAGCATAACAATACTCTATTTAATCTTGAAAATACAAGGTGTAGGCTCCTCCTTTTATAGGCTAAGGAGGACCATAATGCAACCCTAATGCTAGCCAAATGAAATGTAAATGTGAAGCACATGGGCCACATGGAAAGTGTGAGCACATGGGGAGGGGTGTGTCTAGTTTGTAAGTTCACCCCCTCCATGGGCTTTCTAGAATAGTGGGAAGGTTAACTTCTCCTTAATTCTAATGTGCAGAAAAATAAACATTTGTCCACATGGCTATGCTATTTACACCCCAATTAAAGCTAAACTACAATTGATGGGCCTTCACGGAATATGTGCTAGTATGCCACTCTCCCATTCATAGCTTTGATCCAAGTCTTCTTGTCCTAGACGCTTCTAGCTTGGCCTTCTCGTCCTAGACGCTCCTAGCTTGTCTTAGACGCTCCTAGCTTGGTCTTAGACGCTCTTGACTTGGCTCTTGCCTTTTATGGAAGGTTGTGCTTGGCCCTCTTCCATCATCCCCTCCCTCTTGAAAAAGGATTTGTCCTCAAATCCCTTGCTTTGTCTTCAACTAGGGGGATGGATGGGGCTGGATGGTGTCCATCATCTCCTCCTCCTTTGAGAAGATCTATCCTCAGATCTACAGATTTGATCTCGGATAGCAGCCTATTGTTTCGGCAAGGCTTGTCCTCCCGGATCAAACGTCCACCTATGGAAATCATCAAACAAAGTAAAGGTGTTAGTGTGAGCAATTGGAGAGAACTTAATTGTATGAAGTTGCCATTTTTGTTTTTCTTTTGTTTTTGGCAACTTTGTACAATATTTCTCTTTTGATGGTTGTATGTGTTCTCTAATCCTCTTATGTATTTGAAAATTTTCAATATTGGTTACCTTTTCCTTAGGCACAATACCTTTAGGAAAGGGTAACAACTTAAAAAGCGAAAGAGGATTAAGTCCACATGCAATTTCAAATGTAGAAATATTAGTAGTCTTGTGGACTACTCCATTGTATGCATGCTCAAAAGGATACTCATCCCAAGAATTGTGATTGTCTTTCATGATTTCTCTAGGCATAGTAAAAAGAGCTATGTTTTCAATTTTATTTTGACCATTCTTTTGAGGATAAAAATTTGAAGAGTACAACTTAATTTCAAGTTTTTCTAAAAGATTCCTCAAATGATGGTTTTCAAATTTTGGAGCTCTATCCAATACTATGCTTGAAGATAAACCATGAAGACTTGTCACTTCTATATAGAAGAGATTATCCATATCCATAAAAATGGAATCAAAACCTTTTGTTGTCCTAGGAAGCTCTAAGATAAAATTGAGGTTTATGTCTTCCCAAGGATCATTTGCAAAAGGTAAAGGAGTATAGAGTTCATGAGACATCACCTTAGGTGTATTTTTAAAACAAGAAATGTATCTAGGGTAATGTCTTTGAACATCTTTTCTCATGGGTGACAAAAGTTTTCCTTTTAAAAGCTCTAGAGTTTTATCAACTCTAATTTGGTCCATGAGTTCTCCTTCATGAAGAATTTTTCTCTTATGTGTAAAGATAGTCTCGTTGTTACAACCATTGTTTATGAGAAGTTGCACACTTGGCAATGGTTGTCTCAATAGGACATGACAAGTTTCTTTAGGCACTACTTCACATAAAAATTTATTTTTGTAGATGCTTGTAAATAACTTGACATTCACTTGGTGATATCCTAGCACATATGAGAAATAATCCACTTTATCTTTATCTATGCAAGCTTCTTTTAAAGACTCTTTTTTTGTTACTATGCTTGCAAGTGTTCCTTTACAAAAGGAAAGGCTAGGTTGTTCAACAAGACGCATATTTTCAAAGGTATTTTTAAATCTTTTGTCTTGTTGAATGACCTTGTGAGAAGGAACACTATTCTTCCACGCCTTTTGTTTCTCAAGGGTCTTCTCATGCTTTTCTTTTTCTTTTTCTTTTTCTTTAGCTTCCCTTTCAGCTTCCTCTCTTTTCTTTTGTATCTTTCTTTCCTTTCTTTCTTTATGGGAAGCAAACAATTTTTCTACCCTCATTTCCCAATCTAGGCAAGTTTCTATATTTTCTTTTCCATGGGAATGGGGTAGGTCTACCCTAACCTTTCTTGGGCTTTCTTGTTCTTTTCTATCTCTTCTATGTCTTCCCTCCCCAAAAGAATCATGCTTTTTAGAGATAGATGCATGAGAAGGTAATTTTTTTGAAATGTGAGACTTCTCATCCTTTGATTTAGTCAATTCATTAGTTTTGGCCTCATTCTCCAATTGTCTATATGAAATGTGTTGTACGTCCTTGGAGAGTTGTTTCAAAAGAGATTTTATGGACCTTACATCACTTTCAATGGACTTGGAAGAGTGAGTAGACATGACTAGAACTTTGTGTATAGAAATGTTTTACTTTTAAGAAAGAAGAGGAAAGTTAATGAAGGTAGCTTTCCAGGTAAGAGAGGTGAGTCACAATGGACTACTTAAATACCAAGTCTTGCCTTAGCCAAAAACTATCCCTCCAAAACCTTTACACAAGTCCTTCTTTAGGTAAAACACTTAGAACACAATGAGGATGAAGAAATCAAATTTTTAATGCAAGAAAACAATGCAAGCTATCAAAGCCTTAAACAAGATTAAACAAGAAATTAACGAAGTGATTAAAGCAAGTTGGTTCAATTAAAGCAATTAACAAAAACAAATTAAGCTAGACGGCCCTAGGTGAGGCTTCTTGGACACTTGGAGCCCTTGAAGACACACTCACCGACTAATTGCGTGATTAACAAGTAATTAACACAAGCAAGATTGCAAAGAAATTAAATGACACTCCCTTTGTTGCTTTTACTATTTGCACCCCTTTTGTTGTTCTTCTAGTTGCACCCCTTTTGTTGCTCTTCTACTTGTTGGGCCTTCCAAAGTGTGTGGTGTATTTGTAGTATGGTGTTTGTTGATGCCCTTTGCCTTTGTTCCTCTTGGAATTAGGTCAATAAAATCTTCAATCCAGCACCTATTAAGCAAGCTAGACTCCCCTCAAGTCAAATTCTCACTCAACAAGTACCAATTGATATTTAATCCACCAACAAGCTTAGAGGCCAAAGAAAGAAAGCAAGAAACAAATTAATTTGAAAAACAGTACCACACAAATGGAATTTAAATGTGACACAACTAGAAAGAGTTCAAATGAAATTAGACAAGCAAATAAAAGGTACTCAAATAATGGATGGCACACAAAAAGGAACCTAGGAATAGCACTAGATTTGATTTAAAAACCAAAAAAACAGCACCACAGAAAAGCACAAATTGTTGTGGTCCAGAAAGCGTATCTTTAAAAGATTTATGCTGAGCTGACCCTTTTGTATTTGCTTCTGAAAATTGAGACACAATCAGAACAAGATCTTAACAAACTTTTGGCGTTGGTTTCACTCTAAACGCATGTACCAATTAATTTTGGTAAATTTTATAAAATCAGTGCTCAGAGCTGCCAGCTGGAACGTCAGGATTGCACACTTTTTTTGTAATATTTATCTTTTTTTTTTCTATTTCTTTTTCAGATGGTTCTTTTTTTGTCTTTTTGCTAACACCTCAAATTTGTGAAATCCAGAGGCTCAGAAATTTTTGATGATGTATGTAATTTTCATAAGACAAAACAGTCAGCACAGAAATGTGAAAACAGGGGTTCTGAAAACTGGAATGAAAAATAGAATGATATACCTCAAAAACACAATGGAGTTAATATGATGGAATTTGTGTGGATCTAACACACAAATAAGAACTCAAACTAAAATTAAAAATGCACCAAAGGATCAACAAAAAACAGATTTCAGATCAAACAATCAGACCAAAAACAAGAAACAAATAAATCAAAAAGAGTACTACTAGGATTTGATGACAAATATGGAAACACATGACTTAGACAAAACTTATGGATTCATAAAATGAAAAGACACAAGAAAATCCTATGACCCAAATGAAATTTCAAGCAAGACTCAAATACCTAAAAATAAAAACAGCAACACAAATATATCAAGAATCCTACACAAAATTGAAAATAGATGTTCAAGCACAAGTTTGAACAAACCCACCAAATGAAATGAATAAACAAGCATTCAAATCATATTAAAACACAAAAAACAGCAAGACAACTTGGAATAAAGATGAACAACTTGAAGAAAAGAAGAACTCAAAAAGAAAATGAAAAGAGATACTCATCTTTGAAGAACCATAGCTCTAGATACCAAATGATAGGATTCCTATGAGCTCTTCTTTGGATTTTGGAGTTCCTTGGTGATGATGGATGCGGAAGCTTATGGAGGAGGTGAGCAAGGCCTTCCTAGGAAGCATGGGTGCCTTGAAGGTGCATGAAGAGTGAGGAAATGGGGAGGTTTGGCCAGCCCCTTTGGTAGTGATGAATTGAAGACTAAAACCTAAGTGTTAGGCAAGGAGTAGTGTATGGCACAATTTGGGCAGCATAACAATACTCTATTTAATCTTGAAAATACAAGGTGTAGGCTCCTCCTTTTATAGGCTAAGGAGGACCATAATGCAACCCTAATGCTAGCCAAATGAAATGTAAATGTGAAGCACATGGGCCACATGGAAAGTGTGAGCACATGGGGAGGGGTGTGTCTAGTTTGTAAGTTCACCCCCTCCATGGGCTTTCTAGAATAGTGGGAAGGTTAACTTCTCCTTAATTCTAATGTGCAGAAAAATAAACATTTGTCCACATGGCTATGCTATTTACACCCCAATTAAAGCTAAACTACATTTGATGGGCCTTCACGGAATATGTGCTAGTATGCCACTCTCCCATTCATAGCTTTGATCCAAGTCTTCTTGTCCTAGACGCTTCTAGCTTGGCCTTCTCGTCCTAGACGCTCCTAGCTTGTCTTAGACGCTCCTAGCTTGGTCTTAGACGCTCTTGACTTGGCTCTTGCCTTTTATGGAAGGTTGTGCTTGGCCCTCTTCCATCAATGACTGACGTGCCTCTCATTCCGACGATGACTGATGTGCCTCTCATTCCGGCGATGACTGATGTGCCTCTCATTCCGGCGATGACTGATGCGCCTCTCATTCCAGCGATGACTGATGTGCCTCTCATTCCGGCGATGACTGATGTGCCTCTCATTCCGGCGATGACTGATGCGCCTCTCATTCCGGCGATGACTGATGTGCCTCTCATTCCGGCGATGACTGATGTGCCTCTCATTCCGGCGATGACTGATGTCCGATGACACATCGTCACACCCTGCTGAAGGTTCATCAACCCACCACTCCGCATTTAAGTTATCACCTCCACATGGCCTGGTGATGTCGGTAGTTTCCTTGCCCGAGGACAGGTCGGTACTAACTCCTTGCGCGCCAATGCATGCAACACTAAGGACAAACTCTTATGCCCCCGCATAGAGTTTTGCATACATAGCGTATCTAAGGTGCAAATCACACCTTAATACGTGTGATTTTTGGAACCCCCTATGGTCCCCCGACCGACCTCTACCAGCTGACCTCAGACCTTGGGCGACGTCCGAGGTCTGACCACCATGAAACTTCTATTACAAGCTCTTTTCATTTTAAATAATAACATCTTCAGAAATTATTTAAATACAACACTTTTATTCCAATTAAATTTTTTTCTAGGTCCTTATAGTATTTGCATGTTTTGTGCCGATTCCTCAGTGTTTGGGATTTGGGGAAACTTCATTTAGTGATTATTAGGGTATACATGTAAGGACCTGTAAAATTCAATTGGAATAAAAAGGGATATATTTTAAATGAATTCTAAGTATGTTTTTATTTAAAATAAAAAGGAAGGAAAGTGTAGCTTAGAAGACTATGAGATCGCCTAGTTAGTACTTAATCGCCGGTCGTCTACTACACATGATCGCCAGGGCGCGAGGCATGAGGACGTCGCCAGGGCGCGAGAGGCATGCGGGCATAGCCAGGGCGCGAGGCATGAGGACGTCGCCAGGGCGCGAGAGGCATGCGGGCATCGCCAGGGCACGAGGCATGAGGACGTCACCAGGGCGCGCGAGGCATGCGGGCAACGCCGGGGCGAGAGGCATGCGGGCGTCGTCGGGGCCCGAGGCATGCAGGCATCGCCGGGTCGCGAGAGGCATGCGGGCGTCGCCAGGGATAGACATCGGTCGTCTCCCAGGGAGAGACATCGGTCGTCTTCCAGGGAGAGACATCGGTCATTTGCCAGTATGAGACCTCAGTGGATAGTCATCGCGCGAGCGGTCATCGGTGGAAGGTTATTGATGGAGGAGGGCCAAGCACATCTAGCCAAGGAAGCCAAGGCCCAAACCAAGAAGACCGTCTAGACCAAGAGGAGCGTCTAGCTCCAGGAAGTGAGCGTCTAGAATGTGAAGGAGGGAGGCTATCCATGGAGCTAGACCGTCTAGGACCTCTCACAAGATCCATGGCTAAACATATCCAAGCACACATAGAAGAAGCCACGGATGGAAGAGAGAGATCCTTGTACATGTTTCATAAAGGCCCAAAGGGGGAGGGGGTGCTTAGTAGATTAGTGTAGTGTAGAAAGCAAAACTTGCTCACTTAGGGGTGTGCTATCAAAAAGGTGCCCTTAGCAATAGAAGGAGGGGTGTGCTAGCAAATAGGTGCCTTTAGCAAAAGAAGGAGGGGTGTACTATCAAATGTTGCATTTTTGACCTATCTTCTAGAATATTAGGATGATGGTGTGGTTTGACTAAAGTCAATACCCTAGGCAGCCCCACTTTTTGTATTTCCATCCCTACCCTTTAAGCTTGCTCACCAAGGCTCCTAAATCTATAAATAAGGAGGCCTACCTCATGTATTTTCAAGTTTATTTGAGTAATGTTATGCTGCCATTTTTTGTGCACAAGCTTTACTCCTCCTAGAAATCTAGGCTATAAACTTCAATCCTTTCACCTTCTCCCTTGAGCTGGCCGAACCACTCAACCCATACTCATCATGCACCTTCAAGACCAACACAACTCCTAGGAGGGTCTTGTTTCACTCACCCATTGCTTCCGCTCCATCTATTTCTACTTTGATTCAAGAAGAACACATGAAAATGCCATCATTTGGTATCATGAGCTTTTGGTTCTTCAAGATGAGTAGCTTGTCTTTTTAAATTTTCAGTTCTTCTTTATTTTCATCTTGTCATTTCAATTCCATAATTGTCTTGCTGTTTTTTACATTTTAAATTGTTCTTGGTGTGCTTATGGAAGATCCAACCGAAGCACATGTGTTCAATTGATCTTGAACATTTTCTTGTGCAATTGTGATAGGATTCCTTACACATTGAGTGGCTGTTTTCTTTTAGGAATTTGAGTCTTTATTGCTTTCTTATAATTGCTTCATATTATGCTTTGAGTCTTTATTTTCTGAATCTATAAATGTTGTGTCAAGTCATGTGAATCCATAATTGTCATCAATTCTTAGTAGTCCTATTTTTTTTGGCTTGATTGTTTCTTGTTTTTGGGTCTCTTTAAGTTGCCTTAATCTGCTGTTATTTTTGATCCTTTGCTGCCTTTTTAATTTTAGCTTGAGTTCATATTTGTGTTTTAGTTCTACACAAATTCATTTACATCATTTTCCTTTGTGTCTTTTGGTATATCTTGCTGTTTTTCCAATTTACACAGAATCCCCTGTTTTACATCAATCTGTGCTGGCTGTTTTTGCTTGGGAAAATTATTTTTCCAGATAGGAAAATTTTGATTCTCTGGAATATGCAAGATTGAGGTGTTATAGAAAAGACAAAAAAAGAATCAGGTCAAAAAAAGAAATAGAAAAAAAATGATAAATATTTTAAAAACAGTGTGCAAATCTGGGCGCTCCAGCTGGCGTAACTGAACACTGATTTTGCAAAATTTATTAAAAAAAAATGGCTCATGCGTTTTGGGTGAAATTTGTCCCAGAATTTAGTTGAGATCTTGAAATATTTGCATATCAATTTTCAGAGGCAAATCTGTAAAGGACAGCTCAGCATAAATTGGGGAAAATCACGTTTTCTGGCCACAACAGTTTTTCAGTGGTGCTGTTTTTTATTTTGAAATCAATTCTAGTGCTATTCTTAGGATTCACTTTGTGTGCCTACCTTTCTTTGAATACCTTTATTTGCTTGTTTTATATTTCTTTGGAACTCTTTCTAGTTGTCACAATTTAACTCCATTTGGTGGTTCTGTTTTTCTAATTAATTTGTTTCTTGCTTTAATCCTTTGGCCTCTAAATTTGGTGCTGGAATTATTTCTCAATTGGTGCCTATTTGAGTAGAAATTTAACTTGAGTGAGGTCTAGCTTGTGTGATAGGTGCTGGATTGGAGAATTAATTTTCTAATTCTAAGAGGAGCCAAAGCAAGGGCAGCAAACAAAGATTACTCAAAAACACGACAAACACTTGGAGGGCCCAACAAAGAAAAGACAACCAAGGGAGTGCCAATAGCAAAACAAGGATCAACAAAGGGGGTTTTCTTAATCTTCTTTGTAACTTAACCTTGTTAATTACTCTTTAACTACGTGATTAGACGGTGAGTGTGTCTTCAAGGGCTCCAAGTGTCCAAGAAGCCTCACCTAGGGCCGACTAGTGTAGACCTTACTTGTTTTAGCATGTGTTAATTGTTTTAATTGCTTTCCTTGCTTAATTAGTTACGTTTGGTAATTGTTTTGTTTTGTTTAAGTTCGTTAATTCTTTTGCTTGGTTAATTAGCTAGTTTGCATTGTTTTCTTGCATCAAAATTTGATTTCTTCAACCTAATTGTGTTTTAAGTGGTTTACTAAGAGAAAGCTTTGTGTGAAGACATTGAGGGATAGTCTTTGGCTAAGGCAAGGCTTGGTATTTAAGTAGTCCATTGTGACTCACCTCCCTTACCTGGAAGACTACCTTCTTTGACTTCCCTAAATTTTCTCAAGGTAAAATATTTCTATACACAAAGGTCTAGTCATGTCTTCTCATTCCTTTAAATCTCTTAAAAGTGAGGTGAAATCCTTGAAATCTCTTTTGGAACAACTTTCCAAGAATATTCAATCAATTTCATCTAAACAATTGGAGAATGAGGCCAAAACTAATGAATTGACTAAATCAAAGGATGAGAAGTCTCACATTTCAAAAAAATTACCTTCTCATGCATCTATCTCTAAAAAGCATGATTCTTTTGGGGAGGGAAGACATAGAAGAGATAGAAAAGAACAAGAAAGCCCAAGAGAGGTTAGGGTAGACCTACCCCATTCCCATGGAAAAGAAAATATAGAAACTTGCCTAGATTGGGAAATGAGGGTAGAAAAATTGTTTGCTTCCCATAAAGAAAGAAAGGAAAGAAAGATACAAAAGAAAAGAGAGGAAGCCGAAAGGGAAGCTAAAGAAAAAGAAAAAGAAAAAGAAAAGCATGAGAAGACCCTTGAGAAACAAAAGGCGTGGGAGAATAGTGTTCCTTCTCACAAGGTCATTCAACAAGACAAAAGATTTAAAAATACCTTTGAAAATATACGTCTTGTTGAACAACCTAGCCTTTCCTTTTGTAAAGGAACACTTGCAAGCATAGTAACAAAAAAAGAGTCTTCAAATGAAGCTTGCATAGATAAAGATAAAGTGGATTATTTCTCATATGTGCTAGAATATCACCAAGTGAATGTCAAGTTATTTACAAGCATCTACAAAAACAAATTTTTATGTGAAGTAGTGCCTAAAGAAACTTGTCATGTCCTATTGAGACAACCATTGCCAAGTGTGCAACTTCTCATAAACAATGGTTGTAACAGCGAGACTATCTTTACACATAAGAGAAAAATTCTTCATGAAGGAGAACTCATGGACCAAATTAGAGTTGATAAAACTCTAGAGCTTTTAAAAGGAAAACTTTTGTCACCCATGAGAAAAGATGTTCAAAGACATTACCCTAGATACATTTCTTGTTTTAAAAATACACCTAAGGTGATGTCTCATGAACTCTATACTCCTTTACCTTTTGCAAATGATCCTTGGGAAGACATAAACCTCAATTTTATCTTAGAGCTTCCTAGGACAACAAAAGGTTTTGATTCCATTTTTATGGATATGGATAATCTCTTCTATATAGAAGTGACAAGTCTTCATGGTTTATCTTCAAGCATAGTATTGGATAGAGCTCCAAAATTTGAAAACCATCATTTGAGGAATCTTTTAGAAAAACTTGAAATTAAGTTGTACTATTCAAATTTTTATCCTCAAAAGAATGGTCAAATAAAATTGAAAACATAGCTCTTTTTACTATGCCTAGAGAAATCATGAAAGACAATCACAATTCTTGGGATGAGTATCCTTTTGAGCATGCATACAATGGAGTAGTCCACAAGACTACTAATATTTCTACATTTGAAATTGCATGTGGACTTAATCCTCTCTCGCTTTTTAAGTTGTTACCCTTTCCTAAAGGTATTGTGCCTAAGGAAAAGGTAACCAATATTGAAAATTTTCAAATACATAAGAGGATTAGAGAACACATACAACCATCAAAAGAGAAATATTGTACAAAGTTGCCAAAAACAAAAGAAAAACAAAAATGGCAACTTCATACAATTAAGTTCTCTCCAATTGCTCACACTAACACCTTTACTTTGTTTGATGATTTCCATAGGTGGACGTTTGATCCGGGAGGACAAGCCTTGCCGAAACAATAGGCTGCTATCCGAGATCAAATCTGTAGATCTGAGGATAGATCTTCTCAAAGGAGGAGGAGATGATGGACACCATCCAGCCCCATCCATCCCCCTAGTTGAAGACAAAGCAAGGGATTTGAGGACAAATCCTTTTTCAAGAGGGAGGGGATGATGGAGGAGGGCCAAGCACATCTAGCCAAGGAAGCCAAGGCCCAAACCAAGAAGACCGTCTAGACCAAGAGGAGCGTCTAGCTCCAGGAAGTGAGCGTCTAGAATGTGAAGGAGGGAGGCTATCCATGGAGCTAGACCGTCTAGGACCTCTCACAAGATCCATGGCTAAACATATCCAAGCACACATAGAAGAAGCCACGGATGGAAGAGAGAGATCCTTGTACATGTTTCATAAAGGCCCAAAGGGGGAGGGGGTGCTTAGTAGATTAGTGTAGTGTAGAAAGCAAAACTTGCTCACTTAGGGGTGTGCTATCAAAAAGGTGCCCTTAGCAATAGAAGGAGGGGTGTGCTAGCAAATAGGTGCCTTTAGCAAAAGAAGGAGGGGTGTACTATCAAATGTTGCATTTTTGACCTATCTTCTAGAATATTAGGATGATGGTGTGGTTTGACTAAAGTCAATACCCTAGGCAGCCCCACTTTTTGTATTTCCATCCCTACCCTTTAAGCTTGCTCACCAAGGCTCCTAAATCTATAAATAAGGAGGCCTACCTCATGTATTTTCAAGTTTATTTTGAGTAATGTTATGCTGCCATTTTTGTGCACAAGCTTTACTCCTCCTAGAAATCTAGGCTATAAACTTCAATCCTTTCACCTTCTCCCTTGAGCTGGCCAAACCTCTCAACCCATACTCATCATGCACCTTCAAGACCAACACAACTCCTAGGAGGGTCTTTTTTCACTCACCCATTGCTTCCGCTCCATCTATTTCTACTTTGATTCAAGAAGAACACATGAAAATGCCA
This sequence comes from Phaseolus lunatus, assembly GCA_013389735.1. Lineage (NCBI taxonomy): Eukaryota > Viridiplantae > Streptophyta > Magnoliopsida > Fabales > Fabaceae > Phaseolus > Phaseolus lunatus. The sequence continues at coordinate 26,843,673 of CM023860.1, forward strand.
TCAGTTATCGCGCGATGTCAGGTTTCACGCAGATAAAGTGGGACCCAGACTCCCAGCATGACACGTCCTGCACGCGCGCCACGTGGACAAAAAGGGTGGTTCAGAATAGTGACATCAGAAAGTTGGCATGCGAAAGAGACACTCGCTGTCGTACTGTTCAAGGCAGTGGTTGGCATGCGCAAGAGACAACAGTGGTCGTACTGTTCAGGGCAGTGGTTGGCAGGCACAAGAGACAACCGTGGTCGTACTGTTCAGTGAAAAACGTACACTCAGGCTTTCCTGCAGAAGGGGTGGCAGCAGCAGCATGCGTAGACAGGTAGGCTTGGATTCAAAAGCCCACTGCGGGAAGGCAAAGAACGTTACAGTGGCTCAAGAGTGAAAGAGTGTCTGCACCTTCATCCCTCTCTTTTCTCCCCTTCGCGCTGCGACTCAGGCAACCTCAAGCACCAGTGCGACGAGCAACGACTGCTCTTGGAGCACCTGGGAGGTTCTCTGCAAGTTCTACAAACCAGACGCTAAAACAGAGCTAAGGCATCCTTTAAGCTCGGTGGGTCTTGGAGCTCTTGGTGTTTTGCGCAAGTCCAGGTAAGGGAAGCTAGCTTTATTTCAATAAAAGCCGTAGAATTGCTGTTTTCTGAAGTGAGGGCGACGTGGTCGCCGGTTTCATGTTCTGTTTCGTTGATGCTCTGTTCTATGTGTTTGGGCGACGTGGTCGCCGGTTTTAAATACAGATTTCGAACTCCCCTGTTTAGTGTCGCTTTGAATTTGTCGAGATTGAAATGAAGAATGTATATGCTATTCGAAAACCTGATCGGTGGTATGCTTGTTACTGTGATTGGGATTGTTTGAGAAAGATTCAAATGTTATATGATGGTATTGTGCTTTTACGTGTTGAATGATGCATTGGATGAATGTGAAAGAGTGATCAAAGCATAGTATTTTCAGGAAAGAAAATACCGTGTGGAGAATTATGAGGGTGTATTGATCTGTGAGTATCCTGTGAATGAGGCGATCCTGACTCTGCTGAGATAATGGAATCACATAGAGGAAGTTATTCAGTTGGTGAGAGTCGAAGGAGGTTCATATGAATGGGTGAGTCGTGTGAAAAAGAACGAGCTCGGCCTGTTATATGAATTAACCCTGTCATACTAGGAGAGTGAAGATATTGAGATTCATTTATACGCTTGTGAATGTGTGTGATTTCACGGCGACCCTGTGAATGTGTGTGATTTCACAGTGGGGCAGTATGACAGGTGCATGTCTCTGGATGCTAAGTTCAACGCACGAGTCTTCCGGAAGTAGTGTCAAGTGTCTTGTGTGATGGGTCAGTGGAAGTCTGACGTGTGAAATGAGAAACATTGTATTGATAGACACTTGATGAATTTTTGTGATTTTAACGACCTTTGAGGAATTGTGCATTTTGTGTTTTAGTTGATGGTTTACGTGGGTGTCTTTAATTTGTTTCATCTTGATTTTAAAGTATAATATCTAAACTCTTTTTCAAATGTCTAGCTTACCCTGTGGTGTTTCTTTTGGTGTTGTGTTTGGCTCTTTCTTAAACCTGTGATGATCGTGTATAATTTACACGGGAGCAGATGATGTTGCAGGAAGCAGAGCTCCTCAGTGAGTGGTCGCCGGAAGGAGATCGCCTGTTTCTACTTCTGTTAGGCGATCACCCTTTTGCTGTCCTCTGATAGGAGATCGCCCTCTTCTGATAGGAGATCACCTGCCTTGCTATTTTACTGTATTTTATTTGAGTTTAAGTTTTTGGAAAATTTGACCGATTATGTATTAAACTCCCTGTGAGGAGAAAACTTCATTACATATATATAATTATGTTCACTTCAAAATATTTGTTTACCTTTATTTCGTTTTATAATTATTCCAAAGTATTTGGCGGGATGTTACAATACAAACTTCAATTGGCGATAGGTTTTGACACAGAAGTCCGATCAAGACGCCTCTAAAATGAAAGTGGATCGAAACGGGGTGTGGTGTATCTGCATGTTTTGTGCCGATTCGTCAGTAGTTTGGGCTTTGGGGAAACTTCATTTAGTGAATATTAGGGTATACAAACTTCAAATGGCGATAGATTTTGACACATAAGTCCGATCAAGACCCCTCAAAAATGAAAGTGGCTCGAAACGGGGCGTGGCGTATCTGCATTATTTGTGCCGATTCGTCAGTAGTTTGGGGTTTGGGGAAATTTCATTTAGTGAATATTAGGGTATACAACCTTCAAATGGCGATAGATTTTGACAGAGAAGTCCGATCAAGTCGCCTAAAAAATTGAAAGTGGCTCGAAACGGGGCGTGGCATATCTGCATGTTTTGTGCCGAGTCGTCAATAGTTTGGGCTTTTGGGAAACTTTATTTAGTAAACATTAGGGTATAAAAGCTTCTAATGGCGATAGATTTTCACAGAGAAGTCCGATCAAAACTCCTAAAAAATGAAAGTCGCTCGAAACAGGGCGTGGCGTATCTGCATGTTTTTTGCCGATTCGTCAGTAGTTTGGGGTTTGGGGAAACTTCATTTAGTGAATATTATGGTACACAAACTTCAAATGGCGATAGATTTTGACATAGAAGTCCGATCTAGACGCCTCAAAAACGAAAGTGGCTCAAAGCGGGGCGTGGCGTATCTGCATGTTTTGTGCCGAGTCGTCAGTAGTTTGGGGTTTGGGGAAACTTCATTTAGTGAATATTAGGGTATACAAACTTCAAATGGAGATAGATTTTGACAGAGAAGTCCAATCAAGACGCCTAAAAACTGAAAGTGGCTCAAAATGGGGCGTGGCGTATCTGCATGTTTTGTACCAATTCGCCAGTAGTTTGGGGTTTGGGGAAACTTTATTTAGTGAACATTAGGGTATAAAAGCTTCTAATGGCGATAGATTTTGACAGAGAAGTCCGATCAGACTCCCTAGAAATGAAAGTGGCTTGAAAAGGGGTGTGGCGTATTTGAATGTTTTGTTCCGATTCATCAGTAGTTTCGGGTTTGGGGACTCTTCATTTAGTGAGTATTACGGTATACAAACTTCAAATGGCAGTAGATTTTGACAGAGAAGTCTGATCAAGAAGCGTAAAAAATGAAAGTGGCTCGAAATGGGGCGTGGCGTATCTGCATGTTTTGTGCCGATTTGTCAGTAGTTTTGGATTTGGGGAAACTTCATTTAGTGAATATTAGGGTATACAAACTTCAAATGGCGATAGATTTTGACAGAGAAGTCCGATCAAGACACCTCAAAAATGAAAGTGGCTCGAAACGGGGCGTGGCGTATCTGCATGTTATGTGTCGATTCTTTAGTAGTTTGGGGTTCGGGGAAACTTCATTTAGTAAATTTTAGGGTATACAAACTTCAAATGGGGATAGATTTTGACAGAGAAGTCCGATCAAGACGCCTAAAAAATGAAAGTGGCTCGAAAGGGGGCGTGGCTTATCTGCATGTTTTGTGCCGATTCGTCAGTAGTTTGGGGTTTGGGGAAACTTGATTTAGTGAATATTAGGGTATACAAACTTCAAATGGCGATAGATTTTGACACAGAAGTCTGATCAAGACGCCTCAAAAATGAAATTGGCTCGAAATGGGGCGTGGCGTATCTGCATGTTTTGTGCCGAGTCGTCACTAGTTTGGGGTTTGGGGAAACTTCATTTAGTGAATATTAGGGTATACAAACTTGAAATGGCGATAGATTTTGACAGAGAAGTCTGATCAGACGCCCTAGAAATGAAAGTGGCTTGAAAAGGGTTGTGGCGTATTTGAATGTTTTGTGCCGATTCATTTGTAGTTTTGGGTTTGGGGAAACTTCATTTAGTGAGTATTACGGTATACAAACATCAAATGGCAGTAGATTTTGACAGAGAAGTCTGATCAAGAAGTGTAAAAAATGAAAGTGGCTCGAAACGGGGCGTGGCGTATCTACATGTTTTGTGCCGATTTGTCAGTACTTTCGGATTTGGGGAAACTTCATTTAGTGAATATTAGGGTATACAAACTTCAAATGGCGATACATTTTGACAGAGAAGTCCGATCAAGACACCTCAAAAATGAAAGTGGCTCGAAACGGGTCGTGGCGTACCTGCATGTTTTGTGCCAATTCTATAGTAGTTTGGGGTTCGGGGAAACTTCATTTAGTAACTTTTAGGGTATACAAACTTCAAATGGCTGCAAGTTTTGACAGATAAGTCCGATCAAGAAGAATCAAAAATGAAAGTGGCTAGAAATGGGGCATGGCGTATCTGCTTGTTTTGTGCCGATTCGTCAGTAGTTTGGGGTTTGGGGAAATTCATTTAGTGATTATTAGGCTATACAAACTTCAAATGGCGGTAGATTTTGAGAGAGAAGTCCGATCAAGATGCCTCAAAAATGAAAGTGGCTCGAATCGGGGCGAGGCGTATCTGCATGTATTGTGCCGATTCGTCAGTAGTTTGGGATTTGTGGAAACTTAATTTAGTGAATATTAGGGTAAACAAACTTCAAATGGCGATAGATTTTCACAGAGAAGTTCGATCAAGACGCCTCAAAAATGAAGGTGGCTCGAAATGGGGAGTGGTGTATCTACATGCTTTGTGTCGATTCGTCAATAGTTTGGGGTTTGGGGAAACTTCATTTAGTGAATATTAGGGTATACAAACTTTAAATGGCGATAGATTTTGACAGAGAAGTCCGATCAAGACGCCTAAAAAATGAAAGTGGCTCAAAACTGGGCGTGGCCTAGCTGCATGTTTTGTGTCGACTCGTCAGTAGTTTGGGGTTTGAGGAAACTTCATTTAGTGAATATTAGGGTATACAAACTTCAAATGGCGGTTGATTTTGACAAAGAAGTCCGATAAAGACGCCTCAAAAAGGAAAGTGGCTCGAAACGGGGCGTGGCGTATTTGCATGTTTTGTGCCGATTCGTGTGTAGTTTGGGGTTTGGGGAAACTTCATTAAGTGAATATTAGGGTATACATACTTCAAATGGCGATAGATTTTGACAGAGAAGTCCGTTCAAGACGCCTGGAAAATGAAAGCGGCGTGAAACTGGGCGTGGCTTATCTGCATGTTTTGTGCTAATTCGTCGGTAGTTTTGCGTTTGGGGAAACTTTATTTAGTGAATATTAGGGTACATAAACTCCAAATAGCGATAGATTTTGATAGAGAAGTCCGATCAAGACGCCTCAAAAATGAAAGTGGCTCGAAATGGGGCGTGGTGTATCTGCATGTTTTGTGCCGATTCGTCAGTAGTTTGGGGTTTGGGGAAACTTCATTTAGTGAATATTAGGGTATATAAACTACACATGGTGGGAGATTTTGACAGCAAGGTCCGATCAAGATGCCTCAAAAATGAAAGTGGCTCGAAACGAGGCGTGGCATATCTGATTGTTTTGTGCCGATTCGTCAGTAGTTTGGGATTTAGGGAAACTTCATTTAGTGAAGATTAGGGTATACAAACTTCAAACGGCGATAGATTTTGACAGAGAAGTCCGATCAAGACGACTCAAAAATGAAAGTGGCTCGAAACGGGACGTGGCGTATCTGCATGTTTTGTGCCGATTCGTCAGTAGTTCGGGGTTTGGGGAAACTTCATTTAGTGCATATTAGGGTATACAAACTTCAGATGGCGATAGATTTTGACAGAGTGGTCCGATCAAGACGCCTCAAAAATAAAAGTGGCTCGAAACGGGGCGTGGTGTATCTGCATGTTTTGTGCCGATTCTTCAGTAGTTTGGGGTTTGGGGAAACTTCATTTACTGAATGTTAGTGTATACAAACTTCAAATGGCGATAGATTTTGACAGAGAAGTCCGATCAAGGTACCTAAAAAATGAAAGTGACTCAAAATAGGGCGTGGCGTATCGGCATGTTTTGTGCCGATTCGGCAGTACGTTGGGGTTTGGGGAAACTTCATTTAGTGAATATTAGGGTATACAAACTACAGATTGCGATAGATTTTGACAGAGTGGTCTAATCAAGACGCGTCAAAAATGAAAGTGGCTCGAAATGGGGCGTGTTGTATCTGCATGTTTTGTTCCGATTCGTCAGTAGTTTGGGGTTTGGGGAAACTTGATTTAGTGAATATTAGGGTATACAAACTCCAAATGGCGATAGATTTTGACAGAGAAGTCCGATCAAGACGCCTGAAAAATGAAAGTGGCTCGAAACAGGGCGTGGCCTATCTTCATGTTTTGTGCCGATTCGTCAGTAGTTTCGGGTTTGGGGAAACTTCATTTAGTAAGTATTAGGGTATACAAACTTCAAATGGCGATAGATTTTGACAGAAAAGTCCGATCAAGACGCCTAAAAATGGAAAGTGGCTCGAAACGGGGGGTAGCGTATCTACATGTTTTGTGCCGATTCGTCTGTAGTTTGGGGTTTGGGGAAGTGTACCGACCAGTCCTCGGACACCGAGAACAGGTAGTAAAGGGCGAACCACGTCAGCTGGGTCCCACAGCATGGGCCAAAGCCACGTGGAGTGGACCCCGCAGGCAGCTTGGATTAGAGGATGATCAGTCATCGGTGTGTCCCCTCAGAGAAGGGTGATCAGTCATCGGTGTGTCCCCTCAGAGAAGGTTGATCAGTCATAGGTGTGTCCCCTCAGAGAAGGGTGATCAGTCATCGGTGTGTCACCTCAGAGAAGGTTGATCAGTCATCGGTGTGACCCCTCAAAAAAGGGTGATCAGTCATCGGTGTGACCCCTCAAAGAAGGGTGATCAGTCATCGGTGTGTTCCCACAGAGAAGGGTGATTAGTCATCAACATGTTCCCACAGAGAAGGGTGATTAGTCATCAGCGTGACGATCACCAGAAAGGGTTGATTTGTCCTCGTCACTCCGCAGGGTGATCAGTCCTCGGCAACAGAGTGTGACGAGATGACATCGATCTTGGGTGATTTGGACAACAGAACCAGAACAGCTAAGATTGGTTCCCAGAGTGAGCCAATGACCAGTTAAATACCTAGAGGTAGGGAGAGGCCTGAATCACGAAGAGCCTATGCGGGTAGCAGGGAGAGCACAGTTAGGTGGAGAGTCTTGAGGGTCGAGTACTCATCAGAACTAGGGTTTCCCAGTGAAGCTACATGCATGGCACGTGAACAGTAAAGGCACTCCCAGAACAGGTGGCCCTAGAGATTAGGTGCACAAGGAGGCATCCAAGTGGTCACCCTGTTGAAGTTTGCACTCCAGAGAAGGAAACCTTATGTGCTAGATTACCCTAAGATTGGGTGATAGCGGCGCAGGGATATTCCAGTAAACCCTAAATATGGTTAGCAGCGCAGTATGTAAGGACCTAGAAAATTTTATTGGAATGAAAGTGTTATATTTAAATAATTTCAGAAGATGTTATTATTTAAAATACAAAGAGCTGGTAAACGAAGTTTCATAGTAGTCGGACCTCGGACGTCGCCCAAGATCTGGGGTCAGCTGGTAGAGGTCGGTCGGATGACGTGTGGATCAAGAAGAAAAAAGGAAGAAAAGTGTAGTTTAGAAGACTATGAGATCGCCGGGGCGCGAGGACGTCGCCAGGGCGCGCGAGGCATGTGGACTTCGCCAGGGCGCGCGAGGCATGTGGATGTCGCCAGGGCGCGCGAGGCATGCGGGCAACGCCGGGGCGCGAGAGGCATGCGGGCGTCGTCGGGGCGCGAGGCTTGAGGCATCGCCGGGTCGCGAGAGGCACGCGGGCGTCGCCAGGGAGAGACATCGGTCGTCTTCCAGGGAGAGACATCGGTCGTTCGCCAGTATGAGACCTCAGTGGATAGTCATCGCGCGAGCGGTCATCGGTGGAAGGTTATCGCGCGATGTCGAGCTTCACACAGAGAAAGTGGGACCCAGACTCCCAGCATGAAACGTCCTGCACGCGCGCCACGTGGACAAAAAGGGTGGTTCAGAGTGGTGACATCAGAATGTTGGCATGCGCAGGAGACAACAGTGGTCGTACTGTTCAGGGCAGTGGTTGGCATGCGCAAGAGACAACAGTGGTCGTACTGTTCAGGGCAGCGGTTGGCATGCACAAGCGACAACAGTGGTCGTACTGTTCAGGGCAGTGGTTGTCAGGCTTTCCTGCAGAAGGGGCAGCAGCAGCAGCATACGTGGACAGGTAGGCTTGGATTCAAAAGCCACTGCGGGAAGGCAAAGAGCATTTTCAGTGACTCAAGAGTGAAAGAGTGCCTACATCTTCCTCCCTCCCTTCTTCTCTCTTTTGCGTTGTGACTCAGGCAACCTCCAGCATCAGTGCGACGAGCGACGTTTGCCCTTAGAGCACCTGGGAGGTCCTCTGCAAGTTCTACAAACCAAACGCTGAAAAACAGAGCTAAGGCATCCTTTAAGCTCGGTGGATTTTTGAGCTCTCGGTGTTTTGCGCAAGTCCAGGTAAGGGAAGCTAGCCTTCATTTTCAATACAAGCCGTAGATTAGCTGTTTCTGAAGTAAGGGCGATGTGGTCGCCGGTTTTAAGCTCTTTTTCGTGAGGCTCTGTTCTATGTGGTTGGGCGACGTGGTCGCCGGTTTTAAACTCTATTTCACGATACTCTGTTTTATATGTGGGGCAACGTGATCGCCGGTTTTAATGCAGATTTCGAAATCCCCTGTTTTAGTATCGTTTTGAAAACTGTTTGAGATTGAAAGGTGAAATACATTTGATATTCGAAAATCTGAACCTTTGAAATGACTGTTGCTGTGATTTGGAATCATTCATTTAAGTGTTATATGATGTGTGGAATGTCGTGAATGGGGGGTCAAGACATAGTATTTTCAGGAAAGGAAATACCGTGTTGAGATTTGGTTGTGAAGTGTATTGATCTGTAAGTATCCTGTGAATGGGGCGATCCTGACTCTGCTGAGATAATGGAATCACATAGAGGAAGTTACTCAGTTGGTGAGAGTCGAAGGAGGTTCATATGAATGGGTGAGTCGTGTGAAACAGAACAAGCTCGGCCTGTCTTATGGATTAACCCTGTCATACTGTGAGAGTGATGAATTGAGATCGAGATTGTGTTGATGCGCATGGCTGTGGAATCATTATAGCCAATGAAGTATGACAGGTGCATGTCTCTGGATGCTAGGTTCAACGCACGAGTCTTCCGGAAGTAGTGTCAAGTGTCTTGTGTGATGAGTCAGTGGAAGTCTGGCGTGAGAATGAGAAACTTTGAATTGATAGACACTTGATATATGTGGTGATTTTAATGACCTTCGAGGAATCGTTCAATATGTGTTTAATTGATGGTTTACGTGGGTATCTTGAATTTGTTTTACCTTGATTTTAAAGTTCATATCTAACTCTTTTTAAATGTCTAGCTTACCCTGTGTTTCTTTTGTGTTGTGTTCGGCCTTTTCTTAAACCTGTAATGATCGTGTATAATTTACACGGGAGCAGATGATGTTGCAGGATGTAGAGCTCCTTAGTGAATCGTCGCTGGAAGGAGATCGCCTGTTTTCTATTTCCGTTGGGAGATCACCCCTTTTGCTGCTTTCTGATAGGAGATCGCCTATATGATAGGAGATCGCCCTTCTAATAGGAGATCACCCTTCTGTCAGGAGATCGCCTATCTTTCTATTGTATTGTATTTTGTTTATGTTTTAATGGAAAAGTAATCGTATTTGTATTAAACTCCCTGTGAGGAGAAACTTTATTTACATATATATAATTTTATTCACTTCAATCTATTTGTTACTTTTATTTTCATTATATAAATATGAATAGTATTTTTGGCGGGATGTTACACAGTAAACCCTAATTAGGGCTAGCGGCGCAGTAAACCCTAGATTATATAAGGGACAGTAAAATACTTCACAAAGGTACGCAGTTTCTAGACCTAAACACAGAGAGACTCAATACACTTGGTGTTACTTGCCCCCTATTGACTTGAGCGTCGGAGTGCAAACGGCCTCTAGGGCGCCCCTTTCTCTTTTGCAGGTGCAGATTGTTTCGCAAGAATCAAGCACGTATCAACGTGAGGAAGGAGGCGCGTGAGTGTCATGGAGTCAATTGACAGGCGAGTCAACCGACAAGAACATTTGGTGCCCACCGTGGGGCCCGAAGTAAAACAGGGTCCCATACACGAGAGTGAGAGTAGAAACCACAGAAGATGAGGAATACAAGACACGGGTCCGTTCCACCAAATGGAGGTGAAAGCGTTACCATGCAACAACTCATGGAAACGATGCGCGCCCTCCAGGAGACGGTGGCGGAGTCCAGAGCGCATCAGGCGCGTATGCAGGAAGACCTGGCCGCCTCACAGGCCAGAAGTGAGGAGCTGCACAGGGCCAACAAAGAGCTACGCTTGAATCTGCATCACGTGCAGCAAGCTGGGGATCGCGTGGGAGAGGATCAGGCTCCACCTACGCCCCCAAGAGCCTTTCCCATGCCTTTTTCCAAAGAAATCATGGACGCGGTGGTCCCAGCCACATTCGTAGGGCCAAAGACTGTGTTCACAGGGAAAGAAGATCCAGAAGCGCATCTGACAGCCTTCTACGCTCAGATGATGCTGTCCGGAGGCTCAGATGCGGTGTACTGCAAGATGTTTATGAGTACACTGAGCGGAATAGCTATGGAATGGTTCGTGAGCCTGCCAGAGGGCCACATCACCTCTTTCCATCAGTTTTCGAAGCTGTTCACAGAGCAGTATATCGTCAATAGAGCGCTACCAGTGGTGTCCTACAATCTGTTTGACGTGCGCCAATATCAGGGGGAGTCGCTGAAGGACTACCTCAACCGTTTTGGTGCGCAGGTGGTGAGATTGCCAAGCAAGGACGAGAACATGCTGGTGCACGCATTCAAGAAAGGCGTACTGCCTGTTCCTTTCGGTGAATTGCTCATCAGGAGCCACCTTGCCACCTTTGCTGAGATTCGGCGACGCGCGGTGGTGCACATAGTAGCAGGGATAGAGGTCTCTGAGAAGAGAGGCAGCGCTGCACCGTCGATGTCGCGTGGAGGTCAGGGGAAGCTGCAGCAGCAGGCGTGGGAGGTGAGGCCAAGGAAGGGAAGAAGGTGTAGGGAAGGCCTCGTCCCTATGCACCCAAGAAGGACCAGACCAGGGGGCGTGCAAGAGAGAACAACGCACCCCCCAGGTATGATTTCATGGTGGAGTTGGCGGAGCTGATCGCCATCCCTACCGTGGCTGCAAGACTCCGAGTACCAGAGAAAACCGACAAGGTGCTTGGAGGGAGGAAGGATGAGTGGTGTGAATTCCATCAGGCTTATGGACACACACTCCATACCTGCCTGTCATTGGGGCATCAACTTGCTGAGTTAGTGAAGACAGGATTCCTGACCGATTACCTGGGGGAGGCGCAAGGTGATCGCGCTTCGGGGTCCCAGGCAGGTGACCAGTAACATGAAATCCATGTGCTCGGGGAAAGCAGGTGAAGGAAGATGCTACGTTGGGGGGGCTCCTAGGTAGCTCAGGTGGAAGTTGAAGCAGAGGGCATGATCGGTCCTCGTAAGTCAAGCATCGCCAGGGTGGCCATCTGCTGGAAACTGTGGATGGAACAGCTATCCCCAGGACATGGAACGCTATGCACTTGAATTTCTATTCCAGTTAAGTTGTAAAATAGATGCGTTCTTGCGCTGTACACCCCCTTAGTATATCTACTGCAAATAGTTGAGCATATCAGGGGGCACCTTCAGGAAAGGCGTATTGCCAGGGCCTTTCAGCGAGTCCTTGATTTGCAATCGCTCCAAGAATTTTGGTGACATTAAACGACGTGCAGTTGCTCACATAGTCGCCGAGGGAGAGCTTAATGAGAAGCGGGAAGGCAGGTTCGTAGAAAACACCTCCCCTTCGACTGAGAACTCCCAATGTGAACAGAACGGTGATCGGTGGTCAGTTGCTAAGTGACTACCACCAGCAGATCGGTCCTTAGATGAGCGCCTGGAAGCAGAGCGCGAGAAGTAATGGAGCACAGATCCGTCATCGGTGTATGGTCATCGGTGTTTCTTGCTACACGTCGTTAAACTGGGACCTAGGCTCCCAGCGAGAGCGTTACGCATTCACCTCGCATGATTCCTGATCCTGCCGCTTGACCCGAATGTGGAGGATTGCCTCGTCACTCCTTCGTCTAGCCTTCTGTTCTGCAGGAACGCTCCAAGAACCACCGCCGGAACTCCAAACGCTGCCTGCAAAACACACAGACGGCGCCCCTGGCGGCCGTTGTAGCTCCGACGCTCAAGTCAGGCAACAAGAACACCAAAACTATATCTGAATCTCTCTGTGAGACTCGTGTGTCACTGGAACTCTCAAATGTGTAAGCTGTAAGAATCTGTCAAAAAAAACCTCCTTCAATTTCGTTAAGAGTTTGTATATATACCTGAGTCTTTCTCTCTCCTAACGGTTATTCCTCTTGACACGTGGATAACATCTGGTCGTACACGTGTCACCATCTGGAGTATCTGCAGCTGAAACGTTACTTCCACTGTGCCCCTGCGACTGAGTTATCCACACAGGGAGTAGCTTAGTACGCAAGCTACTCTGGGCGCAACCTTAACATGGCGAGCTGGTTAACCCTGGGCATTGCAGCTCACACTACACATGGTGGTAGATATGCCACTTATCCTCTGTACTTAGACCATACAACAAGTGCTTGCCAAGTCTTCTCAAACACCCGGCGATGTGCTCTTTCGGCGACTTGCTGACCACCTGATCTCCTAACCTTAACACACGGCGATCATGTGCAATCTGGGCGATTACTGATCCATACCGGCGATGAGCGATTACTCATCCTCAAGCCGATGAGCGATTACTCATCCTCAAGCCGATAGGCGATTACTCACCTCAAGGCGATAGGCGATTACTCACCTCAAGGCGATAGGCGATTATTCACCTCAAGGCGATAGGCGATTACCCATCTTCAAGGCGATAGGCGATTACCATTCTGAGTGATCGCCTCCCTGATTCGCCTGCTATCCTCTACCACGTGTTACTCTGTGAATGGTCCACGTGGTCAACTGTTGCTGATGTCATCGACTACCGATGACCGACCGGATCACAAGCCCCCCAGTCTCGAGCTGTGAACTTGTTCTCAGCGAAGAGACTAAGAAGTCGTCTTCTGGCGGTCTACAGGAGCGCACACTCTGGCAGTAACACTATTTCATTCCTTCTTCGCCTTCAGACATTCAAAGCATCTCTCTGGATCATCTAGAGATTCACCTTCTCTATTTTCTTCTTCTCAAACGCGCTAGGGTTCGCTGCGTTTCTTCTCTTTAACTCTCTGCATGTGACTAACTGTTAACTAGCTTAGGCTTTAGCGCGATCCCACTGCAACCCCTCAAACTTGGCTTCTGACTTGATCGCGGCTAACTGTTACCTTAGCATTACCTTCAACATAACTTTGTGCTGGATGACTGACTTAACGGGGCCTAAACGCTTCGGCTTCACGCAACAGAACTTGCTTCTACCACCGACCACCGACTAGCATGTTAGTGCACCACCGATCAGTCATCGCGCTTCTGGCTTCGCTACGCTTCTCTGCCACACCAGCGCTGAGTGCATAGAGGGCCTGAACACCAACTATGACGCCTCTGTTTTGGGGAAGAGAAGTGCTTCTCGGTGACCCCTCTTGTCCCAACCTTGCTGTAAGAAGTCGTGGGTGAGGTCTTGCTTCTCCCACCTCAGCCTCGCTGTAAAAAGCAGAGGGCAGGGTCTAGGTTCTCTTGCCTCAACCTTGCTGTAAGAAGCAGAGGAAGAGGACTTTTCTCTCGCCTCAACCTTGCTGTGAAAAGCAGAGGAAGAGGACTTGGTTCTCTCGCCTCAACCTTGCTGTAAAAAGCAAAGGGAAGAGGACTTTCTCTCTTGCCTCAGCCTCGCTGTACAAAGTCGAGGTGAGGACTTTCACTCGCCTGCACCTCGCTGTACAAAGTCGAGGGAGGACTTTCTTCTTTCTCGCCTGCACTCGCTCAAAGGCAAGGAGGTCTTCCTCTGTTGCCTACACTTGCTCAAAGGCAAGGAGGACTTCCTCTGTTGCCTACACTTGCTCAAAGGCAAGGAGGACTTCCTCTGTTGCCTGCACTTGCTCAAAGGCAAGGAGGACTTCCTCTGGTGCCTGCACTTGCTCAAAGGTAAGGAGGACTTCCTCTGGTGCCTGCACTTGCTCAAAGGCAAGGAGGACTTCCTCTGTTCTCGCCTGCACTTGCTCAAAGGCAAGGAGGACTTCCTCTGTTCTCGCCTGCACTTGCTCAAAGGCAAGGAGGACTTCCTCTGGTGCCTGCACTTGCTCAAAGGCAAGGAGGACCTCCTCTGGTGCCTGCACTTGCTCAAAGGCAAGGAGGACCTCCTTTGGTGCCTGCACTTGCTCAAAGGCAAGGAGGACTTCCTCTATTCTCGCCTGCACTTGCTCAAAGGCAAGGAGGACTTCCTCTGGTGCCTGTACTTGCTCAAAGGCAAGGACGACTTCCTCTGGTGCCTCAACCTTGCTGTAAAAAGCAAAGGAAGAGGACTTTCTCTTGCCTCAACCTTGCTATATAAAGCAGAGGTGAGGACTTTCTTTGTTGCCTCAACCTTGCTGTAAAAAGCAAAGGAAGAGGACTTTCTCTTGCCTCAACCTTGCTGTATAAAGCAGAGGTGAGGACTTTCTTTGTTGCCTCAACCTTGCTGTAAAAAGCAAAGGAAGAGGAATTTCTCTTGCCTCAACCTTGCTGTATAAAGCAGAGGAAGAGGACTTGGTTCTCTTGCCTCAACCTTGCTGTATAAAGCAGAGGAAGAGGACTTTCTCTTGGGTGCACGCTCCCAGGGGGGGCGCCAGGCGTGGCTGTCTAAGCGCACACACTGGGCGCACCCTGCCTGCATTGCCTCATCGCGCGTTCACCGACGTCCTGACCGGCGAGGATCTCTTCTTCTGGAATCATACGAGGTGCATGCTTAACGCTCTCGCTGGGAACTTGGGTCCCAGCTTAACACGTGTTAGCAAGACCCCGATGACTGTGCACCGACGGAGTACTCACTCTCTACATGCACCGACGGCTGATCGTGGTCTGCATGCACTGATGGCTGATCGTGGTCTGCATGCACTGATGGCTGATCACGCTCTACATCCCAGCGCTTACCTAGGGGCTGATATGCGGGTGGTGGCCACTCGGTAACTCACCACCGATCACCTGGTCTTGCACCTGGGGCAAGGAGAACTTTAAACTGGGAACACTCGCACACTTTATGTACTGAAAATATTTTATTGGGTGGCATCGTTAAAAAGAGTGCCCCTGATCTGCTCAACTGTTTTAATACACTAAGTATGTGTACAGCGCGATAGCGCATCTACTTTACAACTCAATGAGAGTAGGAAAGAAGCGTGTAGCATCCTGGGTTCCGGGGATAGTCGTTCCGTCCCGAGTCACCAGCCGACAAGCTCCATTCTTCAACGTCTCAACCACTCTGGATGGGGTCTCCTTTAACCGGCGATGACCGCCCTGGCGATGCACACACGTGGGGCGATCATGCCTTCCGCTTCAGCTCTGGGAGCCCCCCCAGTGTAGCCTCTTCCATCACCTCACCTCCCCAAACACAGGGAGTTCATGCTGCTGGTCGCCTTCCTGGGACCCCGAAGCGCGATCACCTTGTGTCTTCTGCAGGTAATCGGTCAGGAACCCTGTCTCCACCAACTAGGCAAGCTGACGCTCCAACGCCAGGCAGTTACGGAGTGTATGTCCATAAGCTTGATGGAATTCACACCACTCATCCTTCCTCCCTCCAAGTACCCTGTCGGTTTTCTCTGGCACATGGAGTCTTGCTGCCACAGCAGGGATGGCGATCAGCTCCGCCAAGCTTATCATGAAAACATACCTGGGGGGTGCGTTGCTTGCACGCCCCCTGGTCTGGTCTTTCCTTGGTGCATAAGGGCGAGACCTTCTCTGCTCCTTCCTCCCTTCCTTGATCTCATGCACCCGCGCCTGTTGCTGCTGATTCCCCTGACCTCCACGTGGCTTCGACAGCGCAGCACTTCCTCTCTTCTCGGAGACCTCTGTCTCTGCTACTATGTGTGCCACCGCGCGTCGCCGTATCTCGGTGAAGGTGGCAGGGTGGCTCCTAATGAGCAATTCACTGAAAGGACCAGGGAGGACACCTCTCTTGAACGCATGCACCAGCATGTCCTCGTCCTTGCTAGGCAATCTCACCACCTGCGCCCCAAAGCGATTGAGGTAGTCCTTCAACGGCTCCCCTTGATACTGGCGCACGTCAAACAGGTCGTAGGACACCACTGGCGCAGGTCGGTTGATGATGTACTACTCCGTGAACAGCTTCGCGAACTGATAGAAGGAAGTGACGTGGCCCTCAGGCAGGCTCACGAACCACTCCATAGCCACTCCGCTCAGCGTGCTCATGAACATCTTGCAGTACACAGCATCTGAACCTCCAGTCAGCATCATCTGAGTGTGGAAGGCTGTCAGGTGTGCTTCTGGATCTTCCGCCCCCGTGAACGATGCTTTCAGTCCCACCAGATTGGGAGGCACCACCGTGTTCATGATTTCGGGGGAGAAAGGCATAGGGAATGCTCTCGGAGGCGACGGTGGCGTCGACGTCCCCTCTTCAGCTGCGCGCTCCCTCTGCGCCTGCAATTCCCTACGCAGCTCTTCATTCATATGGTTCAACTCTTCGTTTCTTCTCTGCGATGCAGTCAGCTCTGCACGCATCCTCTCATGCTCAACTCTCGATTCCGTGACGCTATCTTGCAGCGCGCGCATCATCTCCACTACCTGCACCATGGTAACGGCTCCTTCTTCAACAGATGACGCAGGTGAGGTTTGCCTGGTTCTTCTACTCATCTCCTTTGCACTTCGACGTAACTTCACCTCGACGAAATGATCAAGGAGCTCCAAGAAACCTCAAGAAACTGCGACGTGGATGGGAACCAGATTCACACGGGCCCCACGGTGGGCGCCTAATGATCCTGCCGCTTGACCCGAACGTGGAGGATTGCCTCGTCACTCCTTCGTCTAGCCTTCTGTTCTGCAGGAACGCTCCAAGAACCACCGTCGGAACTCCAAACGCTGCCTGCAAAACACACAGACGGCACCTCTGGCGGCCGTTGTAGCTCCGACGCTCAAGTCAGGCAACAAGAACACCAAAACTATATCTGAATCTCGTGTGTCACTGGAACTCTCAAATGTGTAAGCTGTAAGAATCTGTCAAAAAAAACCTCCTTCAATTTCGTTAAGAGTTTGTATATATACCTGAGTCTTTCTCTCTCCTGACGGTTATTCCTCTTGACACGTGGATAACATCTGGTCGTACACGTGTCACCATCTGGAGTATCTGTAGCTGAAACGTTACTTCCACTGTGCCCCTGCGACTGAGTTATCCACACAGGGAGTAGCTTAGTACGCAGGCTACTCTGGGCGCAACCTTAACATGACGAGCTGGTTAACCCGGGACATTGCAGCTCACACTACACATGGTGGTAGATATGCCACTTATCCTCTGTACTTAGACCATACAACAAGTGCTTGCCAAGTCTTCTCAAACACCTGGCGATGTGCTCTTTCGGCGACTTGCTGACCACCTGATCTCCTAACCTTAACACACGGCGATCATGTGCAATCTGGGCGATTACTGATCCATACCGGCGATGAGCGATTACTCATCCTCAAGCCGATGAGTGATTACTCATCCTCAAGCCGATAGGCGATTACTCACCTCAAGGCGATAGGCGATTACTCACCTCAAGGCGATAGGCGATTACTCACCTCAAGGCGATAGGCGATTACTCACCTTAAGGCGATAGGCGATTACCCATCTTCAAGGCGATAGGCGATTACCATTCTGAGTGATCGCCTCCCTGATTCGCCTGCTATCCTCTACCACGTGTTACTCTGTGAATGGTCCACGTGGTCAACTGCTGCTGATGTCATCGACTACCGATGACCGACCGGATCAATTCCAAACCAGAAGAAGAATAGTTGCTCGCCAGTAGGGTTGTGCATGAGGATGGTGTAAGAAAGCTAGTAAGCTGGTCAGTGATTGGTGACTCTCTTAACCCATTACGTGCATGGCACTGTGCGGGGAGATCGTGCATGCAGGATGCAGCGCCTGGCGATTGTGTTTACACCAACCACCTCTGGTGCTCTCGTGGGAGCATGCGACTCGCTTAGAGGGAAGAAACGCGCTAAGTTACTTCCCAAGGGAATAACTTAGGCGCACAGAGAAAAGCGCAAAGGCCCTTCAGGTATGACATGCGTACAGTTAAATCCTCCCTCGCCTATGAGCGATGTGAGGTCAGTTAGAGGCTGTCACTTGGAGTTAGAGGTCTCGTAAGCGGAGAGGTAGGTTCGTAGAGAACACCTCCCCCTCGAGTGAGAACTTCCAACGTGAAAGAAGGGTTCGCCCAGTGAAATCCTCCCTCGCCTATGAGCGATGTGAGGTCAGTTAGAGCCTGTCACTTGGAGTTAGAGGTCTTGTAAGCGGAGAGGTAGGTTCGTAGAGAACACCTCCCCTTCGAGTGAGAACTTCCAACGTGAAAGAAGGGTTCGCCCAGTGAAATCCTCCCTCGCCTATGAGCGATGTGAGGTCGGTTAGAACCTGTCAGTGGGGGTTAGAGGTCTCATAAGTAGGTAGGAAGATTCGTAAGGAACACCTCCTCTTCGGGTGAGAACTCCCAACTTGAAAGAAAGGTTCACCAGTGAAATCCTCCCTCGCCTATGAGCGATGTGAGGTCAGTTAGAACCTATCAGTGGGGGTTAGAGGTCTCGTAAGTAAGAAGGAAGATTCATAAGGAACACCTCCTCTTCAAGTGAGAACTCCCAACTTGAAATAAAGGTTCACCAGTGAAGTCCTCACCCTCGACTTCTTACAGTGAGGCTGAGGCGAAAGCAGAAAGTCCTCTCCCTCGACTTTGTACAGCGAGGCAGAGGCAAGAGAAAAAAGTCCTCACCTCGACTTCTTACAGCGAGGCTGAGGCCAGAGAAGAAGTCCTCACCCTCGACTTCTTACAGCGAGGCTGAGGCGAGAGGAAAAGACCTCACCCTCGACTTCTTACAGCGAGGCTGAGGCCAGAGAAAAAGACCTCACCCTCGACTTCTTACAGCGAGGCTGAGGCCAGAGAGAAGACCTCACCCTCGAGTTCTTACAGCGAGCCTGAGGCGAGAGAAAAAGACCTCACCCTCGACTTCTTACAGCGAGGCTGAGGCGAGAAAGAATAGTACTGTCCTCCTCAATATAGCACTCGAGGTCGACCCAACAGGAGGTCTTCCTTGATGAGTTAAGATCGATCGAGTTAAGGCTTTCCTTGGCTTGTCAGTCAAGGTCGACTTAGGAGGAATCTCCCATCTCCCAGTATAAGGAGGAGGTCTTCTGAAGCTTATCGGCAGGCAAGAGGGGTCATCGAGAAACACTCTTCCTCCCCACAACAAGGCATCATCTTTAACCCTCAGGCCCCCTATGCACTTAGCGCTGGAGTGACAAAGAAGTAAAGCAAAGTGTAACATCCCGCCAAATACTTTGGAATAATTATAAAATGAAATAAAGGTAAACAAATATATTGAAGTGAACATAATTATATATATGTAATGAAGTTTCTCCTCACAGGGAGTTTAATACATAATCGGTCAATTTTCCAAAACTTAAACAAAATACAGTAAAATAGAAAGACAGGTGATCTCCTAACAGAAAAAAGCGATCTCCTATCAGAAAACGGAAAAAGGGTGATCGCCTAACAGAAACAGAAACGGGCGATCTCCTTCCGGCGACCACTCACTGAGGAGCTCTACTACCTGCAACCTCGTCTGCTCCCGTGCAAAAATACACGATCATCACAAGTTTAAGAAAGCAATCACAATACCAGATAAAAGGGTAAGCTAGATATAAAAAAAAAACTTAAATATGAAAACTTTAAAATCAACATGACCAGCTTTTAAACACCCACATAAGTCCATCGCTTTCTCATTCATTTCACATAACCATCAAGTGTCTATCATATTCAATGTTCAATATTCCACTTTCTCACGTCAGAAATCCACTGACTCACAACAACATATAAACACATGACTCTACTTCCGGAAGACTCGTGCGTTGACTCAGACTCAGAGATCTGCACCCATCATACCACACCACTGTGAAATCCACACAGGGTCGCTGTGAAATCCACACAGTCATGCGCATACATAATCTCAATATCATCACTCTCCCGGTATGACAGGGTTAATTCATATAACAGGTCAAGTCAGTTATCTTTCAAACAGCTTACCCATACATATGAACCTCCTTCGACTCTCCACAACTGAATAACTTCATCTATGTGATTCCATTATATCAGCAGAGTCAGGATATCTCCTTCTAGACAAGTCCCTAGTCAATGCACATTACACACGATCTTACACGGTATTTTCTTTCCTGAAAATACTATGCCTTGATCCCACATTCACAACATTCAACACATCATACAACACTTAATGAACGATTCCAGTCACAGCAACATTCATTCCGCGGTTCAGATTTTCGAATATCACATGCATTTGACATTTAAAACTCAAACAGTTTCAAAACAACACAAAAACAGGGGAGTTCGAAAAACAACGCCAAAACCGGCGATCTCGTCCAAAAACAGGGGATTATGCAATAACAGTTGAAAACCGGCGACCACGTCGCCCCATCATCTCAATCATCTAATATAAGGTTTTCGTTGGAAATAAGGCTAGCTTCCCTTACCTGGACTTGCGCAAAACACCAAGAGCTACAAAACCCACCGAAGCTTAAAGATGCCTTAGCTCTGTTTTAGCGTCTGGTTTATAGAACTTGCAGAGAACCTCCCAGGTGCTCTAAGGGCAGTTGTAAGGACCTGTAAAATTGAATTGGAATAAAAGGGTATATTTTAAATGAATTCTAAGTATGTGTTTATTTAAAATAAAAAGGAAGGAAAGTGTAGTTTAGAAGACTATGAGATCGCCGGTCGCCTGCTACACATGAGCGCCAGGGCGCGAGAGGCATGCGGGCATCGCCAGGGCGCGAGGCATGTGGACGTGTCCAGGGCGCGAGAGGCATGCGGGCATCGCCAGGGCGCGAGGCATGTGGACGTGGCCAGGGCGCGAGAGTTATACGGTCGTCGCCAGGGATAGACATCGGTCGTCTCCCAGAGAGAGACATCGGTCGTCTTCCAGGGCGAGGGAGACATCGGTCGTCTTCCAGGGCGAGGGAGACATCGGTCGTTCGCCAGGATGAGTCAGCGGTAAAAAGTTATCGCGCGACGTCGAGTTTCACACAGAGTAAAGTGGGACCCAGGCTCCCAGCATGAAACGTCCTGCACGCGCGCCACGTAGACAAAAAGAGTGGTTCAGAATAGTGACATCAGAATGTTGGCATGCGCAAGAGACACTCGCGGTCGTACTGTTCAGGGCAGTGGTTGGCATGCAGAAGAGACAACAGTGGTCGTACTATTCAGGGCAGTGGTTGGCAGGCGCAAGAGACAACCGTGGCCGTACTGTTCAGAGAAACGTACACTCAGACTTCTCTACAGAGTGGGTGGTGGCAGCTGTTTTTGTGGACAAGCTGGTTTAAGATGCAAAAACCCACTTCTGAGAGAGGGGAACGTTGCAGTTGTTCAAGAGCGAAAGAGTGAGTTTACCTCCCTTCTCCTCCATTCTCTCCTTCGCACTGCGATTCTGGCACCTTCACACAAGAGTACGACGAGCGACGACCACCATTAGAGCACCTGGGAGGTTCTCTGCAAGTCCTTCAAACCAGACGCAAAAACAGAGCCAAGGCATTCTTTAAGCTTCGTTGGGTTTCGGAGCTCCTGGTGTTTTGCGCAAGTCCAGGTAAGGGAAGCTAGCTGTATTTTCAATAAAAGCCGTAGATTAGCTGTTTCTGAAGTGAGGGCGACGTGGTTGCCAGTTTCATTTTCATCTTCGTGATGCTCTGTTCTATGTGTTTGGGCGACGTGGTCGCCGGTTTTAAATACAGATTTCAAAATCCCCTGTTTTTGGACAAGATCTCCGGTTTTGGCGTTGTTTTGTGAACTCCCCTGTTTTTGGTGTTATTTTGAAAACTGTTTGAGATTTAGATGTGATATTCGAAAATATGAACCTTGGAATGAGTTTTGCTGTGATTGAGATCATTCATTTAAGTGTTATATGATGTGTTGAATGTTGTGAATGTGAGATCAAGGCATAGTATTTTCAGGAAAGAAAATACCGTGTAAGATCGTGTAGGATGTGCATTGACCGGTGATTCGTTATGATATCCTGACTCTCCTGATATAATGGAATCATATAGATGAAGTTAGTCGGGCGTTGAGAGTCGAAGGAGGTTCATACGTATGGGTGAGTTGTTTGAAAGAGAACGAGCTCGACCTGTTGTGTGGATTAACCCTGTCATGCTAGGATAGTGATGATATTGAGATTCATTTATACGCTTGTGAATGTGCGTGATTTCACGGCGACCCTGTGAATGTGTGTGATTTCACAGTGGGCAGTATGACAGGTGCAAATCTATGAGTCTAGTCAATGCATGAGTCTTCCGGAAGTAGTGTCAAGTGTCTTGTGTGCTGAGTCAGTGGTAGTCTGACGTGAGAAATGAGGGACCTTGAAATTGATAGACACTTGATGCAGTTTGTGAAATAGAATGACTCTGTGCAAATATTGTAAAGTGTGTGATTTCTTGGCGATCAGGTGAAGGGAATGAGAAACTTTATAGTTTTATGTGGGTATCTTGAATTTGTTTTATCCTGATTTTTATGTTCATATTTAAACCCTCTTTAAAATATATAGCTTACCCTGCGTGTTCTGCTCTATGGCTGTTTTTCTCTTAAAACTGTGATGATCGTGTAATTTTTACACGGGAGCAGATGATCTTCCAGGAAGTAGAGCTCCTTAGTGAGTGGTCGCCGGGGAAGAGATCGCCTGTTTCTATCTCTTGGTGGTGATCGCCGGATTTATGTCCTGATAGCAGATCGCCTGTTTAGGGGTCTTCTGTTAGGAGATCGCCGGTTTATGTATGGAGACCGCCGTTTTCGTTGTATTTGATTGATTTCGTTAAGTTTTGAAAAACATTTGACTGGTTATGTATTAAACTCCCTGTGAGGAGCAACTTCATTACTTATATATATAATTATGTTCTCTTCAACATTATTTGTTTACCTTTATTTTCATTATATACATATGAATAGTTTTTGGCGGGATGTTACAGCAGTCGTCGCTCGTCGCACTGGTGCTTGAGGATGCCTGAATCGTAGCGCGAAGGAGAGAAAGGAGGATGATGAAGGTGAACTCACTCTGTCACTCTTGAACCACTGCAACGTTCTTTACCTCCCCGAAGTGGGTTTTTGCATTTAAGCCTACTTGTCCGCGCATGCTGCTGCCACCACCCACTCTGCAGGAAAGCTTGAGTGTACGCTCCCCTGAACAGTACGACCACGAGTGTCTCTTGCGCATGCCAACCGCTTCCTTGAACAGTACGACCACGGGTGTCCCTGCACATGCCAACACTCTGATGTCACTATTCTGAACCACCCTTTTTGTCTACGTGGCGCGCGTGCAGGACGTTTCATGCTGGGAGCCTGGGTCCCACCTTATCCGTGTGAATCTCGACATCGCGCGACAACTTTCCACCGCTGACTCATCCTGGCGAACGACCGATGTCTCGCCCTGGAAGACGACCGATGTCTCTCTCGCCCCGGCGATGCCCGCATGTCTCTCGCGCCCTGGCGATGCCCGCATGTCTCTCGCGCCCCGGCGATGCCCGCATGTCTCTCGCGCCCCGGCGATGCCCGCATGCCTCTTGCGCCCCGGCGATGCCCGCATGTCTCTCGCGCCTTGGCGATGCCCGCATGCCTCGCGCCCTAGCGACAGGCGATTATGTACTAACCAGGCGATCTCATAGTCTTCTAAGCTACACTTTCCTTCCTTTTTATTTTAAACAAAAACATACTTAGAATTCATTTAAAATATATTCCTTTTATTCCAATTTAATTTTACAGGTCCTTACACAAAGCCTGAAGCTCGATGACTGATCGGTGGTGCACTAACATGCTAGTCGGTGGTCGGTGGTAACAGCATTGAGTAAGAAAGCTTTTCCAGGCAAGTTCTTGTGTGATAAGCCGAAGCATTTAGGCCTCGTTAAGTCGGTCATCCAGCATGAAGTTATGCATAAAGACTGTTAAAGAGCATGCTAGGGTAACAGTTAGTCGCGATCAAGTCAGAAGAGTTACAGTGAGATCGCGCTAAAGCCTAAGCTAGATTAACAGTTAGTCACATGCAGAGAGTTAAAGAGGGAGAGAGACAAGTAGCTGAAGCAAATAGATTTCATTCATATTGAAGTCAACACAGAGAGCCTTTACAGCTAAAAGATTTATACATAAGTCATGCGGCAGGCAAAGAAATTACAGAAAAGAAGAAGTTGCAAGGGGAGAAGCTCAAGGAGGAGGAATGATCTTGCCATTGACCACTTAGTCTCTTCGCTGAGAACGAGTTCACAGCTCGAGACTGGGGGGCTTGTGATCCGGTCGGTCATCGGTAGTCGATGACGTCAGTAGAAGATGACCACGTGGACCATTCACAGGGTGACACGTGGTAGAAGATAGCTAGTGAATCAGAGAGGAGATCACTCAGAACGGTGATCGGTGGTCAGTTGCTAAAGTGACCACCACCAGCAGATAAGTGCCTAGATGAGCGCCTGACAGCAGATCGCAAGAAGTAATGAAGCATCGGGGAGAAGGGTGATTAACACCTCTTTGTCGAGAAAAAAGTCCTCTATTCGAGCAGAGAGCTCACCAATGAAGTCCGCAGAGGGTTAAGAGACGTGGGTGATGACAAGGTGGTGAGATGTCCCTTCAGCGCGCTACTCATGTCCTTACGCGCAGAGCCACATAGGTCGCCCGAGCCAATGACTTAGTCTCTTCGCTGAAACAAGTTAACAGCTTGAGACTGGGGGGCTTGTGTACCGACCAGTCCTCGGACACCGAGAACAGGTAGTAAAGGGCGAACCACGTCAGCTGGGTCCCACAGCATGAGCCAAAGCCACGTGGAGTGGACCCCGCAGGCAGCTTGGATTAGAGGATGATCAGCCACCGGTGTGTCCCCTCAGAGAAGGGTGATCAGTCATCGGTGTGTCCCCTCAGAGAAGGTTGATAGTCATCGGTGTGTCCCCTCAGAGAAGGGTGATCAGTCATCGGTGTGTCCCCTCAGAGAAGGTTGATCAGTCATCGGTGTGTCCCCTCAGAGAAGGTTGATCAGTCATCGGTGTGACCCCTCAAAGAAGGGTGATCAGTCATCTGTGTGACCCCTCAAAGAAGGGTGATCATTCATCGGTGTGTTCCCATAGAGAAGGGTGATTAGTCATCAGCATGTTCCCACAGAGAAGGTTATTAGTCATCAGGGTGACGATCACCAGAAAGGGCTGATTTGTCCTCGTCACTCCGCAGGGTGATCAGTCCTCGGCAACAGAGTGTGACGAGGTGACATCGGTCTTGGGTGATTTGGACAACACAACCAGAACAGCTAAGATTGGTTCCCAGAGTGAGCCAATGACCAGTTAAATACCCAGAGGTAGGGAGAGGCCTGAATCACGAAGAGCCTATGCGGGTAGCAGGGAGAGCACAGTTAGGTGCAGAGTCCTGAGGGTCGAGTACTCATCAGAACTAGGGTTTCGCAGTGAAGCTACATGCATGGCACGTGAACAGTGAAGGCACTCCCAAAACAGGTGGCCCCAGAGATTAGGTTCACAAGGAGGCATCCAGGTGGTCACCCTTTTAAAGTTTGCACTCCAGAGAAGGAAACCTTATGTGCTAGATTACCCTAAGATTGGGTGATAGCGGCGCAGGGGTATTCCAGTAAACCCTAAATATGGTTAGCAGCGCAGTAAACCCTAATTAGGGCTAGCGGCGCAGTAAACCCTAGATTATATAAGGGACAGTAAAATACTTCACAAAGGTACGCAGTTTCTAGACCTAAACACAGAGAGACTCAATACACTTGGTGTTACTTGCCCCCTATTGACTTGAGCGTCGGAGTGCAAACGGCCTCTAGGGCGCCCCTTTCTCTTTTGCAGGTGCAGATTGTTTCGCAAGAATCAAGCACGTATCAACGTGAGGAAGGAGGCGCGTGAGTGTAGTGGAGTCAACTGACAGGCGAGTCAACCGGCAAGAACAGGAAGTTTCAATAAGTGAATATTACGGTATAAAAACTTCAAATGGCGATGGATTTTGACATAGAAGTCCGGTCAAGACGCGTCAAAAATGAAAGTGGCTCGAAACAGGGCGTGGCGTATCTGCATGTTTTGTGCCGATTCGTCAGTAGTTTGGGCTTTGGAGAAACTTCATTTAGTGAATATTAAGGTATACAAACTTCAAATGGCGATAGATTTTGACACAGAAGTTCGATCAAGACGCCTAAAAAATGAAAGCAGCTCAAAATGGGGGGTGGCGTATCTGCATATTTTGTGCCGATTCGTCAGTAGTTTGGGGTTTGGGGAAACTTCATTTAGTGAATATTAGGGTATAGAAACTTCAAATGGCGATAGATTTTGACAGAGACGTCCGATCAAGACGCCTCAAAAAGGAAAGTGGCTCGAAACGGTGTGTGGCGTATCTACATGTTTTGTGCCGATTCGTCAGTAGTTTGTGGTTTGGGGAAACATCATTTAGTGAATATTAGGGTATACAAACTTCAAATGGGGATAGATTTTGACAGAGAAGTTCGATCAAGACGCCTCAAAAATGAAAGTGGCTCGAAACGGAGCGTGGCGTATCTGCATGTTTTGTGCCGATTATTCAGTAGTTTCAGGTTTGGGGAAACATCATTTAGTGATTATTAGGGTATACACAATTCAGATGGCGATAGATTTTGACAGAGAAGTCCGATCAAGACGCCTCAAAACTGAAAGTGGCTCGAAACGGGGCGTGGCGTATCTGTATGTTTTGTGCCGATTCTTCAGTAGTTTGGGGTTTGGGGAAACTTCATTTAGTGAATTTTAGGGTATAGAAACTTCAAATGACGATAGATTTTGACAGAGAAGTCCTATCAACACGCCTAAAAAATGAAAGTGGCCTGAAATGGGTCGTAGTGTATCTGCATGTTTTGAGCCGATTCGTCAGTCGTTTGGGGTTTGTGGAAACTTCATTTAGTGAATATTAGGGTATACAAACATCAAATGCCGATATATTTTGACAGAGAAGTCCGATCAATATGCCTTCAAAATGAAAGTGGCTCGAAACGGGGTATGGCGTATCTGCATGTTTTGTGCCGATTCGTCAGTAGTGTGGGGTTTGGGGAAACATCATTCAGTCAATATTAGGGTATACAAACTTCAAATGACTATAGTTTTTGACAGAGAAGTCCTATCAAGACGCCTTAAAAATGAAAGTGGCTCGAAACGGGACGTGGCGTATCTGCATGTTTTGTGCCAATTCGTCATTAGTTTTGGGTTTGGGGAAACTTCATTTAGTGAATATTAGTGTATACAAACTTCAAATGGCGATTGATTTTGACAGAGAAGTTCGATCGAGACGCCTGAAAAATGAAAGTGGCTCGAAACGGATCGTGGCGTATTTGCATGTTTTGTGCTGATTCGTTAGTAGTTTAGGGTTTCGGGAAACTTCATTTAGTGAATATTAGGGTATACAAAGTTCAGATGGCGATAGATTTTGACAGAGTGGTCCGATCAAGACGCCTAAAAAATGAAAGTGACTCGACACGGGGCGTGGCATATCTGTATGTTTTGTGCCGATTCGTCAGTAGTTTGGGGTTTGTGGAAACTTCATTTAGTGAATATTAGGGTATACAAACCTCAAATGGCGATATATTTTGATAGAGAAGTTCGATCAAGATGCCTAAAAAATGAAAGTTGCTCGAAACAGGGCGTTGCGTATAAGCATGTTTTGTGTCTATTCATTAGTAGTTTGGGTTTTGGGAAACTTCATTTAATGAATATTGATGTATACAAACTTCAAATGGCGATAGATTTTGACTGAGAAGTCCGGTGAAGACGCCTCAAAAATGAAACTGGCTCGAAACAGGGCGTCGCGTATCTGCATGTTTTGTGCCAATTCGTCAGTGGTTTGGGGTTGGGGGAAACTTCATTTATTGAATATTAGGGTATACAAACTTTAAATGGTGATAGATATTGACAGAGAAGTCTGATCAAGACGCCTTAAAAAGGAAAGTGGCTCGAAACGGGGCGTGGCGTATCTGCATGTATTGTGCCGATTGGTCAGTAGTTTGGGGTTTGGGGAAACTTCATTTAGTCAATATTAGGGTATACAAACTTCAAATGGCGATAGATTTTGATAGAGAAGTCAGATCAAAACGTCTGAAAAATGAAAGTGGCTTGTAACGGGGCGTGGCGTATCTGCATATTTTGTTCCGATTCGTCAGTAGTTTGTGGTTTGGAGAAACTCCATTAAGTGAATATTAGGGTATACAAACTTCATATGGGTATAGATTTTAACAGAGAAGTCCGATCAAGCGCCTCGAAAA
Source organism: Phaseolus lunatus (assembly GCA_013389735.1). Lineage (NCBI taxonomy): Eukaryota > Viridiplantae > Streptophyta > Magnoliopsida > Fabales > Fabaceae > Phaseolus > Phaseolus lunatus. The sequence goes on from CM023860.1 coordinate 26,872,033, forward strand.
TGAAAGTGGCTCGAAACGGGGCGTGGCGTATTTGCATGTTTTGTGCCAGTTCGTCAGTAGTTTGGGTTTGGGAAAGTTCATTTAGTGAATATTAGGGTATACAAACTTCAAATGGCGATAGATTTTGACAGAGAAGTTCGATTAAGACGCCTAAAAAAGGAAAGTGGCTCGAAACGGGGCGTGGTGTATCTGCATGTTTTGTGCCGATTCGTCAGTAGTTTGTGGTTTGGGGAAAGTTCATTTAGTGAATATTAGGGTATACAAACTTCAAATGGCGATAGATTTTGACCTAAAAGTCGGATCGAGACACCTCAAAAATGAAAGTGGGTCGAAACGGGGCGTGGCCTATCTGTATGTTTTGTGCCGATTCGTCAGTAGTTTGGGGTTTCGGGAGACTTCATTTAATGAATATTAGGGTATACAAACTTCAAATGGCGATAGATTTTGACAGCAAAGTACGATCAAGACGCCATAAAAATGAAAGTGGCTCGAAGCGGGCGGTGGTGTATCTGCATATTTTGTGCCGATTCATCAGTAGTTTGGGTTTGGGAAACATCATTTATTGAATATTAGGGTATACAAACTTCAAATGGTGATAGATTTTGACAGAGACATCCGATCAAGACGCCTCAAAAAGGAAAGTGGCTCGAAACGGGGCGTGGCGTATCTGCATGTTTTGTGCCGATTCATTAGTGGTTTGGGGTTTGGGGAAACTTCATTTAGTGAATATTAGGGTATAGAAACTTCTAATGGCGATAGATTTTGACAGAGAAGTCCGATCAAGACGCCTCAAAAATGAAAGTGGCTCGAAACGGGGCGCGGCATATCTGTATGTTTTGTGCCAATTCGTCAGTAGTTTGGGGTTTGCGAAAACTTCATTTAGTGAATTTTAGGGTATAGAAACTTCAAATGACGATAGATTTTGACAGAGAAGTCCTATCAAGACGCCTCAAAAAGGAAAGTGGCTCGAAACGGGGCGTGACGTATCAGTATGTTTTGTGCCGATTCGTCAGTAGTTTGGGGTTTGGGGAAACTTCGTTTAGTGAATATTAGGGTATACAAACTTCAAATGGCGATAGATTTTGATAGAGAAGTTCGATCAAGACGCCTAAAAAATGAAAGTGGCTCGAAACGGAGCGTGGCGTATCTGCATGTTTTGTGCCGATTCGTTAGTAGTTTGGGGCTTCGGGAAACTTCATTTAGTGACTATTAGGGTATACAAAGTTCAAATGGCAATAGAGTTTGACAGAGTGGTCCGATCAAGATGCCTAAAAAATGAAAGTGGCTCGAAACGGGGCGTGGCATATCTGTATGTTTTGTGTCGATTCGTCAGTAGTTTGGGGTTAGTGGAAACTTCATTTAGTGAATATTTTGGTATACAAACTACAAATGGTGATATATTTTGACAGAGAAGTCCGATCAAGATGCATAAAAAATGAAAGTTGCTAGAAACGGGGCGTGGCGTATCAGCATTTTTTGTGTCGATTCATTAGTAGTTTGGGTTTTGGGAAACTTCATTTAGTGAATATTGATGTATACAAACGTCAAATGGCGATAGATTTTGACAGAGAAGTCCGGTCAAGACGCCTCAAAAATGAAACTGGCTCGAAACGGGGCATAGCGTATCTGCATGTTTTCTGTCGATTCGTCAGTAGTTTGGGGTTTGGGGAAACTTCATTTAGTGAATATTAGGGTATATAAACTTTAAATGGTGATAGATATTGACAGAGAAGTCCGATCAAGACGCCTCAAAAATCAAAGTGGCTCAAAACGGGGCGTGGCGTATCTGCATGTTTTGTGCCGGTTCGTCAGTAGTTTGGGTTTGGGAAACTTCATTTAGTGAATATTAGGGTATACAAACTTCAAATGGCGATAGATTTTGAGAGAGAAGTCTGAACAAGACGCCTAAAAAATGAAAGTGGCTCGAAACGGGGCGAGGCGTATCTGCATCTTTTGCACCGATTCATCAGTGGTTTGGGGATTGGGGAAACTTCACTTAGTGAATATTAGGGTATACAAAATTAAAATGGCGATAGATTTTGACAGAGAAGTCCGATCAAGATGCCTCAAAAATTAAAGTGGCTCGGAACGAGGCATGTCGTATCTGCATCTTTATTGTTGATTCGTCAGTAGTTTGGGGTTTGGGGAAACTTCATTTAGTGAATATTAGGGTATACAAACTTTAAATGGCGATAGATTTTTACAGAGAAGTCCGATCAAGACGCCTCAAAAATGAAAGGGGCTCGTAACGGGGCGTGGTGTATCTGCATGTTTTGTGCCGAATTGTCGGTAGTTGGGAGTTTGGGGAAACTTCGTTTAGTGAATATTAGGGCATAAAAACTTCAAATAGCGATAGATTTTGACAGAGAAGTCTGATCCAGACGCCTCAAAAATGAAAGTGGCTCGAAACGGGGCATGGCGTTTCTGCATGCTTTGTGTCGATTCTTCAGTAGTTTGGGGTTTGCGGGAACTTCATTTAGTCAAAATTAGGGTATACAAACTTCAAATGGCGATAGATATTTACATAGAAGTCCGATCAAGCGCCTCAAAAGCGAAAGTGGCTCGAAACGGGGCGTGGCATATCTGCATGTTTTGTACCGATTCGTTAGTAGTTTGGGGTTTGGGGAAACTTGATTTACCTAATAATACGGTATTTAAACTTCAAATGGCGATAGATTTGGACATAGAAGTCTGATCAAGCGCCTAACAAGTGAAAGTGGCTCGAAACTGATGGAGAGAGGCCAAGCTCACCCCACCATGAAAGCCAAGGGCCAAGACTAGATCGTCTAGAACCACATGGAAAGCGTCTAGCACAAGACAAGGGGGAGCTACATGAGGAGCGTCTAGGAGGGAGCCTAGACCGTCTAGGACCTCTCACAAGGTCCATGGCCAAGCACATTCACACCCAAATGAGTCAAGCCACGGATGGGAGGGAGAAGACCTTGTACATGCTACTTGGAGGCCCATTAGGGGTAGCTTAGTAGATTAGTGTAGTGTAGAAAGCAAAACTTGCTCACTTAGGGGTGTGCTATCAAAAAGGTGCCCTTAGCAATAGAAGGAGGGGTGTGCTAGCAAATAGGTGCCTTTAGCAAAAGAAGGAGGGGTGTACTATCAAATGTTGCATTTTTTGACCTATCTTCTAGAATATTAGGATGATGGTGTGGTTTGACTAAAGTCAATACCCTAGGCAGCCCCCACTTTTTGTATTTCCATCCCTACCCTTTAAGCTTGCTCACCAAGGCTCCTAAATTTATAAATAAGGAGGCCTACCTCATGTATTTTCAAGATTAATATGAGTAAAGTTATGCTGCCAAATTTGTGCCAAGCTTTGCTCTCTCCTAGTTTCTAGGAATTGATCTTCATCTCCTTCACCTCACCAAGGGTTGGCCGAACCTCCCTACTCCCATACACATCATGCACCTTCAAGATCACCATCACTCCTAGGAGGGTCTTGCTCATTTCAACCATTGCTTCTGCACCATCTTCAACATCCAAGGAGAGCTCAACATGTGAAGGCCATCAGAAATGGGGCGTGGCATATCTGCTTGTTTTGTGCCGATTCATCAGTAGTTTGGGGTTTGGGGAAACTTGATTTACCCAAAAATACGGTATTTAAACTTCAAATGGCGATAGATTTGGATAGAGAAGTCCGATCAAGATGCCTAAAAAATGAAATTGGCTTGAAACTGGGCGTGGTGTATCTGCATGTTTTGTGCCAATTCGTCAATAGTTTGGGGTTCGGGGAAACTTCATTTAGTGAATATTAAAGTATACAAACTTCATATGGCGATAGATTTTGACAGAGAAGTCCGATCAAGACACTTCAAAAATGAAAGTGGCTAGAAACGGGGTGTGGCATTTCTGCATGTTTTGTGCCGATTCATCAGTAGTTTTGATGGCCTTCACATGTTGAGCTCTCCTTGGATGTTGGAGAGTGTGCGGAAGCAATGGTTGAAATGAGCAAGACCCTCCTCGGAGTGATGGTGATCTTGAAGGTGCATGATGTGTATGGGAGTAGGGAGGTTCGGCCAACCCTTGGTGAGGTGAAGGAGATGAAGATCAATTCCTAGAAACTAGGAGAGAGCAAAGCTTGGCACAAATTTGGCAGCTTAACTTTACTCATATTAATCTTGAAAATACATAAGGTAGGCCTCCTTATTTATAGATTTAGGAGCCTTGGTGAGCAAGCTTAAAGGGTAGGGATGGAAATACAAAAAGTGGGGCTGCCTAGGGTATTGACTTTAGTCAAACCACACCATCATCCTGATATTCTAGAAGATAGGTAAAAAATGCAACATTTGATAGTACACCCCTCCTTCTTTTGCTAAAGGCACCTATTTGCTAGCACACCCCTCCTTCTATTGCTAAGGGCACCTTTTTGATAGCACACCCCTAAGTGAGCAAGTTTTGCTTTCTACACTACACTAATCTACTAAGCTACCCCTAATGGGCCTCCAAGTAGCATGTACAAGGTCTTCTCCCTCCCATCCGTGGCTTGACTTATTTGGGCGTGAATGTGCTTGGCCATGGACCTTGTGAGAGGTCCTAGACGGTCTAGGCTCCCTCCTAGATGCTCCTCATGTATCTCCCCCTTGTCTTATGCTAGACACTCTCCATGTGGTTCTAGACGGTCTAGTCTTGGCCCTTGGCTTTCATGGTGGGGTGAGCTTGGCCTCTCTCCATCATCCCCTCCCCCTGTGAAAGGATTTGTCCTCAAATCCAAGTCTTCATTGGTACCTACAAATGGAGATAGGTCAATTACATTAAATGTGTTATGCACTCCATATTCAAGAGGTAGGTCCAACTTGTATGCGTTGTTGTTGACTCTCTTGAGGACTTGAAAGGGTCCATCTCCTCGAGGACTTAGTTTGGACTTCCTTTGAGTGGGAAATCTATCTTTTCGAAGATGAAGCCAAACTAAGTCTCCTTCCTCAAAAATCATTTCTTTCTTCCCCTTATTGTGGTATTTGGCATACTTCTCATTTTGTTGTTGTATTTGAAGTTTAACCTTCTCATGAATTTTCTTAACAAAATCGGCCTTGATTGCTCCTTCCTTATGCACAAAATCTTGTGGGTTAGGAAGGGGTAACAAGTCCATAGGTGTGAGAGGATTAAATCCATATACTACTTCAAAAGGAGAAGCATTAGTAGTCTTCTGGACTACTCTATTATAAGCAAACTCAACGTGGGGAAGGTGCTCATCCCAAGACTTGTGGTTTCCCTTCATGATAGCCCTAAGCATAGTTCCTAGAGATCTATTGACTACTTCGGTTTGACCATCCGTTTGAGGATGACAAGAAGTGGAAAATTGTAGTCTTGTTCCAAGTTTACTCCAAAGAGTTTTCCAAAAGTGGCTTATAAACTTGGGATCTCTATCGGACACTATACTTCTAGGTATACCATGGAGTCTCACCACTTCTCTAAAAAAGAGCCTAGAAATATTTTGAGCATCATCTACCTTGTGGCATGGAATAAAATGGGACATTTTGCTAAAACGGTCCACTACCACAAAGATAGAGTCATGGCCTCTTGCAGTCCTAGGGAGTCCTAAAATGAAATCCATGCTAATGTCTTCCCAAGGAGCATTTGCAATTGGCAAGGGAGTGTAGAGTCCATGAGGCATTGCTCTAGATTTTGCTTTCAAACATGCTATGCATCTAGAAGAATGTCTTTGGAAATCTTTCCTCATGTGTGGCCAACAAAATTTTACTTTCAAAATGTCTAGAGTCTTATCAACTCCAAAATGGCCCATGAGTCCCCCCTCATGTGATTCTTTGACAAGGAGTTTTCTATGTGTGCCTTGGGGAATGCAAAGTTTTCCTTCTTTAAAAAGATATCCCTCGGACACATAGTAACCTCCTTGCGCTCTATGTTGACATTGGGCATAGATGGATGAAAATTCTTGATCATCTTGATAAAGCTCTCTTATGTGATTAAATCCAAGAATTTGAGCACCCAATTTTGAAAAGAGTGTGTGCCGTCTTGAAAGAGCATCGGCCACTATATTGGTGCTTCCTTTCTTGTACTTGATTACATAAGGAAATTGTTCAAGAAATTCCATCCATTTAGCATGTCTCTTGTTGAGCTTGTGTTGGCCCTTTAGATATTTTAAAGACTCGTGATCACTATGGATTACAAATTCTTTGGTCACAAGGTAGTGTTCCCAAGTCTTTAGGGCTCTCACAAGAGCATAAAGCTCTTTGTCATAGGTGGGGTAATTGAGGGTGGCACCATGGAGTTTTCCACTAAAATATGCAATGGGGTGACCACCTTGCAATAATACCGCACCTATGCCTACTCCCGATGCGTCACATTCTATCTCAAAAGTTTTTGAAAAATTTGGGAGAGCTAGAATTGGTGCATTGGTGAGTTGAGCTTTTAGCCTTTGGAAGGCTTGCTCGTGCTTATCATTCCAACAAAATGCAACATTCTTTTTCACAAGTTCATTAAAAGGAGAAGCTAGACTTGAAAAATTAGGCACAAACCTTCTATAAAAGCTAGCTAACCCATGGAAACTTCTTACATCACTTACATTTTGTGGAGTGGGCCACTCTTAGATGGCTTTGATTTTCTCGGGGTCAACATGCACCCCCTTTTGGTTGACTATGAAACCTAAAAACACTACACTATCTACACAAAAAGTGCATTTATCTATATTGGCAAACAAACTATTTTTCCTAAGCACTAAAAGAACCTCCCTTAGGTGACTTAGGTGGGACTCTAGGCTTTGACTATATACTAAGATATCATCAAAATAGACTACTACATACTTACCTATGAAATCCCTAAAGACATGATTCATGAGCCTCATGAAAGTGCTAGATGCATTAGTGAGTCCAAAAGGCATCACTAACCACTCATATAGTCCAAATTTGGTCTTAAAAGCAGTTTTCCACTCATCACCTTCTTTAATTCTAATTTGGTCATATCCACTTTTAAGGTCAATTTTGGAAAACATGGTGGACCCATGCAATTCATCAAGCATGTCATCTAGCCTTGGGATTGGATGCCTATACTTGATGGTGATGTTGTTGATTGCTCTGCAATCACAACACATGCGCCATTTTCCATCTTTTTTGGGCACCAACAAGACAGGTACAGCACAAGGGCTTAGGCTCTTTTGAACCCAACCCTTCTCCAACAAGTCTTGAACTTGTGACTCTATCTCCTTGGTCTCCTCGGGGTTAGTTCTATAGGCGGGCCTATTTGGTAGGCTTGCCCCCGAAATCAAGTCAATTTGGTGTTCTATACCTCTAATGGGAGGGAGTCCATTAGGCCCCTCATTAGAGAATACATCATCAAATTCACTTAAAAGTTTTTCTACTTTAGGAGGTAGACTCATAAGTTTACTACTTGTGGCAGTGCATGCAAGTGTTCCTTTACAAAAGACAAGGCTTGGTTGTTCAACAAGAAGTAAATTTTCCAAGATGTTTTCAAAAGGCTTCTCTTGTTGAGCAACCTTGGGGGAAGGAACACTCTTCTCCCCCTCCTTCCTATCCCTAAGGACTTTTTCCTTTTCAAGCTCTCTTTTCTTTTTCTTTTCCTCATCCCTCTTTTCTTTCATTTGTATTTGGTCTTTCACCACTTGGGAATGTGGTAAAGGACTAAATACAAACTTTTTATGCTTATGGGTGAAGGAAATCTCATTAGTAAGACCATCATGCAAGGTTTTTTTATCAAATTGCCATGGTCTTCCTAAGAGTATATGGCAAGCTTCCACAGGCACTACATTACATAAAACCTTGTCTTTGTAGTTCCCTATGGAAAACTTGATTTCCACTTGCTTATCTACACTTAGTTCCCCATTCTCATTTATCCATTGCAACTTGTATGGCTTAGGATGAGGAACTACTTGTAGATTGAGCTTTTAAACCATTCTTGAGCTACAACAATTGCAGCTTGATCCACTATCCACAATGAGAGAATATATATTTTCTAAAACTTTACATCTTGTGTGAAAGATGTTCTCTCTTTGTGTCTCCATGGATGCACTAGGATGATTGTTGAGGGTTCTCCTAATCATTAGCAATTCTCCCTCTAATGGATCTACCCTCTCATCCTCTCCCCCTTCCTCTCTTTCACTTGGCTCATCCTCGCCACTAGGTACTCATCTACACCTTTCAAAAACAAAGTCCTTTGGTTTGGGCATTGTGCTTGCACATGCCCTCTTCCATGGCACTTAAAGCACTTAACGTCCCTAGCTCGGATGGGTGGGGTGGAGGCATCTTTGGCTAAGGGTTTGGTAGTTTCCCTAGGTTTTTCTTTTGATGTACTACCCTCCCCTCTATATTCTCTCTTGGGATAGAAGTTAGAGTAGGATCCAACCTTTAGACTTGAAGTTTTGCGCAAATTTTGTTGCTCAACTTTAATGCAAAGTTGGAACAAGTCATTCAAGTCTTGGTATGGAAGGAGTTCTACTCTATCCCTTATCTCAAGTGAGAGGCCATTAAGGAACCTAGCTATGGTGATATGCTCCTCTTCTTTAATGAAGGCTCTCATCATGTAGAGCTCCATTTTTTGTCTATACTCCTCAACACTCATATTGTTTTGCCTGAGTCTTTGAAGTTTGTCCATCAACTCCCTATGGTAGTATGAGGGTATGTGGTGACGTCTTAGGGCTCCCCTAAGGTCGTTCCAATATTCAATTGGAGGTTCCCTATGAAGACGTCTTTCTCTTTCGAGAGAGGTCCACCAATACATGGTGTTCCCTTGGAAGCTAAGGGTGGCTAGAGGTACCTTGTGTTCTTCACTCACCCTATGGCAAGCAAAGAGTTGCTCTACTTTCATCTCCCAATCTAGGTAGGTTTCTACACTCTCCTTACCATGGAAATGAGGTAGGTCTACTCTAACCTCCCTTGGGCCCTCTTGCTCCCTTTGCCTATTTCTTCTAGGGAGTGGTTGGTAGTAGTCATACATTCTAAGGCTTGTGATCTGGTCGGTCATTGTTAGTCAATGACGTCAGCAACAGATGACCACGTGGACCAATCATAGGGTGCCACGTGGAACGAGATAGCAGGAGAATCAGGGAGGAGATCCCTCAGGAAGGCGATCGGTGGTCAGTTGCCCAGTGGCCGCCACCCCCAGAGCGTTTCCTAGATGAGCGCCTGGAAATAGGGTGTAACATCCCGCCAAATACTTTGGAATAATTATAAAACGAAATAAAGGTAAACAAATATTTTGAAGTGAACATAATTATATATATGTAATGAAGTTTTCTCCTCACAGGGAGTTTAATACATAATCGGTCAAATTTTCCAAAAACTTAAACTCAAATAAAATACAGTAAAATAGCAAGGCAGGCGATCTCCTATCAGAGGACAGCTAAAGGGTGATCGCCTAACAGAAGTAGAACCAGGCGATCTCCTTCCGGCGACCACTCACTGAGGAGCTCTGCTTCCTGCAACATCATCTGCTCCCGTGTAAATTATACACGATCATCACAGGTTCAAGAAAGAGCCAAACACAACACCAACAGAAACACCACAGGGTAAGCTAGACATTTGAAAAAGAGTTTAGATATTATACGTTAAAATCAAGATGAAACAAATTAAAGACACACACGTAAACCATCAACTAAAACACATATTGCACAATTCCTCAAAGGTCGTTAAACTCACAAAATTCATCAAGTGTCTACCAATACAATGTTTCTCATTTCACACGTCAGACTTCCACTGACTCATCACACAAGACGCTTGACACTACTTCCGGAAGACTCGTGCGTTGAACTTAGCATCCAGAGACATGCACCTGTCATACTGCCCCACTGTGAAATCACACACATTCACAGGGTCACCGTGAAATCACACACATTCACAAGCGTATAAATGAATCTCAATATCTTCACTCTCCTAGTATGACAGGGTTAATTCATATAACAGGCCGAGCTCGTTCTTTTTCACACGACTCACCCATTCCTATGAACCTCCTTCGACTCTCACCAACTGAGTAACTTCCTCTATGTGATTCCATTATCTCAGTAGAGTCAGGATCGCCTCATTCACAGGATACTTACAGATCAATACACTCCATAACCAAATCTCAACACGGTATTTCCTTTCCTGAAAATACTATGTCTTGATCCCACATTCACGACATTCCACACATCATACCACTCAAATGAATGATCCAAATCACAGCAACAGTCATTTCAAAGGTTCAGATTTTCGAATATCACATGTATTTCACATTTAAATCTCAAACAGCTTCAAACAACACCAAAAACAGGGGAGTTCGAAAAACAACGCCAAAACCGGCGATCTCGTTCAAAAACAGAGGATTATACAATAACAGTTGAAAAACCGGCGACCATGTCGCCCCCATCATCTCAATCATGAATATAAGGATTTTCGTTGGAAATAAGGCTAGCTTCCCTTACCTGGACTTGCGCAAAACACCAAGAGTTCCAAGACCCACCGAGCTTAAAGGATGCCTTAGCTCTGTTTTAGCGTCTGGTTCGTAGAACTTGCAGAGAATCTCCCAGGTGCTCCAAGGGCAGTCGTCGCTCGTCGCACTGGTGCTTGAGGATGCCTGAATCGCAGCGCGAAGGAGAGAAAAGGAGGGATGAAGATGCAGACACTCGTTCACTCTTGAGCCACTGTAACGTTCTTTGCCTTCCCGTAGTGGGTTTTTGAATCCAAGCCTACCTGTTCACGTATGCTGCTGTTGCCACCCCTTCTGCAGGAAAGCCTGAGTGTACGTTTTTCACTGAACAGTACAACCACGTTTGTCTCTTGTGCCTGCCAACCACTGCCCTGAACAGTACGACCACTGTTGTCTCTTGCGCATGCCAACCACTGCCCTGAACAGTACGACCGCGAGTGTCTCTTGCGCATGCCAACTTTCTGATGTCACTATTCTGAACCACCCTTTTTGTCTACGTGGCGCGCGTGTAGGACGTTTCATGCTGGGAGTCTGGGTCCCACTATATCTGTGTGAAGCTCGACATCGCGCAACAACTTTCCACCGCTGACTCATCTTGGCGAACGACCGATGTCACTCTCTGGGAGACGACCGATGTCTCTCTCTGGGAGACGACCGATGTCTCTCCCTGGCAACGCCCGCATGCCTCTCGCGCCCCGACGACGCCCGCATGCCCCTCGCGCCCCAGCGTTGCCCGCATGCCTCGCGCCCCGGCGTTGCCCGCATGCCTCTCGCGCCCTGGCGATGCCCGCATGCCTCTCGCGCCCCGACGACGCCCGCATACCTCTCGCGCCCCAGCATTGCCCGCATGCCTCGCGCCCCGGCGTTGCCCGCATGCCTCTCGCGCCCTGGCGATGCCCGCATGCCTCTCGCGCCCCGACGACGCCCGCATGCCTCTCGCGCCCTGGCGATCATGTGTAGTAGGCGACCAGCGATTATGTTCTAACCAGGCGATCTTATAGTCTTCTAAGCTACACTTTCCTTCCTTTTTATTTCAAATGAAAACATACTTAGAATTCATTTAAAATATACCCTTTTATTCCAATTTAATTTTACAGGTCCTTACATAGGGCGCGTGAAGTGACGAAGCATCGGTCGGTCGACGGAGTAATAAGGCATCGCACGGACGTCGGTGGAAAGTAATGAGACACCGCACGGACGTCGGTGGAAAGTTATGAGGCACCGCACGGACGTCGGTGGAAAGTCATGAGGCACCGCACGGACGTCGGTGGAAGGTCATGAGGCACCGCACGAACGTCGATGGAAGGTCATGAGGCCCCACACGGACGTCGGTGGAAGGACATGAGGAACCGCACGGACGTCGGTGGAAGATCATGAGCCACCGCACGGTCATCGGTGGATAGTAATGGGGCACCGCTCGGTCGTTGGTGCATGTAGAGAGAGATCGGTCATCGATGTTCTTACCAACACGCGTTAAGATGGGACCCAGGTTCCCAGCGAGAGCGTTACGCATGCACCTCGCATGATGCCAGAATGGAAGAAAAGCTGCTCGCCGGTGGGGTTGTGCATGAGGATGGCGTAAGGGAGCTAATTAAGCTGGACAGTGATCAGTGTTTCTCTTAGCCCATTACATGCATAGCACCGCGCGATGAGGCCATGCAGGCAGGATGCGCCTGGCGTGTGCACTCAGAACATCCACGCCAGGGGCTCTCCTGGGAGCATGCACTCAGTCAGAGAGAAGAAAGGCGCTAAGTTACTCCGCCAGAGGATAACTTAGTCGCACAGAGAAAGCCCAAGAGCCCTTCAGGTGTGATACATGAACGGTCAGATGCCAGTTGCATGCCTCCACGTGTCACCATCTGAGAGAGAGGCGCGGCCCAAGTATAAAGGTACACCACCTCATGTAAGGTAGACACAGAATTACACTTCTTACAGTTTTGACAGTTACACACAGTTTTCTCTAAGTCACTGTGGGAGCATTTCTACACGTTGCACACTGATAACAGAGGGTGGATTTGAGCACACACGAGTCTCACAGAGAGATTCAGTGATAGTTTTTGGTGTTCCTGTTGCCTGACTTGAGCATCGGAGTGCACACGGCCGCTAGAGGCGCCGTCTGTGTTGTTTTGCAGGCATCGTCGAGAGTCCCGAAGGAGGTTCTTGGAGCGTTCTTGCAGAACACGCAGTTGCAGAAGGCTAGACGAAGGAGTGACGAGGCACATACTCCACGTTCAAGTCCGCGGCAGGATCAGCTTCCCTCCCCTAGAGACTCTTGGACTTGTGAATGAGTTGCATGAGTTTGAGATTTTTTGATTTTTGTGACTTCTCTTCTTGGGCTTTAGTCAACTCATTAATTTTAGACTCATTCTCCAATTTTCTAAAAGAAATCATTTGCACGGCTTGTGAAACTTCTTCCAAAAGAGTTTTCATAGATTTTAATTAATTTTCAATAGGCTTTGGAGAATGAGAAGAAGAAGACATGACTAAAGCTTTGTGTGTAGAAGTATTTTACCTTGAGAAAATTTAGGGAAGTCAAAGAAGGTAGTCTTCCAGGTAAGGGAGGTGAGTCACAATGGACTACTTAAATACCAAGCCTTGCCTTAGCCAAAGACTATTCCTCAATGTCTTCACACAAAGTTTTCTCTTAGTAAACCACTTAAAACACAATTAAGTTGAAGAAATCCTTTTTTTTTTTTATCCAAGAAAACAATGCAAACTAGCTAAATAACCAAGCAAAAAAATTAACAAACTTAAACAAGACAAGACAATTAGCAAACGTAATTAATTAAGCAAGGAAAACAATTAAAAACAATTAACACATGCTAAATCAATTAAAGTCTACACTAGTCGGTCCTAGGTGAGGCTTCTTGGACACTTGGAGCCCTTGAAGATACACTCACTGTCTAATCACGTAATTAAAGAAGTAATTAACAAGGTTAAGTTGCAAAGAAGATTAAGAAAACCCCCTTTGTTGATCCTTGTTTTGCTATTGGCACTCCCTTGGTTGTCTTTTCTTTGTTGGGCCCTCCAAGTATTTGTGGTGTTTTTGGGTAATATTTGTTTGCTGCCCTTGCTTTGGCTCCTCTTAGAATTAGGAAATTAATTCTCCAATCCAGCACCTATCACACAAGCTAGACCTCACTCAAGTTAAATTTCTACTCAAATAGGCACCAATTGAGAAACAATTCCAGCACCAAATTTAGAGGCCAAAGGATTAAAGCAAGAAACAAATTAATTAGAAAAACAGTACCGCCAAATGGAGTTAAAATTTGTGACAACTAGAAAGAGTTCCAAAGAAATATAAAACAAGCAAATAAAGGTTCTCAGAAAGGTAGGCACACAAAGTGAATCCTAAGAATAGCACTAGAATAGATTTAAAAAAAACAAAAACAGCACCACTGAAAATCTGTTGTGCCCAGAAAACGTGACTTTCCCCACTTTATACTGAGCTGTCCTTTAAAGATTTTCCTCTGAAAAATTAATATGCAAATATTTCAAGATCTCAAAAAAATTCTGGGACAGATTTCACCCAAAACGCATCAGCCATTTTTTTTTAATGAATTTTGCAAAATCAGTGTTCAGTTATGCCGGCTGGAGCGCCCAGATTTGCACACTGTTTTAAAAATATTTTTCATTTTTTTTCTATTTCTTTTTTTGACCTGATTATTTTTTTGTCTTTTCAATAACACCTCAATCTTGCATATTCCAGAGAATCAAAATTTTTCTATGTAGCAAAAATAATTTTTCTAAGCAAAAACAGCCAGCATAGATTGATGCAAAACAGGGGATTCTGGGTAAAATGGAAAAAACAGCAAGATATACCAAAAGACACAAAGGAAAAGATGTGAATGAATTTGTGTAGAACTAAAACACAAATATGAACTCAACCCAAAAATAAAAAGGCACCAAAAGCTCAAAAACCCAGCAGATTCAAATCAAACTTTTAGACCCAAAATCAAGAAACAAATAAGCCAAACAAAGTACTACTTATGATTTTATGACATTTTGGAGAAACATGACTTAGACAACATATATAGATTCAAAAATTAAAGACTCAAAGAGCATAAAATGAACCAAAATAAAAATTGCAATAAAGACTCAAAACCTAAAAGAAAAACAGCAACACAAAGGTGTATGGAATCCTACAAAAAATTGCACAAAGATTGTTCAAGAACAAATGAACAAGATGCACCAATTGGAAAATTCCAAACAGCACACCAATTCAAATTAAAAATTAAAAAACAGCAAGACTAGTATGGAAAACAAAGATGAACAACAAGGATTACAGAAGAACTCAAAATTAAAAAGGACCAAGAACTATTCATCTTTGAAGAACCCCATGCTCATGATACCAAATGATGGCCTTCACATGTTGAGCTCTCCTAGGATGTTGAAGATGGTGCGGAAGCAATGGTTGAAATGAGCAACACCCTCCTAGGAGTGATGGTGATCTTGAAGGTGCATGATGTGTATGGGATTAGGGAGGTTCGGCCAACCCTTGGTGAGGTGAAGGAGATGAAGATCAATTCCTAGAAACTAGGAGAGAGCAAAGCTTGGCACAAATTTGGCAGCATAACTTTACTCATATTAATCTTGAAAATACATGAGGTAGGCCTCTTTATTTATAGATTTAGGAGCCTTGGTTAGCAAGCTTAAAGGGTAGGGATGGAAATACAAAAAGTGGGGCTGCCTAGGGTATTGACTTTAGTCAAACCACACCACCATCCTAATATTCTAGAAGATAGGTAAAAAATGCAACATTTGATAGTACACCCCTCTCTACTAAGCTACCCCTAATGGGCCTCCAAGTAGCATGTACAAGGTCTTCTCCCTCCCATCCGTGGCTTGACTTATTTGGGCATGAATGTGCTTGGCCATGGACCTTGTGAGAGGTCCTAGACGGTCTAGGCTCCCTCCTAGACGCTCCTCATGTAGCTCCCCCTTGTCTTGTGCTAGACGCTCTCCATGTGGTTCTAGACGGTCTAGTCTTGGCCCTTGGCTTTCATGGTGGGGTGAGCTTGGCCTCTCTCCATCAAAAAGCCTGGTGGAACTCGCACCACGCATCCTTGTCGAGCCCTAGTTTCTTGTTAGTCTTCGGAGGCGGCTTCAGCTTGTTTGCCACCTCGGGAATGGTGATCAACTCTTTAAGGTCTACTCTGAAGCTGTGTCTGGTAGGCTTGGTCTGAGGCTTCTTTGGCTCATATGGCGCCGATTTAGCCTTCTTTCCCGTTGTGGCCTCATGCACCCTGATGGGCTGAGTACGACCTATCGTACAAGCTTTGGTCAGGTCGACCCTCGCGCACTTCTCTGTTACCTCTTCTTCTACACTGATGTGGGCAACAGCTCGGAAGTGAATCTCACTGAACGTCTTTGGCCAACATCTGATCAGGGAATCACTGAAGGGTCCTAGTAAGGATCCCTTCCCAAACGCGTGCACCATCATAGCCTCGTTCTTGGTGTGCAGTTTCACCACAAGCGCCCCAAACCGATTTAGGAAATCCTTCAATGGTTCTCCCTGGTATTGCTTCACATCGAAAAGATCGAAGGAAACTGGAGGGGGAGCCTAGTTGACGATGAACTGCTCCTTGAATAGCATCAAGAACTCATCAAACAATGTGATGTGTCCATCGGGGAGACTAATGAACTAGTCAAGCGTCGTTCCTGAAAATGCTCCCATAAACAACTTATAGTGCATGGCATTGGTTCCTCCCGAGATCATCATCTGTGTGTGGAAGGCTGTGATGTAGGCCTCTGGATCTTCGACACCTGTAAAGGTGATTTTTGGGATCATGAATGTTGCTGGGATCACTGTCTCCATGATCATCTGGGAGAAGGGCATGGGACGTGCCCTAATCGGGATGGGTGCACCTATCTCTCTAGTCGCGCGCTCTCCCATTCCCCTTCTCAGCTAATCGTTGGCCCTGCACAATTCTTCATTGGTTGCCAATGATGCATCCAGTTTGGCCCTGAACTGATCCTGTTTGAGGGTTTGTTCAGCATGAACCTCAGCCATAACCCTCTCCTGGTCAGCCCTAGACGCTGTAAACACCTGTTGAAAGTTGCGGATAGTATCCATGAGTTGCTGCATGGTTACGTGATCGCGTTCCTCCCTTCCAACAATGCCTTGCCTAGTATTCCTTATGTCGCCTGGTAGCTCTGATCACAACTGTGGATGGGACCTTGTTTTATCGGGCCCCACGGTAGGTGCCAAATGTTCTTGCCGGTTGACTCAGCCACCGTTGACTTCAAAGGCAGGTGGTGGCTCCTCCTATCACGGGTGTGCTGGCTCCATTGAAACAGAGGGGCCCTACCTTTTAACTGCACTTCGACGATCAAGTTAGTACAGGACTCAGAAACAATGAGTAAGTAAGATAGTTCAAGCTTAGACCTGTGTACCTTTCTTATGTGTACTGACCAGACATCGGTCATTAGCATTAGACGTCCGACATCGGTGTGGGCCATGTAAGCGGGCCCCAGATATAATAATAAGATATCATCCAGAATAGGAAAGACCTAAATTCACGAGAGAATTTATGCATGTGGTGCGTATAGCTTGATCAGGGGCTGGCACGAGTAAGTATTCCCTGGAGGTGCTAAGGCCCATGAGGGTAAGGGTTTCCAGGGAAGGCAGCATGCATGGCAGGTGAATACTTATGGCACCTACAGAACAGATGGCCCCGCAACGCTGGTGCATGAGTTGGTACCCTGGCTGCCATACTGTTAAGATTTCGCACTCCAGAAGAGGAAAGTTCAATACGGGGGCTGCACAAAGCTTGTGCACCACGTACAGGACTTCTCATTGGTAACCCTAATTCCACTGAAGGAAAGATCTTCGTGAGACAGAAGGGTTGACCTACATACAATCTATAAAAAGGAGGGTAAGAACCCTAGAAAGGTACACAGTTGTAAGCTTGAACTATCTTACTCATTTTTTTTAGCCCAGTAGTGACTTGATCATTGGAGTGTAGTTAACAAGTAGGGCCCGTCTGTTTCAACGGAGCCAGGACGGTAACCACCCATGATAGGAGGAGCCACCACCTGCCTTTCAAGTCAATGGTGGTTGAGTCAACCAGCGAGAACACTTCTTCTTCCACTCTTCTTCTTCCATTCTTCTTCCTCCAATCTTCTTCTTCAATTCTTTTTCTTCCAATCTTCTTCTTCCATTCTTCTTCCTGCATTCTTTTTCTTCCATTCTCCTTCTTCCAATCTTCTTCTTCCAATCTTCTTCTTCCATTCTTCTTCTTCCAATATTCTTCTTCCATTCTTCTTCTTCCAATCTTCTTCTTCCATTCTTCTTCTTCCAATCTTCTACTTCCATTCTTCTTCTTGCCTTCTTCTTCTTCCAATCTTCTTCTTCCACTCTTCTTCTTCCATTCTTCTTCTTCCACTCTTCTTCTTACAATCCTCTTCTTCTATTCTTCTTCTTCCATTCTTTTTCTTCTATTCTTCTTCCACTCTTCTTCTTTGTTTTATCTTCTTCCTTTCTTCTTCTTTCATTCTTCTTCTTCCAATCTTCTTCCCATTCTTCTTCTTCCAATCTTCTTCTTCCAATTTTCTTATTCCAATCTTCTTCTTCCATTCTTCAACTTCCATTCCTCTTCTTCCTTTCTTCTTCTTCCTTTCTTCTTCTTCCATTCTTCTTGTTCCTTTCTTCTTGTTCCTTTCTTCTTCTTTCATTCTTCTTCTACCAATCTTGTTCTTCCATTCTTCTTCTTCCATTCTTATTCTTCCATTCTTCTTTTTCCTTTCTTGTTCTACCATTCTTCTTCTTCCATTCTTCTTCTTCCTTTCTTCTTCTTCCATTCTTATTCTTCCATTCTTCGTCTTCCTTTCTTCTTCTACTATCCTTCTTCTTCCATTCTTCTTGTTCCAATCTTCTTCTTCCGTTCTTCAACTTCCATTATTGTTCTTCCTTTGTTTTTCTTCCATTCTTCTTCTTCCCTTCTTCTTCCTTTCTTATTTTTCCTTTCCTCTTCTTCCATTCCTCTTCTTCTATTCTTCATCTTCCATTTCTATTCATCCATTCTTCTTCTTCTATTCTTCTTCTTCCATGCTTCTTCTTCCAATCTTCTTCTTCCATTCTTGTTCTTCCAATGTTCTTCTTCCATTGATCTTCTTTCCATTGTTCTTCTTCCAATATTCTTCTTCCAATCTTCTTCTTCCAATATTTTTCTTCCATTCTGCTTCTTCCATTCTTCTTCTTCCATTGCTCTTCGTCTATTCCTCTTCTTCCATTCTTCTTCTTTTTGCATTCTACTTCTTCCATTCTTTTTCTTCCATTCTTCTTCTTCTTCCATTCTTCTTCTTCCTTCTTTCTTTTTCTATCCTTCTTCTTCCATACTTCTTCATCCTTTCTTCTTCTTCCATATTTCTTCTTCCATTCTTCTTCTATCACTCTACATCTTCCATTCTTCTTCTTCCATTGCTCTTCTCCCATTATTCTACCTCCAATCTTCTTCTTCCATTCTTCTTCTTCAATTCTTCTTCCTCTTCCTCTTTTTTTTCTTCCCTTCTTCTTCTTCTTCTTCCATCTTTCTTGTTCCTTTCTTCTTTGTCCACTCTTCTTCTTCCTTTCTTCTTCTATGATTGTTCTTATTCCTTTCTTCTTCTATGATTCTTCTTATTCCTTTCTTCTTCTATGATTCTTCTTATTCCTTTCTTCTTCTATGATTCTTCTTATTCCTTTTTTCTTCTTCCATTCCTCTTCTTCCATTCTTCTTCTTCCAATTTTTTTCTTCCATTCTTCTTCTTTTATTCTTCTTCTTCCAATCTTCTTCTTCGATTCTTCTTCTTGCAATCTTCTTCTTCCATTGTTCTTCTTCCATTGTTCCTCTTCCAATCTTGTTCTTCCATTCTTCTTCTTCCATTCCTCTTCTTCCATTCTTCTCCTTCCATTTTTCTTCTTCCATTCTTCTTCTTTTATTCTTCTTCTTCCAATCTTCTTCTTCGATTGTTCTTCTTCCAATCTTCTTCTTCGATTGTTCTTCTTCCAATCTTCTTCTTCCATTGTTTTTCTTCCATTGGTTTTCTTCCAATATTCTTCTTCCATTCTTATTCTTCCAATCTTCTTCTTCCATTCTTTTTCTTCCATTCTGCTTCTTCCATTCCTCTTCATCTATTCCTCTTCTTCCATTCTTCTTCTTTTTGCATTCTACTTCTTCCATTCTTCTTCTTCCTTTCTTCTTTTTCTATCCTTCTTCTTCCATACTTCTTCATCCTTTTTCTTCTTCCATATTTCTTCTTCCATTCTTCCTCTATCATTCTTCATCTTCCATTCTTCTTCTTCCATTGCTCTTCTTCCATTATTCTGCCTCCAATCTTCTTCTTCCATTCTTCTTCTTCAATTCTGCTTCCTCTATTGTTTTTCTTCCTTTTTTCTTCTTCCCTTCTTCTTCTTCCATTATTTTTGTTCCTTTCTTCTTATTCCTTTCTTCTTTGTCCACTCTTCTTCTTCCATTCTTCTTCTTCCTTTCTTCTTCTTCCTTTCTTCTTCTATGATTCTTCTTATTCCTTTCTTCTTCTATGATTCTTCTTATTCCTTTCTTCTTCTATGATTCTTCTTATTCCTTTCTTCTTCTATGATTCTTCTTATTCCTTTCTTCTTCTATGATTCTTCTTATTCCTTTCTTCTTCTTCCATTCTTCTTCTTTTATTCTTCTTCTTCCAATATTCTTCTTCGATTCTTCTTCTTCCAATCTTCTTCTTCAATGTTCCTCTTCCATTGTTCTTCTTCCAATCATCTTCTTCCAATCTTCTTCTTCCATTCTTCTTCTTCCATTCCTCTTCTTCCATTCTTCTTCTTCCATTTTTGTTCTTCCATTCTTCTTTTATTCTTCTTCTTCCAATCTTCTTCTTCCAATCTTCCTCTTTCATTGTTCTTCTTCCATTGTTCATCTCCCAATATTCTTCTTCCATTCTTCTTCTTCCAATCTTCTTCCATTCTTCTTCTTCCATTCTTCTTCTTCCATTCCTCTTCGTCTATTCCTCTTCTTCCATTCTTCTTCTTTTTGCATTCTACTTCTTCTTCCATTCTTCTTCTTCCTTTCTTCTTTTTCTATCCTTCTTCTTCCATACTTCTTCATCCTTTCTTCTTCTTCCATTCTTCTTCTATCATTCTTCATCTTCCATTCTTCTTCTTCCATTCCTCTTCTTCCATTATTCTACCTCCAATCTTCTTCTTCCATTCTTCTTCTTCAATTCTTTTTCCTCTATTTTTTTTCTTCCTTTCCTCTTTTTCCCTTCTTCTTCTTCCATTATTCTTCTTCCTTTTTCTTGTTCCTTTCTTCTTTGTCCTCTCTTCTTCTTCCTTTCTTCTTCTATGATTCTTCTTATTCCTTTTCTTCTTCTTCCATTCTTCTTCTTCCATTCCTCTTGTTCCATTCTTCTTCTTCCATTTTTCTTCTTCCATTCTTCTTCTTTTATTCTTCTTCTTCCAATCTTTTTCTTTGATTCTTCTTCTTCCAATCTTCTGCTTCGATTCTTCTTCTTCCAATCTTCTTCTTCCATTGTTCTTCTTCCATTGTTCTTTTTCCAATCTTCTTCCATTTCCCTTCTTCCATTCTTTTTCTTCCATTTCCCTTCTTCCATTCTTCTTCTTCCATTCCTTTTCTTCTATTCCTTTTCTTCCATTCTTCTTCTTCCCTTCTTCTTCCTTTCTTATTTTTCCTTTCCTCTTCTTCCATTCCTCTTCTTCTATTCTTCATCTTCCATTTCTATTCATCCATTCTTCTTCTTCTATTCTTCTTCTTCCATGCTTCTTCTTCCAATCTTCTTCTTCCATTCTTGTTCTTCCAATGTTCTTCTTCCATTGATCTTCTTTCCATTGTTCTTCTTCCAATATTCTTCTTCCAATCTTCTTCTTCCAATATTTTTCTTCCATTCTGCTTCTTCCATTCTTCTTCTTCCATTGCTCTTCGTCTATTCCTCTTCTTCCATTCTTCTTCTTTTTGCATTCTACTTCTTCCATTCTTTTTCTTCCATTCTTCTTCTTCTTCCATTCTTCTTCTTCCTTCTTTCTTTTTCTATCCTTCTTCTTCCATACTTCTTCATCCTTTCTTCTTCTTCCATATTTCTTCTTCCATTCTTCTTCTATCACTCTACATCTTCCATTCTTCTTCTTCCATTGCTCTTCTCCCATTATTCTACCTCCAATCTTCTTCTTCCATTCTTCTTCTTCAATTCTTCTTCCTCTATTGTTTTTCTTCTTCCCTTCTTCTTCTTCCATTATTCTTGTTCCTTTCTTCTTTGTCCACTCTTCTTCTTCCTTTCTTCTATGATTGTTCTTATTCCTTTCTTCTTCTATGATTCTTCTTATTCCTTTCTTCTTCTATGATTCTTCTTATTCCTTTCTTCTTCTATGATTCTTCTTATTCCTTTTTTCTTCTTCCATTCCTCTTCTTCCATTCTTCTTCTTCCAATTTTTTTCTTCCATTCTTCTTCTTTTATTCTTCTTCTTCCAATCTTCTTCTTCGATTCTTCTTCTTGCAATCTTCTTCTTCCATTGTTCTTCTTCCATTGTTCCTCTTCCAATCTTGTTCTTCCATTCTTCTTCTTCCATTCCTCTTCTTCCATTCTTCTCCTTCCATTTTTCTTCTTCCATTCTTCTTCTTTTATTCTTCTTCTTCCAATCTTCTTCTTCGATTGTTCTTCTTCCAATCTTCTTCTTCGATTGTTCTTCTTCCAATCTTCTTCTTCCATTGTTTTTCTTCCATTGGTTTTCTTCCAATATTCTTCTTCCATTCTTATTCTTCCAATCTTCTTCTTCCATTCTTTTTCTTCCATTCTGCTTCTTCCATTCCTCTTCATCTATTCCTCTTCTTCCATTCTTCTTCTTTTTGCATTCTACTTCTTCCATTCTTCTTCTTCCTTTCTTCTTTTCTATCCTTCTTCTTCCATACTTCTTCATCCTTTCTTCTTCTTCCATATTTCTTCTTCCATTCTTCCTCTATCATTCTTCATCTTCCATTCTTCTTCTTCCATTGCTCTTCTTCCATTATTCTGCCTCCAATCTTCTTCTTCCATTCTTCTTCTTCAATTCTGCTTCCTCTATTGTTTTTCTTCCTTTTTTCTTCTTCCCTTCTTCTTCTTCCATTATTTTTGTTCCTTTCTTCTTATTCCTTTCTTCTTTGTCCACTCTTCTTCTTCCATTCTTCTTCTTCCTTTCTTCTTCTTCCTTTCTTCTTCTATGATTCTTCTTATTCCTTTCTTCTTCTATGATTCTTCTTATTCCTTTCTTCTTCTATGATTCTTCTTATTCCTTTCTTCTTCTATGATTCTTCTTATTCCTTTCTTCTTCTTCCATTCTTCTTCTTTTATTCTTCTTCTTCCAATATTCTTCTTCGATTCTTCTTCTTCCAATCTTCTTCTTCAATTGTTCCTCTTCCATTGTTCTTCTTCCAATCATCTTCTTCCAATCTTCTTCTTCCATTCTTCTTCTTCCATTCCTCTTCTTCCATTCTTCTTCTTCCATTTTTGTTCTTCCATTCTTCTTTTATTCTTCTTCTTCCAATCTTCTTCTTCCAATCTTCCTCTTTCATTGTTCTTCTTCCATTGTTCATCTCCCAATATTCTTCTTCCATTCTTCTTCTTCCAATCTTCTTCCATTCTTCTTCTTCCATTCTTCTTCTTCCATTCCTCTTCGTCTATTCCTCTTCTTCCATTCTTCTTCTTTTTGCATTCTACTTCTTCTTCCATTCTTCTTCTTCTTTCTTCTTTTTCTATCCTTCTTCTTCCATACTTCTTCATCCTTTCTTCTTCTTCCATTCTTCTTCTATCATTCTTCATCTTCCATTCTTCTTCTTCCATTCCTCTTCTTCCATTATTCTACCTCCAATCTTCTTCTTCCATTCTTCTTCTTCAATTCTTTTTCCTCTATTTTTTTCTTCCTTTCCTCTTTTTCCCTTCTTCTTCTTCCATTATTCTTCTTCCTTTCTTCTTGTTCCTTTCTTCTTTGTCCTCTCTTCTTCTTCCTTTCTTCTTCTATGATTCTTCTTATTCCTTTCTTCTTCTTCCATTCTTCTTCTTCCATTCCTCTTGTTCCATTCTTCTTCTTCCATTTTTCTTCTTCCATTCTTCTTCTTTTATTCTTCTTCTTCCAATCTTTTTCTTTGATTCTTCTTCTTCCAATCTTCTGCTTCGATTCTTCTTCTTCCAATCTTCTTCTTCCATTGTTCTTCTTCCATTGTTCTTTTTCCAATCTTCTTCCATTTCCCTTCTTCCATTCTTTTTCTTCCATTTCCCTTCTTCCATTCTTCTTCTTCCATTCCTTTTCTTCTATTCCTTTTCTTCCATTCTTCTTCTTCCATTCTTCTTCTTTTTGCATTCTTCTTCTTCCATCTTCCTCTTCCACTCTTCTTCTTCCATTCTTCTTCTTTCTTTCCTTTTTTTCCTTTCTTCTTCTTCCATTCTTCTTCTTTCTTTCCTCTTTTTCCTTTCTTCTTCTTCCATTCTTCTTCTTCCTTTCTTCTTCTTCCTTTCTTCTTCCATTCTTATTCTAGCATTCTTCTTCTTCCATTATTCTACTTCCAATCTTCTTCTTCTATTCTTCTTCTTCAATTCTTCTTCTTCCACTTTTCTTCTTCCATTCTTCTTCTTCCATTCTTCTTCTTCTATTCTTCTTCTCCCAGTCTTCTGCTTCCATTCTTCTCTTCCAATCTTCTTCTTCCATTATTCTTCTTCCATTCTTCTTCTTCCGTTCTTCTTGTTCTATTCTTTTTCTTCCTTTCTTCTTCTTCCATTCTTCTTGATCCAATCTTCTTCTTCCATTCTTCTTATCTCATTCTTCTTCTTCCATTCTTCTTATTTCATTCTTCTTGATGGAAGAGGGCCAAGCACAACCTTCCATGAAAGGCAAGAGCCAAGTCAAGAGCGTCTAAGACCAAGCTAGGAGCGTCTAAGACAAGCTAGGAGCATCTAGGACGAGAAGGCCAAGCTAGAAGCGTCTAGGACAAGAAGACTTGGATCAAAGCTATGAATGGGAGAGTGGCATACTAGCACATATTCCGTGAAGGCCCATCAAATGTAGTTTAGCTTTAATTGGGGTGTAAATAGCATAGCCATGTGGACAAATGTTTATTTTTCTGCACATTAGAATTAAGGAGAAGTTAACCTTCCCACTATTCTAGAAAGCCCATGGAGGGGGTGAACTTACAAACTAGACACACCCCTCCCCATGTGCTCACACTTTCCATGTGGCCCATGTGCTTCACATTTACATTTCATTTGGCTAGCATTAGGGTTGCATTATGGTCCTCCTTAGCCTATAAAAGGAGGAGCCTACACCTTGTATTTTCAAGATTAAATAGAGTATTGTTATGCTGCCCAAATTGTGCCATACACTACTCCTTGCCTAACACTTAGGTTTTAGTCTTCAATTCATCACTACCAAAGGGGCTGGCCAAACCTCCCCATTTCCTCACTCTTCATGCACCTTCAAGGCACCCATGCTTCCTAGGAAGGCCTTGCTCACCTCCTCCATAAGCTTCCGCATCCATCATCACCAAGGAACACCAAAATCCAAAGAAGAGCTCATAGGAATGCTATCATTTGGTATCTATTTTCGTCTTGAGGCTATTTTCGTAGCACCTTTTAGCCTCCTTTTGGTCTGACTTAATGGTTACCACCTTCCCCTCCATCGATGGCAACTTCATCTTCATGTGCCTCGTAGACACTACGGCCCCCAACCGGTTCAGGGCCGGTCTGCCCAGAAGTATATTGTAGGCAGAGGGAGCGTTCACCACAAGGTACCTGATGTTCTCTGTGCGGGACGCCATTCCGTCGGTGAACGTGGTCCTCAACTCTATGTATCCCCGCACTTCTACCTGATCTCCTGCGAACCCATATAAACAACCGACGTAGGGTCGCAACTGATCAGGGGACAGCTGTAGTTTGTTGAAGGTCGACCAGAACATCACATCGGCCGAGCTCCCCTGATCGACCAGCACCCGGTGCACCTTACGCGCGGCGGTGACTACTGAAATAACCACCGGATCGTTGTCATGTGGAACAACATCTCGGCGATCGGCTTTTGTAAAGACGAGGTCAATGTCCGGAAAGTGATCTTCCTCGCAGGCCTCTACTGCCATCACTGAACGTGCATACTTCTTTCATTGTGAAGAGGTGCATCCTCCTCCTGAAAACCCACCTGATATAGTGTGGATCTCCCCATGAATGGGCACTTCATGCCCCTGGTCTGCCCTTGGCGCAGCAACTGTCTCACCTTCCGACGCCTCCTTCAGATAGTCATTCAAAAACCCACTCTTTACCAACTCATCCAGTTGATGAGCCAGAGCCAGGCAATTTCGAACGGGGTGCCCAAAAGCCTGATGGAACTCGCACCATGCATTTTTATTGGGCCCCAACCTCTTGTCACTCTGCGGGGGCACCTTCAATCTTTCTGCCACATTAGGAATGGCAATCAATTCCTTCAACTCCACCACGAATTCATGCCTAGGGGCCATGTCATCTTTGCTTCGCGCCCTAGGCTGTGGTTTTCAGGGCTCATAGGGCTTCTGTTTCCCTTGAGCTTTTTTCTTCGTGGTCGCCTCATGTACCCTCAGCGGTTGAGGCCGGCTAGGCGCTCGGGGCCTTAACGAAACTGCACTTTCTCTCTTCTCACTGAGCTCCCCCTCAGCGACAATGTGGGCCACAGCACGCCGTTTTATGTCGCTGAAGGTTTTGGGGCGGCTGCGTATTAGGGACTCGCTGAAAGGCCCTGGCAATACGCCCTTCCTGAAGGCGTGCACCACCATGTCTTCATCCTTGGTGTGCAGCCTCACCACCATCGCCCCAAACCTATTAAGGTAATCTTTGAGGGACTCCCTCTGATGCTGCCTTACATCAAAAAGATCGTAAGACACTGGTGGGGGGGCCCTATTGACAAGATATTGTTCCCTGAACAGCGCGGAGAACAGAGCGAAAGATGTGATATGTCCTTCTGGCAAACTCACGAACCATTCTAGCGCAGTTCCTGTCAGTGTGGCCATAAAGAGTTTACAGTGCACTGCGTCGGACCCTCCTGACAACATCATCTGCGTGTGAAAGGCAGTGAGATGCGTTTCAGGATCTTCCTTCCCAGTGAACACGGTTTTGGGTCCTACAAAGGTAGCTGGAACCACCGTGTTCATGATTGCTTGGGAGAAAGGCATGGGAAAGGCCCTTGGAGGCACTGGTGGGGCTCGATCATCTTCCCCACGATTTCCAGCTTGTTGTATGTGCTGCAAATTCAAGCGCAGCTCCTCATTTGCTCGGTGTAACTCTTCGTTTCTGGCCTGTGAGGCGGCCAGGTCTTCCTGCATACGCGCTTGATGCGCTTGAGACTCCGCCACCGTTTCTTGGAGGGCGCGCATCGTTTCCATCAGCTGTTGCATGGTAACGCTGTCGCCTCCATTCGGTGGAACAGATCCGTGTCTTGTATTCCTCATCTTCTGTGGTTTTTTCTCTCACTCTCGTGTATGGGACCTTGTTTTACTCCGGCCCCACGGTGGGCGCCAAATATTCTTGCCGGTTGACCCGCCTGTCGGTTGACTCACGACACTCACACGCCTCCTTCCTCACGTTGATATGTGCTTGGTTCTCTCGAAGCAATCTGCACCTGCAAAAGAGAAAGGGGGCGCCCTAGAGGCCGTTTGCACTCCGACGCTCAAGTCAGTATAGGGCAAGGACACCAAGTGTATAAGTTTCTCTCTGTGTTTAGGTCTAGAAACTGCGTACCTTTGTGAAGTATTTTACTGTCCCTTATATAGCCTAGGGTTCACAGCACCGCTAACCCTAATTAGGGTTCACTGCGCTACTAGCCATATTTAGGGTTTACTGGAATACCCTTGCGCCGCTATCACCCAATCTTAGGGTAATCTAGCACATAAGGCTTCCTTCTCTGGAGTGCAAACTCTCACAGGGTGACCACCTGGGTGCCTCCTTGTGCACCTAGTCTCTGGGGCCACCTGTTCTGGGAGCGCCTTCACTGTTCACGTGCCATGCATGTAGCTTCATTGGGAAAACCCTAGCTCTAGTGAGTACTCGTCCCCTCAGGACTCTACACCCAACTGTGCTCTCCCTGCTACCCGCATAGGCACTTCGTGATACAGGCCTCTCCCTAACTCTGGGTGTTTAACTGGTCATTGGCCCACTCTGGGAACCAATCTTAGCTGTTCTGTTTACGCTGTTCAAATCACCCAAGGCCGATGTCACCTCGCCATTCTCTGTTGCCGAGGACTCCTCGTCCTGCTGAGTGACGATGACACCTCCGCCCATCCTGGTGCTGACGACTACTCACCCGTCTCTATAGGCTGATGACTCATCACCCCTCTCTGTAGGCTGATGACTCGTCACCCCTCTCTGTAGGCTGATGACTCGTCACCCCTCTCTGTAGGCTGATGACTCATCACCCCTCTCTATGGGCTGATGACTCGTCACCCTTCTCTGTACCATACCCTCTGTGGGGTCTATTCCACGTGGCTTTTACTCATGCTGTGGGACCCAGCTGATGTCCGAGGACTGGTCAGTACACTTTGTAAATCCCATCTTGCTGAGTGATCCATTGTTCAACTCTTGAGTTGACTTGACCAGCTCAGAAGTTTCATCTTCAAGATTAACTTCAAAATAGAGTAGAAATTTAGATATCAAAACAGCATAGGGATAGTGATAATCAACCAACCTCATGGCTTTTTGCATGTGCTCTTTGATTATGTGAATCCAATTGAGCTTGATTTTCTTGGTGATGCAGAAGATGTAAACCAGATCTTCTTCAGTTAAAACAGAATGGTTACTTCCCCTTGGAGTTAGAATCCATGTCACAATGAGAGCAAGTAACCTCTCATCAAGTTTCAACCCTCCAACTGAGCATGCACTCACTTGAGATTGATTCTTCTTCAAGCAGCTTCTGTAGAACTGGATTTTGTTAAAATCCTCCACCACACCAAGATTTCCTTTGCTGATTCGTAGACCAGAGTATTTGAGTCCAGCAACAGCAGCCCAAACTTCATGGGTTATCTCCATGTCCACACCTTTCACATAAGAAACTATATTGTTTCCCTCAAACTTCAAATTGGTGTAGAAGACCCTCACCAAATCTGGATATATGTTTCCCTTCATCTCCAGGAACCTTCTAAGAAATTGATCCTTGAGTAGCTTTCTCACATTGTCCAGCTTTTGAATTTTCAGCCAATCAAAGCTCACAACCTTGGGGTTGTTTATCTTCTTGAGACTTGTCTCATATCTATACTTTTCAATGAGATCCTTATCTCCAGAAAACCATCCTTCCAACCTTCCTCCAGACCTTACAGCCCTGGTTTTGATTCTTTTGGAAGTGGGAGGAGTTGATTCTGTAGTGGCCAGACCTCGGTTGTCGAGAACAGATAGTAAAGGGTGAACCACGTCAGCTGGGTCCCACAGCATGGACCAAAGCCACGTGGAATGGACCTCGCAGGCAGCTTAGATTAGCGAGTGATCGGTCATCGGTGTGCCTCCTCGGGGAGGGGTGATCAGTCATCAGTAGAAGAGATAAAAGGTTACCTTTGGATGATCAGAAAAGCGTCGCAAAGGTTGGAGATTGAAGAAGTCGAAGGGTCTCACAGAGAAATGCTTTGAATGGCTGAAGGCGAAGAAGAAGGAATGAAACAGCGTTAGTGCCAGAGTGTGCGCTCCTGTAGACCGCCAGAAGACGATTTCTTAGTCTTTTCGCTGGACTAGTCACAGCTCGAGACTGGAGGGCTTGTGATCCGGTCGGTCATCGGTAGTCGATGACGTCAGCAACGGTTGACCACGTGGACCATTCACGGGGTGACACGTGGTAGAGGATAGCAGGTGAATCAGGGAGGCGATCACTCAGAATGGTGATCGGTGGTCGGTGGCTAAGGGACCACCACCCGCAGATCAGTGTCAGGTGAGCTCCTGGAAGCAGAGCGCGAGAAGTAAAGAAGCACTGATCAATCATCGGGGGTTTCCTGTTAACACACAGTTAAGCTGGGACCCAGGCTCCCAGCGAGAGCGTTACGCAAGAAGCACAGATCAGTGATCGCCTATCGCCGTGTGTGAGGATGAATAATCGCCTATTGCCGTGTGTGAAGACCGATAATCGCCTAGATTGCACATGATCGCCGTGGGTGGAGATTAGGAGATCGGGTGGTCATCAAGTCACCGAAAGGAGCACATCGCCGGGTATTTGAGAAGACTTGTGTGAGTCGTGATACCCAGTGGTAACCAGCTCTTCATGTTAAGGTTGCGCCCACAGTAGCCTGTGCACTAAGCTACTCCCTGTGTGGATAACTTAGTCGCAGGAGCAAAGTGGAAGTAACGTTTCAGCTACAGGTACTCCAGGTGGTGACACGTGTATGACCAGATGTTATCCACGTGTCAAGAGGAATAACCGTCAGGAGAGAGAAAGACTCAGGTATATATACGAAATTCTGAACAGAATTAAGGGGAGGATTGATTTTTGGTTGTGATTCACTTGTACACGGTTCCAAGTCTTCTTTGAAGTTCTTTGTTGATTCAATCACTGACTTGAGCGTCGGAGCGCAACCGGCCGCAGAGGCGCCATACTGTTCTTTCAGGTTTCTTGGAGGATTTTCAGGTGGAGGTCATTGGTGTGCTTGGCGTGAAGCTGGTGAGGACGAGGTTCGAGAAGGAGAAGCTCTAGCGCTTTGGTCAAGAGTCTAGATCAGATTCCATGGCAGCAGAGATGAGAAAATAGAGGATAGCACTTCTTCACAGATTTTCTCAAGAGATGGTGCAAGAGATATTGCAAGAGATGTTGCAATTGGTTGTTCATCTACACCTGATTTTATAGCCATACGAAAAACAATTTGAGTTTAATTTCATTTAATGGGTACCTGATTTTCAGAGAGAGAAAGTTGTTCTGCACAGTAAATGTCAGAATAAAAACTGAAAAACACATGGTCTTCACATGTGATCTTTGACTAGTCATAAAGGCTCTTGAATTTCCAAGATTTTGGAATATTTTCCTTTATGAATGTTGTAACCACTTTCTGAGTACGTTCAGCTTTCAATGCAGATACTTTGACCAAGATTCTCCCTTTTGAAATTGATCTGCAACGGATAGAAGAGGAATTCAAAATTAAATCAATTTCTTCACAGTGCTGTCAGACCCGAAACAATCGGTTGTTTCAAAGAACCAATCGGTTGTTTTTCTACAGCAGTTACAAAATCTTGATTTTTGAAGATTTTAGCCATTAACAGAAACAGATTAAAGCAGAATACATTTGATTAAAAGAGAATTAATCACAAGAAAGAACTTTGAAACAATTATTAAGAACAATTAAAAGGAAAGTCTTATCCTTGTGTTGTTTCTTCAATGATCCAAATGCTTGTTGATCAAGAAAACTTTTCTTCACTGTTTTGGTCTTTTGCACAGCATTGATTCAGCTTCAATGATTTCCTTTTTCTTTAACAGCTTGAACAGAATGCCTCTTTTCTTCTCTTTCTCTTTATTTTTCCTGCATAAACAAATTCAAGTAGCAAGATTTGGTCCCCTTACAAATTTGGGTCCATTTGGCTTCACTTTGCTGTTAGTAACATCACATCTCTTTGGAATCCATTTCATAAGACCTTTAGGAACACAATACTTTCTGATTTTACAGAATCTAACAGAGTGGCCTTTCTTCATGCAGTAAAAGCATGTAACAATCGGTTGTTTCAATGATCCAATCGATTGTTTTTCTGATTTTCTTGAAAAAACTTTTGAAAATCTATCTTGCTTGTTCTGTGGATTGAAGCCTAAACCAACCTTTCCAAAAACACAGTTTTGAGATGCCAAGACATTCTCAAAGTTTGATTTCCCTTTTGAAAGCTTATCCACAGTTTCAACAAGATAATGAACCTTTTTCTCAAGATTTTCACAATTTGTGCAAATGAGAGTGTCACACTTGCAAGAGGCATTTTTGAAATGATTTTCCAAATTTTCAAAATCAATTTTTTCTTTTCTCAGATCCTCTTCAAGTGATTTAACTTTCTTCTCAAGCACATTGTTAAGATCTTTCAATCAATTGTTTGAAAGAACCAATCTATTAGCTTCATCATGTGTTTCTTGAAAAGCTTCAAGCAATTCACTATAATTTTGTTCATTTAAGGAAGCACATGAACTTACCTCACTTGAACTGCAAGAATCATCATCATCCTCAGCTACTAAACATATGTTGGCTTTTTCATCTTCACTTGATGAAGAACTTGATGATGACACCTCATTTTCATCCCAAGCTATGTAGGCTCTTTTTGTCTTGCCTTTCTTCTCCTTGTAGCTTGTCTTTTTCTCTTTGCTCTTGTTAGGACAATCTGCCTTTATGTGACCTTGCTCACCACAACCAAAACAAGTATAGTTATTTGAATTTAATTCATTGGATTTCTTGTTTCCATACCTATCCTTGTTGTTGTCTTTGTTGCGGTTTCTCTTTAGGAATTTGCTGAATTTTCTTGACAGCAAACTAAGATTTTCCTCATCACTATCATCACTTGAATCTTGCTTTTCCTTATGTTTGGATGCTTTCAAGGCTATGCTCCTTGTGTTCTTATCTTCACTCTCTCGAACATTGAGTCTATTCATCTCTAGCTCATGTTCCCTAAGCTTTCCAAACAAAGAAGCAACACTTAAGGATGTTAGATCTTTAGATTCAGAAATTGCAGTTACCTTTGGTTGCCATGCTCTATCAAGACATTTCAAGATCTTGATGTTTAGCTCTTCTTTTTAAAAAGTCTTGTCTAGGCTCATAAGGTGATTGATGATGTGTGTAAACCTTTTCTGCACTTTAGCTATTGTTTCACCTTTAAGCATTCTAAACATCTCATACTCTTGGATGAGAGCATGCTTTCTAGCTCTTTTAACTTCATTTGTTCCTTCATGAGTGACCTCCAAAGTATCCTACATTTCTTTTGATGATTTGTATTGTGAGACCTTGAAAAACTCATCAGAATTTAAAGCAGAGGTTATAATATTTTTGGCAATGCAATCAAATTTGGCCTTTTTGCTTTCTGAATCAGTCCACTGAGACCATGGCTTCTCAATGACAGAACCATCTTTTTCAAACTTTGGGATAAAAGGACCATTTTCAATTGCATCCCAAATTCCTTTGTCAAGAGATTCCATAAATATTTTCATTCTAACTTTCCAAAACTGGTAATTCAAACCACAAAACAAGGGTGGTCTGTTTATTGATGCACCTTCCCCAAATGGTAGTCTATCAGCCATTTAAAAAGATTTTAGGATCAACTTGAATGACTTTCAAGAACCAAGCTCTTGATGCCAATTGTTAGGAAAGATGGCATTAAACTAGAGGGGGGGTGAATTGTTTAAAGAGGTTTTCGCAAACTTTTTGCAAGCTAGAATGAATTTATTTCAGAAACCAATTGATTAAGCAATTCAGTTAGCCAAAACAGCAAGCAAAACAGCACTGCCAAGAAAACAATCGGTTGTTTCTGCGAAACAATTGGTTGTTTATATCAGCAAACAACAAACAAATTGAATTTAAAGAGTAAGGGATAGAGAGATTGTACACAGTTGTTTATACTGGTTCACTCCAACCCAGAGCTACATCCAGTCTTCTCAGAACCCCTGAGGAAATCCACTAAGCAATCACACCTTGATCACTTACACAACAACTAAGATAATGACCTTGAAAACCTCAAGACACACACTCTCCTTGGCCAACACTAAGATTGCTGATCTTGAACACCTCAAGAACACACAACCAATCTCAGCAACAATACACAGAAGAAATGTTTCAGCAGTTTACACAGATTACACTTGTTACAGATGAAGATCTGAAATCAATACAAGTAGAATCCTATTCCAGCACCTTGATCAATCCCTTGAGCTCTTAAGCAATCTTAACTCTTTGAAAACTCTCTTAGAAAAACTTTGTCAAAAGCATTCTTCTATTTAAAACAGTTTTTCTGAATTTATATAAAGAAAGTTTGTTATCAAATCTTAACAAACCCATAATTGCTTTCAAAAAAAGATTGGTCAAAGCATTTAATGACTAGAGCGTATTCAGTTTCAAATCATTTAAAGCTCATTCAAAGAAAACAGTTTTTCTGTTAAGGTTCCAGAACAAACAATCTGTTGTTTCCTCGAATCAATCGGTTGTTTTGTTACTTAACAGTTTTCTTCATTCAAAAACAGTTTTCATCATTCAAAAACAGTTTTCAAACTTTCTCAAAACATCTAAGTGTAAACAATCGGTTGTTTCGACAGAACAATCGGTTGTTTCAACTTAGTTTGAAAAACACTTTACTTTGTTTAAAGATTGAGATGCTAATTGCTTTGAGATTTAATCTAAGGGTGGATTACAACATTAAACTACCCCAGAACAAAACAATAAACCAGCACAGCAGCATCAAGCAAAGCAGAGGCTTCATCATCCTTCAAAGGATTTGGATTCTTCAAAACCTTGAACACCACTTGGTTCAACAAGGGAAGCCTGAGAATCAATGATTACTACCAACCACCCCCTAGGAGAAATAGGAGAAGAAAGGAAGAAGCCCCAAAGGAAGTAAGGGTAGACCTACCCCATTTCTATGGTAAGGAAAACGTAGAGGTGTACCTAGATTGGGAGATGAAAGTAGAGCAACTCTTTGCTTGCCATAGGGTGAGTGAAGAGAGGAAGGTACCCTTAGCAACCCTTAGTTTCCAAGGCAATGCCATGTATTGGTGGACCTCTCTAGAGAGAGATAGACGTCTTCATAGGGAGCCTCCCATAGAGTATTGGAATGACCTTAGGGGAGCCCTAAGACGTCGCCACATACCTTCCTACTACCATAGGGAGCTAATGGACAAGCTCCAAAGGCTCCAACAAAAGAACATGAGTGTGGAAGAGTATAGGCAAAAAAATGGAGCTATATGTGATGAGAGCCTCTATTAGAGAGGAAGAGGTCACCACCATATCTAGGTTTCTAAGTGGGCTCAACCTTGAGATAAGGGATAGAGTAGAACTTCTTCCCTACCAAGACTTGAATGACTTGGTTCAACTTTGCATTAAAATTGAACAACAAAATTTGTGCAAAACTTCAAGTCAAAAGGTGGGATCCTACTCTAACTCCTATCCCAAGAGAGAATATAGAAGGGAGGGTAGTACATCTAGAGAAAAACCAAAGGAAACTACCAAGCCCTTAGCAAAAGATACCTCCACCCACCCATCCAAACTAGGGACATCAAGTGTTTTAAGTGTCTTGGAAGAGGGCAAGCGCAAGCACAATGTCCAAACCAAAGGACCTTGTTTTTAAGAGGTAAGGATGAGTACACTAGTGGTGAGGATGAGCCTAGTGTAGAAGGGGAGGAAGGGGGAGAGGATGAGAGGGTAAGCCCATTAGAGGGAGAATTGCTAATGATTAGAAGAACCCTCAACAATCATCCTAGTGCATCCATGGAAACACAAAGAGAGAACATCTTTCATACAAGATGTAATGTTTTAGAAAATATATGCTCTCTCATTGTGGATAGTGGATCAAGCTACAATTGTTGTAGTTCTAGGATGGTTGAAAAGCTCAATCTACAAGTAGTTCCTCATCCTAAGCCCTACAGGTTGTAATAGATCAATGAGAATGGGGAACTAAGTGTAGATAGGCAAGTGGAAATCAAGTTCTCCATAGGCATAAAAAGTTTGATAAGAAGTGTAGAACATGGCAATTTGATAAGAAAACCTTGCATGATGGCCTAACTAATGAGATTTCCTTCACCCATAGGCATAAAAAGTTTGTACTTAGTCCTTTACCACATTCCCAAGTGGTGAAAGACCAAATACAAATGAAAGAAAAGA
This sequence comes from Phaseolus lunatus, assembly GCA_013389735.1. NCBI lineage: Eukaryota > Viridiplantae > Streptophyta > Magnoliopsida > Fabales > Fabaceae > Phaseolus > Phaseolus lunatus. Next base: position 26,907,180 of record CM023860.1, read on the forward strand.
GGGATGAGGAAAAAAAAAAAAAGAGAGTTAGAAAAAGAGAGAGTCCTTAGGGATAGAAAGGAGTGGGAAAAGAGTGTTCCTTCCCACAAGGTTGCTCAACAAGAAAAGCCTTTGAAAAACATTTTGGAAAATTTGCTTCTTATTGAACAACCAAGCCTTATCTTTTGTAAGAGGACTTGCATGCACTGCCACAAGTAGTGAACCCATGAGTCTACCTCTTCAAGTGAAAAATCTTTTGAGTGAATTTGATGATGTATTCTCTAATGAGGGACCCAATGGAGTCCCTCCCATTAGAGGTATAGAACATCAAATTGACCTAATTCCGGGGGCAAGCCAACCAAATAGGCCTGCTTATACAACCAACCCCGAGGAAACTAAGGAGATAGAGTCACAAGTTCAAGACTTGTTGGAGAAGGGTTGGGTTCAGAAGAGCCTAAGCCCTTGTGTTGTACCTGTCTTGTTGGTGCCAAAAAAAGATGGAAAATGGCGTATGTGTTGTGATTGTAGAGCAATCAACAACATCACCATCAAGTATAAGCATCCAATCCCAAGGCTTGATGACATGCTTGATGAATTACATGGGTCAACCATATTTTCCAAAATTGACCATAAAAGTGGGTATCACCAAATTCGAATCAAAGAGGGTGATGAGTGGAAAACCACTTTTAAGACTAAGTTTGGATTATATGAGTGGTTGGTGATGCCATTTGGCCTCACTAATGCCCCTAGTACATTCATGAGGCTCATGAATCATACCTTGAGGGATTGTATAGGTAAATACGTAGTAGTTTACTTTGATGATATCCTAGTGTATAGCAAAACCCTAGAAGACCATCTAAGTCACCTTAGGGAAGTTCTTCTAGTGCTTAGAACAATTGTTTGTTTGCTAATAGGGATAAGTGTACCTTTTGTGTAGATAGCATAGTTTTCTTAGGGTTCATAATTAACCAAAAGGGGGTGCATGTTGACCCCAAGAAAATCCAAGCCATCAAAGAGTGTCCCATTCCTCAAAATGTAAGTCAAGTAAGAAGTTTTCATGGGCTAGCTAGCTTCTATAGAAGGTTTGTACCCAATTTTTCAAGCTTAGCTTCCCCTCTCAATGAACTTGTTAAAAAAGATGTTGCATTTTGTTGGAGTGAAAAGCATGATCAAGCCTTTCAAAGGCTAAAAGCTCAACTCACCCATGCCCCCATTCTAGCTCTTCCAAATTTTTCTAAAACTTTTGAGATAGAATGTGATGGATCGGGCGTGGGCATAGGTGCGGTATTGTTACAAGGTGGTCACCCCATTGCATATTTTAGTGAAAAGCTTCATGGTGTCACCCTTAACTACCCCACTTATGACAAAGAGCTCTATGCACTTGTGAGGGCCTTAAAAACTTGGGAACATTATCTTATTTCCAAAGAATTTGTTATCCATAGTGATCATGAGTCCCTAAAGTACTTAAAGGGCCAACACAAGCTCAACAAAAGACATGCTAAGTGGATAGAGTTTCTTGAGCAATTCCCTTATGTAATCAAATACAAGAAAGGAAGCACAAACATAGTGGCCGATGCTCTCTCAAGGAGGCATTTGCTCTTTTCAAAATTAGGTGCCCAAATTTTTGGATTGGATCACATAAAAGAGCTTGATCAAGAAGGTCAAGAATTTTCATCCATCTATGCTAAGTGTAGACATAGAGCACAAGGAGGTTACTATGTGGCCGAGGGATATCTTTTTAAGGAAGGAAAACTTTGTATTCCCCAAGGCACACATAGGAAGCTCCTTGTAAAGGAATCACATGAGGGGGGTCTCATGGGCCACTTTGGAGTTAATAAGACTCTAGATGTTTTAAAAGAAAACTTTTATTGGCTACACATGAGAAAGGATGTCCAAAGACATTGCTCTAGATGCATATCATGTTTAAAAGCAAAGTCTAGAGCAATGCCTCATGGACTCTACACCCCCTTGCCGATTGCAAATGCTCCTTGGGAAGACATTAGCATGGATTTCATTTTAGGACTCCCTAGGACTACAAGAGGCCATGACTCTATCTTTGTGGTAGTGGACCGTTTTAGCAAAATGTCCCATTTTATTCCATGCCACAAGGTAGATAATGCTCAAAATATTTCTAGGGTCTTCTTTAGAGAAGTGGTGAGACTCCATGGTATACCTAGAAGTGTAGTATCCGATAGAGATCCCAAGTTTATAAGCCACTTTTGGAAAACTCTTTGGGGCAAACTTGGAACAAGACTACAATTTTCAACTTCTTGTCATCCTCAAACGGATGGCCAAACCGAAGTAGTCAATAGATCTCTTGAAACTATGCTTAGGGCTATCATGAAGGGGAACCACAAGTCTTGGGATGAGTATCTTCCCCACATTGAGTTTGCTTACAATAGAGTAGTCCACAAGACTACTAATGCTTCTCCTTTTGAAGTTGTGTATGGGTTTAATCCTCTCACACCTATGGATTTGTTGCCTCTTCCTAACCCACAAGAATTTGTGCATAAGGAAGGAGTAATCAAAGCCAACTTTGTTAAGAAAATTCATGAGAATATTAAAACCCAAATACAACAACAAAATGAAAAGTATGCAAGATACAACAATAAAAGGAAGAAAGAAATAATTTTTGAGGAAGAAGACTTAGTTTGGCTTCACCTTCGAAAAGATAGATTTCCAACTAAAAGGAAGTCCAAACTAAGTCCCCGAGGTGATGGACCCTTTCGAATCCTCAAGAGAGTCAACAACAATGCTTACAAATTGGACCTACCTCTTGAATATGGAGTGCATGATACTTTCAATGTAATTGACTTATCTCCATTTGTAGGTACCAATGAAGACAAGGAAGACTTGGATTTGAGGAAAAATCCTTTCCAAGAGGGAGGGGATGATGAAAGAGGGCCAAGCACAACCGCACAAGAGCCAAGATAAGAGCATCCAAAGCCACACCAAGAGCGTCAAGGGCAAGAAGAGGAGAGTCTAGGGCCATGGAAGGAGCGTCTAGGGCCATGGGAAGAGCGTCTAGTACCATTTACTAGGTCCATGGCCAAAAGACTACATGAAGACGTTGACCTAGCTAAGGATGGGAGAGAAAGATATTTGTACATATTACATGAAGGCCCATCAAGAGTAGCTTAGTTTTAGTTGTGGTGTAAATAGCACAAACTTGTTTCCATGAGGGTTTAACCTAGCTTTTGTTACATTTCTAGAAGCATTCCTAAAAACTAGGGCTGGCCATGAGTCCTATGTGTTAACATTTGCATTTCATTTTGAGTACATTTTCTTAGCATTAGGTTAACCTTTATGGTCCTCCTTAGCCTATAAAAGGAGGAGCCAACCTATTGTATTTTAAAGATTAAATAGATTATTGTTATGCTGCCCAAATTGTGCCATACACTACTCATTGCCTAACACTTAGGTTTTAGTCTTCAATTCATCACTACCAAAGGGGCTGGCCGAACCTCCCCATTTCCTCACTCTTCATGCACCTTCAAGGCACCCATGCTTCCTAGGAAGGCCTTGCTCACCTCCTCCACAAGCTTCCGCATCCATCATCACCAAGGAATTTCAAAATCCAAAGAAGAGCTCATAGGAATGCTATCAGCCTCTGTCACTCTGAATGGACTAGTCCACTTGGGGGACAGCTTGTTCTCCATCTGGTAGGGATGGGCCTTCCTCATCACCAAGTCGGCGACTTGGAACTGCCGAGCTCTCAACTTGGAACTGTGCTTGAGTTCCACCCTTCTCTTTAATGCTCCGGTTTTGATTCCTGCTTCTTCCCTTACTTCATCTAGGAGGTCCAGGTTCACCTTTCTTTCTTCGGTTAATTCCTCAGCCACAAAATTCTGGAAGCGTGGTGAGCTCTCCTGGATCTCAACAGGGATCATAGCATCTGAACCATACACCAAGCTGAAGGGTGTCTCTTTGGTAGTGGACTAAGGAGTAGTGTGGTAAGCCCACACAATTCTGGGAACCTCCTCTACCCAAGTCCCTTTGGCTTTCTCCAGCCTTCTCTTCAGTCCTCTGAGTAGGACTCAGTTGGCTGACTCGACCTGCCCATTAGTCTGAGGATGCTCGATTGATGCAAACACCTGTTTGATTCCCAACTCTGTACATTACCTCCCCAACTGTTGGCTTGTAAACTGAGTGCCATTATCAGACACCAAGCGCTTGGGTACGCCAAAGCGACATACTATGTTCTTCCATATGAAATGTTGGACCTTATGGGCTGTGATTTGTGCTACTGGCTCAGCCTCTATCCACTTCTTGAAGTATTTTATGGCGACCACGAGGTACTTCATCTACCGCACAACCAAAGGGAAAGGCCCTAGAATATTGATTCCCCATGTGTGGAATGGCCAAGGGCTATATATTGAACTGAGCTCTTCTGGCGGCGCCTTGTGCCAATCAGCGTGTAGTTGACACTGCTTGCACTGCTGTGCGTACTTCGTGCAATCTTCCCTCACGGTTGGCCAGTAGTACCCTACGCGAATGGCCTTGGATGCCAGAGCACGACCTCCAATATGGCTCCCACATATTCCCTCATGGAGCTCCGCCATTATCTGCGTGCACTGCTCACCATGTACACACACCAAGATGGGGTGGGTAAGCCCATGCCTGTACAACTCCCCATCAATGAGTGTATACTTGGCCGAGTTCTTCTTTATTTTTCTTGCTTCCATTGGCTCCATTGGTAGCATCCCATTAGCCAGGTAGCGCTTATAAGGTGTCATCCACGTTTCTCCTCTCTGCACCAAGCAGACCTGTGACGATTCTTCCCCCGACGCCGGATATGCGTTGACCCTTGGCTTCTTCAAGGTTTCTTGGGTCAATGACCGATGACTCCTCTTCCCACATTTCTGACTTGCTAATCTGATGGACTCCTACCAAATTGTCAGCAGTATAGGTGCGAGGTGTCCTCAGGGTCTCCTGGATGACCGTCCTCTGCCTGCCCCCCTTGCCTGAGCTGGCGAGTTTTGCTAACAAGTCGGCTCAGGCATTCTGTAACATCCCTCCAAATTACTTTGAAATAAATATAAAATGAAAATAAAGGTGACAAATAGATTCTATGAACAAAATATTATATATATGAAATGAAGTTTCTCCTCACAGGGAGTTTAATACAAATTCGGTCAAATTTTTCCAGAAACATAAACAAAATACAGTAAAAAAAACGAAGCAGGCGATCTCCTATCGGAAGAGACCGATCTCCCATCGGACGAGGCCGATCGCCCATCGGGGGACCCAAAAAAACAGCCGATCTCCTTTCCGGCGACCACTTCACTAAGGAGCTCTACTTCCTGGAAGATCATCTGCTCCCGTGTAAAATACACGATCATCACAGTTTTAAGAGAAAACCACAGAACCAAAATACGCAGGGTAAGCTAGATATTTTAAAGAGAGTTTAAATCATGAACATGACAATCAAAGTAAAACAAGTTTCAAAATATCCATGTAAAACGTAGAGTTGCTCATATCATTCACCTGATCGCCCAAAATCACACATTTCACAACATTCACCCATAGTCATTCCATTTCACAATACTGCATCAAGTGTCTATAAACTATCAATGTTTCTCATTTCTCACGTCAGACTTTCCACTGACTCACCACACAAGACACTTGACACTACTTCCGGATTGACTCGTGCGTTGATTAGACTCAGAGATCTGCACCTGTCATACCACACCACTGTGAAATCCACACAGGGTCGCTGTGAATCCACACAGCATGCGCATATATCATCTCAATGTCAATAGTTCTCCTGGTATGACAGGGTTAATCCATAGGACAGGCGGAGCTCGTTCTTTTTCACACGAGACGCCCATCATATAGACCTCCTTCGACTCTCAACAACTGAGTAACTTCCTCTACGTGATTCCATTACCTCAGCAGAGTCAGGATATCCCCTTAGGAATCACCGATCAATGCACCTACTACAAGATCTTACACGGTATTTTCTTTCCTGAAAATACTATGCCTCGATCCCACATTCACAGCATTCAAAAACATCATACCACTCGAGTAATTGATTCAAGTCACAGCAACGAATCATTTCAAGGTTCAGATCTTCGAATATTTCATTTAAATCTCAAGTAGTTTCAAAACAACACCCAAAAACAGAGAGTTCACAAACAACGCCAAAACCGGCGATCTAGTTCAAAAACAGGGTGTTTCGAAGACTGTATATAAAACCGGCGACCACGTCGCCCAAGCACACAAACAGAGCATTTTACGCAGATGAAAACAAAAATGGCGACCACGTCGCCCTCACTTCCGAGATAGCTACACTATCGCTTGTATGGAAAAAGAGGTCTAGCTTCCCTTACCTGGACTTGCGCCAAACACCAGGAGCTCCGAAACCCAACGAAGCTTGAACGACGCCTTGGCTCTGTTTTTGCGTCTGGTTGAAGGACTTGCAGAGAACCTCCCAGGTGCTCTAATGGTGGCCGTCGCTCGTCGTACTCTCGTGTGAAGGTGCTAGAATCGCAGCGCGAAGGAGAGAATGGAGGAGAAGGGAGATAAACGCACCCTTTAGCTCTGGAACCACAGCAACGTTTCTTTCCTTCTCCCTCAGAAATGGGTTTTTGCATCTTAAGCTGACTTCTCCACAAAAACCGCTGCCACCACCCACTCTGCAGGGAGTTTGCGTGTACGCTTCGCTGAACAGTACACCTAAGCGTGCCTCTGCGCAGGCTAACACTCTGAGGTCACTAGCCTGAACCACTCTTTTTGTCTACGTGGCGCGCGTGCAGGGCGTTTCATGCTGGGGGTCTGGGTCCCACTTTACTCTGTGTGAAACTCGACGTCGCGCGATAACTTTCCACTGCTGACTCATCCTGGCGAACGACCGATGTCTCCTTCGTCCTGGAACACGACCGATGTCTTCTTCTGGGAGACGACCGATGTCATCCCTGGCGACGCCCTCATAACTCTCGTGCCCTGGCCACGTCCACATGCATCGTGCCCTGGTGATGCCCGCATGCCTCTCGCGCTCTGACGATGCCCCATGCCTCGCGCGCCCTGGCGACGTCCACACGCCTCGCGCGCCCTGGCGACGTCCGCATACCTCGCGCGCCCTGGCGACGTCCACATACCTCGCGCGCCCTGGCGACGTCCACACGCCTCGCGCGCCCTGGCGACGTCCACATGCCTCGCGCGCCCTTGCATGCAACACTAAGGGTGATATCTTTTGCTCAAGCGTAGAGCTTCGCATGCACAGCGTATCTAAGGCTTAACCCACACCTTGATATGCGTGGTTGTTGGAACCCACTCTGGTTGATTCAGTATCTTGACCACATACTACGTGCATTCCCGCCGATCACGTACACTCTAGGCGATTGGCGCTCATGTCTCCTCTAGGCGACAGGCGATTATGTGCCAGAGGAGTCGGAGATCGCCTCCATCTTCACTAACGACGATCTCGTAGGAGACTTCTTAGCTACACATTTCCTCCTTTACTCTTCTTGATCTACATGTCAGCCGACCGACCTCTACCAGCTGACCCCAGATCTTGGGCGACGTCCGAGGTCCGACTACTACGAAACTTCATTTACCAGCTCTTTGTATTTTAAATAATAACATCTTCTGAAATTATTTAAATATACCACTTTTATTCCAATTCAATTTTACAGGTCCTTACACATTCTGTTCTATGGGGACATGCACCAACTCAAATGCTGCAAATGACCTCTTTAACACTTGGATGTATTCTAGGTAGGAGGCCATCTGGGGGTCTTTGGCCTGGTACTCTCCCGCCACTTGGCCCGTGACCAATAGGGAGTCACTTTTTGCTAGGAGACTCTGTGCACCCATCTCTTTGGCCAACAACATCCCACCCATTAGGGTCTCGTACTCTGCCTGATTGTTGCTGACCTTGAAAGTGAACCGTAGGGCCTGCTCAATCAATAGCCCGTATGGTCCTTCCAAGATCACGCCAGCTCCGCTGCCTTGTTGGTTAGAAGACCCATCTGTTGAGAGCACCCATTTGAAGTCAGACTCTTCGTGGTGGGTTTCTGCGGAGGACAGCTCGGCTACAAAATCGACATAAACTTGGCCCTTGATAGGGCCTCTAGGCTCGTACTGTATGTCAAACTCTGACAATTATACTACCCAGCGTACTATCCTTCCTGCTACATCTGGCTTCTGCAAGACCTTACGAATGGGTAGGTCTGTCATCACCATCACTGTGAAGCTTTGGAAGTAATGGCGAAGCCTTCTTGCGGAGAACACCACAAACAATGCTGCCTTCTCTAGGGCTTGGTACCTCACCTCAGGTCCCTGCAATACTTTGCTAACAAAGTAGATTGACCTCTGAACCTGGTCTTGCTCCTGCATGAGAACTGAGCTCACTGCCCTCTCAGTGACTGCAAAATACAAGCCCAGCGGGGTGCCGAGCTGTGGTTTGCACAACACTGGTGGGCTGGCCAGATATTCCTTCAGCTTGAGGAATGCTTCCTCGCACTCCTTGGTCCACAAGAACCTACTGCTCCTCCTCAAGCACTGAAAATAGGGGTGGCCTTTATCTCCCCCAGCTGATACGAATCTGGACAGAGCGGCCATCCGCCCTATTAACTGCTGAACCTCCTTTACTAAGTCGGGCTCCTCATAGCGAGGATTGCAGTGCATTTATCAGGATTAGCCTCTATCCCATGCTCAGTGAGAAAGAAGCCTAAAAACTTGCCTGCTTCCACCTCAAAAACACACTTCTCTGGGTTCAACTTCAGCTTGTACTTAGCTATCATAGTGAATAGCTCTTCCAAATCAGCAACGTGTTGATCCTTCACCTGCAACGTCACCACCATATTGTCCACATAGGCTTGCCCATTGAATCCTATCATGGGTGCAAGTACCTTGTCCATCAGCCTTTGGTAGGTGGCACCTACATTCTTCAACCCAAAGGGCATGACTGTGTAGCAATAGTAAGATAGCTCGGTCATGAACGCTGTCTTGCACTCATCCATGGGATGCATCTTGATCTGGTTGTAGCCAGAAAAAGCATATAGGAAACTGAGCAGCTTACAGCCTGAGGCACTATCCACCAAGGCATCAATACTTGGCAGGGGATAGTAATCCTTTGGGCATGCCTTGTTGAGGTCGGTGAAGTCTACACACATCCTCCACTTCCCATTGGCTTTCTTCACCAGCACTACATTAGCTAGCCACTTCGGATATTGGATCTCTCGGATATGGCCAGCCCTCAACAACTTCTACATCTCCTCCTTAATCACCTGTCTCCTCTCTTTATTGAACTTCCTCCTCCTCTGACAGATAGGTCTGACCTGGGGATTCATCGCCGATGACACAAGAAATCAGGGTCGATCCTAGCATGTCTGAGGTGGACCACACGAAGGCATCTAAGTGTCGCTCTATAACTCCTGCAATCTGGTCCTGTGCGTCTTCGTATAAGGATTTGCCAAGCTCGAACACCTTACCTCCAATCTCCCTCTCTAGGACGTCCTCAGCTGGCTCAGGTCATCTCTCTCGGGCGACCTCCGCTTGTGTGACCCCGTCTCCTCCTCGGGGCAGGTCAGCAATGGTGTACACCCCACCTGGTGGTTGGGTGGTCACAGTGGACACTCCTCTCCTTGTTTTGAGGCTATTCTCGTAACACTTCTTCGCCTCCTTCTAATCTAACCTGATGGTGATCACTGCTCCTTCCATAGAAGGCAGTTTCATCTTCATATGCCTTGTCGATGCCACCGTGACCAACCTGCTCAGGGCTGGTCTGCCCAATAATATGTTGTAAGCCGAGGGGGCATTCACGACAAGGTACTTGATGTTCTCTGTACAGGAAGCCACTCCATCTGTGAAGGTGGTCCTCAGCTCTATGTGCCCTCGCACTTCGACCTGGTCTCCAGCAAACCCATATAAGAAACTAGTGTAAGGTCTTAACTAGTCTGGAGACAACTACAGCTTGTTGAAGGTCGACCAGAAGATTACATTGACAGAACTTCCTTGATCCACAAGCACCCGATGCACCCTCCTTCCCACAGTGACCACTGATATCACCACTGGATCATTGTTATGAGGGACAATATCCTAGCGATCTGCCTTCGTGAAGGTGAGATCAACATCCGGGAAGTGGTCTTCCTCGTGTGCCTCAACCGTCATCACCGATCGTGCATACCTCTTCCTTTGCGATGAAGTGCACCCTCCTCCGAGAACCCTACTGAGATGGTGTGGATCTCACCATGTATGGGCACCTCGTGCCCCTGATCAGTTCTTGGGGTCACTACAACCTCTCCCCCTTGTGACTGCCTTAGGTAGTCGTTCAAGAAGCCACTTTTGACCAACTCATCCAATTGGTGACCTAGGGCCAAGCAGTTGCGGATGGGATGGCCAAACACCTGGTGGAACTCACACCATGCGTTCTTATTGGGCCCCAGCCTCTTGTCCGTCTTTGGGGGCATCTTCAGTTTTTCCGCTACGTTAGGAATAGCGATCAGCTCCTTCAATTCTACCAGCAAGTTATGCCTGAGAGGCACATCCTCCTTCGCTCGTGCCCTATGTAAGGACCTGAAAAATTTATTGGAATGAAAGAGTATGTTTTAAATAAATTCTAAGTATGTTTTTATTTAGAATAGAAGGGAGGAAAAAGTTAAGTTTAGAAGGCTACGAGGTCGCCGGTCGCCTGCTACACATGAGCGCCAGGTGGACATCGCGCGGGCGCGAGAGGCATGCAGGCATCGCGCGGGCGCGAGAGGCATGCAGGCATCGCGCGGGCCCGAGGGGCATGCGGGCATCGCGCGGGCGCGAGGCACGCGGGCATTGCCAGGGCACGATGCATGTGGACGTGGCCAAGGCGCGAGAGTTATGAGGGCGTCGCCAGGGAAGACATCGGTTGTCTCCCAGAGGAAGACATCGGTCGTTCGCCAGGAAGATGTCATCGGTGATTATCTTCGCGCGAGGTCATCGGTAGTTGTCTTCGCGCGAGGTCATCGGTGGATCGTCTTCGCGCGAGAGGTCATCAGTGGTCTCTCTTCGAGCTGGTAGTCATCGGCGAAAGGTCATCGCGCGACGTTGAGTTACACCCAGAGAACGTGGGCCCCAGACTCCCAGCAAGAGATGTTCTGCACGCGCGCCACGTAGACAAAAGAGTGGTTCAGAATAGTGACCTCAGAGCGTAGCCTGCGCAGAGGCACGCTTAGTAGTACTGTTCAGGGAAGCGTGCATGCAAACTTCCCTGCAGAGTAGGTGGTGGCAGCTGCTTTTGGAGGGATAAGTTGGTTTAAGTTACAAAAATCCACTGCTGAGAGAAAAGAAAACATTGTTGTATTCGACGAGAGAAAGAGTGAGTTCCTTCCCTTCTCCTCCAGTTACCTCCTCCGCGTTGCGATTTCAGCATCTCCACACAAGAGTACGACGAGAAGCAACACCATTGGAGCACCTGGGAAAGTTCTCTGCAACTCCTTCAAAACCAGACTCAAGAATAGAGCCAAGGCATTCTTCAAGCTCTGTTGGATTTCGAAGCTCCTGGTGGTTGCGCAAGTCCAGGTAAGGGAAGCTAGACCTCTTTTTCCATACAAGCCACAGTGTAGCTATCTCTGAAGTGAGGGCGACGTGGTCGCCATTTTTGTTTTCATCTGCGTAAAATGCTCTGTTTGTGTGCTTGGGCGACGTGGTCGCCGGTTTTATATACAGTCTTCGAAACACCCTGTTTTTGAACTAGATCGCCGGTTTTGGCGCTGTTTTACGAACTCCCCTGTGTTTGACGTTGTTTGAAGCTGTTTGGGATTTAAATACAATATATATGTGATATTCGAAAGTTTGAAACGTTGAAATGGTTGTTGCTATGATTTGAAATATTCCTTTGTATGGCATGACGTCTTGAATGCTGTGAATGTGGGATCGAGGCATAGTATTTTCAGGAAAGAAAATACCGTGTAAGATCTTGTAGTAGGTGCATTGATCGGTGATTCCTAAGGGGATATCCTGACTCTGCTGAGGTAATGGAATCACGTAGAGGAAGTTACTCAGTTGTTGAGAGTCGAAGGAGGTCTATATGATGGGCGTCTCGTGTGAAAAAGAACGAGCTCCGCCTGTCCTATGGATTAACCCTGTCATACCAGGAGAACTATTGACATTGAGATGATATATGCGCATGCTGTGTGGATTCACAGCAACCCTGTGTGGAATTCACAGTGGTGTGGTATGACAGGTGCAGATCTCTGAGTCTAATCAACGCACGAGTCAATCCGGAAGTAGTGTCAAGTGTCTTGTGTGGTGAGTCAGTGGAAAGTCTGACGTGAGAAATGAGAAACATTGATAGTTTATAGACACTTGATGCAGTATTGTGAAATGGAATGACTGTGGGTGAATGTTGTGAAATGTGTGATTTTGGGCGATCAGGTGAATGATATGAGCAACTCTACGTTTTACATGGATATTTGAAACTTGTTTTACTTTGATTGTCATGTTCATGATTTAAACTTCCTTTAAATTATATAGCTTACCCTGCGTGTTTTGGTTCTGTGGCTGTTCTTTTAAAACTGTGATGATCGTGTATAACTTACACGGGAGCAGATGATCTTCCAGGAAGTAGAGCTCCTTAGGGAGTGGTCGCCGGAAGCAGATCGGCTGTTTTGGGTCCTCCGATGGGAGATCGGCCTCGTTCGATAAGAGATCGGTCTCCTCCGATAGGAGATCGCCTGCTTCGTTTTTTTTACTGCATTTTGTTTATGTTTCTGGAAAAATTTGACCGACTTTGTATTAAACTCCCTGTGAAGAGAAACTACATTTCATATATATATAATAGTTTGTTCATAGAATCTATTTGTTACCTTTATTTTCATTATATACATTTGTATAGTATTTTGGCGGGATGTTACATTAATGGTATCAGAGCAGTTCGTCCTTAGGATGACCTGAGGGCTGTGGATCCATTGTGTTTCTTCTGCTCATGAAATTTATTTGAGTTTAAAATAACAACTATAGTGAAAAGTTTTCAAACGTTTTTGTATTGAGATTTTGTGTGTGCTTTGGTGAATATATGTCATAACTGAAAACCTTAGTATTAAGAATGAGAAGGTCTTGATAAAGTAGTGAGGGTGCACACTCATAACTGGATCGGGATGAGTCTCAACCTTAATTCCAAAGGTTTGATGTTTAGCATATATTGAATTCTGGTGTGAGCTATTTCATTTTCTTGAGTGTCTTTGTAATGGATTGAGAATGGTTGATTGGATTGATGACTGCATACCAGTAGTTGTTCTGGTGTTATGCTTGATGTTATAAGCATTATGATTCTGTTGTTGAGCTCAAATTCTTAAGGATTTTGAGATGCTGACCTTTGTAAGGTCTAGATGGTACCTCCTGAATGAATTGATTTCTGATCGATCTCATTCTTGTAGTTGTAGGGAATATAGAAACCAATAGATTCAGAATCCAGAACGAAGAAGATGGCACGTAGACCTTCTACCCCACCCCAACCTTCCTCAGAGATGAGCCAGATCGCCAAGGCCATCGAGATGATGGCGACTGCCATTCAGCAGCAGAATGCGGCGATGGCTCAGAACCATCAAGCCACAATGCAACACTGGGAAACTGCCCGATCTGCTGAGACAAACTCCCACGTCGGTCAGCCCCAAGAACAGATGGGACTGGCCGAGTTCATGAGGCACAACCCACCTAAGTTCAGTGGGAATGCTACCCCTGACCAGGCAGACCAGTGGGTCAGGGAGTTGGAGAAAATCTTTAGGGCGACCTCATGCCCTGAAGAGAAGAAGTTGCTGTTCGCCACTTATCTGCTATCAGGAGAAGCTGAGTTCTGGTGGATGGGAGCTCAGCAGATGATGGAGGCACGAGAGGATGTATTGGATTGGGAGAGCTTCAGGGTGAAGTTCTTGGAGAAATACTTCCCTGACAGTGCCAAGTTTGCAAGGGAAGCTGAGTTCTTAAAGTTGGAGCAGGGGGACATGTCAGTAAACGCCTATGCTGCTCGTTTTGAGTACCTCGCCCGGTTTTATACCCAGGCGACCTCCGAGGCCTGGAGATGTAGAAAATTCGAAGAAGGACTGAAGCATGGGCTGAAGAGGACCCTAGCCCCGATGTGCATCAGGGAATTCCACTCTTTAGTGGAGAAGGCGAAGATGGTGGAGACCCTGGAAAAGGGTGATTCTCGGGTGATCAGGTCACACCAAGGAGGTTCCTCCAGTGGGAGGGCTAAGGCACAGCACCCACAAAGCAAACCCTATGCGAGACCTCCACCACATCGGGCAGGAGCAGCACCTCCCCAGTTTCAACAACAGCAACCTTGGAAACCCAAGTGTCTTCACTGTGGTGGACCACACGCCTCCAATGCTTGTTTCAAGAAGATTTCAGAGAGGAGATGTTTTGTCTGCCAAAGGATAGGGCACGTTGCTAGAGAGTGCCCTAGCAGGTATGGGGCGACCCAACCCAGTGGCTCCCAACAGTTGAGGAACGAGGGCAACAGACCTCAGGCAACAGGAAGGGTGTTCGCCATGTCTGGAACAGAGGCAGCTCAGTCAGGTAACCTCATCCAAGGTGTTTGTTTTATTGCTGGTAGAGGTGTAAGGGCTTTGTTTGATTCTGGAGCGACACACTCCTTTGTGTCAAGCCTGTGTGTAGCTGAGTTGGGCCTCCTAGTGAAGGAGTTACCTTTCGAACTGTTGGTCTCTACACCTGCGTCAGGACAGGTGTCGACCTCTACGGTGTGCCCCGAATGTCCAGTGATTGTAGAGGGACGCAGATTCAAGGTGAACTTGATCTGCCTACCTCTTCAGGACCTAGATGTTATCCTGGGAATGGATTGGTTAGCTGCCAATCACGTTCTCATTGACTGCGGTAGTCAGAGGATTGCGTTTCCAGACCTCCAATGATCAGATGTAATTTCTGCTCAGCAAGGGCAATCAGAGCTGGAAGGAAGGGCGAGGTGCTTCGTGGTGCTCGCCCGGTTGGAAGTGGAGAATAAAGGGGACGTAAACAGGATACAAGTGGTGAAAGATTTCACAGATGTATTCCCAGAAGAGGTGCCTGGGTTACCCCCTAAGAGAGAAGTGGAATTCTCTATTGACTTGGTACCTGGAGCTGGACCAATATCAATGGCACCTTACAGGATGGCACCAGCCGAGTTAGTGGAGTTAAAGAAGCAAGTGGAAGAGTTGCTGGAGAAGCAATTCATCAGACCCAGCGTATCTCCATGGGGAGCTCCAGTGCTCCTAGTCAAGAAGAAGGATGGAGGGTCTCGGTTGTGTATAGACTACAGGCAATTGAACAAATTGACCATCAAGAACAAGTACCCCCTACCTCGGATTGATGATTTGATGGACCAAATTCATGGGGCCTCGGTGTTCTCCAAGATTGACCTGAGATCGGGGTATCACCAAATCCTGGTAAAAGTGGAAGATGTTCAGAAGACAGCTTTTAGGTCTCGATATGGGCACTACGAGTATGTAGTGATGCCATTTGGAGTCACCAATGCTCCAGCTCTATTCATGGACTACATGAATAGGATCTTTCGCCCTTTCTTGGATAAGTTTGTGGTGGTCTTCATAGATGACATCCTCATTTATTCAAGGACCGAGGAAGAGCATGAGGAAGACCTGAGGACAGTATTGGAAATACTGAGAGAGAAGCAGCTCTATGCCAAGTTCTCCAAGTGTGAGTTCTGGATGAGGGAAGTCAACTTCTTAGAACACGTGATATCTGCCCAAGGGATCTCGGTAGATCCAGCCAAGGTAGAGGCAGTGCTGCAATGGGAACGTCCTAAGACCGTGACTGAGATAAGGAGCTTTGTGGGGTTGGCGGGCTACTATCGGAGGTTTATTGAGGATTTTTCCAAGATAGTGGCTCCTTTAACACAGCTAACCCGCAAGGACCAACCTTTTGCTTGGACCGACCGATGTGAGCAGAGCTTCATGGAACTAAAGGAGAGGTTGACCAGTGCTCCAGTGCTGGTGATCCCCGAGGTAGGAAGGCCTTTTGATGTCTTCTGTGACGCTTCACATCAAGGCTTGGGATGTGTTTTAATGCAAGAGAAGAGAGTGGTTGCTTATGCTTCAAGGCAACTCAAGGTTCATGAGAGGAACTACCCTACGCATGACTTGGAGTTGGCGGCAGTGGTTTTTGCCTTGAAGATCTGGAGGCACTATCTATATGGAGCTCGGTTCCAGGTGTTCAGTGACCACAAGAGCTTGAAGTACCTGTTCGATCAGAAGGAACTAAACATGAGACAAAGAAGGTGGATGGAATTCCTAAAGGATTACGACTTTCAACTCATGTATCACCCAGGGAAGGCCAATGTAGTGGCAGATGCCTTGAGTAGGAAGTCTATACAAGTCGCCACCATGATGATGGAAGAGCAGAAACTGATCGAGCAGTTCAGAGACTTAAACCTTGGAGTAGAATTTCACGTGAATCACATTAGTTGTAGCAAGCTGACTATAACTAATGACTTCCTGGGAATGTTGAAGGATAAGCAATTGGAGGACCCTAGCCTGAAGCGCACTGTAGAGTCACTAGGGACAGATCAGGCGAGAGGCTTTGAGATGGGCGATGATGGGATCTTGAGGTTTGATGGCAGAATTTGCATACCTGCAAATGATGAGTTGAAGAAGATGATCCTAGAGGAAGGTCATAAGAGTCGCCTTAACCTTCATCCAGGCATGACCAAGATGTACCATGACTTGAAGGAGTCATTTTGGTGGTCAGGCATGAAGAGAGACATCGCCCAGTATGTTGCTACCTGTTTGACGTGTCAGAAGGCAAAGGTGGAACATCAAAGGCCTGGCGGGTTGTTACAACCATTGGATATCCCTGAGTGGAAATGGGACAGCATTGCCATGGATTTTGTCACCCATTTACCCAGATCGGTCAAGGGCCATGATGCAATCTGGGTCATCACTGATCGGCTGACGAAGAGTGCTCATTTTCTCCCAGTGAATATGAGGATGCCCATGGCCAAGTTGGCACAGTTGTACATCCAGGAAATAGTGAGGCTGCATGGAGTGCCTTCCAGCATTGTTTCAGATAGGGATCCCAGGTTCACTTCACGGTTTTGGCAGACCTTGCAAGAATGCTTGGGAACTAAGTTGAGGATGAGCTCTGCATATCATCCCCAAACAGATGGTCAGTCAGAGAGAACGATCCAGTCCTTGGAAGACCTGCTGAGGACGTGTGTCTTGGATCAATTGGGGAATTGGGACGAGGTGTTGCCACTAGTGGAGTTTACATATAATAACAGTTATCACGCCAGCATAGGGATAGCACCATATGAAGCCCTGTATGGGAGGAAATGTAGGACTCCCTTATGTTGGTACCAGGAGGGCGAGGCAGTCTTGGTTGGGCCAGAGTTGATTCAACAGACGACCGAGAAGGTAAAGCAGATACAAAGCAGAATGAAAGCTTCTTAGAGTAGGCAGAAGTCCTATGCAGATCAGAGGAGAAAGCCTTTGGAGTTTGCTGCTGTAGATCACGTGTTCATGAAAGTGACACCAACCAAGGGTGTAGGGCGGGCGATCAGGTCAAAGAAGTTGTCCCCTAAGTTCGTGGGACCATATCAGATCTTAAGAAGGATTGGCCCAGTAGCTTATGAGATCGCCCTGCCTCCCCATTTAGCGAATCTGCACAATGTCTTTCACGTTTCACAGCTGAGGAAGTACATGGCAGACCCTGGTCATGTGCTGGAAGTGGACAACGTGCAGATCAGGGATGACTTGTCCTTTGAAGCGAAACCAGTCAGGATTGAAGATCGTCAAAGTAAACAGCTCAGAGGCAAGACCATTAACATGGTGAAAGTGGTGTGGGATGAGAGATCGGGGGATTCAACTTGGGAGTTAGAAGAACCCATGAGGGAGGCTTATCCATACCTCTTTTCCTTGTAATCCAATTTTCGAGGACGAAAATTTTTCTTGTTGGGGAGAATGTAAGGACCTGAAAAATTTATTGGAATGAAAGAGTATGTTTTAAATAAATTCTAAGTATGTTTTTATTTAGAATAGAAGGGAGGAAAAAGTTAAGTTTAGAAGGCTACGAGGTCGCCGGTCGCCTGCTACACATGAGCGCCAGGTGGACATCGCGCGGGCGCGAGAGGCATGCAGGCATCGCGCGGGCGCGAGAGGCATGCAGGCATCGCGCGGGCGTGAGAGGCATGCAGGCATCGCGCGGGCGCGAGAGGCATGCAGGCATCGCGCGGGCCCGAGGGGCATGCGGGCATCGCGCGGGCGCGAGGCACGCGGGCATTGCCAGGGCGCGATGCATGTGGACGTGGCCAAGGCGCGAGAGTTATGAGGGCGTCGCCAGGGAAGACATCGGTTGTCTCCCAGAGGAAGACATCGGTCGTTCGCCAGGAAGATGTCATCGGTGATTATCTTCGCGCGAGGTCATCGGTAGTTGTCTTCGCGCGAGGTCATCGGTGGATCGTCTTCGCGTGAGAGGTCATCAGTGGTCTCTCTTCGAGCTGGTAGTCATCGGCGAAAGGTCATCGCACGACGTTGAGTTACACCCAGAGAACGTGGGCCCCAGACTCCCAGCAAGAGATGTTCTGCACGCGCGCCACGTAGACAAAAGAGTGGTTCAGAATAGTGACCTCAGAGCGTAGCCTGCGCAGAGGCACGCTTAGTAGTACTGTTCAGGGAAGCGTGCACGCAAACTTCCCTGCAGAGTAGGTGGTGGCAGCTGCTTTTGGAGGGATAAGTTGGTTTAAGTTACAAAAATCCACTGCTGAGAGAAAAGAAAACATTGTTGTATTCGACGAGAGAAAGAGTGAGTTCCTTCCCTTCTCCTCCAGTTACCTCCTCCGCGTTGCGATTTCAGCATCTCCACACAAGAGTACGACGAGAAGCAACACCATTGGAGCACCTGGGAAAGTTCTCTGCAACTCCTTCAAAACCAGACTCAAGAATAGAGCCAAGGCATTCTTCAAGCTCTGTTGGATTTCGAAGCTCCTGGTGGTTGCGCAAGTCCAGGTAAGGGAAGCTAGACCTCTTTTTCCATACAAGCCACAGTGTAGCTATCTCTGAAGTGAGGGCGACGTGGTCGCCATTTTTGTTTTCATCTGCGTAAAATGCTCTGTTTGTGTGCTTGGGCGACGTGGTCGCCGGTTTTATATACAGTCTTCGAAACACCCTGTTTTTGAACTAGATCGCCGGTTTTGGCGCTGTTTTACGAACTCCCCTGTGTTTGACGTTGTTTGAAGCTGTTTGGGATTTAAATACAATATATATGTGATATTCGAAAGTTTGAAACGTTGAAATGGTTGTTGCTGTGATTTGAAATATTCCTTTGTATGGCATGACGTCTTGAATGCTGTGAATGTGGGATCGAGGCATAGTATTTTCAGGAAAGAAAATACCGTGTAAGATCTTGTAGTAGGTGCATTGATCGGTGATTCCTAAGGGGATATCCTGACTCTGCTGAGGTAATGGAATCACGTAGAGGAAGTTACTCAGTTGTTGAGAGTCGAAGGAGGTCTATATGATGGGCGTCTCGTGTGAAAAAGAACGAGCTCCGCCTGTCCTATGGATTAACCCTGTCATACCAGGAGAACTATTGACATTGAGATGATATATGCGCATGCTGTGTGGATTCACAGCGACCCTGTGTGGAATTCACAGTGGTGTGGTATGACAGGTGCAGATTTCTGAGTCTAATCAACGCACGAGTCAATCCGGAAGTAGTGTCAAGTGTCTTGTGTGGTGAGTCAGTGGAAAGTCTGACGTGAGAAATGAGAAACATTGATAGTTTATAGACACTTGATGCAGTATTGTGAAATGGAATGACTGTGGGTGAATGTTGTGAAATGTGTGATTTTGGGCGATCAGGTGAATGATATGAGCAACTCTACGTTTTACATGGATATTTGAAACTTGTTTTACTTTGATTGTCATGTTCATGATTTAAACTTCCTTTAAATTATATAGCTTACCCTGCGTGTTTTGGTTCTGTGGCTGTTCTTTTAAAACTGTGATGATCGTGTATAACTTACACGGGAGCAGATGATCTTCCAGGAAGTAGAGCTCCTTAGGGAGTGGTCGCCGGAAGCAGATCGGCTGTTTTGGGTCCTCCGATGGGAGATCGGCCTCGTTCGATAGGAGATCGGTCTCCTCCGATAGGAGATCGCCTGCTTCGTTTTTTTTACTGCATTTTGTTTATGTTTCTGGAAAAATTTGACCGACTTTGTATTAAACTCCCTGTGAAGAGAAACTACATTTCATATATATATAATAGTTTGTTCATAGAATCTATTTGTTACCTTTATTTTCATTATATACATTTGTATAGTATTTTGGCGGGATGTTACACCCTAGTCTGGGGCTTCCTGGCCTCGTAGGGTTTCTGCTTACCCTGTGCCCTCTTCTTTGTCGTCACCTTGTGCACCCACATGGGTTGTGGACGACTGGGCACCCGTGATCGTGAGAGGGCCACGCTTTTGCACTTTTCAGTGAGTTCCCCCTCCGTTGCAATGTGGGCGATGGCTTGGCG
Source organism: Phaseolus lunatus (assembly GCA_013389735.1). Taxonomy (NCBI): domain Eukaryota; kingdom Viridiplantae; phylum Streptophyta; class Magnoliopsida; order Fabales; family Fabaceae; genus Phaseolus; species Phaseolus lunatus. The sequence goes on from CM023860.1 coordinate 26,927,604, forward strand.
CCTGATATCGCTAAAGGTCTTGGGGCGATTTCTAATGAGTGATTCACTGAAGGGTCCTGATAGAATCCCCTTCCTGAAGACGTGCACCACCATATCCTCATCCTTGGTATGCAGCCTCACCACCATTGCTCCAAACCGGTTGAGATAATCCCTCAGGGACTCTCCCTGATACTGCCTTACATGAAATAGGTCAAAAGACACTGGCGGGGGAGCCCGGTTGACAATGTACTGCTCCCCGAACAACGTGGAAAACTGCGTGAAGGACGTTATATGTCCCTCAGGCAAGCTAATGAACCATTCCAGCATTGTCCCTGTCAATGTGGTCATAAAGAGTTTACAATGTACTGCATCGAAGCCTCTTGACAGCATCATCTGAGTGTGGAATGCTGTGAGATGCGCCTCTAGGTCCTCCACCCCCGTAAACACGGTTTTAGGGCCCACGAATGTGGCTAGCACCACGGTGTCCATGATCGCTTGGGAAAAGGGCATTGGGAATGCCCTAGGTAGTGTAGGTGGGGCTCGATCGTCCACCACGCGATCCCCTGTCTGCTGCAAATTACACAGATTCATGCACAATTCCTCATTCACCTTGTGCAGCTCTCCGTTCCGTGCCTGTGATGCGGCCAGGTCCATCTGAATACGTGCTTGATCCACCCTAGATTCTGCCACCGTCTCCTGGAAGGCGCGCATCATTTCCATGAGTTGTTGCATGGTGACGCCTTCACCCCCATTTGGTGGGACAGATCCTTGTCTGGTATTCCTCATGTCGCTAGGTTCTTCTCTTTCGCTATTGAATGGGACCTTGTTTTATTTCGGCCCCACAGTGGGCGCCAAATGTTGTTGCCGGTTGACTCTCCTGTCGATTAACTCTACGAAAATCTCACGCCTCCTTCCCTCTCCTTAGGTAATGCTTCACTGGACCAAAACAACCTGCACCTGCAAAGATAGAAAGGGCGCCCTAGAGGCCGTTTGCACTCCAACGCTCAAGTCAATACTGGGGCAAGCACACCAAGTGTATAGAGTATCTCAGTTTAGGTCTAAAAATCGCGTACCTTTGTGAAGTGTTTTACTACCCTTTATAAAGTCTAGGGTTTCCTCTGTGTCGCTACCCATATTTATGGTTTCTGCAGGAATACCCTTGTGTCGCTATTACCCAGTCTTAGGGTAATCTAGCGCGTAAGGCTTCCCTTAACTGGAGTGCAAATTCTAACAGGATGGCCACCTGGGTACCCCTTCGTGCACCTAAACTCTGGGGCCATTTTTCCTGGGAGTGCCCTCACTGTTCACATGCCATGCATGTAGCTTCACTTGGAAATCCTCATCCTGATGGACACTCAAACCCTTCAAGACTCTGCACCTAATTGTGGTTTCCCTGCCACACGCATTGATGCTTCATGACCTAGGCCTCTCCTTACCTCTGGGCATTTTACTGATAACTGTCTTCTCTCGGGACCCTCCTTCTATGGTCTAGTTCTGTTGTTCAAAACACCCAAAACCGATGTCACCTAAACCCACTCTGTTGTCGAGGACTCATCACCCCGTTGTGTGACGAGGACACATCGTTTCATTGTTGTGATCGACATATTGATGACTAATCAGCCCACTAGTCCATGCGACCTGTAGGACCCAGCCCACGTGGCTCTGGCCCATGCTATGGGACCCAGCTGACGTGGCTCACCATTACTAGCTGTTCTCGGTGCCCGAGGACTGGTTGGTACACTTCTTCTTCCTTTCTTCTTCTTCCATTCTTCTTCTTCCATTCTCCTTCTTCCATTCTTCTTCTTCCATTCTTCTTCTTCCATTCTTCTACTTCCAATCTTCTTCTTTCATTCTTCCTTTTCCATTCTTCTTGTTCCATTCTTCTTGTTCCATTCTTCTTCTTCCGTTCTTCTTCTTCCATTCTTCTCGTTCCAATCTTCTTCTTCATTCTTCAACTTCCATTCTTTAACTTCCATTCTTCTTCTTCTGTTCTTCTTCTTCCATTCTTCTTCTTCCATTTTTCTTCTTCCATTCTTCTTTTTCCATTCTTGTTCTTCCAATCTTCTTCTTTCGTTCTTGTTCTTCCATTCTTCTTCTTCCAATCTTCTTCTTCCATTCTTCTTCTTCCAATCTTCTTCTTCCATTCTTCTTCTTCCGTTCCTCTTCTTCCATTCTTCCTCTTCTATTATTTTTCTTCCATTCTTCTTCTTCCAATCTTCTTCTTCCAATCTTCTTCTTTCATTCTTCTTCTTTTATTCTTTTTTTTCCATTCTTTTTCTTCCATTCTTCTTCTTCCATTCTTCTTGATGGAAATCGTCCAGCCTCGAAACTTTTGGCCAAGAAGATAGACAAAGATCAAACTTTAACGAAGAGTTTGTAGAGTCTTTTTCTTTTTCTTAGCCTTGTAAAAATTGTATAGTGTAATTAGGAAGTTTTGAGCCTTGTATTTTGGGGCAAAGTAGAGAATGATGTAAATAGAAACGAAAGTAAAATGTAAAATAGTAAAAAAGGGGTGCAAATAGAAATGTAGGCATGGAAGGCATGAGGCTCCGCATTGTTGAACCAAGTGGTGTTCAAGGTTTTGAAGAATCCAAATCCTTTGAAGGATGATGAAGCTTTTGCTGTGCTTGCTGTTGCTGTGCTGGTTTAGTTAGGATCTGGGTAGTTTGAGTTGTGTAACTCAACCTTTGATTGAATCTAAAGCTCAAGCATCTCAACTTTCAAACAAAGTAAAGTGTTTTTTCAAACTGAGTTAAAACAACCGATTGTTTTATCGAAACAACCGATTGTTTAAAGCTTAGGTGTTTTGAAAACTGTTTTGAAGTGTGAAAATTGGTTAAGTAACAAAACAACCTATTGATTCGAGGAAACAATCGATTGTTTGTTATGTTTTTATAACAGAAAACAGTTTTGACTTTGACTGAGCTTTAAATGCTTTTAATTCATACGCTCCAGTCATTAAATGCTTTGACCAATCTTTCTAAAGCAATTAAGAGTTTGTTAAGATTTGATTACAAACATCTTCTTTATATATATACAGAAAAACAGGTTTGAGTTTAAGAAGAATCAAAGTAAATTGAGAAATTTTTTCAAAGAGTTGGAGATTGCTTAGAGTTTTGGTTGATCAAAGTGCTGAGATAGGATTCTCTTGTACTAATTTCAGATTGCTTCTGTAACAAGTGTAATCCTTGTAATTCTGTGAACATTCGTTTGTGCTGTTGCTAAGAAGAGCTGTGTGTTCTTGAGGGGATCAAGATCAGCTTTCTTAGTGTGGTGTGCTGACCAAGGAAAGTGTGTTTCTTGAGGGTGTTCAAGGTCACTTTCTTGGTTGTGTGTAAGTAATCTAGTGTTGATTGCTTAGTGGATTTCCTCAGGGTTTCTGAGAAGACTGGATGTAGCTCTGGGTTGGAGTGAACCAGTATAAACATCTGTGTACAATCTCTCTATCCCTAACTCTTTAATTTCAGTTTATTTGTTGTTTGCTGGTATAAACAACCGATTGTTTCGAAGAAACAACCGATTGTTTTCCTGGCAGTGCTGTTTTGCTTGTTGTTTTGGCAAACTGAATTGCTTAATCATTTGATTTCTGAAAGATATTCATTCTAGCTTGGAAAAGTTTGCGAAAACCTCTTTAAACAATTCACCCCCCCTCTAGTTTAAAGCCATCTTTCCTAACAATTGGCATCAAGAGCTTGGTTCTTGAAAGTCATTCAAGTTGATCCTAAAATCTTTTAAAATGGCTGATAGACTACCTTTTGGGGAAGGTGCTTCAATAAACAGACCACCCATGTTCTGTGGTTTGAATTACCAGTTTTGGAAAGTTAGAATGAAAATATTCATGGAATCTCTTGACAAAGGAATTTGGGATGCAATTGAAAATGGTCCTTTTATACCAAAGTTTGAAAAAGATGGTTCTGTCATTCAGAAGCCATGGTCTCAATGGACTGATGCAGAAAGCAAAAAGGCCAAATTTGATTGCATTGCCAAAAATATTATAACCTCTGCTTTAAATTCTGATGAGTTTTTCAGGGTATCACAATGTAAATCATCAAAGGAAATGTGGGATACTTTGGAGGTCACTCATGAAGGAACAAATGAAGTTAAAAGAGCTAGAAAGCATGCTCTAATCCAAGAGTATGAAATGTTCAGAATGCTTAAAGGTGAAACAATTGCTGAAGTACAGAAAAGGTTTACTCATATCATCAATCACCTTATGAGCCTAGACAAGACTTTTGACAAAGAAGAGCTAAACATCAAGATCTTGAAATATCTTGATAGAGCATGGCAACCAAAGGTAACTGCAATTTCTGAATCTAAAGATCTAACATCCTTAAGTGTTGCTTCTTTGTTTGGAAAGCTTAGGGAACATGAGCTAGAGATGAATAGACTCAATGTTCAAGAGAATCAAGATAAGCACACAAGGAGCATAGCCTTGAAAGCATCCAAACACAAGGGAAAGCAAGATTCAAGTGATGATAGTGATGAGGAAAATCTGAGTTTGCTGTCAAGAAAATCCAGCAAATTCCTAAAGAGAAACCGCAACAAAGACAACAACAAGGATAGGTATGGAAACAAGAAATCCAATGATTTAAATTCAAATAACTATACTTGTTTTGGTTGTGGTGAGCAAGGTCACATAAAGGCAGATTGTCCCAACAAGAGCAAGGAGAAAAAGACAAGCTATAAGGAGAAGAAAGGCAAGACAAAAAGAGCCTACATAGCTTGGGATGAAAATGAAGTGTCTTCATCAAGTTCCTCATCAAGTGAAGATGAAAAAGCCAACATATATTTGGTGGCTGAGGATGATGATGATGCTTGCAGTTCAAGTGAGGTAAGTTCTTGTGCTTCCTTAAATGAAGAAAATTATTGTGAATTGCTTGAAGCTTTTCAAGAAACTCATGATGAAGCTAATCGATTGGTGCTTTCAAACAATCGATTGAGAGATCTTAACAATGGGCTTGAAAAGAGAGTTAAATCACTTGAAGAGGATCTGAGAAAAGCAAAAATTGATTTTGAAAAGATGGAAAATCATTTCAAAAACACCTCTTGTAAGTGTGATACTCTCATTTGTGAAAATTGTGAAAATCTTGAGAAAAAGGTTCAATATCTTGTTGAAACTGTGGACAAGCTTTCAAAAGGGAAATCAAACTTTGAGAATGTCTTGGCATCTCAAAGTTGTGTTTTTGGAAAGGCTGGTTTAGGCTTCAATCCACAGAACAAGCAAGATAGGTTTTCAAAAAGTTTTTTAAGAAAACCAGAAAAACAACCGATTGTTAAGACGAAACAATCGATTGTGACATGCTTTTATTGCATGAAAAAGGGCCATTCGGTTAGATTCTGCAAAATAAGAAAGTTTTCTGTTCCAAGAGGCTACATGAAATGGATCCCTAAAGGATGTGAGGTTCCAAGTGTGAAAAAGAAACCAATTGGACCCACATTTGTGAAAGGACCAAATCTTGTTGCTTGAACTAATGTTTGTGAAGGAAAATAAATAGAAAAAGAGGAGCTGAGCCAACTGGTTAGACTGTTAAAGACAAAGGGCAATCATTGAAGCTGAATCAATGCGTTGCAGAAGGTCAATTCAATGAAAAGAAGCCTTCTTGATCAACAAGCAATTGGCTCATTGAGGAAACAACACAAGGATGAGATTTTTCTTTTACTGTCCTCTATTTTAGTATTAAAGTTCTTTCCTGTGATTAATCCCTCTTTGGTCAATGTTATCTGTTGTTATCTGCTTCTGTTTTTGGTTAAAATTTCTTAAAATCAAGTTTTAACTGCTGCAGAAAAACAACCGATTGTTTCTTCGAAACAACCGATTGTTTTGGGTCTGACAGCACTGTGAGAAAATTGATTTAATTCTATTTTTGGATTTCTATTCGTTGCAGATCATTTCAAATAGAGAATCTTGGTCAATGATACTGTGATTGAATGCTGAACAAGTTCAGAAAAGAAGTTACAACTATCATAAAGGAATATATTCCAAAATCTTGGAAATTCAAGTGCCTTAATGACTAGTCAAAGTCCACATGTGAAGACCATGTGATTTTCAGCTTTTTCTGACATGTTTTGTGCAGAACAGTCTTCTCTCTCTAAAAATCAGGTACCCATTGAATGGAATTAATCATAAATTGGTTTTCGGATGGTTATAAAATCAGGTGCAGATGAACAACCAATTGCAACATCTCTTGCAACATCTCTTGCACCATCTCTTGAGAAAAACTGTAAAGAAGAGCTGCCCTCTGTTTTCTCATCTCTGCTGCCATGGAATCAACTCCTCCCACTTCTGGAAGAATCAAAACCAGAGCTGTAAGGTCTGGAGGAAGGCTGGAAGGATGGTTTTCTGGAGATAAAGATCTCATAGAAAAATATAGATATGAGACAAGTCTCAAGAAAATCAACAACCCCAAGGTTGTGAGTTTTGATTGGCTGAAAAGTCAAAAGCTGGACAATGTGAGGAAACTTCTCAAAGATCAGCATCTCAGAAGGTTTCTGGAGATGAAGGGCAACATATATCCAGACTTGGTGAAGGTCTTCTACACCAATTTGAAATTTGAGGGAAACAACCTAGTTTCTCATGTAAAAGGTGTGGACATGGAGATAACCCATGAGGTTTGGGCTGCTGTTGCTGGACTCAAGTTTTCTGGACTGCGAATCAGCAAAGGCAATCTTGGTGTGGTGGAGGATTTCAACAAAATTCAGTTTTACAGAAGCTGTTTGAAAAACACTCAAGCTCAAGTGAGTGCATGCTCAGTTGGAGGATTGAAACTGGATGAGAGGCTGCTTGCTCTCATTGTGACATGGATTCTAACTCCAAGGGGGAGCAACCATTCTGTTTTGACTAAAGAAGATCTGGTTTACATCTTCTGCATCACCAAGAAGGTCAAGCTAAATTGGATCCACATCATCAAAGAGCACATGCAAAAAGCAATGAGGTTGGGTGACTATCACTATCCCTATGCTATTTTGATATCTAAATTCCTAAACTATTTTGAAGTTAATCTAGAAGATGAGACTTCTGAGCTGGTCAAGTCAACTCAAGAGTTGAACAATGGATCACTCAGCAAGATGGGGTTTACAAAAATAGGTGGAAAATGGGTAAGCAAGGATGGTGATCATGGTGCCTCCTCTAGTGGTGCTGCTCAAGAAGAACCTACAGATATGGATGTTGAACATGAAGATCCAACAGGAGGGTTTCAAGATGCTGGACCCAGTGCAGCTGCTGAACATCCAGAAGAAAGGATTCAATCAATGTCACCTTTTGAAAGGTTCATGATGAATAGGATGGATAGCTTTGCTGAAAACCAAAGAAACCTCCATGATCTGTGTGTTAGCAATTTCCAGAGGTTTGATACCAGGTTTGACAACATGGATGCAAGGTTCATGAGCCTGGATGAACAAATTGAAGCTATTCAGAACCAAATCTTTGATCTTCAGTTTGGAGATAAGGAAGAATGAAGAAAAACAACCGATTGGATTGTCGAAACAATCGATTGTTTTTGCTGCTGTTGAAGTTTGGTTTTCTTTTCTTTCCTTCTGCTGTTGCTTTTATGATTCTGATGTAATATGAACTTTTTATGGCTTTATCTCTTATATTTGTCTATTTGTGAAGACAAATAGGGGGAGATTTTATGCTTGTTTGCTTAGATGCTTGTTTAAGACTGCTTTTAGCTGTTTTTACTGATATTAATTGTTTAAGCCTTAACTGTGTATATATTTTCTAACCAAATATCAGAGGTTCAATGTCTGCTAAAAGTTCGTTTGCAGGAACTGCTTCAGATTTAATCAGATCAACACAAGCATCAGGGATCAAGCATCAGGGATTTGTCTTCATCAAATAGGGGGAGATTGTTGAACCAAGTGGTGTTCAAGGTTTTGAAGAATCCAAATCCTTTGAAGGATGATGAAGCTTTTACTGTGCTTACTGTTGCTGTGCTGGTTTAGTTAGGATCTGGGTAGTTTGAGTTGTGTAACTCAACCTTTGATTGAATCTAAAGCTCAAGCATCTCAACTTTCAAACAAAGTAAAGTGTTTTTTCAAACTGAGTTAAAACAACCGATTATTTTATCGAAACAACCGATTGTTTAAAGCTTAGGTGTTTTGAAAACTGTTTTGAAGTGTGAAAATTGGTTAAGTAACAAAACAACCGATTGATTCGAGGAAACAATAGATTGTTTGTTATGTTTTTATAATAGAAAACATTTTTGACTTTGACTGAGCTTTAAATGCTTTTAATTCATACGCTCCAGTCATTAAATGCTTTGACCAATCTTTCTAAAGCAATTAAGAGTTTGTTAAGATTTGATTACAAACATCTTCTTTATATATATACAGAAAAACAGGTTTGAGTTTAAGAAGAATCAAAGTAAATTGAGAAATTTTTTCAAAGAGTTGGAGATTGCTTAGAGTTTTGGTTGATCAAAGTGCTGAGATAGGATTCTCTTGTACTGATTTCAGATTGCTTCTGTAACAAGTGTAATCCTTGCAATTCTGTGAACATTCGTTTGTGCTGTTGCTAAGAAGAGCTGTGTGTTCTTGAGGGGATCAAGATCAGCTTTCTTAGTGTGGTGTGCTGACCAAGGAAAGTGTGTTTCTTGAGGGTGTTCAAGGTCACTTTCTTTGTTGTGTGTAAGTAATCTAGTGTTGATTGCTTAGTGGATTTCCTCAGGGTTTCTGAGAAGACTGGATGTAGCTCTGGGTTGGAGTGAACCAGTATAAACATCTATGTACAATCTCTCTATCCCTAACTCTTTAATTTCAGTTTATTTGTTGTTTGCTGGTATAAACAACTGATTGTTTCGAAGAAACAACCGATTGTTTTCCTGGCAGTGCTGTTTTGCTTGCTGTTTTGGCAAACTGAATTGCTTAATCATTTGATTTCTGAAAGATATTCATTCTAGCTTGGAAAAGTTTGCGAAAACCTCTTTAAACAATTCACCCCCCCCCTCTAGTTTAAAGCCATCTTTCCTAACACGCATGTCTTCTCCTTAATGGAGAGGATTTGCACCAATAAGGTAGTGACACTTGTCACACTCTCATTTGAGAGGTTTTGAGAGACTTTCTCCTATAAATAGGAGTCTTTAGTGCATGTATTTTCAACTTGAAATTAGTAATGAAATGTTGCATAATTTTGGCCATTCTACTTGTTCTTAAGTTCTCCCTAGGTTAGTCTTCTTCAAGACTTAGCCTAGACTTTTTCCTAGTGAGTTGGCCTCACCTCTCACTCTCACAAATTCCTAGCTCCACTTCATTCCATGGAAACTCCTCTTGAGTTTCTGTAATGCTTCCGCTCCTCAGATCTCCTTCATCATCCATCCAAAGAAGAAATTACAAAGATCACTATTAGAAGAACAAGAGCATTTTTCCATCATTTGGTATTCAGAGATATGGTTGTAAGATCTTCTTATATTTTTTTCATAATTCCATGTTGTTTTCATATTTTGTTTTTCATGTCTTGAATGTTTCTATCGATTGATTTTATTTATTTTTGTCTTTTTTGTTCGGTTCATATTCATTGTTCTTACTTGAACCTTCATGTATGTGCTTTTAGGTGTTCTTGTGTTCATGTTCATGTATTCTTTTAAATTTTCTTGAGTTTTCTTCAAATTTGTTCGGTGAAATTTTCTTATAATTGAGTCATTTTGATTTTATAATCATAAGTTTTGTCTAAAGTCATGTTTACTCCAAAAATGGTCATAAACTTCATTGGTTAACTTTTGAAATTTTATTTTCAAATTTCTTCCTAGGTTAGAGCTCTTGAATGCTTTTCATTTTCCTTTTTTTAGTTCATAAATTCTTACTAGATCATTAGCAATTTTCTTTAAAGTTAGGTTTCCATTATCATCTTCTCCAAAATTCATTTTCGAAAATTCTCAAAAATTTTCCAAAATTTTTTCGTGGTTCAAAAAGCCGTTCAGTGGTGTGCACAGTAATCAAGACCAGTTCTTGCGGAATCCTGAAATTTGTGATGGAATAGTGTTTGCAGTGGTGCGAAAAGCAATCTGACTTGTTTTTCATATTTTTGTGAGATTGTGCGTCTTCATCCACGTTCATTCTCTCTGCTTGAGTTATTGGCGCGGTTTTTGAATATTAGAAGTTTTCAAATCCTCTTCCGCTCCATATGAATCGATTCAAGGCTCGGAGTTTATTCGGAGATGGTAATTCGAATCTATACAGTACGTGCTTCTGTTTGAATCAATACATATTCTGTGGTTTTGTTCGGAGTTCATCAAAAGAATACAATTCTTCTTCTGTATTGGATCATTGAAGCATTGAACCAATTTGTTCGGTGCTAGTGTGGATCAGCGAAATTGGTGAACAGTGTAGAGAAATTCCAGTGGCGTTCATCTTCTCTAGAGCGATTTGAAATCAGTGTTGGAAGAATCGCGAATGGAGGTTTTGCGGTTTCCGGCGAACAGAATCAGTTGACGGAGATTGTGAGTTTTTTGGCGAAATTGGTGATTGGAAACATCAGTGTCAATCGACGAAAGGATTTGTGTTGGATTAATCAAAGAAATGGTGTGGTGTTCTCCGGTGCCTAGAATAGATGAACAGAGAAACTGCACTATATGAATTGTGCGCATAGCTTCATCTTCTCAAACGCAGAACTAAAATTGAAGTGATTTTGAGAAGGTTAGCAATTTAATTGATTAAGGTGAAGCAATTTCTATAGAGTTATCATGATTTAGCATTTCTGGAAAATGTACCAACCAGTCCTCGGACACCGAGAACAACTAGTAATAGTGAGCCACGTGAGCTGGGCTCCACAAGTAACATTGGCTAGAGCCACGTGGGCTGGGCTCCACGAACGGCATGGGCCAGTGTGCTGACTAGTTATCAGTATGTCGACCACCAGAGTGGGACAATGTGTCCTCGTCACAGAGTAGGACGATATGTCCTCAGCAACAGAGTAGGATGATGTGACATCGGCCTTTGGTGTTTCGAACAGTTGAACTAGACCGTGGAAGGTGGGTCCCAAGAACAATACCAGTTATCAGTAAAACACCCAGGGGTAGGGGGAAGCCTAAGTCACGAAGTACCCATGCGTGTGGTGTGAAGGGCACAACTAGGTGCAGAGTCTTGGAAGTCATGAATACCTGTCAGGGTTAGGGTTTCCAAGAGAAGTTGCATGCATGGCACGTGAATAGTTAGGGAACCCCAGGGACAGATGGCTCTAGAGATTAGGTGCACGAATTGGTACTCGGGTGGCCATTCTGTTAGAGGTTGAACTTCAGTAAGAGGGGCCTGACGCGCTAGATTACACTAAGACTGGGTAATAGCGACGCAACGGCATTCCTCCAGCAACCCTAAATGCGGGTAACGATAATAAAGGAAACCTTAGACTATATAAAGGGAAGTAAAAAAACCTCAGAAGGTACGCAGCTTTTGAGACTAGAACTGTTACATACATACACACCGTGTCTTTGCCCTAGTATTGACTTTAGCGTCGGAGTGCAAACGGCCTCTAGGGTGCCCCTTTGTCTTTGTAGGTACAGAGTGTTCTATCTAGTGAAGCATCAACCTAAGAAGGAAGAAGAGGGTACGAGATTGTCGTTAGAGTCAACCGACAAGAGAGTCAACCGGCAAGAACATTTGGCGCCCACCGTGGGGCCGAAATAAAACAAGGTCCCATTCACAAGCATAGAGAAGAGATCCAGCAATATGAGGAACACCAGACAAGGACCCGCCGCTGCCGCACCAAATGGAGGAGAAAACATCACCATGCAGCAGATTATGGAGACGATGCATGCCCTCTAGGAGACAGTGGCAGCGTCCAAGGTGAATCAAGAATGCATCCAGATTGACCTGGCTGCATCACAAGCCAAGAACGAAGAGCTACGCAAGACCAATGAGGAACTTCACATGAATTTGCAGAATTCGTAGCAGGCAGGGGAATGCGTGGTGGATGATCGAGCCCCCCCTACGCCACCCAGGGCATTCCCTATGCCGTTCTCACAGGCTATCATGGACACCGTGGTACCAACCACCTTCGTAGCCGTTCTCACAGGCTATCATGACCACGGTGATAGGCATAGCGTTAGAGTGGTTTGTCAGCCTCCCTGAAGGATACGTGACGTCGTTCGCACAATTCTCTGTGCTGTTTAGGGAGCAGTACATCGTTAATCAGGCTCCCCCACCAGTGTCTTACGACCTTTTCGACGTAAGACAGTACCAAGGAGAGTCCTTGAAGGATTACCTTAACAGGTTCAGAGCCATGGTGGTGAGGCTGCACACCAAGGACAAGGATATGGTGGTGCACACCTTCAGGAAGGGGATTTTGCCAGGACCCTTTGATGCAAACCAAGCCCACAAGATGATGAAAAAGGATGATAAAGGACACAAAGAGAAGTCATCTCAAATTAGAGACCTCAGAGGGAGAATTGGAAGAAGAACAGAGCATCTAAAGTTCTTCCTGCTAGTCTTCTTAATGAGTAGGAAATATTGTAAATAAGTTGGGCTCATTTGAGGGGTCCAAATAGCAAATATAGGCTAGAATAAGGTACCTTTAGCATAGTAGGGGGTATGGGTAGCATTCTAGCTTGTTCCTAGCCCATTTGAAAGCATTTTGACCAAGTTTCTAGAAGTATAAGCCTAGAATACGGGATTGACTTAGTCCAACCCTATGGCTGCCCACTTTTTCTCTTTTCCCATTCTACCGTTTAAGCTTGCTTTCCAAGGCTCCTAAATCTATAAATAGGGAGGCCTACCTCATGTATTCACAAGTTGAAATTAGAGTAAAGAAACTATACACAATTTTTGTGTGATTTGTGAGTGAGTGAAATTCCTCCTCTCTTGGTCTTATCTTGGAGTGCTGGAACTCTTAAGTGGCGGCTTCCCTTCACTTATCTATGTAGTTCCATCCTATCAAGTGGTGTGATTCACCATTGCTCCACCTCCATAAGTTCTTTCTTTCATCATCTTTTCCATTATTCCATTCCAATTTTATGTCTTTAGTTTCTCTTGTTCTTTAATCCTGTTCTCAGTTTTGGAGACTCCTTTGTGAGTTGTAAGCATCATTTGGAATGGCATGTACACCATTGATGCATTCCTTTTCTCCTTTCTAAATTCTAAGTTTCGGTTTTGCATCATAATCACCTTAATCCATGTCTTTTCCTTTTGCCTTTGTGAAATGAACCTTCACATCTACTTAACAACTTGGTTAAGTTCATGTTCAGTGGGGATTTTCCTTAGGTTCTCACCATACTTGTCTCATAAAATCCAATCCTAAGTAAAGTGTCACCATAAAAATGAACAATCATAAAATCAACTCACATCACCCTTCAGTGAGTCACTCATCAGGAATCGCCCCAAAACCTTTTGTGAGATCAGGCGTCGAGCGGTAGCCCATATTGTCGCAGAAGGGGAACTCACTGAGAAGCGCGAGAGCATTGCCCTCGCCTGATCATGAGGGACAAGTCGACCTCAGCCCATGAGGGTGCATGAGGCGACGACAGAGAAGAAGGCCCAAGGGAAACAACAACTCTACGTGGCCAGGAAGCCCCAGACCAGGGCGTGCACGAAGGAGGATACGCCCCCTAGACATAGCTTCTTGGTGGAATTGAAGGAGCTGATCGCTATCCCCAACATAGCAGAGAGACTAAAGATGCCCCCAAAGACTGACAAAAGATTGGGGCCTAGTAAGAACGCGTGGTGCGAGTTCCACCAAGCGTTTGGTCACCCCATCCACAACTGTTTGCCCTAGGTCACCAGTTGGATGAGCTGGTGAAGAGCAGCTTCTTGAAGGATTGCTTGCATGAGCCATAGGAGGATCAGGCGTTAGCAGCCCCGAGGAGTGATTAGGGGCACAAGGTGCCTATTCATGGTGAAATCCACACCATCTCAGGAGGTTTTTCAGGAGGGGGGTGCACCGCTCCTCAGCGGAAGAAATACGCACGATCAATGATGGCGATAGAGATGTACGAGGAAGACCACACTCCTAACATCAACCTCACCTTCACCAAGGCCGATCGCCAGGATGTCGTTCCCCATGACAATGACCCGGTGGTAGTATCAGTAGTAACAGTGGGAAGGAAGGTGCACCGTGTGCTAGTAGATCAGGGGAGCTCGGCCGACGTGATGTTCTGGTCGACCTTCAACAAACTACAGTTGTCTCTTCACCAGTTGAGGCCTTACACTGGTTGTTTGTACGGATTTGCGGGAGACTAGGTAGAATTGCATGGGCACATAGAGCTGAGGACCACCTTCACAGATGGCGTGGCCTCCCGCACAGAAAACATTAGGTACCTTGTCGTTAACGCTTACAACATACTTTTGGGAAGACTTGCCCTGAACAGGTTGGGAGCGGTGGCATTGATGAGGCATATGAAGATGAAGCTACCTTCCATGGAAGAGGTGGTGATCACTATCAAATGAGACCAAAAAGAGGCCAAGAAGTTTTATGAGAATAGCCTCAAGACAAAGAGTGGGGAGTGCACTGTTACCACCCAACCAACAAGTGGGGTGTGCATCGTTACCGCCCAGCCCCTAGGTGGGGAAGGGGTCACCCGAGTAGAGGTCACCCTGGAGAAACAACCCGAACCAGCTGAGGACATCTTGGAGAGGGAGATTGGTGGAAAGATGTTCAAGCTTGGCAAGTCTTTATCCCAAGGGCCACAGGACCAGATCGTCGAAGTTATCGCGCGGCACCTGGATGCCTTCGAATGGTCTGCCTCAAACATGCTTGGCATAGACCCCGACTTCTTGTGTCATCGCCTTGCCATGGACCCCCAGGTCAGACATGTTCACCAGAGAAGGAGGAAGTTCAATGAAGAAAGGGGACAAGTCATTAAGGAGGAAACATAAAAGTTGCTGAGAGCCGGCCACATTAGGGAGATCTAATACCCAGAGTGGTTAGCAAATGTCGTGCTCATAAAGAAGGCCAACGGGAAGTGGAGATTGTGCGTAGACTTCACCGACCTTAACAAGGCCTGCCCAAAGGACTCCTACCCCCTACCAAGCATTGATGCTTTGGTAGACAGTGCCTCGGGTTATAAGTTGCTCAGTTTCCTGCATGCCTTTTTTTAGTACAACCAGATCAAGATGCATCCCATGGACAAGTGCAAGAAGACATTCATGACAAAGTTGTCTTGCTATTGTTACACAGTGATGCCCTTTGGGCTGAAGAACGCAGGTGCCACCTACCAGAGGCTGATGAACTGGGTGTTCGTGCCCATGATGGGGCGAAATGTGCAAGTCTATGTGGATGACATTGTGGTGACCTCACAAGTGAAAGATCAACATGTTGCTGATCTAGAAAAGCTATTTACAACAATAGCTAAATATAAACTGAAACTGAACCCTGAGAAGTGTGTGTTTGGGGTTGAAGTAGGCAAGTTCTTAGGCTTCTTACTCACTAAGCTTAGGATAGAAGTGAACCCTGACAAGTGCGCTGCAATCCTCGTAATGAGAAGCCCGACTTCAGTAAAGGAGGTGCAGCAGTTGACCAGGTAGATGGCCGCTCTGTCTAGATTTGTATCAACTGGGGGAGATAAGGGTCACCCCTACTTCTGGTGCCTGAGGAGGAATAGTAGGTTCTTGTGGACCAAAGAATGTGAAGAGGCGTTCCTCAAGCTGAAGGACTACCTGGCCAGTCCACCAGTATTATGCAAACCATAGCTGGGCACTCTGCTGCGCCTGTATTTTGCAGTCACTAATCGGGCTGTTAGTTCAGTTCTTGTGCAGGAACTGGACCAGCTTTAGAAGCCAATCTACTTTGTTAGCAAAGTATTGCAGGGGCCTAAGGTGAGGTACCACGCCCTAGAGAAGGCGGCACTGGTAGTGGTGTTCTCAGCAAGAAGACTTCGCCACTACTTCCAGAGTTTCACCGTGGTAGTGATGACAGACCTTCCCATTTGTAAGGTCTTACAGAAGCCAGACATCACGGGAAGAATGGTGCCCTGGGTTGTAGAGCTCTTAGAGTTCGACATACAGTATGAGCCTAGAGGCCCTATCAAAGGCCAGGTTTACGCTGATTTTGTAGCCGAGCTCTCCACAGCAGAAACACACAACGAAGAGGCTGACTTCCGATGGGTGCTCTCTGTAGATGGGTCCTCTAACCAACAAGGCAGCGGAGCTGGCGTCATCTGATGGAAGAGGCCCAAGCTTCGGCCCAAGTTCAGGCCCAACAACTAGGTCCATGGCGAAGAGGATTCAAGAAGATTGAGACTCTGCTACTGATGGCAGAGAAACTTTTCTTTATATGTTCAAAGATTCCTCAGAGGACCACAAGAAGTAAAGTCTAAGCCATGGGAGCTAGTTTCATTATTTGTAATTTCAGTTTACTTGTATTTTCAGTAGAGTAGGGCTCACTTTGGGGGTCCAAATAGCAAGATAGGTTAGAATAAGGTGCCTTTAGCAAAAGAGGGGAGGTGATGGAAGAGGCCTAAGCTCCAGCACAACAACTAGGTCCATGGCAAAGAGGATTCAAGAAGAGTGGGACTCTGCTACTGATGGCAGAGAAACTTTTCTCTACATATTCAAAGACCCCTCAGAGGATCACAAGGAGTAAAGCCCAAGGCATGGGATCTGAGCATAAATTAATTTTAGTTTATTTGTAATTTCAGTAGAGTAGGTTTCATTTAGCACAATCGGGGGTGTATTTAACAATTTAGTAGAGTAGGGTTCAATTAGCACAATAGGGGGTGTATTTAACAATTTAGCTTGTACCTAGGCCTTTTAGGGTAGGAATGTAGCCCTACCTTCTAGAAGCATGCCAAGGGGCTGCATTGACCTTTAGTCAACACCCTAGCAGCCCCCTCTTTTATGTATTCCCCATCCTACCCTTGCTCCTTACTCTCCAAGGCACCATCTCCTATAAATAAGGTGCTTTGGCTCATGTTTTTTTAAGATCAATTTATATGAGTAAATGCTGCCAAAGTTATACTAGCTTCTACTCTTTGTCTAGTCTCTCTAGGTTAGAAACTTTGATCTTCATCTTCACCTTCCTCCAAGTGATTTGGCCTAACCTATCACTCTCCATACCTTTCATGCACCTACAAGGAACCCATAGCTCTCTATGAGCCATCCTTGATCCTCCATTGCTTCCGCCACCTATTTCACCTCATTTCCTCAAGAAGAACATTGGTCATGAAGAACAACCCATCATTTGGTATCTAGAGCTTTGGTTCTTCAAGAGATAAGTGTTCTCTTCATTTTATTTTTTGAGTCTTCTTCTTTATTCCATGTTGTTCATCATATCCTTAAATGTCTTGTTGTTTTTAATTTCATTTTAAGTTGGTGTTGCTGTTTTTAAATTTCTATTTGGTATTTTGGTTCAACTTGATCATGAACTTCCATTTTCAGACTGTTTTAGGTTTCTTTTGTGTTGGCTGTTTGTTTTTATTTTATTTGAGTCTTATTGATGTTTTTAATCGGTGCAAAGTGTTTGTAGTTGAGTCATTTTGATTTTTGAATCCATACAAGTTTTGTCAAAGTCATGTTCATCCTACAATGTCATAAATTCCAAGTGGTGCCTTTTATTGTTGATTTGGTTGCTTGATTTTGTTTTGAGTGCAGTTTATATTTCTGTTTTTGAAGCTTTGGTGCCTTTTATATTTTCATATTTGAGTTCATACTTGTGTGTTAGTTCCATACAAGTTCGTTTCCAATAATTTCCATTATGTTTTTGAAGTTTCTTTACGGTTTTCTAATTCCAAGTTAGGATTTTCTGTTTTCACTGCTACTGTGCTGGCTGGAATCGTTTCCAGAAATTATATTTGTTGGTGAAAAATTCTGAAATTTAGGATTTGAGTAGTTTTATGTGTTAAGAAAAATTTTAAAAAAGAAGCACATCAAAATTCAAAATACAAAAAAAAAATGATAAATGAAATACAAACAGAGTGCAAAAATCCTGACTCTGAAAAAACGCTGACGCGGCAGTGATTTCGGAAAAATTATTACAATTATTTGGCTCACTGTTTTGGTGAAATTCCAACGCCTATTTTGAGCTAAAACATTGAAGTTTCTGTGGTTAAAATTTCAAGCTCAAATTTGAAGTATTCTGTCCAGCATAAAATTGGAAAGTTGTGAAAATTTACACAAAAAAATTTCTGTAGTGCTGTTTTTGGTTTTATTCATCTATTCTAGTTCTATTCACTAGGATTCCACTTTGTGTGCTACCTTTTCTTGTGTGCCTTAATTTTTTTCTTGTCAAATTTTATTGAATACTCTTTCAAGTCTTGTCAAATATCAACTCCATTTGCAGTAGTCCTTGATTTTAAATTTGAGTTTTGTTGCTTTAAAACTTGCTTGACCTCTCTTTGGTGGATTTGACCTAAAAAGTGCTTTGGTGAGTGTGGAGCTAGAATTTTGTTTTGGTGAAAGCCATATCACTAAAGAGGAGCTGGATTAAAGATTTAAGGTTGAATAACGTAAGGAGACAAAGCAAGGGACAGTAGCAACCTCATTGAAAAATACACAAATATACACAAAGGAGCTACAAGTGAAGGAGTGCATAGAATAGGACTTTAAATTTTTGTGCATCAAAATTTGTTGACCTAATTTCTTTGTATTTCTTTGGGTTGTAATTTGCAAGGACATTGATTAATTAGTGGATTAATACGTCTTAGACGGTGAGTGTGTCTTCAAGGTTCCAAAGTGCCAAGAAGCCTCACCTTAGGATTCGACTAGTTTTAAAAGCTTTCTAGATAGCAATTTTCATTTGTGTTTTATTGCTTTATATAGTTTTTATTGCATAAAAATTTTGTTTTTATCTTTGATTGTGCTCTAAGTAAATTGCTTAGAGAAAGGTTTGTGAAAGTGTTGTGGGATAGTATCTGGCTAAGGAAAGGCCTGGTACTTAAGAGATCCTAGTGATCCGCCTCCCTTTCTTGGGAAATTACCTACTTCACTCCACTTATCTTTCTTTTTGAAAATTACTTTTATCTCAAACCCTAAACATGTCTACTCATTCTTCAAGTCATAGTGAAAGTGATAGAAAATCCACAAAATCTCTTTTGAAACAATTGGCTATGGATTTTCAATCACTATCACTAAGACAATAGCAACATGAGGCTCAAGTTTTGGAAGATAAAAAAGAAAGAGATGCCCATTTTGCACTTTTGGAAGAGGAGTTGAGGATTGTTAGAGAAAAAGATGAATACATTCGAAAATTAAAAAAATCACATCCATCACATGCATCTAGTTTTAGGTCAAGTGACTCACATGTTGAGGGGAGTCTGAGAGTAAATGATTATTATCAACCTCCACCTAGAAGAACTAGGAGAGAAAGCCACCCAAAAGAGACTAGGGTAGACTTACCTCATTTTTATGGAAAGGAAAATGTTGAAACATACCTAGATTGGGAAATGAAAGTAGAACAACTTTTTGCTTGCCATCATGTTAGTTGTAACATCCCGCCAAAATACTATTCATATTTATAAAATGAAATAAAGGTAAAACAAAAATATTTAAGTGAACATACGTATTTATATAAAATGAAGTTGCTCCTCACAGGGAGTTTAATACATAACCGGTCAATTTTTCCAAAACATAAACAAAATACAGCCAAATAAATTGAAAACCGGCGATCTCCCTACATAAACCGGCGATCTCCTATCAGAGGACCCAAACCAGCCAATCTGCTACTAGAACAGAATTCAGGCGATCTCCTTCCGGCGACCACTCACTAAGGAGCTCTACTTCTTGGAAAATTATCTGCTCCCGTGTAAAATACACGATCATCACAGTTTTAAGAGAAAAACAGCCAGAGAACAATACAAAGGGTAAGCTAGATATTTTTAACTTTAAAATTTTAAACTAGACAACCAACGTAGACCAGCCTTTTTAAACATTCACAAGAGTCCATCACTTTCTCATTCATATAACACCACCATCAAGTGTCTATCAACAATTTCTCAACATTACTCACGTCAGACTTCCACTGACTAATCACACAAGACACTTGACACTACTTCCGGAAGACTCGTGCGTTGAACTTAGCATCCAGAGACATGCACCTGTCATACTTCATTGCTGTAATGTTTCCACAGCCATGCGCATCAACACAATCTCGATCTCAATTTCATCACTCTCACAGTATGACAGGGTTAATCCATATAACAGGTCAAGTCAGTTATCTTTCAAACGACTTACCCATACATATGGACCTCCCTCGACTCTCACCAACTGAATGACTTCATCTATGTGACTCCATCATATCAGCAGAGTCAGGATCGTCCCATTCACAGGATACTCACAGATCAATACACTTCATAACCAAATCTCAACACGGTATTTCCTTTCCTGAAAATACTATGGCTTGATCCCACATTCACAGCATTCAACATGTCATACCACCCTTAATGAACGATTTCAGTCACAGAAAAACTCATGCCAAGGTTCAGATTTTCGAATATCACATTTTAAATCTCAAACAGTTTCAAAGCAACACCAAAAACAGGGAGTTCGCAAACAACGCCAAAACCGGCGATCTGGTTCAAAAACAAGGTATTTTGAAGTCTGTATATAAAACCGGCGACCACGTCGCCCAAACACATAGAACAGAGCATTCACGAAGATGAAAACGAAACCGACGACTACGTTGTAAGGACCTGAAAAAATTTAATTGGAATAAAAGAGATATATTTTAAATGAATTCTAAGTATGTCTTTATTTAAAATGAAAAGGAAGGAAAGTGTAGTTTGGAAGGCTATGAGATCGCCTAGTAGTACATGATCGTCGGTCGCCTGCTACACATGAGCGTCAGGGCGCGAGGCATGCAGGCATCGCGCGGGCGCGAGACATGCAGACGTCGCGCTGGCGCGAGGCATGTGGACGTCGCCAGGGCGCGAGGCATGCGGGCATTGCCAGGGCACGAGAGGCATGCGGGCATTTCCAGGGCGCGAGAGGCATGCGGGCATTCGCCAGGGCGCGAGGCATGAGGGCGTCGCCAGGGATAGGCATCGGTCGTCCCCCAGAGGGAGACATCGGTCGTCTTCCAGGGCGAGGGAGACGTCGGTCGTTCGCCAGAATGAGTCAGCAGTGGAAAGTTATCGCGCGACGTCGAGTTTCACACAGAGTAAGGTGGGACCCAGGCTCCCAGCATGAAACGTCCTGCATGCGCGGCACGTAGGCAAAAAGAGTGGTTCAGGCTAGTGACCTCAGAGTGTTAGCCTGCGCAGAGGCACGCTTAGTCGTACTGTTCAGTGAAGCGTACACGCAAACTTCCCTGCAGAGTGGGTGGTGGCAGCGGTTTTTGTGGAGAAGTCAGCTTAAGATACAAAAACCCATTTCTGAGAGAGAAAGAAAGAAACGTCGCAGTTGTTCAAGAGCGAAAGAGTGAGTTCACCTCCCTTGTTCTCCATTCTCTCCTTCGCACTGCGATTCTAGCACCTTCACACAAGAGTACGACGAACGACGACCACCATTAGAGCACCTGGGAGGTTCTCTGCAAGTCCTTCAACCAGACGCAAAAACAGAGCCAAGGCGTTGTTCAAGCTTCGTTGGGTTTCAGAGCTCCTGGTGTTTTGCGCAAGCCCAGGTAAGGGAAGCTAGCCTTCGTTTTCAATACAAGCCATAGATTAGCTGTTTCTGAAGTGAGGGCAACGTGGTCGCCGGTTCTCTGTTTCTTTTCGAAATGTTCTGTTCTAGGTGGTTGGGCGACGTGGTCGCCGGTTTTAAATACGGGTTTCGAACTCCCCTGTGTTCGACGTTGTTTGAAGCTGTTTGGGATTTAAATACAATATATATGTGATATTCGAAAGTTTGAAACGTTGAAATGATTGTTGCTGTAATTTGAAATATTCCTTTGCATGGTATGACGTCTTGAATGCTGTGAATGTGGGATCGAGGCATAGTATTTTCAGGAAAGGAAATACCGTGTAAGATCTGTATAGGTGTATTGACTAGGGGCTTGTCTAGAAGGAGATATCCTGACTCTGCTGAGATAATGGAACCACATAGAGGAAGTTATTCAGTTGGTGAGAGTCGAAGGAGGTTCATACGTATGGGTGAGTTGTTCAAGTGGGAACGAGCTCGGCCTGTTATATGAATTCACCCTGTCATACCGGGAGAGTTGATGACATTGAGATTATATGCGCATGGCTGTGTGGATTCACAGTGACCCTGTGTGGATTTCACAGTGGTATGGTATGACAGGTGCAGATCTCTGAGCCTGAGTCAACGCACGAGTCAATCCGGAAGTAGTGTCATGTGTCTATGCATTGTGAGTCAGTGGAAAGTCTGACGTGTGAACCATGAATACTGAAATTTGAAATAGACACTTGACGAGTTATGGAATACGAGTATGTTGATGGTTGTAATTGTTATGGATCATGAATGGCGTGAAGTTTTATGTTTGCTATTTATTTCAAAGCTTTTAAACCATCTAGCTTACCCTTTTCTTTGTATTGTTCTCTGGCTGTTTTCTCTTAAAACTGTGATGATCGTGTATTTTACACTGGAGCAGATGATCTTCTAGGGAGTAGAGCTCCTTAGAGAGTGGTCGCCGGAAGGAGATCGCCTGTTCCGTCTCTATCGGGTGATCGCCTGTTTCTGCCGCTATCGGGTGATCGCCTATTTTTCTGTTCTGGTAGCAGATCGGCTGTTTTGGGTCCCCTGATAGGAGATCGCCGGTCTATGTAGGGAGATCGCCGGTTTTCAATTTAGTTGGTTGTATTTTGTTTAAATTTTAGAAAAATATACCGGTTATGTATTTATCTCCCTGTGAGGAGAAACTTTATTTATTTATATAAAATTTTGTTCACTTCAATCTATTTGTTACTTTTATTTTCATTATATGAGCATGTATGGTATTTTGGCGGGATGTTACATTAATGGTATCAGAGCAGTTCGTCCTTAGGATGACCTGAGGGCTGTGGATCCATTGTGTTTCTTCTGCTCATAAAGTTTATTTGATTTTAAAATAACAACTATAGTGAAAGGTTTTCAAACGTTTTTGTATTGAAATTTTGTGTGTGCTTTGGTGAATATATGCTCTAACTGAAAATCTTAGTATTAAGAATGAGAAGGTCTCGATAAAGTAGTGAGGGTGCACACTCATAACTGGATCGAGATGATTCTCAATCTTAATTCCAAAGGTTTGATGTTTAGCATACATTGAATTCGGGTGTGATTCATTTCATTTTGTTGGGTGTAGTTGTAATTGATTGAAAGTGGTTGTTTGGATTGATGACTGCACACCAGTAGTTGTTCTGGTGTTATGCTTGATGTTATAAGCATTATGATCCTGTTGATGAACTCAAATTCTAAATGACTTTGAGGGGCTAACCTTTGTAAGGTCTAGATGTTACCTCTAGAATGAATTGATTTCTTATCGATCTCATTCTTGTGGTTGTAGGGAATATAGAAGCCAATAGTTTCAGAATCAAAAACGAAGAAGATGGCACGTAGACCTCCTACCCCTCCCCAACCTTCTTCAGAAATGAGCCAGATTGCCAAGGCCATCGAGATGATGGCAACTGCCATCCAGCAGCAGAATGCAGCGATGGCTCAGAACCATCAAGCTACAATGCACCACTGGGAGACTGCTCGGTCGACTGAGACAAATTCCCACGTTGGTCAGCCTCAGGAACAGATGGGACTGACCGAGTTCATGAGGCACAACCCACCCAAGTTCAATGGGAATGCCACCCCTGATCAAGCAGATCAGTGGGTCAGAGAGTTGGAAAAAATCTTTAGGGCGACCTCCTGCCCTGAAGAGAAGAAGTTGGTGTTCGCCACCTTTTTGCTGTCTGGAGAAGCTGAGTTCTGGTGGATGGGAGCTCAGCAGATGATGGAGGCCCGAGAGGATGTGTTGGACTGGGAAAGCTTCAGGGTGAGGTTCTTGGAGAAATACTTCCCAGACAGCGCAAGGTTTGCGAGGGAAGCTGAGTTCCTGAAGTTGGAGCAGGGGGATATGTCAGTAAACGCCTATGCTGCTCGTTTTGAGTACCTCGCCCGGTTCTACACCCAGGCGACCTCTGAGGCCTGGAGGTGTAGGAAGTTCGAAGAGGGGCTGAAGCATGGACTGAAGAAGACCATAGCCCCGATGTGCATCAGGGAATTTCACGCCTTAGTAGAAAAGGCGAAGATGGTGGAGACCCTGGAGAAGGGTGATTCTCGGGTGATCAGGTCACACCCAGGAGGTTCTTCCAGTGGGAAAGCTAAGGCACAGCACTCACAAAGCAAGCCCTATACGAGGCCTCCACCACATCAGGTGGGAACAACGTCATCCCAGTTTCAGCAGCGGCAACCTTGGAAACCCAAGTGTTTCCATTGTGGTGGACCACACACGCCCAACGTGTGCCCCAAGCAGCCTTCAGAGAGAAGGTGTTTTACCTGCCAAAAGACAGGGCACGTTGCTAGAGAATGCCCTAGCAGGAATGGGGCGACCCAACCCAGTGGCTCCCAGCAGATGAGAAACGAAGGCGGCAGACCTCAGGCGACAGGGAGAGTGTTTGCCATGTCTGGAGCAGAAGCATCTCAGTCAGGTAACCTCGTGCAGGGTGTATGTTTTATAGATGGTAGGGGTGTAAAAGCTTTGTTTGATTCTGGAGCGACACACTCCTTTGTGTCAAGCCTGTGCGTATCCGAGTTGGGCCTTCTAGTGAAGGAGTTACCCTTCGAACTGTTGGTCTCTACACCTGCGTCAGGACAGGTGTCGACCTCTACAGTGTGCCCCGAATGTCCAGTGATTGTAGAGGGACGCAGATTCAAGGTGAACTTGATCTGCCTACCTCTTCAGGACCTAGATGTTATCCTGGGAATGGATTGGTTAGCTGCCAATCACGTTCTCATTGACTGCGGTAGTCAGAGGATTGCGTTTCCAGACCTCCAAGGATCAGATGTAATTTCTGCTCAGCAAGGGCAGTCAGAGTTGGAAGAAGGGGCGAGGTGCTTCGTGATACTCGCTCGGTCGGAGGTGGAGAATAAAGGGGACGTAAGCAGAATACCCGTGGTGAAAGATTTCACGGATGTATTCCCAGAAGAAGTACCTGGGTTACCCCCTAAGAGAGAAGTGGAATTCTCTATTGACTTGGTACCTGGAGCTGGACCAGTGTCAATGGCACCTTATAGGATGGCACCAGCCGAGTTAGTGGAGTTAAAGAAGCAAGTGGAAGAGTTGCTGGAGAAGCAATTCATCAGACCCAGTGTATCTCCATGGGGAGCTCCAGTGCTCCTAGTCAAGAAGAAGGATGGAGGGTCTCGGCTGTGTATAGATTACAGGCAGTTGAACAAGTTGACCATCAAGAACAAGTACCCCCTGCCTAGGATTGATGATTTGATGGATCAAATACATGGGGCCTCGGTGTTCTCCAAGATTGATCTGAGATCGGGGTACCACCAAATTTTGGTAAAAGCTGAAGATGTTCAAAAGACAGCTTTTAGGTCTCGGTATGGGCACTATGAGTATGTAGTGATGCCGTTTGGAGTCACCAATGCTCCAGCCCTGTTCATGGACTACATGAATAGGATTTTTCGCCCTTTCTTGGATAAGTTTGTGGTGGTCTTCATAGACGACATCCTCATCTATTCAAGGACCAAGGAAGAACATGAAGAACACCTGAAGACAGTATTGGAGATACTGAGGGAGAAGCAACTCTATGCCAAGTTCTCGAAGTGTGAGTTTTGGCTGAAGGAAGTCAACTTCTTGGGACACGTGATATCTGCCCAGGGGATCTCGGTGGATCCAGCCAAGGTAGAGGCAGTGCTGCAGTGGGAACGTCCCAAGACAGTCACCGAGATAAGGAGCTTTGTGGGGTTGGCAGGCTACTATCGGAGGTTTATTGAGGACTTTTCCAAGGTAGTGGCTCCCTTAACACAGCTGACCCGCAAGGATCAACCTTTTGCTTGGACCGACCGATGTGAGCAGAGCTTCATGGAATTAAAGGAGAGGTTGACTAGTGCTCCAGTGCTAGTGATCCCCGAGGTAGGAAGACCTTTTGATGTCTTCTGTGACGCTTCACATCAGGGCTTGGGATGTGTTTTGATGCAAGAGAAGAGAGTGGTTGCATATGCTTCAAGGCAACTTAAGATTCATGAGAGAAACTACCCCACGCATGATTTGGAGTTGGCGGCTGTGGTATTTGCCTTGAAGATCTGGAGGCACTATTTATATGGAGCTCGGTTCCAGGTGTTCAGTGACCATAAGAGCCTGAAATACCTGTTCGATCAGAAGGAACTAAACATGAGACAAAGAAGGTGGATGGAGTTTCTAAAGGACTACGATTTCCAACTCATGTATCATCCAGGGAAGGCCAATGTAGTGGCTGATGCTTTGAGTAGGAAATCAATGCAAGTCGCCACCATGATGATGGAAGAGCAGAAACTGATCGAGCAGTTCAGAGACTTAAACCTTGGGGTAGAGTTCCACGTGAATCACATTAGTTGTAGTAAGCTGACTATAACTAATGATTTCCTTGGGATGTTAAGGGATAAGCAGTTAGAGGACCCTAGTCTGAAGCATACTGTGGAGTCACTAGGGACCGACCAGGCTAGAGACTTTGTGATGGGCGATGATGGGATCTTGAGATTTAATGGTAGGATTTGCATCCCTGCAGATGGAGAATTGAAGAAGATGATCCTAGATGAAGGTCATAAGAGTCGCCTTAACCTCCATCCAGGCATGACCAAGATGTACCATGACTTGAAGGAGTCATTTTGGTGGTCAGGCATGAAGAGGGACATCGCCCAGTATGTTGCTACCTGTTTGACGTGTCAGAAGGCAAAGGTAGAACATCAAAGGCCTGGTGGGTTACTACAACCATTGGATATCCCTGAGTGGAAATGGGACAGCATTGCCATGGATTTTGTCACCCATTTACCCAGAACGGTCGAGGGCCATGATGCAATCTGGGTCATCACTGATCGGCTGACGAAGAGTGCTCATTTTCTCCCAGTGAATATGAGGATGCCCATGGCCAAGTTGGCACAGTTGTACATCCAGGAAATAGTGAGGCTGCATGGAGTGCCTTCCAGCATTGTTTCAGATAGGGATCCCAGGTTCACTTCACGGTTTTGGCAGACCTTGCAAGAATGCTTGGGAACTAAGTTGAGGATGAGCTCTGCATATCATCCCCAAACAGATGGTCAGTCAGAGAGAACGATCCAGTCCTTGGAAGACCTGCTGAGGACGTGTGTCTTGGATCAATTGGGGAATTGGGACGAGGTGTTGCCACTGGTGGAGTTTACATATAATAACAGTTATCACGCCAGCATAGGGATAGCACCATATGAAGCCCTGTATGGGAGGAAATGTAGGACTCCCTTATGTTGGTACCAGGAGGGCGAGGCAGTCTTGGTTGGGCCAGAGTTGATTCAGCAGACGACCGAGAAGGTGCAGCAGATACAAAGCAGAATGAAGGCTTCTCAGAGTAGGCAGAAGTCATATGCAGACCAGAGGAGGAAGCCTTTGGAGTTTGCTGCTGGAGACCATGTGTTCATGAAAGTGACACCAACCAAGGGTGTAGGAAGAGCGATCAGGTCAAAGAAGTTGTCCCCTAAGTTCGTGGGACCATATCAGATCTTAAGGAGGATTGGCCCAGTAGCTTATGAGATCGCCCTGCCTCCCCATTTAGCGAATCTGCACAATGTCTTTCACGTTTCACAGCTGAGGAAGTACATGGCAGACCCTAGTCATGTGCTGGAAGTGGACAACGTGCAGATCAGAGATGACTTGTCCTTTGAAGCGAAACCAGTCAGGATTGATGATCGTCAAAGTAAACAGCTCAGAGGTAAGACCATTAACATGGTGAAAGTGGTGTGGGATGAGCGATCGGGAGACTCA
Source organism: Phaseolus lunatus (assembly GCA_013389735.1). Taxonomy (NCBI): domain Eukaryota; kingdom Viridiplantae; phylum Streptophyta; class Magnoliopsida; order Fabales; family Fabaceae; genus Phaseolus; species Phaseolus lunatus. The sequence continues at coordinate 26,955,304 of CM023860.1, forward strand.
ACTTGGGAGTTGGAAGAACCCATGAGAGAAGCCTATCCATATCTCTTTTCCTTGTAATTCAATTTTCGAGGACGAAAATTTTTCTTGTTGGGGAGAATGTAAGGACCTGTAAAATTGAATTGGAATAAAAAGGGTTATATTTTAAAAGAATTCTATGTATGTTTTATTTAGAATAGAAAGGGAGGAAAAAGTTAAGTTTAGAAGGCTATGAGATCGCTGGTCGCCTGCTACACATGAGCGCCAGGTGGACGTCGCCAGGACGCGAGGCATGCAGGCATCGCGCGGGCGCGAGAGGCATGCAGGCATCGCGCGGGCGCGAGAGGCATGCAGGCATCGCGCGGGCGCGAGGCATGCGGGCATTGCCAGGGCGCGAGGCATGTGGACGTGGCCAAGGCGCGAGAGTTATGAGGGCGTCGCCAGGGAAGACATCGGTCGTCTCCCAGAGGAAGACATCGGTCGTCTCCCAGAGGAAGACATCGGTCGTCTTCCAGGGCGAAGGAGACATCGGTCGCTCGCCAGGATGAGTCAGCAGTGGAAAGTTATCGCGCGACGTCGGGTTTCACACAGAGTAAAGTGGGACCCAGACTCTCAGCATGAAACGTCCTGCACGCGCGCCACGTAAACAAAAAGGATGATTCAGAGTGGTGACATCAGAATGTTGGCATGCGCAGGAGACACTCGCGGTCGTACTGTTCAGAGCAGTGGCTGGCATGCACAAGCGACAACAGTGGCAGTACTGTTCAGAGCAGTGGTTCTCAGACTTCTCTGCAGAGTGGGTGGTGGCAGCTGCTTTTGGTGGATAAGTTGGTTTAAGATGCAGAAAACCCACTGCTGAGAGAAAGAAACGTTGCAGCCTTCAAAGAGAGAAAGAGTGAGTTACCTCCCTTCTCCTCCAGTTGCCTCCTTCGCGCTGCGATTCTAGCACCTTCACACGAGAGTACGACGAGCGACAGCCACCATTAGAGCACCTGGGCAGTCCTCTGCAAGTCCTTCAACCAGACGCAAAAACAGAGCCAAGGCGTTCTTCAAGCTTTGTTGGGTTTCGGAACTCTAGGTGTTTGCGCAAGTCCAGGTAAGGGAAGCTAGACTTCATTTTCCATACAAGCCATAGTTTAGCTATTTCTGAAGTGAGGGCGACGTAGTCGCCAGTTTTCGTTTTCATCTTTGTAAAATGCTCTGTGCTATGTGTTTGGGCGACGTGGTCGCCGGTTTTAAGTGCAGACTTTGAAATACTCTGTTTTTGAACTAGATCGCCGGTTTTTGGCGTTGTTTGCGAAACTCCCTGTTTTTGGCGTTGCTTTGAAACTGTTTGAGATTTAAATGAGATATTCGAAAATTAAGAACCTTGGATTGAGTTTTGCTGTGATTGAAATCATTCCTTTAAGTGTTATGTGATGTGTTGAATGCTGTGAATGTGGGATCGAGGCATAGTATTTTCAGGAAAGAAAATACCGTGTAAGATCGTGTAGGATGTGCATTGATCGGTGATGTCTATAATGAGATTATCCTGACTCTCCTGAGATAATGGATTCATATAGATGAAGTTATTCAGGCGTTGAGAGTCGAAGGAGGTTCATATGTATGGGTGAGTCGTGTGAAACAGAACGAGCTCGGCCTGTCATATGGATTAACCCTGTCATACTGTGAGAATGATGAACTTGAGATTGAGATTGTGTTGATGCGCATAGCTGGTAAACATTACAGCTGTTTAGTATGACAGGTGCAGAATCTCTGAGTCTAGTCAATGCACGAGTCTTCCGGAAGTAGGTCAAGTGTCTTGTGTGCTGGGTCAATGGTGGTCTGACATGTGAAATGAGGGACTTGAAATTTATAGACACTTGATGCAGTATTGTGAAAATGAATGACTCTTGTGAATATTGTGGAATGTGTGATTTCTGGGCGATCAGGTGAGGAGTATTGAGAAAATCTATAGCTTTACGTGAATATCTTGAAAATTGCTTACCCTGATTTTAATGTTCTTATTTAAACTCTCTTTAAAATATCTAGCTTACCCTGCGTGTTTTGCTCGTTGGCTGTTTTTCTCTTTAAACTGTGATGATCGTGTATAACTTACACGGGAGCAGATGATCTTCCAGGAAGTAGAGCTCCTTAGTGAGTGGTCGCCGGAAGGAGATCGCCTGATTTCTGTTCTGGTAGCCGATCGGATGTTTTGGGTCCTCTGATAGGAGATCGGCCTCGTCCGATAGGAGATCGGTCTCTTCCGATAGGAGATCGCCTGCTTTGTTTTCTTACTGTAATTCGTTTATGTTTCTGGAAAATTTGACCGAATTTGTATTAAACTCCCTGTGAGGAGAAACTACATTTTATATATATAATATTCTGTTCATGGAATCTATTTGTTACCTTTATTTTCATTATATACATTTGTATAGTATTTTGGCGGGATGTTACAATGCCCGCATGCCTCTCGCCCGCGCGATGCCTGCATGCCTCGTGCCCTGGCGACGTCCACATGCCTCGCGCCCGCGCGATGCCTGCATGCCTCACGCCCTGGCGCTCATGTGTAGCAGGCGACCGGCGATCATGTACTACTAGGCGATCTCATAGAGTTCCAAACTACACTTTCCTTCCTTTTTATTTTAAATAAACACATACTTAGAATTCATTTAAAATATACCCTTTTATTCCAATCCAAAAGTACAGGTCCTTACATTAGTGAGGAAAGGAAAGTACCCTTAGCCACTTTAAGCTTTCAAGGAAACGCTATGTATTGGTGGACAACCCTAGAGAGAGATAGGCGCCTCCACAGGGACCCTCCCATAGAATATTGGAATGACCTTAGGGGAGCCCTGAGACGCTGCCATATTCCTTCATACTACGATAGGGAGTTAATGGACAAGCTCCAAAGACTCCAACAGAAAAACATGAGTGTAAAGGAGTATAGGCAAAAGATGGAGCTCTACATGATGAGAGCTTCTATTAGGGAAGAAGCCACCATCACCATAGCTAGGTTCTTGAGTGGTCTCAATCTTGGGATAAGGGATAAAGTAGAACTTTTGCCCTATAGGGACTTGAATGACTTGATCCAACTTTGTATAAAAGTTGAACAACAAAATTTGAGAAAGGGATCAACTCGCAAGGAGAGTTCTTACTCTAACTCTTATCCCAAGAGAGAGTATAGAAGAGAAAGGGAGGATAGTTTTTCAAAGGATAAATCTAAAGAAACTCCCAAGAGTGTAGGAAAATATGTGTCTACCTCACAACCCCGCAGTAGAGACATCCAGTGCTTCAAGTGTCTTGGTAGAGGCCATATAGCATCCCAGTGCCCAAATAAGAGAACCATGATCTTAAGAGGGAGGGATGAGTATAGCAGCCAAGATGAAGAGTCTAGTGGGGAAGAAGAGAAGGAAAGTAGTGAGGGGGCATATCCTTGTGAGGGAGAATTAATGATGATCAGAAGAACCCTCAACAATCAACTTAGTGTGAACCATGAAACACAGAGAGAGAACATCTTTCATACAAGATGTAAAGTTTCCGAAAACATTTGTTCTCTCATTGTGGATAATGGCTCTTGCTGCAATTGTTGTAGCACTAGGATGGTTGAAAAGCTTAATCTACAATTAATACCTCATCCAAAACCTTACAAACTTAAGTGGATAAATGAAGATGGGGAATTAACTGTAGATAAGCGGGTAAAAATCAGTCTTTCTATGGGGAACTATAAAGATGAAATTTTATGTGATGTAGTACCCATGGAAGCCTGCCACATCTTATTGGGAAGACCATGGCAATTTGACAAGAAAACCATCAATAATGGTCTTACCAACGAGATAACTTTTACCTATAGGGAGAAAAAGTTTGTACTCTATCCTTTAACACCTTCACAAGTGGTAAAGGACCAAGTACAAATGAAAATAAAGAGAGAAAATTATAAAGCCAAAAGAGAAAGAAAGGATAATGAAGGGAAAGATAGAGAAGAGAAAGAAAAGAGAGAAAAAGTGATGATAGAAAAGGAAAGTACAAAAAATCCTTTGTTTGGAGTTGAACCAGACACTGACTTAAATTCTTCTTTCATAGAAAACCCTTATGAGAATATGCTTGAAGAAAAATCAGTTTCTAAAGCTGAACCAGATATAGATATAAACCTTTCCTCCACAGAAAAACCAAGTGAGGGGTTGTTTGAAAAAGAAGAAGAGGAATCTAGAAAGAATGAAGAGTATCTTACAACACCTCCTACAAGCATAGTGGGAAAAGAATCCTTAAAGGGGGATTGCAATAATTTTAACTCTCCTTTTCCTTTGAATCATGATGCTTACTCTTATTCTCAAAAATCATAAAAATAACACTTTGTGATGTTGTTGCTTATCTTGGGCAATGAACAACACAAAGGAAGCAAAAATATTTTTGTAAAGGGCCCTATTTCTTTCCAACAAAACTTTTATAAAAATAGCAAAGGGGCTTATTTCCTTACTATTTTATTTGAATACACTAGTCTTAATTTTCTTATCTGACTTTTCTTTGATGTTTACTGTAGGTTAATATTTGATCCTGGAGGACAAGCATAGTTTTCAAAGCAGGAATAAGGCTGCTGTTTGAGATCAACCCTGTAGATCTGAGGATAGATCCTCTCAAGAAGGAGGGGATAATGGAAGAGACCCAAGCTCCGGCCCAAGTTCAGGCCCAACAACTAGGTCCATGGCAAAGAGGATTCAAGAAGATTGAGACTCTGCTACTGATGGCAGAGAAACTTTTTTTTATATGTTCAAAGATTCCTCAGAGGACCACAAGAAGTAAAGCCCAAGCCATCGGAGCTAGTTTCTTTATTTGTAATTTCAATTTATTTGTATTTTCAGTAGAATAGGGCTCACTTTGGGGGTCCAAATAGCAAGATAGGTTAGAATAAGGTGCCTTTAGCAAAATAGGGGAGGTGTGCTTATCATTATAGCTTGAGTATAGCCTTTTAGGCTAGGAAGTTGACCTAGCTTCTAGAACTTTGCTCCTAGGGTGTGGCATTGACTTTAGTCAATACCCTAGCAGCCCCCTCTTTTATATATTCCCCATCATACTCTTGCTCCTTGCTCTCCAAGGCACTTGCATCGATAAATAAAGGTGCTTGGCTCATGTTTTTTAAAGATTAATTTTAATGAGTAAATGCTGTCAAATTTATGCTAGCTTCTACTCTTTGTCTAGTCTCTCTAGGTTAGACACTTTGATCTTCATTTTCACCTTCCTCCAAGTGATTTGGTCTAACCTATCACTCTCCATACCTTTCATGCACATACAAGGAACCCATAGCTCTATATGAGCCATCCTTGACCCATATCATCCATTGCTTTTGCCACCCTTGTCACCACATTTTTCTCAAGAAGAACACATGGTCCTGAAGAACAACCCATCATCATCCTAGAAGGACCAAAGGGGCTATTGATTGAACAGGCCCTTCGGTTTGCTTTCAAGGCCAGTAACAACCAGGCAGAGTATGAGGCTCTGATCGTTGGGATACTGTTAGCCAAGGAGATGGGTGCGCGAAGTTTGCTGGCAAAGAGTGACTCCCTACTAGTCACGGGCCAAGTAACAAGAGAGTACCAGACCAAAGACCCTCAGATGGCCTCTTATCTAGAATATGTCCAGGCGTTGAGGAAGTCGTTTACAATGTTTGAGTTAGTGCATGTCCCTAGAGAGCAAAATGCCTGAGCGGACTTGCTAGCAAAGCTTGCCAGCTCAAGCAAGGGGGGCAGACAGAGGACAGTCATCCAGGAGACCCTGAAGATACCTCACACTTAGACTACGGACAATTCAGTAGGGATCCATCAGATTAGTACGTCAGATGGGAGGAAGAGAAGTCATCGGTCATTAACTCAGGAGACATTGAAGACGCCCAGGATAAGCACATATCCAGCACCAAGGGAAGAGTCATTGCAGGTCTTCCTGGTTGAGAGAGGAGAAACCTGGATGACACCCTACAAGCGTTACTTGGCCGATGGGATGCTCCCATTGGAACCCACAGAGGCCAGAAAAATAAGGAAGAACTCGACCAAGTACACCCTCATTGACGGAGAATTGTACAAAGACGGGTTTACTCACCCCATCTTAGTGTGTGTACATGGCGAGTAGTGCACGCGAATAATGACAAAACTCCAGAGGGAATATGCGGGAATCATATTGGTGGTCGAGCTCTTGCTTCAAAGGCCATTCGGGCAGGATACTATTGGCCAACCATGAGGGAAGGTTGCACGAAGTATGCACAACAATGCAAGCAGTGTCAACAACACGCTGACTGGCACAAGGCGCCACCAGAAGAACTCAAGTTGATTTATAGCCCTTGGCCATTCCATACCTGAGGAATCGCATTCTGGGGCCTTTCCCCTTGGCTATGTGGCAGATGAAGTACCTCGTGGTTGCCATAGAGTATTTCACGAAGTGGATAGAGGCTGAGCCAGTAGCACAAATCACAGCCCACAAGATCCAACACTTCGTATGGAAGAACATAGTATGCCGCTTTGGAGTACCAAAACGATTGGTGTTTGACAATGGCACCCAATTCGCAAACCAATAGTTGGGTAAGTTGTGTACGGAGCTTGGGATAAAGCAGGTGTTCGCGTCAGTTGAACACCCCCAAACTAACGGGCAGGTTGAGTCAGCCAACTGAGTCCTACTGAGGGGGCTGAAGAGAACGCTGGAGAAGGCCAAAGGGACTTGGGCAGAAGAAGTCCCCAAAATTGTGTGGGCTTACCACACTACTCCCCAGTCCACCACCAAGGAAACACCCTTCAACTTGGTGGATGGTTCAGACGCAATGATCCCTGTAGCGATCCAGGAGAACTCCCCACGATTTCAGAACTTTGTAGCTGAAGAATCCAACGAAGAAAGAAAGGTAAACCTGGACCTACTAGATAAAGTAAGGGAGGAAGCGGGAATCAAAGCTAAAAGCCTTGAAAAGAAGGGTGGAGCACAAGCACAGCTCCAAGCTGAGACCTCGGTAGTTCCAGGTCACCGACCTGGTGATGCGGAAAGCCCACCCATATTAGTTGGAGAACAAGTTGTCCCCCAAGTGGACTGGTCCCTTCAGAGTGACAGAGGCCCTTGGGAACGGGGCATATAGCCTTGAGACTTTAGAGGGTGGGCCGATTCCTCGTACATGGAATGCGACTCACCAGAAATTCTACTTTAGTTGAATTATAACAATGTACACAGTTTCAAGGGGACACTCTTTTTTCCATTATAAGGGTTTTTAGTGAGGTCACCCAATAAAAATTTCGATTGAAGTATATTTTTGAATATTTTGTGCAATGCAGTTAAGAACCATTCGCTTGGGGTTAGAAGTCCCAAGAGCAGGAAAGGAAGGTTCATAGAGAACACCTTCCCCTCGAGTGAGAACGCCAAAGTTGAACAGAATGGCTCACCAGTTAAATCCTCCCTTGCCTATGCGCGAGGAGAGGTCAGCTAAGAACCATTCACTTGGGGTTAGAAGTCTCAAGAATGGGAAGGAAGGTTCGCAGAGAACACCTCCCCCTCGAGTGAAAACGCTAAGGTTGAATAGTATGGTTCACCAGTTAAATCCTCCCTTACTTATGGGCGAGGAGAGGTCAGCTAAGAATCATTTGCTTGGGTTAGAAGTCTCGAGAGCAGGGAAGGAAGGTTCGCATAGAACACCTCCCCCTTGAGTGAAAACGCCAAGAACGATTCGTGTGGTTCGTCAGTTAGAGTCCTCACTTAAACCTTGCATAGATAGGGAGTGATTAGTAAAGTTGACTTTTCCCTTGGTCACAGGGCAAGGACGAAGACTGACATGGTTTATTAGTGCCTCCAGTAAAGCGCTTCTCTTGCAGGAAGACCTTTCCTATGTCTAGACAGGAAAGGGTAAAATATATAGTTAGCACATATTCCTCTATGGTGAATGTGTGAATCAGGCAAGATGAAGCATGCTACCTAAAGGTTAGGCCTATGTCGAAGACGGTGTCAGCAAGGCTTGCTAGGGCGACCAAGTGGCAATCAAGATAAAGAGATACAAGTTACGAGAAGAAGGTAAAGTGACCGCTAAAGCAATAAATCAGCATAAAAACACAAGAAGGCAAAGTGATTGTAAAGCGGTAAATTATTTACAAGTCAAGTGTTATAAATTAAAGAGGTTATTACAAGAAGTTCATGGGTTCAACTATTACAAATCAAGAGACCTAAACCCTAGGGGCGAGCTGCCCATCGACAACCTGCATTGACACGGAGAAGGGAGAGAGGTCCATCTCGGGATGCACATAAGCAACCTGAGCAAAGGCATCATCAAACCCTGCTCATCTTCAGTCAGCTCGGCCTCGGTCTTCTTGAGCAGTTCAATTTGTTGGGCGAGTTCTCCCTCCACCCTGCCCAACTGAACCTCTTGATTGGGGGCCCTTTCCTCCAGCTTGGCCACCTTAGTTTGTGCCCCTCCAACTGCTCCTCCAGATCGATTACTTTGTTGCAGAGAGGGAGGATATTTGCTTCTAGTTGAAGAGCCTCCTGACCCTTCTCAAAGAGGAGCTTCTTGGCCTCTTTTTCTGATTGGCGGAGGCTACTCAACTCTTGGGTCAAAGCAGCTTCACGCCTCTCTGATTGACGAAGGCTGCTCAGCTCTTGGGTCAGGGCAACTTCGCGTACAACAAAGGCTTGGGCTTAGAGTACGAGCTCCCCCTTCAGCCTCGCCTCCGCTTGATTCACGAAGGTGCTGGAGTGGACAAGGAACTTCCCAAGGCCCTTGCCCATGCGCTCCTTCAGCATGTCCCCGTCTAAGAAGTCCGCCACCTCCTCATCTTGAAAGCATCTATGGGCTTCTTGGAGTATGGTGGGAAGCTCGGGGGCAGGAGGCACATAATCACCCCCAGGAGTGTTCTCCCCACCCCCTTCGAGCGCAAGGAACTCACGAGGAGAGGAGGCGCTGGGGGATTCTCCCTAAAGGATGGGGGTTGCTCATCAGTAGCAGAGGAGGTCCCCGCAACCCCTACCCTTGGCCTTTTGAAGACAAGACCCGTCTCGTTGTCTTCATCATCTGAGTCAATTGCCACTGCTGCCCTTTTTTGTTTATTATCAGGAGCTAGGTCAGCTGAACCTTCGGCAGCAGCAGCACCCAGAGAAGTACCAGCGGGGGTTGAGCCACTTGCATCAGTGAGTGCTGCCTTGTGACGAGCAAGCAGCTCAGCCACTCTCTTTTTCTTCTCTACATTGAGCACCATGTCTGCACCAAAACAATAAGCATAAGAAGACAGTTCAACACAATACACCACAACGTCAAATACAAGTAGAGACAGTTAAAAGACAAAAGAACAAGTACCAATGTAACTCTTGAGGGACTAGACGTTGTACTCATGCTTAATAAGCTGGGTAGTGTTAAACACCACTCCCAAGCTTGAAAGAATCTGGCACAAGTCGCGATCAAGTGGGGCCAGCTCCTCGAGACCCCTGGGTTTCTTGAATGTCAGCTTTTCCACCCAGTACAGGGGAAACCCATCTAGAAGGGTGGGATTGTAGGCGCTACAGCACACCCTAAAGAACTTCCCTTTGAAAGCCCGTGTAGGATTACTGGAAGAGAGTCAGGAAGACTCTACCCGCCACCCCGTTGAGGCTTACCCAAAGTTTCTTCCCAGGGTTCTTTGCTTCGAAGAAGTGGAGGAAGACATCCACAGAAGGTGGGTGCCCAAGGTGGTTGCATAGGATGGCGAAGGACCTGACAAAAGCCCAGCTGTTGAGGTACAGTTGGGCAAGGGTCACATTGAGCTCTGTGAAGGGCAAGCGAAGCTTGATCCGGTTGAAGACGGTGGCGTACAGGAAGAAGAAGGGCTCCCCATCATTGGAGCGATTATCAACACATACAGGTTCGCCCATCGTGCAAGGTCAAATCGAGACGTATGCATCACACTCCCTATCAAACACGCGACCCTTGATCTCAGCATCATCATCTATATGCCTCCTCAAGTGCTCGCAGGTGGTGAGTTTGGAGGTCTGAACGAGGAGGTCAGTAGAGGCCCAAAGGTAGAGGGCTCTGTAGTCAACCGAGGGAGGAGGGTTGGAAGTGGTTTTGGTTCTTGCCATCTCGAAGAAAGCTAAAAAAGGAGAGGCGAAAGGAAGGAAAACGAGGGTTTAGAAGAAGTGATGGTGTGGCTCAATGAATTAGAAGAACAGAGACTCAGAAACGAAGAACATAAACAGTGCAAAACAAAAAACCTAAGGTGTAGGAATTATAAACAGAGCCAGAGCAGTTATCGCATGTTATGAATGGAGGAATCATGAAATAAGGGCAAGCCAAGGAATAAAAATCATACCTTTGAGCAAGTTGAAGGTGAAGGGTCGCGAAGGTTGAAGTTGAAGCAAGAGCGTTTGAGAGAAAGAAGATGATCGAAGGAAAGCTTAAGCAAAAGTGATGGAACAGTGCAGAAGCACGGGGTTTTGAAAGGGTTTAATGTGAGCAAGGGAGCGCAAACGGTAATGTCCTAGCCATTGATCCATCCATGTGTACGCAGATTAAAAAAAGTATTGTGAGACATCCCTTCGAAGCACTGTTCACGTCCTTTCACCCAGAGCCATGTAGGTCGCCCAGGGCGATGACTTAGTCTCTTCGCTGAACAAGTTAACAGCTTGAAACTTGGGGGCTTGTGTACCGATCAGTCCTTGGACACCGAGAACAGCTAGTAACGGTGAGCCACGTGAGCTAGGCCCCACAAGTAACATGGGCCAGAGCCACATGGGTTGGGCCCCACCAACGGCATGGGCCAGTGTGCTAACTAGTTATCAGTGTGTCGACCACCAGAGTAGGACGATGTGTCCTCGTCACAGAGTAGGACGATGTGTCCTCGGCAATAGAGTAGGACGATGTGACATCGGCCTTTGGTGTTTCGAATAGTTGAACTAGACCATGGAAGGTGGGTCCCAAGAACAATACCAGTTATCAGTAAAACACCTAGAGGTAGGGGGAAGCCTAAGTCACGAAGTACCCATTCATGTGGTGTGAAGGGCAGAACTAGGTGCAGAGTCTTGGAAGTCATGAATACCCGTCAGAGTTAGGGTTTCCAAGAGAAGCTGCTTGTATGGCATGTGAATAGTTAGGGAACCCCAGGACAGATGGCTCCAAAGATTAGGTGCACGAGTTGGTACCCGGGTGGCCATTCTGTTAGAGGTTGAACTTTAGTAAGAGGGGACTGACGCGCTAAATTACACTAAGACTAGGTAATAACGATGCAACGACATTCCTCCAGAAACCCTAAATGCAGGTAACGGTAACAGAGGAAACCCTAGACTATATAAAGGGCAGTAAAGAAACGTTAGAAGGTACGCAAGTTTTGAGACTATAATTGTTACACACATACACACCGTGTCTTTGCCCTAGTATTAATTTGAGCGTCGGAGTGCAAATGGCCTCTAGGGCGCCCCTTTGTCTTTGCAGGTACAAAGCATTTCGATCCAGTAAAGCATCAACCTAAGAAGGAAGAAGAGGGTGCAAGATCGTCGTTAGAGTCAATCGAAAAGAGAGTCAACCGGTAAGAACAGAAAATACTGTGATTGCTGAGTCACTTTGATACATTAAAGTGTGCGCCAACTGTTTGTTAAAAATATAAAACACTGAAATTGGCATTGGAGTGTGATTGAATTTCAAGAACTGTATTGGAAAATACTTGTTGTTATTGATTTGTGCTAGCTGGAATTGAATTGGTAACTTTCGTATTTGATTCAGAGGTGATTTTTGTGATTAAGCTGCAATTCAAATAGAGCAGTTCAGTTCTTTATTGTTGGTGCAGTTTTGCCTATTTCAGTGCGGAATTTATGCATAAGATTGGTTGCTTTCACTGGTTAATTGGAAATTGAATTGCTCGTGGTCAGTAGAAATTGTTGTTTCTGACTTTGGTGCCAAAATTTTGGTGCAATGATTGATTCTTTGTAATTTTCTTAAGTGAATTTTATTAAACTGATTTTGATTTAGTTGGCTGGTTAGAACTATTTTTCAGGATTTGCTATCAATTTTGGTGCAGTAGAAATCTGAGAATTCGTAAAAGAGGAATACAATATAATTTGGTTGCAGTTGGTGCAGTTTTCTATCTTGGTGTAGTGCTTAGTGCTTGTTGCATTTTAATCAAATTGGAATTTCAGTGCAAAACCAGTGGAGACTAAAACAAAAGTTGAAATCAAAGAATTCATTGGCAATTGACTATGGAATAGAGAATTCCAAGATATAGGCTTCTAATGGGACCCGCAATTTCACTTTTGAAACTTGAATAATTGAAGAATTTGGTGAGAAATGATGTGCAGAAGGTCCAGCGTGAATTTTGTAACAATTTTGCAAATTGGAGACTTCTTGTGGGACCCGCGAGAATTGCATTGGTGAATTGAAAATTAACATTTTTGAATGCAAGTTTAGATGTCACGAGTTGGAAATTTGGTGAATACGTGAATTCAATCACCAAATGTGTATTAGCTTGAACGTGAGAATAATGGTGGGTTCCAACCATGATTAAATTAATTGGCTTTCAAGCAAATGCTAGAGGGAAGAATTTTAAATTGAGAAGTGGCATTGAAGGCATTGAAGTGGCCCAAACTGTGAATCTGTCCGTCATTCAGATTTCAAAATTTTAGCATATTTCTTGAATTCTTTATTCTTTAATTTTTGATTTTTTTTTAATCCATTCTAGTGTCTATCTTTAGGTGTTTTTGTTTGGGTACCTACTTTCTTGAAAACCTTTAATTTCTTGCTTGTCTTGATTTTATAGACAATCTTTGTGTTTGTCATCTCTAATCTCATTTGAGTTTCACTCTTCAAATTGAACTTTTATTGCTTTTATTATTGACCTCTTGAAGTGGAATATACCTTGAATTTGTTCTTTATGAGAATTGTGCTAACTTCTAGGTAGCATCCTAAGATAAGGCAAAGGACTTTGCAAGGGGTACTCACCTTTGGAGGGCAAACAAGTAGAGGCTTGGAGAGAAACACTTGTGAGAGAAGAGAAGAGAACTTTGAAGATTTTATGTGATTTCAATTTTGTAATTTGGCCATTATCTTTTGTTCTTGCCGGTTGACTCTCCTGTCCGTTGACTCTACGACGATCACGCACCTCCTTTCCTCCCCTTGAATTATGCTTTGCTGTCTTGAAACAACCTGCACCTGCAAGATAGAAAGGGGCGCCCTAGAGGCCGTTTGTACTCCGACGCTCAAGTCAAAACTAGGGCAAGCACACCAAGTCTATTCAGTATCTGTGTTTAGGTCTAGAAACTGTGTACCTTTGTGAAGTGTTTTACTACCCTTTATAGTCCAGGGTTTCCTCTGCGCCGCTACCCATATTTAGGGTTTACAGGAATACCCTTGCACCGCTATCACCCAAACTTAGGGTAATTTAGCACATAAGGTTTCCTTAACTGCAGTGCAAAACTCTAACAGGATGGCCACTTGGGTACCCCCTTGTGCACCTAGTCTCTAGGTCCATCTGTCCAGGGAGTGCCTTCACTGTTCACGTGCCATGCATGCAGCCTCACTTGGAAACCCTAATCCTAATGGGCACTCAACCCTTCAAGACTCTGCAACTAACTGTGCTTTCCTGACCACACGCATGGGTGCTTCGTGACTAAAGCCTCTCCCCTCCTCTGGGCATTCTGCTGATGACTGGTCTTATTTCGGGACCCACCTTAGATGTTCTAGTTGTGCTGTTCAAAACAACTAAGGCCGATGTCACCTCGTCACACTCTGTTGCCGAGGACTCATCATCCTGCTATGCAACGAGAACACATCGTTCTATCCTGGTGACCGACGCTGATGACTAATCATCCCACTAGTCCATACTACCTGTGGGACCCAGCCCACGTGGCTCTGGCCCATGTTGTGGGACCTAGCTGACGTGGCTCGCCATTACTAGCTGTTCTCGGTGTCCGAAGACTGGTCGGTACATCTTTACTTTAGGTGTCTTGGAAGAGCCTTTGGTGTTCTTCCATCTCCTACAAGTTTTCTTTAATTTGCTTATACACGCTTTAGACAGTGAGTGTGTCTTGAAGGTTCATAAGTGCCAACAAACCTCACTATTAGGAGTCGTCTAATTTAAATTTTTTGCAATTTAAATTCTTAGTTTTTAAAAGTTTCTTTTAGTTCCTTTTGTAACGCCCCTTATCATCCACGCATACATATATAATATGAAATAACATTGAAATAAAAGATTATCAAAATTAACATATGTATATATATTATAAGATACATCCACCCCATACAATGTATTTCAAAATAATATCCCTTCTCTAGGGAATTTTAATACATAACCATCCAGTGTTTCCAATAAAACAAAATACAGCATAAGAACAGGCGATCTCCTTGTCCAACCACTCACTGAGGAGCTTTACTACCTGCAACATCATCTGCTCCCGTGTAAATTACACACGATCATCACAGTTTTAAAGGAAACAACCACAAAACAAAACAAGGGGTAAGCTAGCTATTCAAAAAAAACTTGAAGTACGAAACTTTAAAATCAACATAAATCAGCTTTTAAACACCCACATAAAATTCATCACTTTCTCATTCATATCACACAACCATCAAGTGTCTATCAACAATTTTCAATATTCATCTTTCTCACGTCAGAATTCCCACTGACTCACAACACATAGACACTTGACTCTACTTCCGGAAGACTCGTGCGTTCACTCAAACTCAGAGATCTGCACCTGTCATACTACACCACTGTGAATCCACACAGGGTCGCTGTGAATCCACACAGCCATGCGCATAAATAAATCTCAATATCATCACTCTCCCAGTATGACAGGGTTAATTCATAGAACAGGTCAAGTTAGTTATCTTTCAAACAACTTACCCTTTCATATGAACCTCCTTCGACTCTCAACACCTGAATAACTTCATCTATGTGATTCCATTATCTCAGGAGAGTTAGGATATCTCCTTCTAGACAAGTCCCTAGTCAATGCACATTACACACGATCTTACACAGTATTTTCTTTCCTGAAAATACTATGCCTTGATCCCACATTCACAACATTCAATGCATCATACAACACGTAAATGGACGATTCCAAATCACAGCAACACTCAAAACCAAGTTCAGAATTTCGAAAATCTTATACAGTTCACATTTCAATATCAGACAATTTCAATTCGTCACTAAAACAGGGGATTTCGAAACAAACATTAGAACCGGCGATCACGTCACCCAAAATTCAGAATCTTCTAGCCTAAGGTTTTTATTGAACGAATGCTAGCTTCCCTTACCTGGACTTGTGTAAAAACTCACTAAGAGCTCCAAACCCACCGAGACTTAAGGATACCTTAACTCTGTTTTAGGCGTTCTGATTGGAAACTTGCAAAGTCACTTGCCCGGAGTCCAAAGGCAGTCACCGGCCGTCCACTGGTGAGCGAAGGTGCGCGAACGTATAGAGAAGGAGAGAAAGGAAACGGGGAACCAAAACTCAACTCACTCGATTTCTCTCTACTCAAGCAGCATTCGAACATTGCCTATCAGAGTAAATTTTGAACTTAAGCCACCTTGCCCAGCAATGCCGCTGCCACCACCTACTCTGCAGGAAAGCTTGCGTGCACATTTCCTCTGACAGAACTGCCACGTGATGTCTCTGTGCGTACCAACTTTGGGTTTCCTGCCTTACCAACTCTCTGATGCCAACTATTCTGAAACACCCTTTCTGTCTACGTGTCGCACATGCAGAATGTTCTCGCTGGGAGCCTGGGTCCCACCTTAACACGTGTAGCAGGGAGCCCCGATGACCATACAGCGATGACCATCCACCATCCACTGATGACTGATGTGTCTCTCATCCCGGCGATGACTGATGTGCCTCTCATTCCGGCGATGACTGATGCGCCTCTCATTCCGGCGATGACTGACGTGCCTCTCATTCCGGCGATGACTGATGTGCCTCTTATTCCGGCGATGACTGATGTCCGATGACACATCGTCACAACCTACTGAAGGTTCATCAACCCACCACTCCGCGTCTAAGTTATCACCTCCACATGGCCTGGTGATGTCGGTAGTTTCCTTGCCCGAGGACAGGTCGGTACTAACTCCTCGTGCGCCAATGCATGCAACTGTAACATCCCGCCAAAATACTATACAAATGTATATAATGAAAATAAAGGTAACAAATAGATTGAAGTGAATAAAATATAATATATATGAAATGTAGTTTCTCCTCACAGGGAGTTTAATACAAATTCGGTCAAATTTTCCAGAAACATAAACAAAATACAGTAAAAAAAACAAAGCAGGCGATCTCCTATCAGAAGAGACCGATCTCCTATCGGACGAGGCCGATCTCCTATCAGAGGACCCAAAACAGCCGATCTGCTACCAGAACAGAAATCAGGCGATCTCCTTCCGGCGACCACTCACTAAGGAACTCTACTTCCTGGAAAATCATCTGCTCCCGTGTAAGTTATACACGATCATCACAGTTTAAAGAGAAAAATAGCCAACGAGCAAAACACGCAGGGTAAGCTAGATATTTTAAAGAGAGTTTAAATAAGAACATTAAAATCAGGGTAAGCAATTTTCAAGATATTCACGTAAAGCTATAGATTTTCTCAATACCCTTCACCTGATCGCCCAGAAATCACACATTTCACAATATTCTCAAGAGTCATTCTATTTCACAAAACTGCATCAAGTGTCTATAAATTTCAAGTTCCTCATTTCACATGTCAGACCACCACTGACCCAGCACACAAGACACTTGACACTACTTCCGGAAGACTCGTGCATTGACTAGACTCAGAGATTCTGCACCTGTCATACAAAGCTGTTGTAATGTTTCCACAGCTATGCGCATCAACACATTCTCGATCTCAAGTTCACCATTCACACAGTATGACAGGGTTAATCCATATAACAGGCCGAGCTCGTTCTGTTTCACACGACTCACCCATACATATGAACCTCCTTCGACTCTCAACGCCTGAATAACTTCATCTATATGAATCCATTATCTCAGGAGAGTCAGGATAATCTCATTATAGACATCACCGATCAATGCACATCCTACACGATCTTACACGGTATTTTCTTTCCTGAAAATACTATGCCTCGATCCCACATTCACAACATTCAACACATCATGCCACACTTAAATGAATGATTTCAATCACAGCAAAACTCACTCCAAGGTTCATGTTTTCGAATATCACATTTACATCTCAAACAGTTTCAAAACAACACCAAAAACAGGGGAGTTCGTAAAACAGCGCCAAAACCGGCGATCTAGTTCAAAACGGGGTATTTCGAAGTCTGCATTTAAAACCGGCGACCACGTCGCCCAAACACATAGAAACAGAGCATTCACGAAGATGAAAACGAAAACCGGCGACCACGTCGCCCTCGCTTTAGAAACAGCTAATCTATGGCTTTTATTGAAAATAAGGCTAGCTTCCCTTACCTGGACTTGCGCAAAACACCGAGAGCTCAAAACCCACCGAGCTTGAAGGATGCCTTAGCTCTGTTTTCAGCGCCTGGTCTGTAGAACTTGCAGAGAACCTCTTAGGTGCTCTAAGGGCAACGTCACTTGTCGCACTGATGCTGGAGGTTGTCTGAGTCTCAACGCAAGGAAGGGAAGAAGGGAGGGAGGAAGTTTGCACTCACTCTAACACTCTTGAGTCTGTAACGCTCTTTGCCTTCCCACAGTGGCTTTTGAATCCCAACTTACCTGTCCACGCATGCTGCTGCTGCCACCCCTTCTGCAGGAAAGCCTGAGAACTACTGCCCTGAACAGTACGACCACTGTTGTCTCTGGTGCATGCCAACCACTGCTCTGAACAGTACTACCACTGTTGTCGCTTGTGCATGCCAACCACTGCTCTGAACAGTACAAACGCGAGTGTCTCCTGCGCATGCCAACATTCTGATGTCACCACTCTGAACCACCCTTTTTGTCTACGTGGCGCGTGTGCAGGACGTTTCATGCTGGGAGTCTGGGTCCCACTTTACTCTGTGTGAAACTCGACATCGTGCGATAACTTTCCACTGCTGACTCATCCTGGCGAACGACCGATGTCTCCTTCGCCCTGAAAGACGACCGATGTCTCCTTCGCCCTGGAAGACGACCGATGTCTCATTCGCCCTGGAAGACGACCGATGTCTCCTTCGCCCTGGAAGACGACCGATGTCTCCTTCGCCCTGGAAGACGACCGATGTCTCCTTCGCCCTGGAAGACGACCGATGTCTCCTTCGCCCTGGAAGACGACCGATGTCTCCTTCGCCCTGGAAGACGACCGATGTCTCCTTCGCCCTGGAGGACGACCGATGTCTTCCCTGGCGACGCCCTCATAACTCTCGCGCCCTGGCTACGTCCACATGCATCGCGCCCTGGCGATGCCCGCATGCCTCTCGCGCCTTGGCCACGTCCACATGCCTCGCGCCCTGGCAATGCCCGCATGCCTCTCGCGCCTTGGCCACGTCCACATGCCTCGCGCCCTGGCAATGCCCGCATGCCTCTCGCGCCTTGGCCACGTCCACATGCCTCGCGCCCTGGCAATGCCCGCATGCCTCGCGCCCTGGCAATGCCCGCATGCCTCGCGCCCTGGCAATGCCCGCATGCCTCGCGCCCGCGCGATGCCTGCATGCCTCTCGCGCCCGCACGATGCCTTCATGCCTCGCGCCCTGGCGACGTCCACCTGGCGCTCATGTGTAGCAGGCGACCGGCGATCTCATAGCCTTCTAAACTTAACTTTTCTTCCTTTACTCTTCTTGATCCACACATCATCCGACCGACTTCTACCAGCTGACCCCAGATCTTGGGCGACTTCCGAGGTCCAGCTACTACGAAACTTCATTTACCAGCTCTTTGTATTTTAAATAATAACTTCTTCTGAAATTATTTAAATATACCACTTTTATTCCAATAAAATTTTCTGGGTCCTTACAAACACTAAGGACAAACTCTTATGCCCCCGCATAGAGTTTCGCATACATAGCGTATCTAAGGTGCAAATCACACCTTAATACGTGTGATTTTTGGAACCCCCTATGGTCCCCCAACCGACCTCTACCAGCTGACCTCAGACCTTGGGCGACGTCCGAGGTCTGACCACCATGAAACTTCTATTACAAGCTCTTTTCATTTTAAATAATAACATCTTCAGAAATTATTTAAATATAACACTTTTATTCGAATTAAATTTTTTTCTAGGTCCTTACACCTTTCTTTAGAAAACACTTTGTTTGTGGTGAAGAAGTTTTCATTGGAAGGAGATTTGTGAAGTGCATTGGGATAAGTTCTGGCTAGGAAAGACTTGGTATTTAAGAGTGTCCATTGTGACCCACCTCTCTTTCCTGGGAATTTACCTTGTGTGCTAAACTCACTTTCCTTCTTGTGAAAAATCTTTTAAATACTAAAACTTAATATGTATATGTATACTTCTCATCATAGTAGAAGTGATTCAAGTTCTTCAACAAAAAAATTGAAAAATATTTCTCAAGAACTTAAGTCACTTCAACTATGGAGACAACAAGAGATTATTCAAACAGAAAAGGAAAAGATTGAAAAAGATGCTCATCATGTCGTTCTTAAGAAGGAACTTAGAATTTTAAGGCAAAAAGAGAAGAGAAAAGTTAAAGAAAAACAAAGCATAGAACATCCAAAGAACCTGGAAAAAGAAAGCAAGATAGGGTATAGATATGAAAAATTGGGCCAAAAAGGAAATAGTCCTAGAGATGAGGAGCATAGTCATAGAAGAAAAGATTTATAGCCCTTATTATCAAAAAAAGGAAGGAATGTGTTTTGAGCCTAGAAGTTTATATTATTCTACAGAGCCTGAAGTATACATTCCTTACTTTGATGGAAATAACAATGTTGAAGCATATATAGAATGGGAGATGAAGGTTGATCAAATCTTTCAAAAATACCAATTGGATGAATTAGCAGATTTTTCATGGCTACCCTAAGTTTTCGAGAATATGCCAAGTCTTGGTGGACACAAAGGGAAATTGATGTTAGAATTGGCAGAAAATTAGAGGTGCTAAATTGGGATGAATTGAAGATGTGTATGAGAAGAAAATTTGTTCCACCTTTATATGTGAAAAAGAAGAAGCTTAGAGAAGAAATGAAAGACCTTGTAGAAAAAGGAAGAAATTTTATAAATGGAGAAAAAAGAATATGCTAGAAGAGAAAAAGAGTTTAAAGAAAAATTTCAAGCTCTTGTCAGAAAGAAAGAAGAGAAGGAGAAAAGAGAAAGAGATGAGAACAAAAGGAAAGATAGAGAAGAGAAAGAAAAGAGAGAAAAAGTGATGCTAGAAAAGGAAAGTACAAAAAACTCTTTTTCTGGAGTTAAATCAGATATCAATAACCTTTTATCTTCTCTAGAAAACCCTTGTGAGGATGTGCTTGAAGAAAAATCTATGTTTGGAGCTGAACCAGATATAGATATAAATGTTTCCTCCACAAAAAAGCCAAAAGAATGTTTGATTGAAAAAGAAGAAGAGGAAACCAACAAAGAAGAGTCTTTTATGACACCCCCTGCAAGCATAGATGAGAAAGAATCCTTAAAGGGGGATTGCAATACTTTGAACTCTTCTTTTCAATTCTATAAGGGTCATTCTTCTTCACAAAAAATTCAAAAACCAAACTTTGTGATGTTGCTGCCTAGCTTGGGTAATAAACAACACAAAGTGAACAAAAATGTTTTTGAAAAGGGCCCTGTTCTTTTCTTTCAAAAATTTTAAAAAAATAAAGGGTCGTATTTCTATTCAATTTTCTTTTGTTTGTGTACCGACCAGTCTTCGCACGTCGACGATCGCTAGCAATGGTGGGCCACGTAAGCTGGGTCCCACAAGAGGCGTGAGATAGTGTCCCACAAGCAGCACTAGCCAGTGTGCCGATTAGTGGTCGGATGTCGATCACCAGGATATGCTGACGTGTACTCGGCAATGGAGTAAGGCTGATGTGATGTCGAGCATCGGTGGTTCAAACAGCTAAATTGGGTCACGAAAGGTGGACCCTAGGAAACACACCAGTTATCAGTGAAATGCTCAGAGGTAGGGGGAAGCCTGAGTCACAAGGTGCTCACACGTGTGGTGTGAATAGCGCATTTGGGCGCGGCACAAGCAAAGGGCCTTGGGGGCGCTAAGGCGCATTAGGGTTAGGGTTTCCTGGGGGAAGAGCGCATGCATGGCACGTGAATAGTTAAGGCACCCCCAGAACGGATGGCCCCAGAGACTAGGTGCACAAGTTGGTAATTAGGTGGTCATACCGTTAGAGGTTGCACTCCAGCAAGGGGGGCTTGCGTGCTAGATTACACTAAGACTGGGTAATAGCGGTGTGACGGCACTCCTCCAGAAACCTTAAATGCGGGTAACGGAAACAGAGGAAACCCTAGACTATATAAAGGGTAGTAAGAAACCCTAAAGAGGTACGCAGTTTCTGAAACTAAAACTATTACCCTCACATACTGTTTCTTGCCCTAGGATTGACTTGAGCATCGGAGTGCAAATGGCCTCTAGGGCACCCGCTTTGTCTTTGCAGGTACAGGTGTTTTGTTCCAAGAAAGGCACAAACCTAGGTGGAGATAAGAGGGCGTGTGAACGTCGTTAGGGTCAGCCGGTAAGTGAGTAAACCGGCAAGAAAATTTGGCGCCCACCGTGGGGCACGATAAAACGAGGTCCCACTACCAATCGTAGTGTTAAGAGTTATCTAGCAGGATGAGGGGCACAAGGCAAGGATCCGCTCAACCAACTAGAGGAGAAAACGTCACCATGCAAGAGATCATGGAGACTATGAGTGCTCTTCAAGAGGCAGTGGCGACGTCAAGGGCGGATCAGGAACGGATCCAGGTGGATCTGGTAGCATCGCAAGTGAGAAATGAAGAACTACGCAGAACCAATGAGGAACTACACAAGAACCTGCAACAAGCAGGAGAACGAGCGGTGGAGGAGTGAAAGTCGTCCATAACACCCAGGGCTCTTCCCATGCCATTCTCCCAGGCAATTATGGATACTGCGATCCCAGCAACCTTCGTGGGTCCGAAAGTCACCTTCGCGGGCGTGGAAGACCCAGAAGCCCATCTCACAGCCTTCCATACCCAGATGATGCTATTAGGAGGCTCTGATGTGTAGTGCAAGCTTTTCATGAGCACATTGACAGGCATAGTGTTGGATTGGTTCGTCAATTTGCCTGATGGGCACATAACGTCATTTGAACAGTTTTCGACGCTGTTCAGGGAGCAATACATAGTCAATCGAGCTCCCCTCCCATCTCTTACGATCTTTTTGATGTAAGACAGTACCAGGGAGAGTCTTTAAAGGAATATCTCAATAGATTCGGGCACAGGTGGTGAAGCTGCACACCAAGGATTAAGATATGATAGTGTATGCTTTCAGGAAGGGAATCCTGTCAGGACCCTTCAATGACTCACTCATCAGGAATCGTCCCAAGACCTTTAGTGAGATTAGGCGTCAAGCTGTAGCCCATATCGTCGCAGAAGGGGAGGTCACTAAGAAGCGTGGAAGCATCGCTCTAGCCAAACCACAAACAATAGATCGTCCGCAGCCCATAAGGGTGCATGAGGCGATGATAGAAAAGAAGGCCTAGGGGAAATGATAACCCTATGAGCCTAGGAAATCTCAGACTAGGGCGCGCGCAAAGGAGGATGCGCCCCCTAGGCATAACTTTCGTGCAGATTTGAAAGACCTGATCGTTATTCCTAACATAGCGGAGAGGTTGAAGATGCCCCCAAAGACTGATAAGAGGTTGGGGCCCAATAAGAACGCCTGGTGCGAGTTCCACCAAGCATTCATCCGCCCCATCCACAACTGCTTGTCACTAGGGCACCAGTTAGATGAACTAGTGCAAAACGGCTTCTTAAAGGACTATTTGCAGTAGCCACAGGGAGTTCAGGCGTTGGCCGCTCCACGGGGTGATCAGGGGCACGAGGTTCCCATTCATGGCGAGATCCACACCATTTCAGGAGGATTCTCAGGAGGGGAATGCACTGCCTCCCAGCGGAAGAAGTACCCCCGACCGGTGATGACAGTGGAGGCACAAGAAGCAGACCAGACACTTGACATCGACCTTGTCTTCACCAAGGCCGACCTCCGAGATGTCGTCCCCCATGACAATGACCCAGTAGTGATCTCGGTGGTAACAACAGGAAGAAAGGTGCACCGCATCCTAGTGGACTAGGGAAGCTCGGCAGACGTGATGTTCTGGTTGACCTTCAACAAATTGCAGTTGTCTCCCGACCAGCTGAGGCCTTACACCGGCTGCTTGTATGGATTTATTGGAGACCAAGTAGAGGTACGTGGGCACATAGAGTTGAGGACCACCTTCATGGATGGTAAGGCCTCCCGCACTGAGAACATAAAGTACCTTGTAGTTAACGCTCCCTCAGCTTACAACATACTGTTGGGCAGACCTGCCTTGAATAGGCTGAGAGCGATGGCCTTGACGAAGCACATGAAGATGAAGCTGCCTTCCTTGAAGGGGATAGTGATCACCATTTGGTTAGACCAGAAAGAGGCCAAGAGGTGTTACGAGAATAGTGTTTGTAACATCCCTCCAAAAGCTTTTCTTATTTATATAATAGAATAAAGCGTAGGTATTAAATTTATAAAATCAACATATGTATTAGATATTGAAAATACATCATCCCGTGCATCGTATTCAAAAAGAGACGTCCCTCTTATAGGGTTTTAATACATTCCATCAATTGTTTCGAAATAAAAACCAAATACAGCATGGAAGGACAAAACAGGCGATCTGTAACATCCCGCCAAATTACTTTTCATAAATATAAAATGAAATAAAGGTGAAACAAAAATATTTAAGTGAACATACGAATTTATATAAAATGAAGTTGCTCCTCACAGGGAGTTTAATACATAACCGGTCGGTTTTTCCAAAACATAAACAAAATACAGCCAAATAAATTGAAAATCGGCGATCTCCCTACAAAAACCGGCGATCTCCTATCAGAGGACCCAAAACAGCCGATCTGCTACCAGAACAGAAATCAGGCGATCTCCTTCCGGCGACCACTCACTAAGGAGCTCTACTTCCTGGAAAAATCATTTGCTCCCGTGTAAAATACACGATCATCACAGTTTTAAGAGAAAACAGCCAGAGAACAATACAAAGGGTAAGCTAGATATATTTATTTTTAACTTTAAATTATAAACTGGACAACCAACGTAGATCAGCCTTTTTAAACATTCACAAGAGTCCATCACTTTCTCATTCATATCACACAACCATCAAGTGCCTATCAACAAATTTCTCAACATTACTCACGTCAGACTTCCACTGACTAATCACACATAGACACTTGACACTACTTCCGGAAGACTCGTGCATTGATTAGACTCAGAGATCTGCACCTGTCATACTAAACAGCTGTAATGTTTCCCTAGCTATGCGCATCAACACAATCTCGATCTCAAGTTTTATCACTCTCACAGTATGACAGGGTGAATCCACACAACAGGTCAAGTAGTTATCTTTCAAACACTTACCCATACGTATGAACCTCCATCGACTCTCAACGCCTGAATAACTTCATCTATATAAATTCATTATCTCAGGAGAGTCAGGATATCTCATTATAGAAATCACCGATCAATGCACATCCTACACGATCTTACACGGTATTTTCTTTCCTGAAAATACTATGCCTTGATCCCACATTCACAACATTCAACACGTCATACAACACTTAAAGGAATGATTTCAATCACAGCAAAACTCACTCCAAGGTTCTTATTTTCGAATATCTCATTTAAATCTCAAACAGTTTCAAAGCAACACCAAAAAACAGGGAGTTCGCAAACAACGCCAAAACCGGCGATCTGGTTCAAAAACAAGGTATTTCGAAGTCTGTATATAAAACCGGCGACCACGTCGCCCAAACACATAGAACAGAGCATTCACGAAGATGAAAACGAAACCGGCGACCACGTCGCCCTCACTTCAGAAACAGCTAATCTATGGCTTGTATTGAAAATGAAGGCTAGCTTCCCCTACCTGGACTTGCGCAAAACACCAAGATTCCAAAATCCACCGAGCTTAAAGGATGCCTTGGCTCTGTTTTAGCGTCTGGTTTGTAGAACTTGCAGCGAACCTCCCAGGGTGCTCTAAGGGCAGTCGTCGATAGCTAAGCAGGGACGTGATAAGGCCTGAATGGCAGAGTGAAGGAGGGAAAAGAGAAGGATGAAGATGCAGACACTCTTTCACTCTTGAGTCACTGTAACGCTATTTGCCTTCCCGCAGTGGCTTTTGAATCCAAGCTTACCTGTCCACGTATGCTGCTGCTGCCACCCCTTCTGCAGGAAAGCCTGACAACCACTGCCCTGAACAGTACGACCACTGTTGTCTCTTGTGCATGCCAACCACTGCCCTGAACAGTACGACCACTGTTGTCTCTTGTGCATGCCAACCACTGCCCTGAACAATACGACCACTGTTGTCTCTTGTGCATGCCAACCACTGCCCTGAACAGTACGACCGCGAGTGTCTCCTGCGCATGCCAACATTCTGATGTCACCACTCTGAACCACCCTTTTTGTCTACGTGGCGCGCGTGCAGGACGTTTCATGCTGGGAGTCTAGGTCCCACTTTATCTGTGTGAAGCTCGCCATCACGCGACAACTTTCCACCGCTGACTCATCCTGGCGAACGACCGATGTCTCATCCTGAAAGACGACCGATGTCTCTCTCTGGGAGACGACCGATGTCTATCCCCGACGACGCTAGCATGCCTCTCGCGACCCGGCGATGCCTGCATGCCTCGCGCCCCGACGGCGCCTGCATGCCTCTCGCGCCCCAGCGTTGCCCGCATGCCTCGCGCCCCAGCGTTGCCCGCATGCTTCTCGCGCCCTGGCGACGTCCACATGCCTCGCGCCCTGGCGACGTCCGCATGCCTCTCGCGCCCTGGCGATGCCCGCATGCCTCTCGCGCCCTGGCGACGTCCACATGCCTCGCGCCCTGGCGATGCCCGCATGCCTCTCGCGCCCTTGCCACGTCCACATGCCTCGCGCCCTGGCGATGCCCGCATGCCTCTCGCGCCCTGGCGCTCATGTGTAGCAGGCGACCGGCGATCATGTACTACTAGGCGATCTCATAGTCTTCCAAACTACACTTTCCTTCCTTTTTATTTTAAATAAAAACATACTTAGAATTTATTTAAAATATATCTCTTTTTATTCCAATTCAATTTTACAGGTCCTTACAGTGTTCGCCGTTACCATTCACCCACCAAGGGAGGAAGTGGTCGCCCATGCAAATGTCACCCGAGCAGAGGCTGCCCAGGAGAGACATCCGAACCAGCCAGAGAAGTGTTGGAGAGGGAGATAAAAGGAAAGGTGTTTAAACTTGGCAAGTCCTTAGGCCAAGAGACATAGGACCAGATTTCTGAAGTCATAGCACGACACCTAGATGCCTTCGTGTGGTCCGCCTCGGATATGCCTGGCATAGACCCTGACTTTCTGTGTCATCATCTCACCATGGACCCCTAGGTCCAACCTATCCGCCAGAGAAGAAGAAAGTTCAATGAAGAAAGGCATCAGGTTATCAGGGAAGAAATGCAGAAGTTGCTGAGCGCCGGCCATATCAGGGAGATTCAGTACCTCGAATGGTTGGCAAATGTGGTGCTAGTGAAGAAGTCCAATGGGAAGTGGAAGATGTGTGTACACTTCATGGACCTCAACAAGGCCTGTCTAAAGGATTCCTACCCTCTGCCATGTATTGACGCATTGGTAGACAACACCTCTGGTTGCAGACTACTCAGCTTCTTGGATGCCTTTTCTGGGTACAACCAGATTAAGATGCACCCCATGGATGATGCAAGACAACATTCATGGCAGAGCTATCTTGCTATTGCTACAAAGTGATGCCCTTTAGGCTGAAGAATGCAGGTGCCACTTACTAGAGGTTGATGGATAGAGTGCTTGCGCCCATGATAGGGTGAAATGTGCAAGCATATGTGGATGATATGGTGGTCACCTCGCAGGTGAAGGATCAGCACGTCGCTGATATGGAAGAGCTATTTACTACAATAGCTAGATACCGATTGAAGTTGAACCTTGAGAAGTGTGTGTTCGGCATGGAAGTTGGTAAATTCTTAGGGTTCCTGCTCACTGAGCGTGGGATCGAGGCGAACTCTGAGAAATAAGCTGCGATCATCGCCATGAGAAGCCCGATCTCAGTCAAAGAGGTGCAGTAGTTGACAAGGCAGATGGCCGCTTTGTCCAAGTTTCTATCAGTTGGAGGGGACAAAGGTCACCCCTACTTCCAGTGCCCGAGGAGGAGGAACAACAGGTTCGTATGGACCAGAGAGTGTGAGGAGGTGTTCCTCAAGCTACAGTAGTACTTGGCCAACCTACCAGTGTTGTGCAAGCTGCAGCTGGGTACCCCGCATCGGCTATACTTTGCAGTCACAGATTGGGCGATTAGCTCAGTCCTTGTGCAGGAGCAAGACCAGGTGCAGAAGCCGATCTACTTTGTAAGCAAGGTATTGCAGGGGCCTGAGGTGAGATACCAGGCCATAGAGAAGGCAGCCCTGGCCGCAGTGTTCTCAGTGTGAAGACTGCGCCACTATTTCCAAAGCTTTATAGTGATGGTGATGACAGACCTTCTCATTCGCAAGGTCTTGCAGAAGCCGGACATTGCGAGAAGGATGGTGCATTGGGCAGTGGAGCTGTTAGAGTTCGATGTACAGTATGAGCCTAGAAGCCTCATCAAAGGCCAGGTTTATGCTGACTTCATGGTAGAGCTCTCCTCGGCCGCCACGCACCAAGAGGGATCAGACTTCATATGGGTACTCTCTATGGACGGCTCCTCCAATCAACAAGGTAGTGGGGCTGGCGTTATCTTAGAAGGGCCCAACGGGTTGTTGCTTGAGCAAGCCCTGCATTTTGCTTTCAAGGCCAACAACAATCAAGCAGAATATGAGGCTTTAGGGTTTAGGGTCACGGGCCAAGTAACAGGAGGGTACCAAGAGAAAGATCCCCAGATGGCTGCCTATCCGGAGTATGTCCAGGTCTTGAAGAAGAAGTTTGCGATGTTCAAGCTGGTCCATGTCCCTAGAGAGCAAAATGCCCTAGCTGACTTGCTAGCAAAGCTCGCCAATTCGGGCAAGGGGGCAGACAGAGGACAGTCATCTAGGAAACCCTAAGGACACCTCGGACCTTCACTACAGATAACTTGGTAGAAGTCCAGCATATTAGCACATCTGATGTAGTGAAGAGGAGTCATCAGTCACTAATTCAGGAGACATTGAAGACGCCCAGAATAAGCACATATCTAACTTCTGGGGAAGAGTTGGTGCAGGTCTGCCTAGTTCAAAGAGGAGAGACCTGGATGACACCCTACAAGCGTTACTTGGCTGATGGGATGCTCCCCATGGAGCCCATAGAGGCCAGGAAAATAAAGAAGAACTCGAGCAAATACACTTTTGTCGACGGGGAATTCTACAGACACGGGTTCAGCCACCCTATCTTGGTATGTGTAAGTGGAGAACAGTGCAAGCGGATAATGGCAGAACTCCATGAGGGGATATGTGGGAGCCACATCGGTGGCCGATCTCTCGCATCAATCACCATCCGTGCAGGATATTATTGGCCAACAATGAGGGAAGACTGCACAAAGTACGAACAACAGTGCAAGCAATGTCAACAACATGCTAACTGGCACAAGGCGCCACTGGAAGAACTCAGATCGATCCACAGCCCTAGGTCATTTCATACTTGGGGGATCGACATTCTGGGGTCTTTCCCTTTGGCGATACGGCAGATGAAGTACCTTGTGGTTGCCATAGAGTATTTCACGAAGTGGATAGAGGTCGAGCCAGTAGCGCAGACCACAGCCTACAAGATCCAGCACTTCGTGTGGAAAAACATAGTATGCTGTTTTGGAGTTCCCAAACGGTTGGTGTCTGATAATGGCACCTAGTTTGCGAGCCAATAGTTGGGCAAACTATGCACAGAGCTTGGGATAAAACAAGTGTTTGCATCAGTCGAACACCCCCAGACAAACGAGCAAGTCGAGTCCACCAACCAAGTTCTGCTCAGAGGTATGAAGAGAAGGCTAGAGAAAGCTAAGGGGACCTAGGCAGAAGAAGTCCCAAGAATTGTGTGGGCTTACCACACTACTCCCCAGCCCACCTATACTAGCTAGAGAACAAGTTGTCTCCCAAGTGGACTGGTCTCTTCAGAGTGACAGAGGCCCTTCGAAACGGAGCATACAGGCTCAAGACTTTGGAAGGTGGAGCGATCCCTCGTACTTGGAATGCAGCCAATCTAAAATTTTACTTCAATTGAATTGTTAAAGTTGTTGTACCGACCAGTCCTCAAACACCGAGAACAGCCAGTAACGGTGAGCCACGTCAGCTGGGCCCCACAGCATGGGCCAAAGCCACGTGGGATGGACCCAGCAGGTAATATGAACTAGCGGGATGATTAGTCATCAGTGTGTCGATCACCAGAGTGGGCTGAGGTGTCCTCATCACTCAGCAGGATGATGAGTCCTCGACAATAGAGTGGGACGAGGTGACATCGGTCTTGGGTGTTTTGAACAACAAAACTAGAACATCTGATGTGGTCTTGAGAGAAGACCAGTTATCAGTAAAATACCCAGAAGTAAGGAGAGGCCTAAGTCACGAAGGGCCTATGCGTGTGGTAGAGGAAGCATAGTTAGGTGCAGAGTCTTGAGGGGTTAAGCACTCGTCAGAACTAGGGTTTCCCAGTAAGGCTACATGCATGGCACGTGAACAGTGAAGGCGCTCCTAGGACAGGTGGCCCCAGAGACTAGGTGCACGAGGGGGTACCCAGGTGGCCATCCTGTTAGAGTTTGCACTCCAGTTAAGGAAACCTAATGTGCTAGATTACCCTAAGCCTAGGTGATAGCGGCGCAAGGGCATTCCTATAAACCCTAAATATGGGTAGCGGCGTAGAGGAAACCCTAGACTATATAAAGGGTAGTTAAATACTTCACAAAGGTATGCAGTTTCAAAACCTAAACTTAGATATTGAATACACTTGGTGTACTTGCCCTAGGTTTTGACTTGAGCGTCAGAGTGCAAACGGCCTCTAGGGCGCCCCTTTCAATCTTGCAGGTGCAGGTTCTTTCGAAACAGCAAAGCATAATCCAAGGTGTGGAAAGGAGGTGCGTGATTATCATAGAGTCAACCAACAGGAAAGTCAACCGGCAAGAACATTTGGCGCCCATTGTGGGGCTGAAGTAAAATAAGGTCCCATACACAAGCACAAGAGAAGAAACCAGAGACATGAGGAATACCAGGCAAGGATCTGTCCCACCAAATGGGGGTGAGAGCGTTACCATGCAACAACTCATGGAAACAATGCGCGCCCTCTAGGAGACGGTGTCGGAATCAAGGGCAGATGAAGTGTGTATGCAGATGGACCTGGCCGCATCACAGGCCAGGAATGAGGAGCTGCACAGGGCAAACGAAGAATTGCTCATGAATTTACGTAATTTGTAGCAAAAACGAGATCGTGCGGTGGATGATAGAGCTCCCCCAACAGCACCTAGGTCGTTCCCAATGCCCTTCTCTCAAGCAATCATGGATACGGTGGTCCTAGCCACCTTCGTGGGCCCTAAGACTGTGTTCACGGGGGTGGAGGATCCAGAAGCGCATCTCACAGTGTTTCTCACGCAGATGATGCTGTCAGGGGGATCAGATGCGGTACATTGCAAGCTCTTCATGACCATGTTGACGGGGACAGCGCTGGAGTGGTTTGTTAGCCTGCCTGAGGGACATATCATGTCCTTCGCGCAGTTCTCCACACTATTCAGGGAACGATATATCGTCAACCGGGCTCCCCCACTAGTGTCTTATGACCTCTTTGATGTTAGGCAATATCAGAGGGAGTCCCTGAAAGATTACCTCAACTGATTTGGGGCGATGGTGGTGAGGCTACAAACCAAAGACAAGGATATGGTGGTGCATGCTTTCAGAAAGGGAATATTGGCAGGACCTTTCAATGAGTCCCTTATCCGAAGTCGCCCCAAGACCTTTGGCGACATCAAGTGTCGTGTCGTTGCTCACATCGCCTCCGAAGGGGAAATCAATGAGAAGCGTGAAAGCACAGCCCCTTCACGAACGTGAGAGCTCAGTCACCCTCAGCCCATGCGGGTACATGAGGCGACGACAAAAAAGAGAGCTCAGGGAAAGTAGAAGCCCTACGAGGCCAGGAAGCCCCAGACTAGGGCACGCGCTAAGGAAGATGTGCCCCCCAAGCATAACTTCCTGGTGGAGCTCAAAGAGTTGATTGCCATTCCCAATGTGGCAGAAAGGATGAAGTTTCCCCCAAAGACAGACAAGAGACTGGGGCCCAACAAGAGCGCATGGTGCGAGTTCCATCAGGCGTTTGGCCATCCCATTCGAAACTGCTTGGCCCTGGGTCATCAGCTAGATGAGTTGGTCAAGAGCGGCTTCTTGAATGATTACCTGTGGGAGTCACAAGGGGGAGAGGTGGTGGTCGCACCGAGGGCTGATCAGGGGCACGAGGTGCCCATACATGGAGAGATCCATACCATCTCAGGTGGGTTCTCAGGAGGAGGGTGCACCTTGTCGCAGCGCAAGAAGTATGCGCAATCGGTGATGGCAGTAGAAGCATGTGAGGAAGACCACTTCCCAGATATCAACCTCACATTCACGAAGGCAGATCGCCTGGACGTCGTTCCCCATCACAATGATCCAGTGGTGATATCGGTGGTTATCGTGGGAAGAAAGGTGCATCGGGTCCTCGTCGATCAAGGAAGTTCGACTGATGTGATGTTCTGGTCGACCTTTAACAAGTTGCAATTGTCCCCAGATCAGCTAAGGCCTTATACTGGCTGCCTATATGGGTTCGCAGGAGACCAGGTTGAGGTGCGGGGATATATAAAGCTGAGGACCATTTTCACTGATGGGGTGGCCTCTCGCACCGAGAACATCAAGTATCTAGTTGTGAATGCCCCATCAGCCTACAACATGCTGTTGGGTAGGCCAGCTTTGAACAGACTAGGAGCGGTGGCGTCGACGAGGCATATGAAGATGAAGTTGCCCTCGATGGAAGGTGTGGTGATCACCATTAGGTCAGATCAGAAGGAGGCTAAGAAGTGCTACGAGAACAGCCTCAAGACGAGAAGGGGAGTGTTCACAATTACCACCCAACCACCAGGTGGAGAGTGCGCCTGATGGCCTTCACATGTTGAGCTCTCCTTGGATGTTGAAGATGGTGCGGAAGCAATGGTTGAAATAAGCAAGACCCTCCTAGGAGTGATGGTGATCTTGAAGGTGCATGAAGTGTATGAAAATGAGAGAGGTTTGGCTAGCTCTCTTTGGTGGTGAAGGAGTGAAGATTAAAACCATAAATCAAGAGATTTAGGCAAGGGAGTAAGTATGGCACAAATTTGGCAGCATAACTTTACTCAAATTAATCTTGAAAATACATGAGGTAGGCCTCCTTATTTATAGATTTAGGAGCCTTGGTGAGCAAGCTTAAAGGGTAGGGATGGAAATACAAAAACTGGGGGCTGCCTAGGGTATTGACTTTAGTCAAACCACACCATCATCCTAATATACTAGAAGATAGGTAAAAAATGCAACATTTGATAGTACACCCCTCCTTTTTTGCTAAAGGCACCTATTTGCTAGCACACCCCTCCTTCTATTGCTAAGGGCACCTTTTTGATAGCACACCCCTAAGTGAGCAAGTTTTGCTTTCTACACTACACTAATCTACTAAGCTACCCCTAATAGGCCTCCAAGTAGCATGTACAAGGTCTTCTCCCTCCCATCCGTGGCTTGACTCATTTGGGCGTGAATGTGCTTGGCCATGGACCTTGTGAGAGGTCTTAGACGGTCTAGGCTCCCTCCTAGACGCTCCTCATGTAGCTCCCCCTTGTCTTGTGCTAGACGCTCTCCATGTGGTTCTAGACGGTCTAGTCTTGGCCCTTGGCTTTCATGGTGGGGTGAGCTTGGCCTCTCTCCATCAGCGCCGATACTGACCTGCCCCAAGGAGAAGTTGGGCTTGCACGAGTAGAGGTCGCCCAAGAGAGACAACCCGAACCAGCGGAGGAGGTAGTAGAGGGGAAGATTGAAGGCAAAATGTTCAAACTTGGCAAATCCCTATGTCGAGATACGCAGGACCAAGTGGCAGGAGTCATAGAGCGACATTTGGATGCTTTTGCTTGGTCTGCCTCAGATATGCCAGGCATTGACCCAGATTTTTTGTGTCATCGCCTTGCGTTAAATCCCTAAGTCAGACCTGTCCGTCAGAGGAGGAGAAAATTCAATGAAGAGAGGAGATAGGTGATCAGGGAAGAGAATCAAAAGCTGCTCAAGGCCGGCCACATACGAGAAATCCAATACCTTGAGTGGCTAGCGAATGTGGTATTGGTGAAGAAGGCCAATGGGAAGTGGAGTATGTGTGTGGAATTCACCGATCTCAATAAGGCATGTCCAAAGGATTCTTATCCTTTGCCGAGTATTGATGCGTTGGTAGATAACGCCTCAGGCTGCAAGTTGCTCAGCTTCTTGGATGCTTTTTCCGGTTATAACCAGATCAAGATGCACCCAATGGAAGAGAGCAAGACAGCGTTTATGACTGAGCTGTCCTGCTACTGCTACACAGCCATGTCGTTTGGGCTGAAGAATGCAGGTGCTACCTACCAAAGGCTGATGGACAAGGTCCTTACACCCATGATAGGATGCAACGTGCAGGCCTACATAGATGATATGGTGGTGACATCCCAGGCGAGAGATCAGCACGTCGCTAATTTGGAGGAGCTATTCACTACCATAGCTAAATACGGGTTGAAGGTTAATCTAGAGAAGTGTGTCTTTGGGGTGGAAGCAGGCAAGTTCCTCGGTTTCATGCTCATCGAACGAGGAATTGAGGCCAAACCAGACAAGTGTGCGGCGATCTTAGCCATGAGGAACCCGACGTCGGTCAAGGAAGTGCAACAATTGACAGGTCAGATGGCTGCTCTTTCCAAGTTTGTGTTAGCTGGGGGTGATAAGGGCCACCCTTATTTTCAGTGCTTAAGGAGGAACAGCAGGTTCTTGTGGACCGGGGAGTGTGAAGAAGTGTTCCTCAAGCTGAAACAATATTTGGCCAGCCCGCCAATGCTATGCAAACCACAGGTCGGCACCCCGTTGCGTTTGTACTTCGGAGTCACTGAGAAAGCAGTGAGTTCAGTTTTGGTGCAGGAGCAAGATCAGAGCCAAAGACCTATATATTTTGTCAGCAAAGTGCTGCAAGGGCCTGAGGTAAGATACCAGGCCATAGAAAAGGCGGCATTGGCCGTGGTGTTCTCTGCGCGTAGGCTTCACCATTACTTCCAAAGCTTTACGGTGGTGGTGATGACAGACCAACCCATCCGGAAGGTCTTACAGAAGCCAGATGTAGCAGGGAGGATGGTGCGATGGGCAGTGGAATTGTCTGAATTCGACATACAGTATGAGCCCAGAGGCCCTATCAAAGGCCAAGTTTACGTTGACTTCGTAGCCGAGTTGTCCTCGGCAGAAACCCAGCAGGATGGAGTTGACTTCAGATGGGTGCTCTCGGTAGACGGGTCTTCTAATCAACAAGGTAGTGGAGTTGGGGTGATCTTGGAAGGACCAAAGGGGCTATTGATTGAGCAAGCTCTACGGTTTGCCTTCAAGGCCAACAACAACCAGGCTGAGTATAAGGCTTTAATCGCTAGAATGTTGTTTGCTAAGGAGATGGGAGCACAGAGTCTCTTGGCAAAGAGTGACTCCCTATTGGTCACAGGTCAAGTGGCGGGAGAGTACCAGGCCAAAGATCCTCAGATGGCCTCCTACCTAGAGTATGTCCAGGTGTTGAAGAGTTCCTTTGTAACTTTCGAGTTGGTGCATGTGCCCAGAGATCAGAATGCCCGAGTTGACTTGTTAGCAAAACTCCGAAGCTCGGGCAATGGGGGCAGGCAGAGGATGGTCATCCAGGAGACCCTGAGGACACCTCGCACCTACACGGCTGATAACTTAGTAGGAGTCCACCAGATTAGCCAGTCTAACGGTGGGAAGAGGAGTCATCAGTCGTTGACCCAGGAAACTTTGAAGAAGCCAAGGGTCAACGCATATGTTGCGTTGGAGGAGGTGTCGTCACAGGTCTGTCTGTTACAGAATGGAGAGACGTGGATGACACTCTATAAGCGCTACTTAGTTGATGGGATGTTGCCAATGGAGTCAATGGAGGCGAGAAAAGTAAAGAAGAACTCGACCAAGTATACACTCATCGATGGGGAATTGTACAGGCATGGGTTCACACACCCTATTCTGGTGTGCGTGCATGGTGAGCAGTGCGTGCGGATAATGGCAGAGCTCCATGAAGGAATATGTGGGAGCCACATAGGAGGTCGTGCTTTGGCATCTAAAGCCATTCGAGCAGGGTATTACTGGCCAACCATGAGGGAAGATTGCACGAAGGGTAGAGTGCCCATCGAGATTAGACTCTCCTATTGGTTGACTCTACGACGATCACACGCCTCCTTTCCTCACCTTGAATTATGCTTTTCCGTCTCGAAACAACCTGCACCTGCAAGATAGAAAGGGGCGCCCTAGAGGCCGTTTGCACTCTGACGCTCAAGTCAAAACTAGGGCAAGCACACCAAGTGTATTGAGTATCTCTATTTAGGTCTAGAAACCGCGTACCTTTGTGAAGTGTTTTACTACCCTTTATATAGTCTAGGGTTTCCTCTGTGCCGCTACCCATATTTAGGGTTTACAGGAATACCCTTGCGCCGCTATCACCTAGACTTAGGGTAATCTAGCACATAAGGTTTCCTTAACTGGAGTGCAAACTCTAACAGGATGGCCACCTGGGTACCCCCTCGTGCACCTAGTCTTTGGGGCCACCTGTCCTAGGAGTGCCTTCACTGTTCACGTGCCATGCATGCGGCCTCACTTAGAAACCCTAATCTTGATGGGCATTCTACCCTTCAAGACTCTGCATCTAACTGTGCTTTCCCTGCCACACACATGGGTGCTTCGTGACTTAGGCCTCTCCTTACTTCTAGGCATTTTACTGATAACTGGTCTTCTCTTAAGACCCATCGTAGATGTTCTAGTTTTGTTGTTCGAAACATCCAAGACTGACGTCACCTCGTTGCACCTAGTTGCCGAGGACTCATCACCCTGCTAAGTGACGAGGACACCTCAGTTCACTCTGGTGGTCAACATGGTGATGACTAATCATCCCATTAGTCCCTACTACTTGTGGGACCTAGCCCACGTGGCTCTGGCCCCTGTTGTGGGACCCAGCTGGCGCGGCTCACCATTACTAGTTGTTCTCTTCTTCTCCCATTCTTCTGCTTCCAATCTTCTTCTTCCTTTCTTCTTCTTCCATTCTTCTTCTTCTATTATTTTTCTTCCATTCTTCTTCCAATATTATTCTTCCATTCTTCTTCTCCCAATCATATTCTTCCATTGTTCTTCTTCCAATGTTCTTCTTTCATTCTTCTTCTTCTTCTTCAATTCTTCTCCTTTTATTCTTCTTTTTCCTTTCTTCTTCTTCCATTCCTCTTCTATTCTTTTTCTTCCATTCTTCTTCTTCCTTTCTTCTTCTTGCATTCTTCTTCTTCCTGTAGTGGCTAGACCTCGAACGTCGGCCACTGAGCGAGAGGTCGGCACAGGAGAGGTTGGTATAATGGGACCCATAGAGGGGCCCACAGAATCACACATGTAAGAATATAAATTAGGTTTGTGGATACGTCACGCATGCAGGTTTTCCATGTGACGTAAGGTTTTGGCATAGAGGATCTGGCCTTAAAAGGAAGAAACACATATAGGGCACGTGAGTATTAATTTAAGACAGAAGATTTGGCCGCGCGACGCTAGGGTTACAGTGTATGTCCTAGTGCCGCACACTTAAGTTAATCACTCCAGGAGAGGAAGGTTGCCACGAGAGTTGCACTCCAAGAATGGAAGGCTGTCGCGAGTGCAAACGGCTGCTAGGGTGCCCATCTTTCTTTCTTTGCAGGTTCAGCTAATCTAGCCAAGGGGAAGAGAGAAGGTGCAAGCAATCGTAGAAGTCAACTGACGGGAGAGTCAACCGGCAGGAACATTTGGCGCCCAACGTGGGGCCCGTTAAAACTAGGTCCCATCCACAGTAGCAACCAGTAGAATCAATCAACATGAGGAGCACGAGGCAAGGTGGTTCCTGAATCGATGAGGGTGACCATACGGCCACCATCCAGGAACTCATGGAGACCATCTGCAACCTCTAGCAAGCGTTCGCTGCATCCCACGCTGATCAGGCCCTTAGGCAGGATCAATTTAGGTCAGACTTGAATGCTTCATTAGCGGCCAATGAGGAGTTACGTAGAGCGAACGAAGAATTGAGAAGGGGGATAGGAGAGTGGGTTGCGGCGGAGCAAGGAGCCACACCCCCAGTCAGG
This sequence comes from Phaseolus lunatus, assembly GCA_013389735.1. Lineage (NCBI taxonomy): Eukaryota > Viridiplantae > Streptophyta > Magnoliopsida > Fabales > Fabaceae > Phaseolus > Phaseolus lunatus. The sequence goes on from CM023860.1 coordinate 26,992,636, forward strand.
GCCCGTCCGATGCCTTTCTCCTGAGAAATCATGGAAACAGTGATACCTGCGTCTTTTGTGATCCTAAAAATTACCTTCACAGGCGTGGAAGACCCAGAAGCCCACATAACGGCCTTCCACACCCAGATGATGATCTCGGGGGGCACAGACACCATGCAATGTAAGTTGTTCATGGGTACTTTTGTAGGAACGGCATTGAAATGGTTTGTGGGGCTCCCAAACGGGTAGATCACGTCCTTTGAGCAGTTTTTGGAGTTGTTCAAGAAGCAATTCATCGTCATTCGGGCACGGACCCCCGTGGCTTTCGACCTTTTTGATGTAAAGCAATTCCAGGAGGAGTCACTGAAAGACTTCCTCAACCGGTTTGGAGCATTGGTGGTGAAATTGCAGACCAAAGATGAGGCCATGATTGTGCATACCTTTGAGAGAGGAATCCTCCCAGGACCTTTTAGTGACGCTCTGATGCGGTGTCCAACAAGGACATTCGATGAGATCAAGTGTAGGGCGGTCGCTCACATCATAGCAAAAGAATGGGTAGCAGAGAAATGTGCGAGGATTGATCTGTCCAAACCTCATGCGACGGGACGTGCTCAACCCCCAAGGGTCCATGCCACTGCCATCGAGAAGAAGGCGAGGACCGCGCCTTATGAATCCAAGAGGTCCAAGCCTACCAGGCACAGCTTCAGAATCGGGCTCAAGGAACTCATAGCGCTCCCAGAGGTGGCAAGCAGGTTAAAGGCTCCCCCAAAGTCTGATAAGCAACTGGGCCCTCGCAAAAACTAGTGGTGTGATTTCCACCAGGCGCACGGTCACACCTTAGAAATTGCCTCGCCTTGGGGTATCAGCTGGATGATCTAGTAAGAAACAGTTTTTTAACGCCTTACTTGCAGGAATCATAAGGAGACATGGTGGTAGCAGCCCCGATAGGGGACCAAGGCCACGAAGTACTCATTCATGGGGAAATCAACACCATCGCTGGGGGATTCTCAGGAAGAGGATGCACTGCCTCCCAAAGAAGAAGATATGCTAGAGAGGTCATGACGGTGGAGGAAGTTGAGGCCGATTAGTTCCCAGAGCCCGACCTGACCTTCACGAAGGCAGATCGTCTGGACGTGGTACCCCACGAAAATGACCCGATTGTGATTTTTGTAGTCACTGTCGGTAGAAGGGTCCACCGCGTCCTCGTGGACCAAGGGAGCTCCGCAAATGTGATGTTCTGGTCCACCTTCTAGAAGCTACAATTGTGTCCTGATCAGCTGAGGCCATAAGACGGTTGCCTATATGGGTTCGTGGGAGACCAAGTCGAGGTCATGGGACACATTGAGTTGAGGACAACGTTCACGGATGGTCAGAGATCTCGCACTGTGGACATCAGGTACCTCGTAGTCAACGCCCCTTCGGCATATAACATTCTGTTGGGTAGGCCAGCATTAAACAGGTTAGGAGCGGTACCCTCGTCAATGCACATGAAGATGAAGCTGCCCTCCCTCGAGGGAATGGTCATCACCATCAAATCTGACCAGAAAACAGCCAGGAAGTGTTACGAAAACAGCCTCAAAACAAAGAGGGGGTTATCCTCAGTAACGTTCCACTCACCCGCTGGGAAGCACTCAGACTCGGAAGAGGTCGCCCCTGACAAAAGACCAGAGCCCACGGAAGAGGTGCTGGAGTGGGTTATCGAAGGTAAGACCTTCAAGCTCGGCAAGGCGTTGAGCCAGGAGGACCAGGACCAGATAGCAACTATTCTGTCACGACACCTGAGCTCCTTCGCATGGTCCGCAACCGACATGCCAGGGATTGATCCCGATTTCCTATGCCACCACCTAACTTTGGACAGGTCATCAGAGAGGAGACCCAGAAACTGCTAAAGGCGGGCCACATCAGGGAAATTCAGTACCCTGAGTGGCTAGCCAATGTAGTACTAGTAAAGAAGGCGAGTGGCAAGCGGAGAATGTGTGTGGATTTCACGGACCTCAATAAAGCTTGTCCTAAGGACTCGTACCCTCTGCTTAGCATCAACTCTTTGGTCGACAACGCGTCAGGCTGTAAACTACTCAGCTTTCTGAACGCCTTCTGAGGGTACAACTAGATACGGATGCACCCCCGTGATGAGGAGAAAATAGCATTCATGACAGAACTGTCCAGCTACTGCTACAAGGTAATGCCCTTTGGACTGAAGAACGCAGGGGCGACATACCAAAGGTTGATGGACCTCATACTCGCCCCAATGTTGGGTCGACACATCCAGGCGTATGTAGATGACATGGTGGTTACATCCCGGGAAAGGAGTCAACATGTGACCGATTTGGAGGAACTCTTCCGCACCATCACAAGGTACAATTTAAAGTTGAATCCTGAGAAATGCGTGTTCGGGGTGGAGGCAGGAAAGTTTCTAGGGTTCTTACTGACAGAGCGAGGGATAGAGGCCAATCCAGAGAAGTGCGCAGCCATCATGGCAATGAGGAGCCCGACCATAATCAAGGAAGTCCAACAACTGACAGGCCGGATGGCCGCCCTCTCGCGTTTTGTCTCTACAGAGGGAGAAAACGGGTATCCTTACTTCCAGTGCCTGAAGCGAAATAATAGATTTTCGTGGACCAACGAATGTGAGGAGGCCTTCCTCAAATTAAAGGAGTACTTAGTTAGCCCTCCGGTGCTGTGTAAGCAGGTGTCAGGCATCCCACTTCGCCTCTACTTCGCAATCACAGATCGAGCAATCAGCTCGGTCCTCGTCCAGGACCAGGAGCAGGTACAAAGGCCCATCTATTTTGACAGCAAGGTCCTACAGGGGCCTGAGGAACGGTACCAGGCCATCGAAAAGGCGGCTCTAGCAGTGGTATTCTCATCAAGAAGATTGCGTCATTATTTTCACAGTTTTACTATCATAGTAATGACGGACCTCCCCATCCGCAAGGTCTTGCAAAAGCTTGACGTAGCAGGACGCATGGTTCGTTGGGCAGTAGAGCTGTCCGAGTTTGAGATTCAATATGAGCCCAGGGGCCCCATCAAGGGTCAGGTTTACACTGACTTTGTAGTCGAGCTCACCTCGGCAGCTCCACCTCAGAGAGAGGCAGGATTTAAATGGGTCCTTTCGGTTGACGGTTCGTCTAACCTGCAAGGCAGCAGCGCTGGAGTCATACTAGAAGGTCCAGATGGTGTCTTGATAGAACAGGCTCCGCATTTCGCTTTCAAAGCTAGCAACAACCAGGCGAAGTACGAAGCCTTGATAGCGGGGATGTTGTTGGCAAAAGAAATGGGCGCGGGACACCTGTTGGTAAAAAGCGACTCGCTCTTGGTCACAGGTTAGGTCACTGGAGAGTACCAAGCCAAGGATCCATAGTTGGCTGCTTATCTCAGCTACGTACAGTTATTGAAAGGCACATTTCTAGAGTTCGAGCTGCTACATGTACCACGGGAGCAAAATGCCAGAGCTGACTTGTTAGCAAAACTCGCCAGCTCAGGCAAGGGGGGCAGACGGAGGACAGTAATACAGGAAACCTTAAGAGCGCCTCGGACAGCTGCAAGAGAGCTCGCGGATGTACAAATGGTAAACATTGTGCATGAAGGAGGAAGGAGTCGTAGGTCGCTGACTCAAGAAATGTTGAAAGCACCTCGCATAAATTCCTATGGCCTGCTAGTTGAAATTTCGTCGCAAGTTTGCTTGGTGGAAGAAAGAGAGACTTGGATGACGCCTTATCAACGTTACCTAGCAGACGAGACACTTCTGTTAGACTCGGCGAAAGCAAGAGTTGTGAAGAAGAACGCACCCCGCTACACTTTGATTGGCGGAAACCTATTCAGACATGGCTATTCCCATCCTCTTTTGATATGCGTAAGTGGGACACAGTGCACTCGCATAATAGCAGAGCTTCATGAAGGAATATGTGGAAGCTACATCGGGGGATGAGCCCTAGCAGCCAAGGCCATCCGCTCAGGCTATTATTGGCCCACAATGAGAGAAGACTGTATAAGGTATGCACAGAGGTGTAAGAAGTGTCAAGAGCACGTGGACTAGCATCGTGCGCCACCAGAGGAGCTGAGATCCCTCCATAGCCCATGGCCTTTCCACACGTGGGGGATCGACATCCTGGGACCTTTCCCACTCGTGATCAGACAGATGAAATATCTGGTGGTGGCCATAGAATACTTCACCAAATGGATCGAAGCTGAACCAGTGGCACAAATTACGGCGCATAAGGTCCAACATTTCGTTTGGAAGAATATCGTGTGTCGTTTTGGAATCCCGAGGCGTCTAGTATCTGATAATGGCACCCAGTTTGCAAGTCAGCAATTGGGAAAGTTGTGCTCAAAGCTCGGCATCAAACAGGTGTTCGCGTCAGTCGAGCACCCCCAGACAAATGGGCAGGTTGAGTCAGCCAACAGGGTCCTGCTCAAAGGCCTGAAGAGGAGGCTTGAGAAGGCTAAAGGGACTTGGGCAGAGGAGGTCCTGGGAACTATCAGTTAGACACTCCCTTGGTTGTCTTTTTCTTTGTTGGACCCTCCAAGTGTTTGTGGTGTTTTTGGGTAAATTTGTTTGCTGCCCTTGCTTTGGCTCCTCTTAGAATTAGGAAATTAATTCTCCAATCCAGCACCTATCACACAAGCTAGACCTCACTCAAGTTAAATTTCTACTCAAATAGGCACCAATTGAGAAACAATTCCAGCACCAAATTTAGAGGCCAAAGGATTAAAGCAAGAAACAAATTAATTGCAAAAAATAGGACCACACAAATGGAGTTATAATGTGACACAACTAGGAAGAGTTGCAATAAAATGTGACAAGCAAATAAAAGGTACACAAATAAAGTGGGCACACAAAAGGAATCCTAGAATGGTACTAGAATTGATTCGAAAAACCAAAACAGCACTACTGAAAAAGTTTCCCTGGCACAAAAAGCGTCACTTAAAACGTGTGTACTGAGCTGGATATTCTGACTTTGCTTTTGAAATTTGAGACACAATTAGGTCAAGATCTTAACAAACTTTTGGAGTTGGTTTCACGCCAAACGCATGCACCAATTAATTTTGATAAATGTTTTACTACCAGTGCTCATTTTCCGCCAGCTGGAACAACAGATTGCACACTTTTTTTGTATGATTTATCATTTTTTTTCTATTTGTCCTTTTCAACTGATTCTTTTTGTATTCTTTTGCTAAGATCTCAAATGACTCAAATCCAGAGGCTCATAAATTTCTTGTGACGTATTTAATTTTAACACATAAAAACAGCCAGGCCAGTTGCAGTGAAAACAGGGGATCCTAAAGCTGGAACCAAAAACAGCAAAGAAAATTTTTCAAGAACACAATGGAGTGAAGATATAGGAATTTGCGTGGATCTAACACCCAAATATGAACTCAAACTAAAAGAAAAATGCACCAAAAGATCATCCAAAACAGTAAAATAAAAACTGGACCCAAAATAAAGCAAGAAACCAAATCATCAAGAACAAGTACCACTAAGATTTTGATGACAAATCTGGAAACACATGACTTAGACAAAACATATGGATTCATAAAATAAAAAGACTCAAAGCATCATATGACCCAAAAGAAAATAAAAACAAGCAAGAATCAAATACCTAAAAATAAAAGACAGCCACACAAATATAGCAAGAAACCTACAAAAAGTTTTGACAAGAGATGCTCAAGCATAAATTGAACAATTCAACCGATTGAAATGCCAAGAATAGCATCCAATGCAAAAATAAAAAGCAAAAAACAGCAAGACAACTTGGAGCCAAGATGAACAACTTGAATATAAGAAGAACTAAAAAAAAAAAAAAATGAAGAGACACTCATCTTTGAAGAACCATAGCTCATGATACCAAATGATGGCCTTCACATGTTGAGCTCTCCATGGATGTTGAAGATGGTGCGGAAGCAATGGTTGAAAGGAGCAAGACCCTCCTAGGAGTGATGGTGATCTTGAAAGTTCATGAAGTGTATGAAAATGAGAGAGGTTTGGCCAGCTCTCTATGGTGGTGAAGGAGTGAAGATTAAAACCATAAATCAAGAGATTTAGGCAAGGGAGTAAGTATGGCACAAATTTGGCAGCATAACTTTACTCAAATTAATCTTGTTAATACATGAGTTAGGCCTCCTTATTTATAGATTTAGGAGCCTTGGTGAGCAAGCTTAAAGGGTAGGGATGGAAATACAAAAAGTGGGGGCTGCCTAGGGTATTGATTTTAGTCAAACCACACCATCATCCTAATATTCTAGAAGATAGGTCAAAAATGCAACATTTGATAGTACACCCCTCCTTCTTTTGCTAAAGGCACCTATTTGCTAGCACACCCCTCCTTCTATTGCTAAGGGCAACTTTTTGATAGCACACCCCTAAGTGAGCAAGTTTTGCTTTCTACACTACACTAATCTACTAAGCTACCCCTAATGGGCCTCCAAGTAGCATGTACAAGGTCTTCTCCCTCCCATCCGTGGCTTGACTCATTTGGGCGTGAATGTGCTTGGCCATGGACCTTGTGAGAGGTCCTAGACGGTCTAGGCTCCCTCCTAGACGCTCCTCATGTAGCTCCCCCTTGTCTTGTGCTAGACGCTCTCCATGTGGTTCTAGACGGTCTAGTCTTGGCCCTTGGCTTTCATGGTGGGGTGAGCTTGGCCTCTCTCCATCAAAAGGAATGCATCAATGGTGTACAAGTCATTCCAAATGATGCTTCCAACTCATAAAGGAGTCTCCAAAAATGAGAACAAGATTAAAGAACAAAGGAAATTGTAGTGGCCAGACCTCGGACGTCGGCAATGTACAGTAGAGGTCGGCATAGTAAGACCCACAGAAGGGTCCCTAGAAATTACACGTGTTAAGTATTATGTTAGAGAAAGCCCGATTCACAGATATACCTTGCATGCAGAACGTGTATAAAACATTTGGGTCTGGCACAAGTAGACTACCCCTAGGGGCGCCAATGCCCAAGGGCGCTAGGGTGTTAAGAGAAAGCTGCATGCAAGGCACGTGAGAAGTTAGGGCACTTACAGAACGGATTGGTCTCGCCGCGCTGGCACACACGTTGTAACCCTAGTGACCATACCGTTAGATACGCACTACAGAAAAAGAATGTTGCCACGAGTGTTGCACTCTAAGAAAGGAATGTTGCCATAGGAGTTACGCTAAGACTGTGCAATAGTATCCCGAAAAGGTAACCCTAAATTCGCTAGAGGAAAGGCTTTGGTAAGAGAATGTCAGCGGCAGGTTAACCTAGAAACAATTATATAAAGGGGTAAGACCCAAGGTAAAGGTACGCTGTCTTCTATGCAAGACATAGTTCTTACAACCAACGAAGAGTTGTGTAGAGCCAACGAGGAATTACGAAGAGAGATAGGAGAACGTGCAGCGTGGGAGTTGGGTGTACCCCCCCCAGCCAGGGTTCGCCCTATGCCTTTCTCCCAGGCGATCATGGAGATAGTGATACCAGCAACGTTCATGATCCCAAAGATCACCTTCACAGGCGTTGAAGATCCGGAGGCCCACATCACGGCCTTCCACACACAGATGATGATGTTAGGAGGAACCGCCGCAATGCACTGTAAGTTATTTATGGGAACGTTTGTAGGAACAGCGCTGGACTGGTTCATCGGACTCCCTAACGGACACATCACGTCATTCGATCAATTCTCAACGCTATTCAAGGAACAGTTAATCATCAACCAGGCTCGTCCTCCTGTTTCCTTTGATCTTTTTTATGTGAAGCAATACCAGGGAGAACCATTGAAGGACTTCCTGAACCGCTTTGGAGCGCTCATGGTGAAGTTGCACACCTAAGACGAGGCAATGATGGTACACGCATTTAGGAAAGGGATCTCACCAGGACCTTGATTCCCTGATCAACTGTCAGCCTAAGAATTTCAATGAGATCCGTCGTCGAGCTGTGGCCCACATTAGAGCGGAAGAACAGGTAACAAAAAAGCGCATGAGGGTCGATCTGTCCAAACCTCGTGCATCAGGTCACACTCAACCTATGAGGGTGCATGAGACCACGACGGGAAAGAAGGCTAAGTCGAGACCGTATGAGTCGAACAAGCCTAAACCCACCAGGCACAACTTCAGAGTAGACCTCAAAGAGCTGATCACCATTCCTGAGGTGGCTAGCAGACTAAAGTTTCCCCAGAAAACTAACAAGAGGTTGGGACCCAGCAAAGATAAGTGGTGTGACTTCCACCAGGCAGGCGGTCACGGACTAAGCAACTGCCTAGCACTAGGGCACTAACTGGATAAACTGGTAAGAAATGGCTTTTTGGCAGACTACTTGCAGGAACCACAGGGGATCATGACGTCGGTAGCCCCAGCAGGAGACCAGGGGCATGAGGTACCCATCCACGGAGAGATCAACACCATCTCCAGGGGTTTCTCAGGAGGAGGGTGTACCGTTTCCCAGCGAAGGAAATACGCCAGAGGAGTGATGACTGTCGAGGAAGGGGAAGCTGACCAGTCCCCAGAGCCTGACCTCGTTTTCACGAAGGCTGATTGGCTGGACGTGGTCCCACATGACAATGACCTGGTGGTGATTTCAGTGGTGACAGTGCGAAGGAAGGTGCATCGGGTCCTCATCGACCAGGGGAGTTCAGAAAATGTGATGTTCTGGGCGACGTTTAATAAGTTGCAGTTATCACCTGACTAGCTGAGGCCTTACAATGGCTGCCTATACGGTTTTGTGGGGGACCAAATGGAGTTCAGAGGCCACATCGAGCTAAGGACGATGTTCACAGACAGTAATGCATCTCAGAATGTCAACATAAGGTATCTTGTGGTAAATGCTCCTTCTGCTTATAACTTTCTTTTGGGCAGGCCAACTTTGAACAAATTAGGAGTAGTACCCTCGTCAAGAAACATTAAGATGAAGCTGCCTTCCCTTGATGGAATGGTGATCACCATCAAGTCTAACCAGAAGACGGCTAGAAAGTGTTATGAGAATAGCCTCAAAAGAAAGAGAGGGGTGTGCTTAGTCACCAGGAATGAAGGAATCGTTCGTGTAGAGGTCGCCCCAGAAAGATGAATCGAACTCGCTGAAGAGGTCGTGGAACGAGAGATTGGGGGCAAATAGTTCAAACTTGGTAAGTCCCTGAGTCAGGAAGCGTAGGACCAGGTCGCCGGGGTCTTGGCCCGGCATCTAAACGCTTTCGCGTGGACGTCCGGGGACTGGTCGGTACAATAATAATATTAATACTATTATTAATTATTGTAATTGATCTGGTCGGTCATCGGTAGTCGATGACATCAGCAGCAGTTGACCACGTGGACCATTCACAGGGTAACACGTGGTAGAGGATAGCAGGTGAATCAGGGAGGCGATCACTCAGAATGGTAATCGCCTATTGCCTTGAGGATGAGTAATCGCCTATCGCCTTGAGGATGAGTAATCGCCTATCGCCTTGAGGATGAGTAATCGCTCATCGCCGATATGGATCAGTAATCGCCTAGATTGCACATGATCGCCGTGTGTGAAGGTTAGGAGATCAGGTGGTCAGCAAGTCGCCGAAAGAGAACATCGCCGGGTGTTTGAGAAGACTTGGTTGCGCCCAGAGTAGCCTGTGTACTAAGCTACTCCCTGTGTGGATAACTTAGTCGCAGGAGCACAGTGGAAGTAACGTTTCAGCTGCAGGTACTCCAGATGGTGACACGTGTATGACCAGATGTTATCCACGTGTCAAGAGGAATAACCGTTAGGAGAGAGAAAGACTCAGGTATATATACGAAACTCTTAACGAAATTAGAGGGTTTTTTACAGATTCTTACAGCTTACACATTTGAGAGAGAAAGTGGATCTGAGAGCACACACGAGTCTCACAGAGAGATTCAGATATAGTTTTGGTGTTCCTGTTGCCGGACTTGAGTGTCGGAGCTACAACGGCCGCTAGAGGCGCCGTCTGTGTGTTTTGCAGGCAGCGTTTGGAGTTCCGGTGGTGGTACTTGGAGCGTTCTTGCAGAATAGAAGGCTAGACGAAGGAGTGACGAGGCAATCCTCCATGTTCGAGTCAAGCGGCAGGATCATTGGCGCCCACCGTGGGGCCCGTGTGAATTTTGTTCCCATCCACGTCGCAGTTTCTTGAGGTTCTTGCAGTTTCTTGGAGCTTCTTGATCTTTTCGTCGAGGTTTCTTAGAGTTTTCTTGAAGTTACGTCGAAGTGTTGAGAAGATGAGAAGAAGAACCACGCAAACCTCACCTGCGCCATCTGCTGAAGAAGGAGCTGTTACCATGGCGCAGGTAGTGGAGATGATGCGCGCGCTGCAAGATAGCGCCGCGGAATCGAGAGTTGAGCAAGAGAAAATGCGTGCCGAGCTGACTGCATCGCAGAGAAGAAACGAAGAGTTGAACCGTATGAATGAAGAGCTGCGTAGGGAATTGCAGGCGCAGAAGGAACGCGCAGTTGAAGAGAGGACGTCGACGCCGCAATCGCCTCCTAGAGTATTCCCTATGCCTTTCTCCCCCGAGATCATGAACACGGTGGTGCCTCCCAATCTGGTGGGACTGAAAGCGTCGTTCACGGGGGTGGAAGATCCAGAAGCACACCTGACAGCCTTCCACACTCAGATGATGCTGACTGGAGGTTCAGATGCTGTGTACTGCAAGATGTTCATGAGTACACTGAGCGGAGTGGCTCTGGAGTGGTTCGTGAGCTTGCCAGAGGGCCACGTCACTTCCTTCCATCAATTTGTGAAGCTGTTCACGGAGCAGTACATCATCAACCGACCGGCGCCAGTGGTGTCCTACGACCTGTTTGACGTGTGCCAGTATCAGGGGGAGCCGTTGAAGGACTACCTCAATCGCTTTGGGGCGCAGGTGGTGAGATTGCCCAGCAAGGACGAGGACATGCTGGTGCATGCGTTCAAGAGAGGTGTCCTCCCTGGTCCTTTCAGTGAATCGCTCATCAGGAGCCACCCTGCCACCTTCACCGAGATACAGCTACGCGCGGTGGCACACATAGTAGCAGAGACAGAGGTCTCTGAGAAGAGAGGAAGTGCTGCACCGTTGAAGCCACGTGGAGGTCAGGGGAATCAGCAGCAGCAGGCGCGGGTGCATGAGATCAAGGAAGGGAGGAAGGAGCAGGGAAGGTCTCGCCCTTATGCACCCAGGAAGGACCAGACCAGGGGGCGTGCAAGCAACGCACCCCCCAGGTATGATTTCATGATAAGTTTGGCGGAGCTGATCGCCATCCCTGCTGTGGCAGCAAGACTCCATGTGCCAGAGAAAACCGACAGGGTACTTGGAGGGAGGAAGGATGAGTGGTGTGAATTCCATCAAGCTTATGGACATACACTCCGTACCTGCCTGGCGTTGGGGCGTCAGCTTGCTGAGTTGGTGAAGACAGGGTTCCTGACCGATTACCTGCAGAAGACACAAGGTGATCGCTCTTCGGGGTCCCAGGCAGGCGACCAGCAGCATGAACTCCCTGTGTTTGGGGAGGTGAGGTGATGGAAGAGGCTACACTTGGGGGGCTCCCAGAGCTGGAGCGGAAGGCATGATCGCCCCACGTGTGTGCATCGCCAGGGCGGTCATCGCCGGATAAAGGAGACCCATCCATAGTGGTTGAGACGTTGGAGAATGGAGCTTGTCGGCTGGAGACTCTGGATGGAGCAGCTATTCCCAGGATGTAGAACGCTACACGCTTGTTTCTTACTTTGGTTAAGCTGTAAAGTAGATGCGCTATCACGCTGTACACACACTTAGTGTATTAAACAGTTGAGCAGATCAGGGGGCACTCTTTTTAACAATGCCACCCAATAAAAGATTTTCAGTACATAAAGTGTGCAAGTAATTCCCAGTTCAAAGCTCTCCTTGCCACAGGTGCAAGTACAGGTGATCGGTGGTCAGTTACCGAGTGGCCACCGCCCACAGATCAGCCCCTAGATAAGCGCCTGGATGTAGAGCGTGATCAGCCATCAGTGCATGCAGACCGCGATCAGCCGTCGGTGCATGTAGAGAGTGAGTGCTCGGTCGGTTCATGGTCATCGGGGTCTTGCTAACACGTGTTAAGCTGGAACCCAAGTTCCCAGCGAGAGCGTTAAGCATGCACCTCGCATGATTCCAGAAGAAGAGCTCCTCGCCGGTGGGGACGTGCATGCACTCACATAGTGAACGCGCGATGAGGCCGTGCAGGCAGGATGGGCCTGGTGAGTGCGCTTAGACAGCCACGCCTGGCGCCCCCCTGGGAGCGTGCACCCACGAGAAAGTCCTCTTCCTCTGCTTTATACAGCAAGGTTGGGGCAAGAGAAGAAAGTCCTCCCTCGACTTTGTACAGCGAGGTGCAGGCGAGAGAAAGTCCTCTTCCTCTGCTTTATACAGCAAGGTTGAGGCAATAGAGAAGAAAGTCCTCCCTCGACTTTGTACAGCGAGGTGCAGGCGAGAGAAAGTCCTCTTCCTCTGCTTTATACAGCAAGGTTGGGGCAATAGAGAAGAAAGTCCTCCCTCGACTTTGTACAGTGAGGTGCAGGCGAGAGAAAGTCCTCTTCCTCTGCTTTATACATCAAGGTTGGGGCAAGAGAGAAAGTCCTCTTCCTCTGCTTCTTACAGCAAGGTTGAGGCGAGAGAAAAGTCCTCTTCCTCTGCTTCTTACAGCAAGGTTGAGGCAAGAGAACCAAGTCCTCTTCCTTCGCTTCTTACAGCAAGGTTGAGGCAACAGAGGAAGACCTCCTTGCCTTTGAGCAAGTGTAGGCAACAGAGGAAGACCTCCTTGCCTTTGAGCAAGTGTAGGCAACAGAGGAAGTCCTCCTTGCCTTTGAGCAAGTGTAGGCAAAAAAGGAAGACCTCCTTGCCTTTGAGCAAGTGCAGGCAACAGAGGAAGTCCTCCTTGCCTTTGAGCAAGTGCAGGCGAGAACAGAGGAAGTCCTCCTTGCCTTTGAGCAAGTGCAGGCAACAGAGGAAGTCCTCCTTGCCTTTGAGCAAGTGTAGGCAACAGAGGAAGACCTCCTTGCCTTTGAGCGAGTGCAGGCGAGAAAGAAGAAAGTCCTCCCTCGACTTTGTACAGCGAGGTGCAGGCGAGTGAAAGTCCTCACCTCGACTTTGTACAGCGAGGTTGAGGCAAGAAGAAAAGTCCTTCTCCTTCGCTTCTTACAGCAAGGTTGAGGCAACAGAGAAAGTCCTCACCTCGACTTTGTACAGCGAGGCTGAGGCATGAGGAAAAGTCCTCTTCCTCTGCTTCTTACAGCAAGGTTGAGGCAAGAGAACCAAGTCCCTTCCCTCTGCTTTTTACAGCGAGGTTGAGGTGAGAGAAGCAAGACCTCACCCACGACTTCTTACAGCGAGGTTGAGACAAAAGGGGTCACCGAGAAGCACTTCTCTTCCCCAAAACACAGGCGTCATAGTTGGTGTTCAGGCCCTCTATGCACTCAGCGCTGGTGTGGCAGAGAAGTGTAGCGAAGCCAGAAGCGCGATGACTGATCGGTGGTGCACTAACATGCTAGTCGGTGGTCGGTGGTAGAAGCAAGTTCTGCTGCGTGAAGCCAAAGCGTTTAGGCCCCGTTAAGTCAGTCATCCAGCACGAAGTTATGTTGAAGGCAATGCTAAGGTAACAGTTAGCCGCGATCAAGTCAGAAGCCAAGTTTGAGGGGTTGCAGTGGGATCGCGCTAAAGCCTAAGCTAGTTAACAGTTAGTCACATGCAGAGAGTTAAAAAGGAGAAACGCAGCGAACCCTAGCGCGTTTGAGAAGAAGAAAACAGAGAAGGTGAATCAGGGAGGAGATCACCTAGTCAGATACCAAGTGGCCACCACTCCCGGTTCAGAGCATAGATAAGCGCCTGGAAGCACCGCACGGACGTCGGTGGATAGTCATGAGACACCGCACGGACATCGGTGGATAGTCATAAGGCACCGCCCGGTCATCAGGGGAAGTTATGAGGCACCGCCCGGTCATCGGTGGAAGTTATGAGGCACCGATTGGGTGTGACTGCATGAAGAGCGCGATCGAGCGTTAAGAGGGAAATTGGTCGTAAATGCATGCAGAGGGAGGTTGGTCGTAAATGCATGCAGAGGGCGATCGGTCATCGGGGTTCCCAGCGAGAACGTTGCGCATGCACCTCGCATGATGCCCACTCAGAGGACGTGCGGCAAGGCCATCCAGGCAGGATGCGCCTGGCGCTCTCCTGGGAGCATGCGGCCCGCATAGAGAAATGCTTTGAATGTTTGAAGGCAAAGAAGAGGGAATGAAACAGTGTTAGTACCAGAGTGCGCGCTCCTGTAAACCGCTAGAAGACGATTTCTTAGTCTCTTCGCTGAGAACAAGTTCACAGCTCGAGACTGGGGGGCTTGTGATCAGCAGTTGACCACGTGGACCATTCACAGGGTAACACGTGGTAGAGGATAGCAGGTGAATCAGGGAGGCGATCACTCAGAATGGTAATCGCCTATCGCCTTGAGGATGAGTAATCGCCTATCGCCTTGAGGATGAGTAATCGCTCATTGCCGATATGGATCAGTAATCGCCTAGATTGCACATGATCGCCGTGTGTGAAGGTTAGGAGATCAGGTGGTCAGCAAGTCGCCGAAAGAGAACATCGCCTGGTGTTTGAGAAGACTTGGTTGCGCCCAGAGTAGCCTATGTACTAAGCTACTCCCTGTGTGGATAACTTAGTCGCAAGAGCACAGTGGAAGTAACGTTTCAGCTGCAGGTACTCCAGATGGTGACACGTGTATGACCAGATGTTATCCACGTGTCAAGAGGAATAACCGTCAGGAGAGAGAAAGACTCAGGTATATATACGAAACTCTTAACGAAATTAGAGGGTTTTTTACAGATTCTTACAGCTTACACATTTGAGAGAGAAAGTGGATCTGAGAGCACACACGAGTCTCACAGAGAGATTCAGATATAGTTTTGGTGTTCCTGTTGCCTGACTTGAGCGTCGGAGCTACAACGGCCGCCAGAGGCGCCGTCTGTGTGTTTTGCAGGCAGCGTTTGGAGTTTCGGTGGTGGTACTTGGAGCGTTCCTGCAGAACAGAAGGCTAGACGAAGGAGTGACGAGGCAATCCTCCACGTTCGAGTCAAGCGGCAGGATCAGTAATTATTATTAATATATTAATATTATTATTAAAATTGATATTAATAATATTATTATTATTAAAATTAATATTATTATTATTATTAAAATTACTATTGTTCTTGCCAGTTGACTCTCGTGTCGGTTGACTCTACGACAATCTCGCACCTCCTTCCTTCTCCTTAGGTAATGCTTCACTAGATCGAAACAACCTGCACCTGCAAAGATAGAAGGGGTGCCCTACAGGCCGTTTGCACTCTGACGCTCAAGTCAATATTGGGGCAAGCACACCAAGTGTATAGTTGTTCTCGCCGATTGACTTGGTCGTCGTTGACTCTGAGGCAGGGGGTGGCTCCTCTTATCTTTACGGTGGTTCTCCCAAGTGTGGCTCTGTTGAAACAGAGGGGGGCCCTACCTGTAATTGAACTCCGACACTCAAGTCAATACAGGGCAAGAAACATCAAATAACTAGGGTATCTCAAGCTAAAAGTGTGTAAGAAACTCTAAGCTTGCAAAAGACTGTGTCTGTGTGTGAACTTGTGTTTACCTTGGGTGTTACCCCATTATATAGTTGTTTTAGGTTACCTGCCACATACATGCTCTTGTCCAAGCATTGCCACTAGCGAATTTAGGGTTACCCTTTTAGGATTCTAACGCACAATCTTAGTGTAATCCCGTAAGAAACATTCCTTTCAAAAAGTGCAACACCCGTGGTGACATTCCTTTCCTAGAGTGCATAACTTAAGGTGTGGCCGCTAGGGTTTCAATGCCTATCACAGCGCCGACAACCTAAACTTGTCTAATATTTTAATATCTCACGTGCCTCACATGCGTTTCTAAGGATAATTCTATTGTGTCAGAACCTTACGTCTTGAACTCATCCTGCATGCATAGCGTATCTGTGAATCTGGTTTTGCGCCTTGACACATGTAACTTTGTGGGGCCCTCTGTGGGCCCTACCATGCCGACCTCTCACTCATGTGCCGATGTCCGAGGTCTGGCCACTACACAAGCCCCCCAGGCTCGAGCTGGAACTTATTTCAGTGAGAAGCCTAACTGTTCGACCTGTCGACCTACATGGCACTGCCCTATGTGGTACTACGGTGAGGCTGAGTGATGGGACGTGCACAGTGCTTCGAGGTGACATTTCACCATACTTTCCCTGAAGTGTACACGTGATAATCTCAACGGCTAGGGTGCATTGTAGATTCGTGCTTCCCCTATACGTTAACCCTTTGCCTCCTACGCTCTTCACTATTTCATTCCTTCTCATTTCATCTTTTCAAAAAACTCTTTGCTTCTTCGAGCGCTCTTCCTTCCCTTTCGATCCTTCATCAACTCTGCTCATAATCTATTAAAGGTACATTCTTCTTGCCATTTATATTTTTCCTTTGCTATTGCGATGCCCCTCCATGTATTCATAACTGTCTGGGACTGTTTATGATTTCTGCTCGTTTCATCTCATCGTGCCCTACTTTCCTGTCTCAACACTTTCTTTGAAATGTGTTTGTTTTGTTCCCCTTCTGAGTCTGTCTTTTCTCTTTTTTCTGTGTGTTTTTAGCCTTCACTGCTCTCAAATATATCAATCTACTTCGTCCCAGTTTGGGGTTGAGTCAAATTCCTCCCAGCCCCCTGTTCGTCAAGTGGTTCTAGGGCTTTGCTCCGACTTCTACCAATCCTTATGCCCCTGGGCTCCTGAAAGGCTTTGGAAGGAGGTGTTTGAGTTTATCACTTCCAAAGCCATAGTAGATTATAGGAAGAAGTAGGTGAGGAATAAGGCCAGCCATGCCTCTCGTGTCTTCGGGAAAGAAGATGATAAGTACGTTGGAGTGGTTCCCTGCAAGGTGAGCGAGCCTGTTTGCTACGACGAGGCTTCAGTCCAGGAGGCACCCTTCTATTTCATTTACTCAACCGTCTTCCAGAGGGTTTGCCTACGACTCCCTTTCAGCGGCTTCGAGCGGGTGCTGCTGATTGAGATGAATGTTGCCTCCGCTCAACTTCATCCAAATGGCTGGGCCTTCATAAGGGTCTTTTCCATTCTCTGCAACTACTTCTACGTCTACCCTCCGTGGACTCCTTCTTATACTTCTTTGAGGCCAAAAGTCCGAGGAAGAACTTCTAGGTTAGCATCAACGGGGTTGTTGGAAGGGCACTGTTGACCCTCTTTCAGCAATCCTATAAGGATTCAAAGGCAAATTCTTCAAAATCTGCTGCCGCGCCACCGACCCTACACTTTTGGATGGGTTTCCCCTTTACTGGGTGGAGAACCCTAATCTGGCCAAACCTAGGGCCCTAACAGACTTGCACCCTCAAGATAGGGAAGTATGCAAGTTTCTCTCTGGCCTCAAGGCAGTGTTTAGCAGTGTCGAGGTTACCAAAACTGAGTATCACCCCAAAACCTTGCGGGGGTACATAGGTACCTGTTCTTACTTAGTGACTGTTCTTGCTTGTCTTTTTCTTCTAGGTTTTTAGCTGCTTTTTGTATGTTAGCCTGTTGCTGATCTGGGGTGCCTTCTATTTTCTTGTTGCTTGAGGCAGAAATGACTATTGCTGCTAAGAGGAGGAAGCAACTGGCTACTCGTGCTGCCAAAAAGGGTGTTGTAGGCCCTTCCCGACCAGTCCAAGCATGCCCTCCTATCGTCGATGACCTTACCACCGCCGCTTCTCTCGCCACTGCCCCTTTTGCTGTCGCGGCCCCCACTGAACTCCATGCCACGCAATCTCAAGGTGCAATTGTGGTAGTCGAGGTCCCTCCCTCTGATGACGAGGGCACCCACTCGAGGTTGGTCTTCAAAAGGAAAAGGAAAGCTGCCCAGGTGGCTTCTGACTCTGAAGATGAGGGTGCCCCTTCCTTTAGGGATCGACCTCCAAATGCCTCTTCTCCCCCACATGCTGCAGAACCCAAAGGACGGGGAGAAAGCGTTCCTGTGAGCACACCACTGGGCCCCCTACCACTCTAGCCCCCTTCCTCCAAATGCATGCTGAAGTCCACCCAAGAGTTGGAGGTCTTGGAAGGCATGGAAGTAGGGTCACTCATGGAGCAAGTGTGATGGAGATCAAGTATAAGAGGATTTCACTAATGGAGGAAGACGACATCCACCCAAGCATTTAAAATTCTTCTTACTAGTCTTCTTAAAAAGTATAACATTTTGGGTTCTCTTGAAAATTCAAAAGATAGTAGTATAAATAAATCTTTGTAAATACTCTTGTATAAATTTGTAAATAATATAGAAATAGCCTTAGGAGTATGCCAAAGAGGAAAACCAAAAGAAACCTCTAAATGTAAGGCATTTTAGGCACTTTCTTTAGGAAAAATTGGAAAAAGTGACTTTTCTACTCCTTTCTCTCTTAGGCACTAGAAGGAGCTAGAAGAGTGACTCTTCCCACTCCTTCCCCTTTGTAACATGTCCAACCCTCCTTATTATAAATAGGATTGCTTGGTTCTTAATAATAAAAGTTGAAGGTTAGAAGTAAAGAAACTATCTTGAAATTGAGAGAGAGTGAGTTTGTGAGACTTGTCTCTTCTTCTCCTCCATGTCTTATCTTGTGAGCTTTGGAGACTCTCAAGTGGTGGCACCACCCACTCATCTTGGAAGAACCACCCTCCAAGTGGCGTGAATCACATCTCCAAAAGGCTACAACCACATAATTCATTTCTATTCATCTTCTAAAAATACCCATTTGTGTTTTCTTGTAGTTTTTCCATCTTTAATCGGTTCAATCTTTTCCATGAGTTGTTTCCTTTCATTTGCTGCCATTTTTCTGCACTTTGTTTAGTTTATTTCCTTGTTTTCTTGCTGTTTTAATTTCATCCAAACCATGGGTTTCCATATACATGTGTTGTTCTTGTTTTTCATCCATGGGTTTTTGTTCTTTGATGAGTTTCTTTGTGATTTTCTAATTCCTATTGAATTTCAATCAGTATTTTCACTTGTTCTTGGTGTTCTTATGTTGTTCTTGTGTTTCCTTTGAAGTTTGGTACTGTTCTTGAATTACCCATTCATATTCCATTGTTATCTTACACTACAAGTTACCTATTCATGTGTTTTTAGTATGAACCTTTGTTTTCTTGAGTAGAAACTCTATTAATTGTTCTTTAGAATTTTGATCCTAATTCTTGAAAGTGTCATGAATACAATGAAACATATATAAACTCAACCCAAACCAAGAAAGGTTCATAATGAACTCACATCAAAGTGCCCCAGGACTTTGGGAGGGGTCTCGGCAGGTCAAGCTTCCTCTTCAAAAAGATGCGCAAATCCCAGCTTGACCCCGAGTGTCGTGCTCTTGCTGCTGCAGGGGCATATTACCCCACAACAAGCCTCACTCTGTAGGTTGTGGAGCTGCGGAAGTCTGACAAGGAGGTCAGGGACCTCCTGTTTTCTAAGAGGCCCTCCACATGCATTCCAAGTGTAATGACTTCCGCATGGCTGTGGAGGATTTGAAGAGTGAGTTGCAGCGCAAGAAGGAGGACATGGTCGACCTCAAAGAAGATCTGGCTAGGCATGTTGACGATTTGGCGCGTCGAGAGGCGGACGTGGCCCAAATGAAGCAGAGATGGGCCAGTTGAAGAAGGAGATGGCTGAGTCCGAGGCTGAGATTAGGGTAGAAATGGCTCGTAGAGAGGAGCTCTACCAGAAGGCAAAAGAAGAACTCACCGACGAGGCAGCTGAAGCCTATAGTGCTGGGTTTGGTGACGCCCTTGCCTAGGTTTCCTGTGCGCATCCTGGGGTGGACCTCTCCTAAACGGGCCTGAAGAGAATTATTGTCGATGGCCAACTGGTGGATGCTTCTGAAGATTCTTGAATCCCCTCTGCTCCTTTTGTAATTCTGATGTTAAACTGCTACCTTGTCTGTAAATATTCGTACACTTTATTTAATGTACTTAACTTCTTGCTTTCTGCTCTTGCGTTAATAACTAATACCTTCTACTTCAAACACAACTTGGCTGTTGTAACTCTTTCTTAATACTGTTGTTGTCCTCCTTTCTACATTTTCTGTTTCTTAACTTGTATATGTCTCGATGACGAATTTGTAAACTTGTACCGGTTAATCATAGCTTCTTACTTCAACATCTGTGTCACAAGTAACTTCTCTAAGAAACCTCGATGATGCGGTACTTGTTAACCGATGTTTCTGACTCCCC
Organism: Phaseolus lunatus; assembly: GCA_013389735.1. Taxonomy (NCBI): domain Eukaryota; kingdom Viridiplantae; phylum Streptophyta; class Magnoliopsida; order Fabales; family Fabaceae; genus Phaseolus; species Phaseolus lunatus. Next base: position 27,012,768 of record CM023860.1, read on the forward strand.
GCATGAATCGCAGAAGAGGACTCCCCGGCGTGGTCCTTAGTTTGTTGGACAAGCCCAAAGAGGTTTGTCGACCTTTGCTGACAAGCCAAAGAGAACCTTATCTTTGTCGACCTCGACTGATAAGCCGAGGAAGACCTCATCTTTGTCGACCTCAACTGATAAGCCATCTCTATCGACCTCGATTGATAAGCCAAGGAAGACCTCGTCTCTATCGACCTTGACCGATAAGTCACGGAAGACCTCGTCTCTATCGACCTCGACTGATGAGCCAAGGAAGACCTTATCTCGGTCGACCTCGACTGATAAGCCAAGGAAGACCTCGTCTCTGTCGACCTCGACTGATAAGTCAAGCAAGACCTCATCTCGGTCGACCTGGACTGATAAGTCAAGGAAGACCTCGTCTCTGTCGACCTCGACTGATAAGTCAAGGAAGACCTCATTTCGGTCGACCTCGACTGATAAGTCAAGGAAGACCTCGTCTTTGTCGACCTCGACTGATAAGCCAAGGAAGACTTCACTTGCCTCGACCTCCTTGTAAAAAGTCGAGGAAGGGGTCTTTAACTTGCCTCGACCTCGCTGTAAAAAGTCTAGGAAGGGGTCTTTAACTTGCCTCAACCTTCCTGTAAAAAGTTGAGGAAGAGGTCTTTAACTTGCCTCGACCTTGTTGTAAAAAGTCCAGGAAGAGGTCTTTAACTTGCCTCGACCTCACTGTAAAAAGTCGAGGAAGAGGTCTTTAACTTGGAACCATGCTATTCTCCCACTTTCTTTAACAAGGCAGGAGAGGTTCGCTTACGTGCCTCGACCTCGGCTTTCAAGCCATGAAGGACTTTTTCTTGGAACCATACTATTCTCCCCCTTTCTTTAACAAGGTAGGAGAGGTTCACTTACGTGCCTCGACCTTGGCTGTTCAAGCCACAGAGGACTTTTCTTGGAACCATACTATCCTCCCCTTTTCTTTAACAAGGTAGGAGAGGTTCACCTGTGTGCCTCAACCTTGGCTGTTTAAGCCACGGAGGACTTCACTTACTATTGAACACAAATATATCTTTCTCAATTCTTTTCTTTTATTGGGTGACCTCGTTAAAAAACCCCATAGGGAAAAAGAGTGTCCCCTTAACTGAATAATACAACTGTGTTGAATACAAAGTAATTAACTGAAATAAAACCACAAAGTAATTAACTAAAATAAAACTTGAGGTTGGCATCGTTCCATGTTCGAGGGATTGCCCCACCTTCCAAGGTTTCCAACCTGTATGCTCCATTCCCAAGGGCCTTTGTTACACGAAACGGGCTAGTCCACTTGGGTGATAACTTGTTTTCTAACTGGTATGGATGGGCCTTTCGCATCACTAAGTCTGCTACCTGGAACTGTCGAGGTTTCAGCTTAGACTTGTACTGGCATTCTACTCTCCTTTTTAAAGCTTCAGACTTGATGCAAGCCTCTTCTCTGACCTCGTCCAGCAGATCTAGCTTCACCCTTCTCTCTTTGTTAGATTCCTCAGCCATAAAGTTCTGGAAACAAGGCGAGCTCTCCTGAATCTCTACTAGAATCATGGCGTCTGACCCATATACCAAGCTAAAGGGTGTTTCCTTAGTAGTGGACTGCGGGGTGGTATGATACACCCACACAATCCTTTCAAGTCTTCTTTTCAAACCCCTAAGTAGGACTCTGTTGGCTAATTCGACCTGCCCATTGGTCTGAGGGTGCTCGACTGATGCGAACACCTGTTTAATGCCGAAATCTGTGCATAATTTTCCCAACTATTGGCTCACAAACTGAGTGCCATTGTCAGACACCAAACACTTTGCTACTCCAAAACAACACACTATATTTTTCCACACAAAGTGTTGGACTTTGTGCGCTGTGATCTGCACTACTGGTTCAGCCTCGATCCACTTGGTAAAATATTCTATGGCCACCACGAGGTATTTCAACTATCTGATCGCTAAGGGAAATGGTCCCAGGATGTCGATCCCCCAGGTATGGAAAGGCCACGGGCTGTGAAGGGATCTCAGCTCTTCTGGTGGTGCGTTATGCCAGTCTACATGCTATTGGCATTTTTTACACTGCTGTGCATACCTTATGCAATCTTCTCTCATTGTTGGCCAATAGTACCCAGCTCGAACGACCTTGGCCGACAGAGCTCAGCCACTGATGTGACTCCCACATATGCCTTCATGGAGCTCAGCTATGATGCAGGTGCACTGTGCCCCACTTACACAAGTCAAGATAGGATGGGTGTAACCATGCCTAAACAAGATGCCATCATTCAAAGTGTAGTGGGCTGCATTTTTCTTTACAATTTTGGCTTCTGCTAGATTCATGGGAAGTGTTCCGTCAGCAAGGTAACGTCTGTAGGGTGTTATCCACGTTTCCCCTTCTTCAACCAAGTGAACCTGTGACGACCTCTCCCCTGACGGACCATACGAGCTTATGCGGGGCGTCTTCAATGTCTCCTAGGTAAGAGACTTATGGCTTGTTATTCCTACATCTGAGACATTTATCATTTGTACGTCTGTGCCACCTTTTGTGGCTGTTCGAGGTGCTCTCAGAGTCTCCTGAATGACCGTCCTTTACCTGGCCCCCTTGCCTGAGCTGGCGAGCTTTGCTAGCAAGCCAGCTCTGACATTCTGCTCTCGAGGGACATGCAGCAACTCAAACTCAACAAAGGTCCTCCTCAAGAGCTCTACGTACTTGAGGTAAGCGGTCATCTGCAGATCCTTAGCCTGGTACTCCCTTGTTACTTGTCCCGTGATTAACAGCGAATCACTCTTGGCTAATAAACATTCTGCACCCATCTTCTTTTCTAGCAGCATCCCTGCGATCAAAGCCTCGTATTCTGCTTGGTTTCTACTTGATTTGAAGGCAAAACGTAGGGCCTGCTCCATAAGGACCCCTCCTGGTCTTTCCAAGATCACTCCAGCGCCACTACCCTGCTGGTTTAACGATCCATCTACTGAAAGGACCCACCTAAAACCTGCCTCTCCCTGCTGAGTAGCCTCTACGGAGAGCTCTACCACAAAATCTGCATAAACCTGACCCTTGACGGGTCCTCGTGGTTCATACTGCACATCAAACTCAGATAGTTCTACTGCCCAGCAAACCATTCTTCCTACAACATCTGGTTTCTGCAGGACCTTTTGAAGGGGGAGGTCCGTCATCACAATGATCGTGAAGCTGTGGAAATAGTGACGAAGCCTCCTTGCTAAGAACACCACGGCTAGTGCCGCCTTCTCGATGGCCTAATAACGTGCCTCAGGCCCCTGCAAGACCTTGTTGACAAAGTATATTGGTTTCTGCACTTGGTCCTGTTCTCAGACGAGGACCGAGCTAATCGCCTTTTATGTGATGGTGAAGTATAAATGAAGTGGGGTACCTGGCCGTGGTTTGCACAACATTGGGGGACTAGCCAAATACTCTTTCAACTTGAGGAAGGACTCCTCACACTCAACAATCCACACGAACCTGTTGTTCCTTTTCAAACACTGGAAGTAAGGATACCCTTTCTCACCTCCTGCTGAAACAAAACGTGACAGGGCGGCTAGCCGACCTGTCAACTGTTGCACTTCTTTCACGGAAATCGGGCTCCTCATCCTTCTTATGGCTGTGCACTTCTCAGGGTTTGCTTCTATTCCTCGTTCAGTCGACATGAACCCCAAGAATTTTCCTGCTTCTACCCCAAACACACATTTTTCAGGGTTCAACTTCAAATTATACCTGGCTATGGTGCTAAAGAGCTCTTCGAGGTCAGCCACATGTTGGTCTTTCTCTTGGGAGGTGACGACCATGTCACCTACATATGCCTACACGTTTTGCCCTATCATAGAGGCGAGTATTCGGTCCATTAGTCTCTGGTACGTTGCTCATGCATTCTTCAACCCAAAGGGCATCATCACCTTGTAGCAGTAACTGGAGTGCTCCGTCATAAATGTTGTCTTGCATTCGTCTCTGGGGTGCATTTGAATCTGGTTATACCCAGAAAATGCATTCAAAAAGCTGAGGAGTTTGCATCCTGAGGCGTTGTCTACCAAGGCATCGATGCTAGGAAGCGGGTATGAGTCCTTGGGGCAGGCCCTATTTAAGTCAGTGAAGTTGATGCACATTCTCCACTTACCATTAGCTTTCTTTACCAACAACACATTGGCCAACCGCTCAGGGTACTTGATTTCCCTTATGTGACTGGCCTCCAACAGCTTGAGTTTCCTGCCCGATGACCTGCCGCCTTTCTTCATTAAACTTCCTCCACCTCTGATGAACAAGTCGGACCTGGGGGTTCATGGTGAGACGGTGGCACAAGAAATCAGGGTCTATCCCTGGCATGTCTGAGGCAGTCCACGCAAAGGCATCCAGATGTCGGGCCAAAACTTCGGCAACCTGGTCCTGCGCTTCCTGACTCAAAGACTTACCAATCTTGAACTGCTTACCCCTGACCTCTCGTTCCCAACCTCTTCTGCGGGCTCGGCTTGTCTTTTAGGGGTGACCTTCATGCGGACGTCTTCCTCGTCCTTAGGTGGCCCGGTAGTCACTGTACATACACCTCTCTTGGTTTTGAGGCTATCATCGTAGCACTTTCGAGCCGTCTTTTGGTTAGACTTCATTGTAATCATCACACCATCAAGAGAGGGAAGCTTCAACTTCATGTGCCTTGACGAAGGTGTAACATCCCGCCAAAATACTATTCATATGTATATAATGAAAATAAAGGTAACAAATAATGTTGAAGAGAACATAATTATATATATAAGTAATGAAGTTGCTCCTCACAGGGAGTTTAATACATAACCAGCCAAATGTTTTTCAAAACTTAACAAAATCAATCAAATACAACGAAAACGGCGGTCTCCATACATAAACCGGCGATCTCCTAACAGAAGACCCCTAAACAGGCGATCTGCTATCAGGACATAAATCCGGCGATCACCCCAAGAGATAGAAACAGGCGATCTCCTCCCCGGCGACCACTCACTAAGGAGCTCTACTTCCTGGAAGATCATCTGCTCCCGTGTAAAAATTACACGATCATCACAGTTTTAAGAGAAAAACAGCCATAGAGCAGAACACGCAGGGTAAGCTAGATATTTTAAAGAGAGTTTATATATGAACATTAAAATCAAGGTAAAACAAATTCAAAATACACACGTAAAACTATAGAGTTTCTCATTCCCTTCACCTGATCGCCAAGAAATCATACATTTCACAATATTTCCAAGAGTCGTTCTATTTCACATAATGCACCAAGTGTCTATCAATTCAATGTTTTTCATTTCTCACGTCAGACTACCACTGACTCAGCACACAAGACACTTGACACTACTTCCGGAAGACTCGTGCATTGACTAGACTCAGAGATTCTGCACCTGTCATACTAAGCTGTTGTAATGTTTCCACAGCTATGCGCATCCACACATCTCGATCTCAAGTTCATCATTTCTCACAGTATGACAGGGTTAATCCATATAACAGGCCGAGCTCGTTCTTTTTCACACGACTCACCCATACATATGAACCTCCTTCGACTCTCAACGCCTGAATAACTTCATCTATATGAATCCATTATCTCAGGAGAGTCAGGATAATCTCATTATAGACATCACCGATCAATGCACATCCTACACGATCTTACACGGTATTTTCTTTCCTGAAAATACTATGCCTCGATCCCGCATTCACCACATTCAACACATCATACAACACCTAAATGAATGATTTCAATCACAGCAAAACTCGCTCCAAGGTTCTTATTTTCGAATATCTCATTTAAATCTCAAACCGTTTCAAAGCAACACCAAAAACAGGGAGTTCGCAAACAACGCCAAAACCGGCGATCTGGTTCAAAAACAAGGTATTTCGAAGTCTGTATATAAAACCGGCGACCACGTCGCCCAAACACATAGAAACAGAGCATTCACGAAGATGAAAACGAAAACCGGCGACCACGTCGCCCTCACTTCAGAAACAGCTAATCTATGGCTTGTATTGAAAATGAAGGCTAGCTTCCCTTACCTGGACTTGCGCAAAACACCGAGAGCTCAAAACCCACCGAGCTTGAAGGATGCCTTAGCTCTGATTTCAGTGCCTGGTTTGTAGAACTTGCAGAGAACCTCTTAGGTGCTTTAAGGGCAAACGTCGCTTGTCGCACTGATGCTTGAGGTTGCCTTAGTCACAACGCAAAGGAGAGGAGAAGGGAGGGAGGAAGTTTGCACTCACTCTAACACTCTTGAGTCTATAACGCTCTTTGCCATTCCCGCAGTGGCTTTTGAATCCCAGCCTACCTGTCCACGTATGCTGCTGCTGACACCCCTTCTGCAGGAAAGCCTGAGAACCACTGCCCTGAACAGTACGACCACTGTTGTCGCTTGTGCATGCCAACCACTGTTCTGAACAGTACGACTACTGTTGTCGCTTGTGCATGCCAACCACTGCTCTGAACAGTACGACCGCGAGTGTCTCCTGCGCATGCCAACATTCTGATGTCACTATTCTGAACCACCCTTTTTGTCTACGTGGCGCGCGTGCAGGACGTTTCATGCTGGGAGTCTGGGTCCCACTTTATCTGTGTGAAGCTCGCCATCGCATGATAACATTCCACCGATGACCGCTCACGCGATGACTATCCACTGGGGTCTCATACTGGCAAATGACCGATATCTCTACCTGGAAGACGACCGATGTCTCTCCCTGGCAACGCCCGCATGCCTCTCGCGACCCGGCGATGCCTCATGCCTCGCGCCCCGACGACGCCCGCATGCCTCTCGCGCCCCGGCGTTGCGCGCATGCCTCGCGCGCCCTGGCGACATCCACATGCCTCGCGCGACTGGCGACGTCCACATGCCTCGCGCGCCCTGGCGACGTCCACATGCCTCGCGCGACCTGGTGACGTCCACATGCCTCGCGCGACCTGGCGACGTCCACATGCCTCGCGCGCCCTGGCGACGTCCACATGCCTCGCGCGACCTGGCGACGTCCACATGCCTCGCGCGCCCTGGCGACGTCCACATGCCTCGCGCGACCCGGCGACCTCATAGCCTTCTAAACTTAACTTTCCTTCCTTTTTATTTTAAATAAAACATACATAGAATTCATTTAAAATATAACCCTTTTTATTCCAATTCAATTTTACCGGTCCTTATAGAAGGCACTGCTTCTAACCTGTTCAAAGCCAGCCTGCCCAAAAGAATGTTATAAGTGGAAGGCGCATTAACTACAAGGTACCTGATGTTAATGGTGCAAGATGATTTTCCATCCGTAAACGTTGTCCTCAATTCGATGTAACCCCTGACCTCCACCTGATCTCCTGCAAACCCATACAAGCATCCATCATAGGGTCTCAACTGGTCGGGGGATAGCTGCAATTTGTTGAAGGTCGGCCAGAACATCACATCTGCCGAGCTTCCCTGATCGACCAGGACACGGTGCACCTTCCTTCCCACAGTCACAACTGAAATTACTATTGGGTTATTATCATGTGGGAGCACGTCTGCTCCATTTGCCTTTGTAAAGGTGAGATCGGGCTCTAGAAACCGGTCGAGCTCTACCTCCCCAACAGCCATTACTTCTCAGGTGTACTTCTTCCGCTGGGAAGCGGTGCACCCTCTGCCTGAGAAACCCCCGGAGATGGCATTGATCTCTCCATGGATGGGTACCTCATGCTCCTGGTCTCTTGTTGGGGCCATCAATGTCAAGTTTCCCTAAGGTTCCTACAAATAAGCCGTTAGAAACCCACTTCTTACCAGGTCGTCTGTCTAGTACCCCAAAGAGAGGCAGTTGCTCAGGGTGTGACCATGTTCTTGGTGGAAGTCACACCACTTGTTCTTATGTGGTCCCAGATTCTTGTCAGACTTCGGGGGAAACTTCAATCTGCTTGCCACCTCGGGGATGGCTATCAGCTCCTTAAACTCTACTCTGAAACTGTGCCTCGTGGGTTTAGGCCTTCTTGGCTCATATGGTGCTGATTTGGGCTTCTTCCCTGATGTGAGTTGATTTTATGATTGTTCATTTTTATGGTGACACTTTACTTAGGATTGGATTTTATGAGACAAGTATGGTGAGAACCTAAGGAAAATCCCCACTGGACATTAACTTAACCAAGTGGTTAAGTAGATGTGAAGGTTCATTTCACAAAGGCAAAAGGAAAACACAATTATAAGGTGATGATGATGACAAGTTATGGTGTGGAATTACATAAGGAAAATGAAGCAAAATAAGAACATGCTTATGAATGGATGGAATGATAATGGAAGGAAAAGATGAAGGAAAAGGAAGCTTATGAGAAATAGAATTGAGAATGGTTGCACGCCACTTGGATGGTGAAATGACTCCAAGATAAGTGAAGGATGCCGCCACTTGAGAGCTCTCAAACCTCACAAGATAAGACCAATTTTGGAGGAGCTCACTCACTCACAATTCACACAAGAATTTGTGTATAGTAACTTTACTCTAATTTTCAACTTGGAAATACATGAGGTAGGCTTCCTTATTTATAGGTTTAGGAGCCTTGGTGAGCAAGCTTAAAGGCTAGGGATGGAAATACAAAAAGTGGAGCTACCTAGGGTATTGACTTTAGTAAAACCACACCATCATCCTAATCTTCTAGAAGATAGGTTAAAAATGCATCATTTGATAGTACACCCCTCCTTCTTTTGCTAAAGGCACCTATTTGCTAGCACACCCCTCCTTCTATTGCTAAGGGCACCTTTTTTATAGCACACCCCCCCTTCTATTGCTAAAGGCACCTATTTGCTACTACATCCCCCCTCTAATACTTAAGGACACCTATTTTACTACTATTATAAAATAAAGAAAACAATTGATGCTCAGCACCCAAAGCTTGTGCTCTGTTTCTTGTAATCCTCTGAGGTATGGTGGGAGCTAAGGCAATGGTTGGAGCATCTGACTTGGCCCTTGGTCTTGTGTCATGCTCCTAATCTACCTCCTCTGAGGTTGGGCCTGGTCAGTAGGCGTATTCCCTTCTAGGTCCTCATCATTCCCTGTGGTGGCCTCATGTACCCTCAAGGGTTGAGTATGCCCTGACGCACGAGGTTTGGGCAGTTCTACCCTTGCGCACTTCTCTGTCACACGCTCCTTTGTAATAATGTGTGCTACAGCACGACACTAGATCTCATCAAACGTCCTTAGCAGAAACCTTATCAGAGCGTCACTAAAGGGTCGTGGAAGGATTCCCCTTTCAAACGCATGCACGATCATGGCCTCATCCTTAGTTTGCAATCTTACCACAAGTGCTCCAAACCGGTTCAGGAAGTCCTTCAGTGGTTCTTCCTGGAACTGTCTTACGTCGAAAAGATCGAACGCGACAGGAGGGCATGCATGATTGACAATGAACTGCTTCTTGAACAACTTTTGTGAACTGGGCAAAGGACATGATGTGTCCATCTGAGAGTCCGACGAACCAGTTCAACGTCGTTCCTACAAAAGTACCCATAAACAACTTATAGTGCATAGCATCTGTACCTCCTGAGATCATCATCTAAGTGTAGAAGGTCGTTTTGTGGGCCTTTAGGTCCTCGACCCCTGTGACGGTGATCTTTAGGATCACGAAGGACGTTGGTATGACTGTCTCCATGATCTCTTGGGAGAATTCATAGGTCGAACCCTGGCTGGGGGTGGCACCCCTGGATCTTCCGCTGCGCGTTCTCCTATCCCTCTTCTCAATTCCTCGTTGGCCTTGCGTAATTCTTCATTAGTCGCCAACGATGCGTTTAGGTCTGTCCTAAACTGATCTTGATTGGCATTAGACGCCGCAAACGCCTGCTGAAGGTTACGGATGGTCTCCATGAGTTCTTGTATGGTTGCGGCTTGATCATCCTCATCCCTTCCAGCACCGCCTTGCCTTGTATTCCTCATATCCCCTGATTTGACTGATCACAACTGTGGATGGGACCTAGTTTTATCGGGCCCCACGGTGGGTGCCAAATGTTCTCGCCGGTTGACTCGGTCGTCATTCACTCTAAGGCAGGGGGTGGCTCTTGTTATCTTTACGGTGGTTCTCCCAAGTGTGGCTCCGTTGAAATAGAAGGGGGCCCTACCTGTAATTGCACTCCGACGATCAAGTTAGTACAGGACAAGAAACATCAAATAACTAGAGTATCTCAAGCGAAGAGTGTGTAAGAAACTCTAAGCTTGCAAAAGACTGTGTCTGTGTGTGAACTTGTGTTTACCTTGGGCGTTACCCCATTATATAGTTGTTTTAGGTTACTTGCCGCATACATGCTCTTATCCAAGCGTTGCCTCTAGCAAATTTAGGGTTACCCTTTTGGGATTCCAACGCACAATCTTAGTGCAATCCAGTAGGAAACATTCCTTTCATAGAGTGCAACTCCCGTGGCGACATTCCTTTCCTGGAGTGCATAAGTTAAGGTGTGGCCGCTAGGGTTTCAATGCCTATCCCAGCGCCGCCAACCTAAACTTGTTTAATAACTTATTATCTCACGTGCCTTCAAACCTTCACGTGCCTCACATGAGTTTCTAAGGATAATTCTATTGTGTCAAAACCTTACGTCTTGAACGCATCCTGCATGCATGGCGTATTTGTGAATCTAGTTTTGTGCCTTGACACGTGTAATTCTGTGGGCCCCTTTGTGGGCCCTACCATGCCAACCTCTCCTGTGCCGACCTCTCACTCATGTGCCGATGTCTGAAGTCTGGCCACTACAATAGTATATGAGTTTCAGTCTCAAAAACTGCGTACCTTTGTGAAGTGTTTTACTACCCTTTATATAGTTTAGGGTTTCCTCTGCGCTGCTACCCATATTTAGGGTTTTTGGGAACATGCCATTACGCGTTGCTATTACTCAATCTGAGAGTAATCTGGCATGTCACGTTCCCTTAATTGGAGTGCAAATTCTAATAGGATGGCCACCTGGGTACCCACTCGTGCACCTAATGTCTAGGGCCATCTGTCCTGGGAGTGCCCTCACTATTCACGTGCCATGCATGTAGCTTCACTTGGAAACCCTAATCCTGATAGGCATTCAAGCCCTTCAAGACTCTGCACCTAACTGTGCTTTCCATGCCTCACGCATGGATGCTTCGTGACCTAGGCTTCTCCCTTCCTCTAGGCATTTTACCGATATCTGGTGTGTTTCCTGGGGTCCACCTCTCCTGGCCCAGTTTAGTTGTTTGAGCTGCTGATGCTCGATGTCACATCGGCTTCACTTTGTTGCCGAGTACACATCAGCGTACCCTGATGTTCGATCTCAGACCACTAATCAGCACGTTGGCTCATATCGCTTGAAGGACACTATCTCACGCCGCTTGTGGGACCCAACTTACGTGGCCCATTACTGTTAGTGATTGTCGATGTCCGATGAATGGTCGGTACATAAGCCCCCTAGTCTTAAGCTGTTAACTTGTTCAGCGAAGAGACTAAGTCGGCACCCTCGACAACCTACGTGGCACTAGGTGAAAGGACGTGAACAGTGCGCCGAAATGACGTCTCACCATACTTTTTTAATCTGCGTACAAGTGGCCTGATCAACAGCTAGAGCTTATTGCCATTTGCGCTCCTTTGGCCCACGTTGAACCCTTTCAAAACCCCGCGCTCCTTCACTGTTTCATCATTTTTGCTTAAGATTTCCTTCGATCATCTTACGCTCAGATGCTCTCACTTCCTTCTCACTAATCCTGACTTTCAACCTTCAACTGCTTTAAAGGTATGATTTTTATGCCTTAGCTTGCCTTTATTTCATGATTTCTCCATTCATAACATGCGATAACTGTTGTTTTGGCTCTGTTTATAATTTTCTTCACCTTAGGGTTTCTGTTTGCACCACTTGTGTTCTTTGTCTTTGGGTCTCTGTTCTTCTGCTTCATTGAGCCACACCATCATTTCTTCTAAACCTTCATTTTCCTTCCTTTGCCTCTCCCTTTTTAGCTTTGTTCGAGATGGCAAGAACCAAAATCACTCCCAACCCTCCTCTCTCGGTTGACTACAAAGCTCTCTACCCCTGGGCCTTTGATGACTTTCTTGCTGAGACCTCTCGACTCACGTCTAGTGGGGATGTGACCAAGCACAGGGAGGACGAGGCCGCTTGCATGAATCGTGTATTCAGGAGGGAGTGCAACGCATATGTCTTGGTTCGACCTTGCACAGAGGGTGAACCCGTATGTGTCGATGATCGCTCCAACTCTGGGGAGCCCTTCTTCTTCCTTTACGCCACCATCTTGAAGGTGGTCAAAGTTCACTTGCCCTTCACTGGGTTCAAGAGCGCCCTCGTCACAGAGCGTAACGTGGCTCTTGCCCAGCTGCATCCCAACAGCTAGGCCTTTGTGAGGGCCTTCGCCATTTTATGCAACCATCTGGGGCACCCTCCTTTAGTGGATGTCTTCCTCCACTTCTTCGAAGCGAAGAGCCCCGGGAAAAGGCTTTGGGTAAGCCTTAACGGGGTGGCGGGGAGAGTCCTTCTAACTCTCTTCTAGCAATCCTACAAGGGCTTCAAAGGGAAGTTCTTTAGGGTTTGCTGCAACTCCTACGACCCCATTCTTCTTGACGGGTTTCCCCTGTATTAGGTTGAAAAGCTGACTTTCAAAAAACTCAAGGGTCTCAAGGAGCTGGCCCCACTCTGTCGTGACTTGTGCCAGCTTCTTTTAAGCTTGGGAGTGGTGTTTAGCAACACCCAGTTGATTAAGCACGAGTATGATGCTGAGTCCCTTAAGGGATATATTAGTATTTGATCCTCTATCCTTTAACTGTTTTGCATATGTTTGATGCTGCACGGTATTGCTGTTGAACCTTTCATTTATTAATCTTGTGCAGATATGGCTCTCGATGTAGAGAAAAGGAAAAGATTGGCTGATCTGGCTGCCCGCTGTCGAGTGGCAACTGCTGGTGCAAGCACCTCAGCCCCCGCTGGTCCCCTAGCTCTTGTTCAGGAAATGCCTAACTCAGCCCCTGCTGATAAAGGGGTGGTAGCGGTGGACTCTGAGGATGAGGGCACAAAGGATGGTCTCGTCTTCAAAAGGCCAAGACTGGGAGTTGCGGCCACCTCCCTTTCAGCTACAGAGAACCAGCCTCCCTCCTTTATGGACAACCCCCCCAGTGCTTCTTCTCCTCCTGTGTTAGAAGACTACGGGGAAAGCGCCCCCGAGGGTTGTTGCCCCTTTCCCCAGAGCTTCCCTCCATCCTCCAACAGGCCCTCAAGTGCCTTAAGAACAACGAGGCAATGGAGGCCTTGGATGGGGACTCACTGAGGGATCGCATGGGGCGATGCCTAGGTCACTTCCTTACCGCCTCTAGTGCCTTGGTAAGCCAACTGAAAGCGAGGATGAAGGAGGAGCTTGCCCGGGTGAGCCAATCTGAGGCAAGGTTGAAGGAGGAGCTTGCTCTCCAGGTCCAGTTATCTGCTAGGCATGAGGCAGCTCTGAACCAAGAGCTTAGGAGCCTCCACCAATCTGAGCAGGAGACCAAGAAGCTCCTTTTCGATAAGGGTCAGGAGGCCCTCCAGCTTGAAGCCAAAATCCTTCCCCTCTGTAACAAAGTGATTGATATGGAAGAACAGCTGGAGGGGGCACAAGCTAAGGTGGCCAGGCTAGAGGAGGGGGCCACCAATCAAGAGGTCTAGCTAGGCAGGGTGGAAGGAGAACTCGCCCAAAAATTTGATCTGCTCAAGAAGACCAAGGCTGAGCTGACTGAAGACGCTGCTGAAGCCTTTGGAGTAGGGTTTGATGAGGCCCTTCCTCAAGTTGCCTGCGTGCATCCTGAGGTGGACCTCTCTCCCTGCTCTATGTCGATGCAGGTTGTCGACGGACAGCTCACTCCCAGGGCTTAGGTCCTTTGATATGTAATGGCTGAACACTTGAACCTTTCGTAATCATTGCCTCCATTTATAATATTGTAAATTGTTCTGCCGCTTTATGTGCGTCTTAACCTGTCCCTGTCCCTTTCAACCTCTTCGAGGTGAAGTAGAAGCATGGAGAACCCTTGAAGGACTTCCTGAATCGGTTTGGGGCGTTTGTGGTGAGGCTCCACACCCAGGATGAGACTTTGATGGTCCATGCCTTTGAGCAGGGGGTCATGTCAGGGCCATTCCGCGATTCCTTGATAAGGAATTGGGTGAAGACCTTCAGTGATGGAGATCAAGTAGAAGAGGATTTCACTAATGGAGGAAGAGGCCATCCACCCAAGCATTTAAAATTCTTCTTACTAGTCTTCCTAAAAAGTATAACATTTTGGGTTCTCTTGAAAATTCAAAAGATAGTAGTATAAATAAATCTTTGTAAATACTCATATATAAATTTGTAAATAATATAGAAATAGCCTTAGGAGTATGCCAAAGAGGAAAACCAAAAGAAACCTCTAAATGTAAGGCATTTTAGGCACTTTCTTTAGGAAAAAGTGGAAAAAGTTACTCTTCTACTCCTTTCTCTCTTAGGCACTAGAAGGAGCTAGAAGATTGACTCTTCCCACTCCTTCTCCCTTGTAACATGTCCAGTCCTCCTTATTATAAATAGGAGTGCTTGGTTCTTAATAAAAAAAAGTTGAAAGTTAGAAGTAAAGAAACTATCTTGAAATTGAGAAAGAGTGATTTTGTGAGACTTGTCTCTTCTTCTCCTCCATGTCTTATCTTGTGAGCTTTGGAGACTCTCAAGTGGCGGCACCACCCACTCATCTTAGAAGAACCACCCTCCAAGTGGCGTGAATCACATCTCCAAAAGGCTACAACCACATAAGTCGTTTCTATTCATCTTCTAAAAATACCCATTTGTGTTTTCTTGTAGTTTTTCCATTTTTAATCGGTTCAATCTTTTCCATGAGTTGTTTCCTTTCATTTGCTGCCATTGTTCTGCACTTTGTTTGGTTTATTTCCTTGTTTTATTGCTGTTTTAATTTCGTCCAAACCATGGGTTTCCATATACATGTGTTGTTCTTGTTTTCTATCCATGGGTTTTTGTTCTTTGATGAGTTTCTTTGTGATTTTCTAATTCCTATTGAATTTCAATCAGTATTTTCACTTGTTCTTGGTGTTCTTATGTTGTTCTTGTGTTTCCTTTGAAGTTTGGTACTATTCTTCAATTACCCATTCATATTCCATTGTTATCTTACACTACAAGTTACCTATTCATGTGGTTTTAGTATGAACCTTTGTTTTCTTGAATAGAAACTCTATTAATTGTTCTTTAGAATTTTGATCCTAATTCTTGAAAGTGTTATGAATACAATGAAACCTATATCAACTCAACCCAAACCAAGAAAGGTTCATAAGAGACTCACATCATGTGGTATCTAGAGCCATGGTGTTGATTTGTTGATTGTGAGTTGAATAGACACTTTTTTTTTGGGCAATTTTTTTTTCCAGCACCTATAATTTTGTGTTTCTTGTTTTTCCAGCACCTTATATTCATACTTTTGTTTGGTTTGAATATGTTTTAGTTGTGCCTGTTCATTGATCATACTTTTTGCTTTGAGTTTTATGTTCATAGTGTTCTAGGTATCCAAATCTTGTCTCTACTTGCTTGCTTTTGATTTTGAAAGTTTGTGTTTCTCTTGAATTTGTTTTAGTATTTGAGATTAGAGGTTCCAAACATTTGATTTCAAGTGTTCAATTGTCTTGAATCCTTCATAAAATTTTTGTGCAATTTGATTGATGTTTCAACTTCCATATGATGCATATTATCGTTCTTTCACTACATAAGTTTCCTTTGGTATAAAAAAAAAAAAAAAAAAAAAAAAAAAAAAAAAAAAAAAAAAAAACTGAAACAGAACAAAACAGAACCAATTCTGTTTTTAAATCCTTCAAAAAAATTTGGTATTTGCATCTATTCATTCTTTTGCACATTAATTTTCATACCAAAGTTGGATTCATAGTGATTGGCAAATTGTTGTCTATTTTGTGGAACTTTTGATCCTTGTATTTTGACAAGTTTATGAGTTGTACTTTCTTTCCTGATTATAAAGTTTAGTGAGTATTCTTTGAGTCTTATTGTGTGCCTTTTATTTCTTGTCTTTCATTTCTTAAGTTTTGTCATATATCTTGTCTTCCTTTTGCACTACCCTTTCTTGTTTTGTACCTTTTTCTTGCTTGTCTTTTATTGTTCTTTAAGTTTTGTGGTGGTTATTTTTGGATGAGTGGTTAAGTGCTTTGGCATCTTTCATTTGAGGTTACTCCATTCCACAAGAGAAGCTTGGTTGAGGGAATTATAATTTCTTGGAGTGATTTTGAGTGCCTTTATTTTTTGTCCAAAACCGCACCATATTTTCTATGTTTTGTAACATTGTTTCTTTAATTGTTTGCTATTTGTGTTTGCTGTACTGTTTTGAAAATGGCTCAATTTTCAATTGGTGAATCTTCCAAACCACACTCTCCACAAAAAGCTTTCATTCTTGGTGAATTAAAAGAAGCCAAAAGGTCACTTGCACAAAAAGATGAAGCTATAAGACAATTGGAAGAAAGATTGCAAAGGCTTGAAGTAACTAATGAAAGGTCCAGCCATACACACCATAGAAGATGCCATTCTTCAAGGCATTCATCAAGAACTTCTTCCAACTATCATCGACATGAAGATGAAACCGAATGGAGGAGGCATCCTCATTATGAAGAAAGGCGCCAACATGTGGCAAAGCCTTATATGTCTTTTGTAAAATTACCTAGTTTTAGTGGTGAAGGTGATCCAAATGTATATTTGGGGTGGGAAGCAAAGGTTGAACAAATCTTTCATGTACATGAGGTCCAAGAAGACCAAAGGGTAAAACTAGCTACTTTAGAATTTCTAGACTATGCCATGCAATGGTGACATAAAACTCTTATGGACATTGGGCTAAACAAGAAACCTCCCGTGGTTTCTTGGAACAATTTGAAAGAGTGTATGCGCGCTAGATTTGTTCCACCACACTTTAGGAAAGACCTATTGTTGAAGATCCAAAGGCTTCACCAAGGCACGCTAAGTGTGGATGCTTATTTTAAAGAGCTAGAAACGCTTATGCTTAAAGTTGATATACATGAAAGTGATGAAGGTAAGATGGCTAGATTTGTAAGTGGTCTTAGAAGGGACATTCAAGATGTTGTTGAACTTTATGAGTACTCTTCTTTAGAAAACTTGGTTCACCTTGCCATCAAGGTTGAAACCCAAATTGCAAAGAAACTTGCTTTCAAAAATACTCATAATGATGGCTATTACAACAACTCTTGGAAAAATAAAAACAAGTCTTTGTCCAAATTTCCTTCTAAAGATTCATCTTTCAAATCCAAGGATTCAAAGCCTTCCAGTTCAACCAATAAATCTCCAACCAAATCGTCTAGTAAGAAATGCTTTAAATGTTTAGGATATGGTCACATAGCTTCTAATTGCCCTTCTAAAAGAAATATGATGATGCATGATGGCATAGTAGTTAGTGAGCATGATTCATCTTCTTTTAGACATTCTACACCGCCTAGTTCATCTAATGAATATTGATCCGGTCGGTCATCGGTAGTCTATGACGTCAGCAGCTGATGACGACGTGGGTCAGTCACAGAGTGACGCGTGGCACGAGAAAGCAGATGAACCAGGGTGGAGATCGTTCAAGAACGGCGATCAGTGGTCAGCTACCGAATGACCATCACCAGATGATCGGTTCCCACTTGAGCGCCTAGAAGCAGAGCGCGAGAAGTGACGAAGCACCGATCAGTCATCGGTGCGTAAAGACTGATCAGTCATCGGTGCATGCATTGTGATCAGTCATCGGTGTATGCAGAGTGATCAGTCGTCGGGGGCTCCTTGTCAACACGTGTTAAACTGGGACCCAGGCTCCCAGCGAGAACGTTACTCAAGGACCTCGCCTGATTCCATAAGCGGAGCACGAGGACGTGAAGAAGCACATCGGTCGTCGGTGTGTGTTGAGGTGACATCGGCCGCGCGATGTTAACAACGCAATCGATGACCAGTAAAGCGCCCAGAGGCAGGGAGCGGCCTTAGTCGCGAGACGACCACGCACAAAGATGAGAAGACGCAATTAGGTGCAGAATCCTGCTGGGACGAGAACCCATCAAGGTTAGAGTCTCCCAGTGGGGTTGCATGTCTGCCACGTGGATGGTGAAGATGTTCCCAGAGAATAGGTAGGGCAGCTAGGCACAGAAGTCGAGGGGTGCAGAGGTACCTACGTGGCCTCCCCTGTCAGACTTGGCACTCAAGTGAAGAAGGCTGGCACGCAAGGTAGCCCTGGGAAGTGGAAACGACAGTGCAGGGTAATTAAGTGGCCCTAGAGGTAGCCAGTAGGGGCTACGCGGGTTTATATGAGGAAGAAGAACACCAAAGCCAGGTATGCGATCTTTACCTCAGAATACACAACACTAAACAGAGGGCACTCAGTTTTCGAATCGAAGAGGACTGAGGGCACACACGCACAGTCTCACACAGAGAAACCTGAGAGAGACCTTTTGGTGTTCCCGTTGCCTGACTTGAGCGTCGGAGCTACAACGGCCGCTAGAGGCGCCGTCTGTGTGTTTTGCAGGCACCGTTCGGAGTCCCGTCGAAGGTTCCTGGAGCCTCCCCGCAGAACGCACAGCGGTTAGAAAGCCAAACGAAGGAGTGACGAGGCATTCTCCCCACGCTCGAGTCTGCGGCGAGATCAAATATGATAGTGAAAGTCCACTTGAAGGTGACTTGTTAGTAGTGAGATGCATGCTTGGCCAAGTTTTAAAACCTTTTGATGAAAGCCAAAGAGAAAACATTTCCCATACAAGGTGTCTCATTAATAACAAGTTATGTTCCTTGATTGTGGATGGTGGTAGTTGCGCTAATGTGGCTAGCACAAGGGTGGTAGATAAACTTGGATTGTCTACTATTTCTCATGCAAAGCCCTATAAAATTCAATGGTTAAGTGAAGTAAGAGAAATAGTTGTTAACAAACAAGTCCTCATTACTTTTTCTATTGGCAAATATAAAGATGATGTTTTATGTGATGTTGTGCCTATGGAAGTAGCCCATATTCTCTTGGGGAGGCCTTGGCAATTTGATAGACATGTTTTACATGATGGCCTCACCAATATAATGTCTTTTTCCTTCCAAAGGCACAAGGTTACCTTAAAACCCCTCTCTCCACAAGAAGTTCATGAGGACCAATTAAAAATGAAAAATAAAAGAGAAAATGAAAAAGAAGAAAATGATAAAATGAGTCATAATACCTTATCAACTAAATCAATCTTTTTGACTCATGTTATGCCTCAATTTGAGCATCCAAGGTATTCTTCTTCTTTGTCTTTTTCATTACCAAAAGTTCCTACGTGCACTCCATATTGGTTGAAAAATGTTAGGGATGATTTTTCCATACCTACTAATGGTTTTTACCCTTTAAAGGGAATTTTTCTTAAGAAAATAATCATTCCCCCACATTTTTTTCCAACATGGTATGTCTATAGGACTTCTTTTTCCGACATCCCAATGATTTATAATGCTAAGTCAAGTTTGCCTTTATTATCATCCACTGCTTTATTTGATAGCAAACTGACTTTCTTATATGTAGGGATTCTGAATTCGTGGACAAATTGATGGAGGAGGGCCAAGCACATCTAGCCAAGGAAGCCAAGGCCCAAACCAAGAAGACCGTCTAGACCAAGAGGAGCGTCTAGCTCCAGGAAGTGAGCGTCTAGAACGTGAAGGAGGGAGGCTATCCATGGAGCTAGACCGTCTAGGACCTCTCACAAGATCCATGGCTAAACATATCCAAGCACACATAGAAGAAGCCACGGATGGAAGAGAGAGATCCTTGTACATGTTTCATAAAGGCCCAAAGGGGGAGGGGGTGCTTAGTAGATTAGTGTAGTGTAGAAAGCAAAACTTGCTCACTTAGGGGTGTGCTATCAAAAAGGTGCCCTTAGCAATAGAAGGAGGGGTGTGCTAGCAAATAGGTGCCTTTAGCAAAAGAAGGAGGGGTGTACTATCAAATGTTGCATTTTTGACCTATCTTCTAGAATATTAGGATGATGGTGTGGTTTGACTAAAGTCAATACCCTAGGCAGCCCCACTTTTTGTATTTCCATCCCTACCCTTTAAGCTTGCTCACCAAGGCTCCTAAATCTATAAATAAGGAGGCCTACCTCATGTATTTTCAAGTTTATTTTGAGTAATGTTATGCTGCCATTTTTGTGCACAAGCTTTACTCCTCCTAGAAATCTAGGCTATAAACTTCAATCCTTTCACCTTCTCCCTTGAGCTGGCCAAACCTCTCAACCCATACTCATCATGCACCTTCAAGACCAACACAACTCCTAGGAGGGTCTTGTTTCACTCACCCATTGCTTCCGCTCCATCTATTTCTACTTTGATTCAAGAAGAACACATGAAAATGCCATCACAAATGCTCCCCAACCCGGGGAGCATGATGGAGATCAAGTAGAAGAGGATTTCACTAATGGAGGAAGAGGCCATCCACCCAAGCATTTAAAATTCTTCTTACTAGTTGTTCCCGTCGGTGACTCGAACGTGGAGGATATGCCTCGTCACTCCTTCGTCTACCCTTCTGCAACTGCGTGCTCTGCAAGAACGCTCCAAGAACCTTCTCTGGAACTCCAAACGATGCCTGCAAAACAATGCAGATGGCGCCTCTAGCGGCCGTTGTAGCTCTGACGCTCAAGTCAGGCAACAGGAACACCAAAAATCTCTTAGTGAAATCTCTAGTTTGAAATCACGTATTGCATAGTGTGTTTTTGCGTATTGCGTACCTTTCTGAGTGCTTCGATGCCTCTCATATAATCTTAGCGTCTACTGTCTACTGGCTACCTCTAGGGTCACTTGATGACTCTGCACTGCCATTACCCACTCTTAGGGCAATCTTGCATGCAGGTTTCCTCTACTTGAGTGAAAAGTCTGACAGGATGGCCACGTGGGTACCTCTATATACCCTCAATTTATGTGCCCACCTGCCCTACCTAATCACTGGCGCCAACTGCCCTGGGAACGCCTTTACGGTTCGCGTGCCATGCAGGCAACCTCACTGGGAAACTCTAATCTTGATGGGTTCTCTATGTAAGGACCTAGAAAATTTTATTGGAATGAAAGTGATATATTTTAAGTAAATTCTAAGTATGTTTTTATTTAAAATATAAAGGAAGGAAAGTGTAGCTTAGAAGTCTACGAGATCGCCGTTGTTGAAGACGGAGGCGATCTCCAACTTCTCTGGTACATAATCGCCTGTCGCCTAGAGTACACATGATCGCCAATCACACTTGGTGCACATGATCGCCAATCGCCTATGGTGTACATGATCGCCGAAAGTGCACTTAGTATGTGGTCAAGATACTGGATCAACCATAGTGGGTTCCAAAAACCACGCGTATCAAGGTGTGGGTTAAGCCTTAGATACGCTGTGCATGCGAAACTCGATGCTTGAGCATAAGAAATCGTCCTTAGTGTTGCATGCATGGGCGCACGAGGAGTAGTGCTAATCTATTCTTGGAAATGTGAAGCTACCGACGTCACCAAGCCATGTGGAGGTGATACCTTGGACGTAACATAGTGGGATGAAGAACCTTCAGCAAGGCGTGGCGATGTGTTATACGTCATCGCCGGGATGAGAGACACGCGGGGATCGCCAGGGCGAGAGACAGACGGTCATCGCCAGGATGAGGGACGCATCGGTCGTCTCCCAGGGAGAGACATCGGTCGTCTTCCAGGGAGAGACATCGGTCGTCTTCCAAGGAGAGACATCGGTCGTCTCCCAGGGAGAGACATCGGTCGTCTTCCAGGGAAAGACATCGGTCGTCCTCCAGGGAGAGACATCGGTCGTCCGCTAGGATGAGTCATCGGTGGAAGGTTATCGCGCGATGTCGTGTTTCACACAGATAAGGTGGGACCCAGGCTCCCAGCATGAGACGTCCTGCATGCGCGACACGTAGACAAAAAGGGTGTTTCAGAATAGTTAGCATCAGAGAGTTGGTATGGAAAGTGACCCAGAGTTGGTGCGCAGAGACCCACGTGGTCATACTGTTAGAGGAAATGTATACGCAAGCTTCCCTGCAGAGTGGGTGGTGGCAGCGGCATGCCTGGGAAGGGTGGCTTAAGTTCACTCTTCAGTTTGGATAGGCAGGGTTCGAACGCTGCTTGGGTAGAGAGAAATTGAGTGAGTTGGTCTTAGCTCCCTGTTTCTTCTTCTCCCTCTCCATACGTTCAGATGTCCTAGCGCATCAGTTGGCTATTGGCGACTACCATAGAGCACTTGGGAGGTTCTCTGCAAGTTCTCCAAGCCGGACGCTAAAACAGAGTTAAGGCATCCTTGAATCGCGTTGGGTTGGAGCTCTTAGTGAAGTTACGCTAGTCCAGGTAAGGGAAGCTAGCATTTTCGTTTATAAAAACTTTAGGCGAGTAGGTTCTGAAGTGAGGGCGACGTGGTCGCCGGTTTCATATTCTTTTCACGATGCTCTGTTTTTATGTGTGGGGCGACGTGATCGCCGGTTTTAATGTTGATTTCGAACTCCCCTGTTTTAGTGTCGTTTGAAACTGTTTGAGATTGAAATGAGAAATGCATGTGATATTCAAAAATCTGAACCTTGGAATGATTGCTTCTGTGATTGGGATTGTTTAAGAAAAGATTCAAAATATTATATGATGGAATTGTGCTCTTACGTGTTGTATGATGCATTGAATGTTGTGAATGTGGGATCAAGGCATAGTATTTTCAGGAAAGAAAATACCGTGTAAGATCGTGTGTAATGTGCATTGACTAGGGACTTGTCTAGAAGGAGATATCCTGACTCTGCTGATATAATGGAATCACATAGATGAAGTTATTCAGTTGTTGAGAGTCGAAGGAGGTTCATATGTATGGGTAAGTTGTTTGAAAGATAACTGACTTGACCTGTTATATGAATTAACCCTGTCATACCGGGAGAGTGATGATATTGAGATTATGTATGCGCATGGCTGTGTGGATTTCACAGCGACCCTGTGTGGATTTCACAGTGGTGTGGTATGACAGGTGCAGATCTCTGAGTCTGAGTCAACGCACGAGTCTTCCGGAAGTAGAGTCATGTGTCTATATGTTATGAGTCAGTGGAAAGTCTGACGTGTGAACCATGAGTATTGAATGTATTGAATAAACACTTGACGAGTTTGTGGAATATGGGGATGTTGATGGTTGAAATTGATATAGATTATGAATGGTGTGTAGATTTATGCTTTCTATTGATATAAAGTTTCATATTTAAAGTTTTTAAAAATATCTAGCTTACCCTTTGTTTTGTATCGTGGTTGTTTTCCTTAAACCTGTGATGATCGTGTATATTTGCACGGGAGCAGATGAGGTTGCAGGTAGTAGAGCTCCTCAGTGAGCACTTTCTGGAGGAGGAGATCGCCGGTTTTGAATGCTGTGGTTTTTTTTTTTTTTTATTTTGAAAAACTCCTGTATGGATATGTATTAAAACTGCCTGAAAAAGGGATATTATTTTGAGGCACATTTGTACTAATGGATGAATTATATTATGTATATATCTATGTTCAATTTTGATATTATTGTTTCACCTTTATTTTATTATATAAATATGACCAATATTTTGAGGGGTGTTACACTCTACCCGTCAAGGCTCTGTACGTAGCTGTGCTTCCCCCGCCTCATGCATGGACGTTTTGTGACCAAGGCCTCTCCCTGGCTCTGGGCACTTTACTGATCACTGGTCCCTTCGGGGAATCAATCTCAATTGTTCTGGTTACGTTGTTCAAATCACCCTGGCCGATGTCACCTCGTCACACCCTGTTGACCGATGTGTCTCTCATCGCCCTATTGTGTGACAAGGACACATTGCCTCGCTCTGGGGATCGACCCTACTGAGGGCTCATCGACCCACTGCTCCACGTCTGTGGTATCACCCCCACATAGCTCTGGCCCACACTATAGGACCCAGCTGACGTGGCTCGGTGACTTAGCGCGTTTCTTCTCTCCGAGTTAGTTGCATGCTCCCAGGAAAGCACCAGGGGTGGCTGGTCTAGACACATTCGCCAGGCGCTGCATCCTACATGCATGGTCTCACTGCATAGTGTCATGCATGTAATGGGTTAAGAGAGTCACTGATGACTGACCTCCTTACTAGCTCTCTTATGCCATCCTCATGCATGACCCTACTGGCGAGCAGCTCTTCTTCTTCTGGTTTGGAATCATGCGAGGTGCATGCGTAACGCTCTCGTTGGGAGCCTGGGTCCCAGCTTAACTGCGTGTTAGCAAGAACCCCGATGACTGATCTGTGCTTCTTGCATAACGCTCTCGCTGGGAGCCTGGGTCCCAGCTTAACTATGTGTTAACAAGAAACCCCGATGACCATGCACCGATGACGGATCAGTGATTCTTGCGTAACGCTCTCGCTGGGAGCTTGGGTCCCAGCGTAACTGCATGTTAACAAGAAACCCCGATGACAATACACCGATGACGGATCAGTGCTCCTTGCGTAACGCTCTCGCTGGGAGCTTGGGTCCCAGCTTAACTGCGTGTTAGCAAGAAACCCCGATGACCATGCAACGATGACGGATCAGTGCTTCTTGCGTAACGCTCTCGCTGGGAGCCTGGGTCCCAGCTTAACTGCATGTTAACAAGAAACACCGATGACCATGCACCGATGACGGATCAATGCTTCCTGCGTAACGCTCTCGCTGGGAGGCTGGGTGCCAGCTTAACTACGTGTTAACACGAAACACCAATGACCATTCACCGATGACCGATCAGTGCTTCATTACTTCTCGCGCTCTGCTTCCAGGCGCCCATCTAGGCACTAATCTGCTGGTGGTGGTCACTTAACAACTGACCACCGATCACCGTTCTGAGTGATCTCCTCCCTGATTCACCTGCTATCTTATTCCACGTGTCACCCTGTGAATGGTCCATGTGGTCATCTGCTGCTGATGTCATCGACTACCGCTGACCGACCGGATCAGTTTCCTTTCAATTGCTACCAATGTTCTGCACTTTGTTTGGTTTATTTCCTTGTTTTATTGCTATTTTAATTTCGTCCAAACCATGGGTTTCCATATACATTTGTTGTTCTTGTTTTCCATCCATGGGTTTTTGTTCTTTGATGAGTTTCTTTGTGATTTTCTAATTCCTATTGATTTTCAATCAGTATTTTCACTTGTTCTTGGTGTTCTTATGTTGTTCTTGTGTTTCCTTTGAAGTTTGGTACTGTTCTTGAATTACCCATTCATATTCCATTGTTATCCTACACTACAAGTTACCTATTCATGTGTTTTTAGTATGAACCTTTGTTTTCTTGAATAGAAACGCTATTAATTGTTCTTTAGAATTTTGATCCTAATTCTTGAAAGTGTTATGAATACAATGAAACCTATATCAAATCAACCCAAACCAAGAAAGTTTCATAATGAACTCACATCATTCAGTGATGGAAGAGGCCCAAGCACAAGCCCAAGAGCAAGCCCATCAATTAGAAGATCAGGGCCAACCACTATAGCCATAGCCAAGAAGATTCAAGATGATGCAAGTCAAGACCACTTAAGGATGACCAAAGATGATATATATAAAGGGTCATCTCAACAAACAAAAGAAGACTTCACAAAAAGAAGAAAGGGCCATATTCCAGAGCACTTAAAGTTCTTCTTACTAGTCTTCTTAAAGATTAGAACATTTTGTAAATAATTGGGTTCTCTTGAAGAATCCAAATAGTAGTATAAATAAAGAGGGCCCAAGCCCAAAAAGCCCAAGCGCAAGAAGTCCAAGTCAAGTGGGGGCCCAAACCCAATCCATGAGCTCAAAGGTTTATTAGGAGCAAGGCTAAAGCTTTGGGAAATAAGCATCAATAGATGTCTCTATTTGTAATTTCTTTTGTGTAGTTTTTTAGTAGAACATTAAAGGAAGGTGTAGATATTAAAATAAGGGGTGTTAATGTACAAAATTAAGTCACACCTTCCATGTGACGTCAAAAGAAGGTGTAGGTGTAGTTTTAGGAGGTGCCAAAGTAGAAATCAATTAACACCTCCCTTATGACATGTGTTTTGGCTCCAAATTCAAATGCTTCTCATTTGAATTTTCCCACTTTAATTTCAGCCCTCTCACACTATAAATAGAGATTCTATGCTCATGTTAAATAACATTGAAATAGAAGTAAAGTTACTATACTCAAATTGTGAGTGAATTTTGTGAGACTTGTTCTCCTCTTCCTAGTCTCATCTTGTGAGTTTTGGGAGCTCTCAAGTGGCGGCAAATCTGCACTTATCTTGGATCATCACCTCCAAGTGGTGTGTCCATTCCCAATCCATGGCTACAACCACATAAGTTTCATCTTCTTTCATCTTCCATAGTCACTTCAATCGGTAGTTTTGATTCTATGCCTTGTTATTCAATTTCAATCGGTTCTTTTGTTTCAATTTGTGTTTCTATTCGGTAGTTTTGTTCTTCTTTCCAATTCTTTTTTGTTTTTGTGTTCTTCCTATATCAATTGTTGTGTATAAGGATATAGCACTCATATTTGAGTTTGGTTCATCATTTTGGAAGGCATTGTCTCCATTGATGATTCCTTAAGCTTCCTTGAATTTGTGTGTTGTTTCAATTCTGTTTTGTACCTTATTTCAATTTTGTTTTGTGCGCTAACTCTGTTCTAATTCTGCACCTTAATTATCATCCATTCATCACTCTAATTGTTTTTTACCTTGGACCTTTGGAAATGAACCTTCATATCTACTTAACACTTGTTAAGTTAATGTCCACTAGGGATTTTCCTTAGGTGACTCACCTATAAATTGCTAAGAATCTTGATCCTAATTCTTAAAAGTGTCACAAATATAATGAATCTAAAATCAACTCACATTACAAAAGGACTGGGATACTGCTACTGATGGCAGAGAAACCTTCCAATACATGTTAAAACAATGCCATAACTGATGGAAACCGTCCAGCCACACACAACCACAAAATAAGGAGGATGAAGACCTAGAGGTTGTTTATGGATTTTGTTCTCGCTGATTCACTCTCCCGTCAGTTGACTTCTACGATCGCCTGCACCTTCTCCCTTCCCTTTGGCTAGAGCAGCTGAACTTGCAAAGAAAGAAAGATGGGCGCCCTAACAGCCGTTTGCACTCTAACGCTCAAGTCAAGATTAGGGCAAGAAACACCAATGTATAGCAAAGAGTTCTAGTCTCAAATGCTGCGTACCTTTGGAAATGCCTTACTGCTTGTTATATAGCCCTTCTGGGGTTCCTGCCGCGCCTATCCTCGCGTCCCTGCGTTGGCTCCTAGCAAATTTAGGGTTACCTTTCTGGGACTCCATCACACAATTTCCCTACGTGTCTCGCAGCAGCCTTCTATTCTTGGAGTGCAACTCTTGTGGCAACCTTCCTTTCTTGGAGTGATTAACTTAAGCGTGGGCGCTTAGACATACACTGTAACCCTAGCACCGCATGATCAAATCTTCTGTCTAAAGTTAAATACTCACGTGCCCTTTTATGTGTTTCTTCCTCTTAAGGACAGATCCTCCATGCCAAAGCCTTACGTCACATGGAAACCCTGTGTGCGTGAGGTATCTGTGAATCTGATTTATATTATTACATGTGTGATTCTGTGGACCCCTCTATGGGTCCCATCATACCGACCTCTACTGTACCGACCTCTCACTCAGTGGCCGACGTCCGAGGTCTGGCCACTACAGATTTATTTGCAAATATGGGTTTAATTGGGCTTTTATTTCTTTTTATAGGCCCAATCAAGAGGAGAACTCTAGGGTGAAGGAATGTACAATCATATCCAAGGAGACCTCCAAGTCATCAAAACATAAACTAAAGCTTTGGTCAGAAGAACACAAGAAGACTGAGTTCCTGTTGACTAGTTGATCCGGTCGGTCATCAGTAGTTGATGACATCAGCAGCAGTTGACCACGTGGACCATGCACAGGGTGGCACGTGGTAGAAAGAGCAAGTGAATCAGGGAGGAGATCACCTAGAACGGTGATCGGTAGTCAGATACCAAGTGGCCACCACCCCTAGAGCGGTGCCTAGATAAGCGCCTGGAAGCACCGCACGGACGTCGGTGGTTAGTCATGAGCCACCGCACGGTCATCGGTGGATAGGAATGAGGCACCGCCCGGTCATCGGGGGAAAGTTATGAGGCACCGGTCAGGCGTTACTGCATGAAGAGCACGATCGGGCGTTACGGCATGCAGAGGGCGATCGGTTGTAAGTGTGTACAGAGGGCGATCGGTCGTAAGTGCATGCAGAGGCGATCGGTCATCGGGGTTCTTGCCAACGCGTGTTAAGCTGGGACCAAGGTTCCCAGCGAGAACGTTACGCATGCACCTCGCATGATGCCCACTCAGAGGACGTGCGGCGAGGCCATGCAGGCAGGATGCGCCTGGCGAGTGAGTTTAGACCAGCCACACCTAGCGCTCTCCTAGGAGCATGCGGCCTGCACAGAAAGAAGCGCAGAAGCCCTCCAGGTGTGACGCGTGTACGGTAGATGCCAGCTACATGCCTCCACGTGTCACCATCTGGGAGAGAGGCGCGGCCCAGGTATAAAGCACTCCACGTCATGTAAGGTAAGGGGGGTTCTTTTCAGATTAAAAACTTACACAGTCTTACACAGAGTTTTCTCGGAGTCACTGTGGGAGCGTTCTTACACGTTGCACAGTGATAACAGAAAACAGTTATAGAGAGAGAAAGTGGATCTGAGAGCACACACGAGTCTCATAGAGAGATTCAGTGAGAGTTTTTGGTGTTCCTGTTGCCTAACTTGAGCGTCGGAGTGCACACGGCCGCTAGAGGCGCCGTCTGTGTTGTTTTGCAGGCAGCGTTTGGAGGTCCAGCGACGATTCTTGGAGCGTTCTTGCAGAACACGCAGTTGCAGAAGGCTAGACGAAGGAGTGACGAGGCAATCCTCCACGTTCGAGTCAAGCGGCAGGATCATTTGGCGGCCACCGTGGGGCCCATGTGAATTTTGTTCCCATCCACGTCGTAGTTCTTGAAGTTTCTTGAGGTTTCTTGAAGTTTCTTGGAGCTTCTTGATCATTTCGTCAAAGTGAAGTTACGTCGAAGTGTAGAGGAGATGAGTAGAAGAACCAAGCAAACCTCACCTGCGCCATCTGCTGAAGAAGGAGCTGTTACCATGGCGCAGGTAGTGCAGATGATGCGCGCGCTGCAAGATAGCGTCGCGGAATCGAGAGCTGAGCAAGAGAAAATGCATGCAAAGCTGACTGCATCGTAGAGAAGAAACGAAGAGTTAAACCGTATGAATGAAGAGCTGCGTAGGGAATTGCAGGCGCAGAAGGAGCGCGCAGTTGAAGAGAGGACGTCGACGCCACCGTCGCCTCCGAGAGCATTCCCTATGCCTTTCTCCCCCGAAATCATGAACACGGTGGTGCCTCCCAATCTGGTGGGACTGAAAGCGTCGTTCACGGGGGTGGAAGATCCAGAAGCACACCTGACATCCTTCCACACTCAGATGATGCTGACTGGAGGTTCAGATGCTGTGTACTGCAAGATGTTCATGAGTACGCTGAGTGGAGTGGCTATGGAGTGGTTCGTGAGCCTGCCAGAGAACCACGTCACTTCCTTCCATCAGTTTGCGAAGCTGTTCACGGAGCAGTACATCATCAACCGACCGGCGCCAGTGGTGTCCGACGACCTGTTTGACGTGCGCCAGTATCAGGGGGAGCCGTTGAAGGACTACCTCAATCGCTTTGGGGCGCAGGTGGTGAGATTGCCCGTCAAGGACGAGGACATGCTGGTGCATACGTTCAAGAGAGGTGTCCTCCCTGGTCCTTTCAGTGAATCGCTCATCAGGAGTCACCCTGCTGTAACATCCCGCCAAAAACTATACATATGTATATAATGAAAATAAAGGTAAACAAATAATGTTGAAGAGAACATAATTATATATATAAGTAATGAAGTTGCTCCTCACAGGGAGTTTAATACATAACCAGTCAAATGTTTTTCAAAACTTAACGAAATCAATCAAATACAACGAAAACGGCGGTCTCCATACATAAACTGGCGATCTCCTAACAGAAGACCCCTAAACAGGCGATCTGCTATCAGGACATAAACCCGGCGATCACCACCAAGAGATAGAAACCGGCGATCTCTTCCCCGGCGACCACTCACTAAGGAGCTCTACTTCCTGGAAGATCATCTGCTCCCGTGTAAATTATACACGATCATTACAGGTTTAAGAAAAGGCCAAACACAACACAAAAGAAACACAGGGTAAGCTAGACATTTAAAAAGAGTTAGATATGAACTTTAAAATCAAGGTAAAACAAATTCAAGGTAACCACGTAAACCATCAACTAAACACATATTGCACGATTCCTCGAAGGTCATTAAAATCTCAACATTCATCAAGTGTCTATCAATTCAAAGTTTCTCATTCTCATGTCAGACTTCCACTGACTCATCACACAAGACACTTGACACTACTTCCGGATTGACTCGTGCGTTGACTCAGGCTCAGAGATCTGCACCTGTCATACCATACCACTGTGAAATCCACACAGGGTCGCTGTGAAATCCACACAGCCCTGCGCATATAATCTCAATGTCATTAACTCTCCCGGTATGACAGGGTTAATTCATAGAACAAGCCGAGCTCGTTCTTTTTCACACTACTCGCCCATTCATATGAACCTCCTCCGACTCTCCACAACTGAATAACTTCATCTACGTGATTCCATTATATCAGTAGAGTCAGGATATCTCCTTCTAGACAAGCCCCTAGTCAATACACCTACACACGATCTTACACGGTATTTCCTTTCCTGAAAATACTATGCCTTGATCCCACATTCACAACATTCAAAACATCATACTACTCAAATGAATGATTCAAATCAAAGCAACAATCATTTCAAGGGTTCAGATTTTCGAATATCACATGTATATTGTATTTAAATCCCAAACAACTTCAAACAACATCAAAACAGGGGAGTTCGAAATCCGTATTTAAAACCGGCGACCACGTCGCCCAACCACATAGAACAGAGCATTGCGAAAAGAAACAGAAAACCGGCGACCTCGTCGCTCTCACTTCAGAAACAGCTAATCTATGGCTTGTATTGAAAATGAAGGCTAGCTTCCCTTACCTGGACTTGCGCAAACACCAAGGGTTCCAAAAATCCACCGAGCTTAAAGGATGACTTAGCTCTGTTTTCAGTGCCTGGGTTGTAGCACTTGCAGGGAACCTCTTAGGTGCTCTAAAGGCAAACGTCGCTTATCGCACTGATGCTTGAGGTTGCCTGAGTCACAACGCAAAGGAGAGAAGAAGGGAGGGAGGAAGTTTGCACTCACTCTTACACTCTTGAGTCTGTAACGCTCTTTGCCTTCCCGCAGTGGCTTTTGAATCCCAGCTTACCTGTCCACGTATGCTGCTGTTGCCACCCCTTCTGCAGGAAAGCCTGAGAACCACTGCCCTGAACAGTACGACCACTGTTGTCGCTTGTGCATGCCAACCACTGCTCTGAACAGTACGACCACTGTAAGGACCTGTAAAATTGAATTGGAATAAAAAGGGTTATATTTTAAAAGAATTCTATGTATGTTTTATTTAAAATAAAAAGGGAGGAAAAGTTGAGTTTAGAAGGCTATGAGATCGCCGGTCGCCTGCTACACATGAGCGCCAGGTGGACGTCGCCAGGGCGCGAGGCATGCAGGCATCGCGCGGGCGCGAGAGGCATGCAGGCATCGCGCGGGCGCGAGAGGCATGCAGGCATCGCGCGGGCGCGAGAGGCATGCGGGCATCGCGCGGGGCGCGAGGCATGCGGGCATTGCCAGAGCGCGAGGCACGTGGACGTGGCCAAGGCGCGAGAGGCATGCGGGCTTTGCCAGGGCGCGAGGCATGCAGACGTCGCCAGGGCGCGATGCATGCGGGCATCTTCCAGGGGGAGACATCGGTCGTCCAGCAGAAGATGTCATCGGTGGATAGCCTTCGCGCGAGAGGTAATCGGTGGATAGTCTTCGCGCGAGAGGTCATCGGTGGATTGTCTTCGCGCGAGAGATCATCGGTGGATAGTCTTCGCGCGAGAGGTCATCGGTGGATAGCCTTCGCGCGAGAGGTCATCGGTGGATAGTCTTCGCGCGAGATGTCATTCGGTGGATTGTTTTCGCGCGAGGGGTCATCGACGAAAGGTTATCGCGCGATGTCGAGTTGCACACAGAGGGGGTAAGACCCAGACTGCCAGCAGGAAGCGTAGTGCACGCACGCCACGTAGACAAAAAGGGTGGTTCAGAATAGCGACATCAGAATGTTGGCATGCGCAGGGGACACTCGCGGTCGTACTGTTCAGAGCAGTGGCTGGCATGCACAAGCGACAACAGTGGCAGTACTGTTCAGAGCAGTGGTTGGCATGCACCAGAGACAACAGTGGTCGTACTGTTCAGGGCAGTGGTTCTCAGACTTCTCTGCAGAGTGGGTGGTGGCAGCTGCTTTTGGTGGATAAGTTGGTTTAAGATGCAGAAAACCCACTGCTGAGAGAAAGAAACGTTGTAGCCTTCAAAGAGAGAAAGAGTGAGTTACCTCCCTTCTCCTCCAGTTGCCTCCTTCGCGCTGCGATTCTAGCACCTTCACACGAGAGTACGACGAGCGACAGCCACCATTAGAGCACCTGGGCAGTTCTCTGCAAGTCCTTCGACCAGACGCAAAAACAGAGCCAAGGCGTTCTTCAAGCTTTGTTGGGTTTCGGAACTCTAGGTGTTTGCGCAAGTCCAGGTAAGGGAAGCTAGACTTCATTTTCAATACAAGCCATAGTTTAGCTATTTCTGAAGTGAGGGCGACGTGGTCGCCGGTTTTCGTTTCATCTTTGTAAAATGCTCTGTTCTTATGTGTTTGGGCGACGTGGTCGCCGGTTTTATATACAGACTTCGAAATACCTTGTTTTTGAACCAGATCGCCGGTTTTGGCGTTGTTTTACGAACTCCCCTGTTTTTGGTGTTGTTTTGAAACTGTTTGAGATGTAAATGTGATATTCGAAAACATGAACCTTGGAGTGAGTTTTGCTGTGATTGGAATCATTCATTTAAGTGTGGCATGATGTGTTGAATGTTGTGAATGTGGATCGAGGCATAGTATTTTCAGGAAAGGAAATACCATGTAAGATCGTGTAGGATGTGCATTGATCGGTGATTCCTCAGGGGATATCCTGACTCTGCTGAGATAATGGAATCACATAGAGGAAGTTACTCAGTTGGTGAGAGTCGAAGGAGGTTCATATGAATGGGCGTCTCGTGTGAAAAAGAACGAGCTCCGCCTGTTCTATGGATTAACCCTGTCATACCGGGAGAACTATTGACATTGAGATTATATATGCGCATGCTGTGTGGATTCACAGCAACCCTGTGTGGATTTCACAGTGGTATGGTATGACAGGTGCAGATCTCTGAGTCTAATCAATGCATGAGTCTTCCGGAAGTAGTGTCAAGTGTCTTGTGTGTTGAGTCAGTGGTGGTCTGACATGTGAAGTGAGGAACTTGAAATTGATAGACACTTGGTACAGTTGTGAAATAGAATGACTCTGGAAAATATTGTGAAATGTGTGATTTCTGGGTGATCAGGTGAAGAGTATGAGAAACTTGATAACTTTACGTGAATATCTTGAAATTGTTTACCTTGATTTTATTTTAAGTATCCTTATTTAAACTCTTTTTAAATGTCTAGCTTACCCTGTGTTTTCGTTTGTGTTGTGGCCTTTTCTTAAACCTGTAATGATCGTGTATAATTTACACGGGAGCAGATGATGTTGCAGGAAGTAGAGCTCTTTAGAAAATTGTCGCTGGAAGGAGATCGCCTGTTTTCTTTTCTGTTGGGTGATCGCCCCTCTTGCTGCTTTATAATAGGAGATCGCCTTTATGAAAGGAGATCGCCCTTCTTATAGGAGATCGCCCTTTTTGCCAGGAGATCGCCTATCTGTCTTTTGTATTGTATTTCGTTTACGTTTTTAGTGGAGAAGTGATCGTTTGTATTAAACTCCCTGTGAGGAGAAACTTATTTATTTTATATAAAGATTTTGCTCACTTCAATCTATTTGTCACCTTTATTTTCGTGTTACATTTATTTTCAAAGTAATTTGGCGGGATGTTACAACCACTGTTGTCGCTTGTGCATGCCAACCACTGCTCTGAACAGTACGACCGCGAGTGTCTCTTGCGCATGCCAACATTCTGATGTCACTATTCTGAACCACCCTTTTTGTCTACGTGGCGCGCGTGCAGGACGTTTCATGCTGGGAGTCTGGGTCCCACTTTCTCTGTGTGAAGCTCAACATCGCGCGATAACCTTCCACCGATGACCGCTCGCGCGATGACTATCCACTGAGGTCTCATACTGGCGAACGACCGATGTCTCTCCCTGGAAGACGACCGATGTCTCTCCCTGGCGACGTCCACATGCCTCGCGCGCCCTGGCGACGTCCACATGCCTCGCGCGCCTTGGCGACGTCCTCGCGCCCTGGCGATCATGTGTAGTAGACGACCGGCGATTAAGTACTAACTAGGCGATCTCATAGTCTTCTAAACTACACCTTCCTTCCTTTTTATTTTAAATAAAAGCATACTTAGAATTCATTTATAATATATCTCTTTTTATTCCAATTCAATTTTACAGGTCCTTACATTCTCCCCAACAAGAAAAATTTTCGTCCTCGAAAATTGAATTACAAGGAAAAGAGATATGGATAGGCTTCTCTCATGGGTTCTTCTAACTCCCAAGTTGAATCACCCGATCTCTCATCCCACACCACTTTCACCATGCTTATGGTCTTGCCTCTGAGCTGTTTACTTTGACGATCGTCAATCCTGACTGGTTTCGCCTGAAAGGACAAGTCATCCCTGATCTGCACGTCGTCCACTTCCAGCACATGACTAGGGTCTGCCATGTACTTCCTCAGCTGTGATACGTGAAAGACGTTGTGCAGATTTGCTAAATGGGGAGGCAGGGCGATCTCATAAGCTACTGGGCCAATCCTCCTTAAGATCTGATATGGTCCCACGAACTTAGGGGACAACTTCTTTGGTCTGATCGCCCGTCCTACACCCTTAGTTGGTGTCACTCTCATGAACACATGGTCTCCAGCAGCAAACTCCAAAGGCTTTCTCCTCTGGTCTGCATATGACTTCTGCCTACTTTGAGAAGCCTTCATTCTGCTTTGTATCTGCTGTACCTTCTCGGTCGTCTGCTGAATCAACTCTGGCCCAACCAAGACTGCTTCGCCCTCCTGGTACCAACATAAGGGAGTCCTGCATTTCCTCCCATACAGGGCTTCATATGGTGCTATCCCTATGCTGGCGTGATAACTGTTATTATAGGTAAACTTCACCAGTGGCAACACCTCGTCCCAATTCCCCAATTGATCCAAGACACACGTCCTCAGCAGATCTTCCAAGGACTGGATCATCCTCTCTGACTGACCATCTGTTTGGGGATGATATGTAGAGCTCATCCTCAACTTAGTTCCCAAGCAATCTTGTAAGGTTTGCCAAAACCGTGAAGTGAACCTGGGATCCCTATCCGAAACAATGCTGGAGGGCACTCCATGCAACCTCACTATTTCTTTGATGTACAACTGTGCCAGCTTGGTCATAGGCATCCTCATGTTCATTGGGAGAAAGTGAGAACTCTTCGTCAGCCGATCAGTGATGACCCAGATTGCATCATGGCCCTTTACCGATCTGGGTAAATGGGTGACAAAATCCATGGCAATGCTGTCCCATTTCCACTCAGGGATATCCAATGGCTGTAACAACCCGCCAGGCCTTTGATGCTCTACCTTTGCCTTCTGACACGTCAAACAGGTAGTAACATACTGGGCGATGTCTCTCTTCATGCCTGACCACCAAAATGACTCCTTCAAGTCATGGTACATCTTGTTCATGCCTGGATGTAGGCTAAGGCGACTCTTGTGACCTTCCTCTAGGACCATCTTCTTCAACTCTTCATTTGCAGGTATGCAAATCCTGCCCTCAAATCTCAAGATCCCATCATTGCCCATCACAAAGCCTTTAGCCTGGTCGGTCCCTAGTGACTCCACGGTACGCTTCAGACTAGGGTCCTCCAGCTGCTTATCCTTTATCATTCCAAGGAAGTCATTAGTTATAGCCAGCTTACTACAACTAATGTGATTTACGTGGAACTCTACCCCAAGGTTTAACTCTCTGAATTGTTCGATCAGTTTCTGCTCTTCCATCATCATGGTGGCTACTTGTACTGATTTTCTACTCAAGGCATCTGCCACTACATTGGCCTTCCCTGGATGATACATGAGTTGAAAATCGTAGTCCTTTAGAAACTCCATCCACCTTCTTTGTCTCATGTTTAGTTCCTTCTGATCGAACAAGTATTTCAGGCTCTTATGGTCACTGAACACCTGGAACCGAGCTCCATATAAATAGTGCCTCCAGATCTTCAAGGCAAACACCACAGCCGCCAACTCCAAATCATGCGTAGGGTAGTTCCTCTCATGGACCTTGAGTTGCCTTGAAGCATATGCAACCACTCTTTTCTCTTGCATCAAAACACACCCCAAACCCTGATGTGAAGCATCACAGTAGACCTCAAAAGGTCTTCCTACCTCTGGGATCACCAGCACTGGAGCACTAGTCAACCTTTCCTTTAGTTCCTTGAAGCTCTGCTCACATCGGTCGGTCCAAGCAAAAGGTTGATCCTTGCGGGTCAGTTGTGTTAAAGGAGCCACTACCTTGGAAAAGTCCTCAATAAACCGCCGATAGTAGCCAGCTAGGCCCACAAAACTCCTTATTTCAGTAACTGTCTTAGGACGTTCCCATTTAAGCACTGCCTCCACTTTGGCTGGATCCACCGAGATCCCCTGGGCAGATATCACGTGTCCCAAGAAGTTGACTTCCTTCAGCCAAAACTCACACTTAGAGAACTTGGCATAGAGTTGCTTCTCCCTCAGTATTTCCAATACTGTCCTCAGGTGTTCTTCATGTTCTTCCTCAGTCCTTGAATAAATGAGTATGTCGTCAATGAAGACCACCACAAACTTATCCAAGAAAGGGCGAAAAATCCTATTCATGTAGTCCATGAACAGAGCTGGAGCATTGGTTACTCCAAACGGCATCACCATATACTCATAGTGCCCATACCGAGACCTAAAAGCTGTCTTTTGAACATCTTCAACTTTTACCAAAATTTGGTGGTACCCCGATCTCAGATCAATCTTGGAGAACACCGAGGCCCCATGTATTTGGTCCATCAAATCGTCAATTCTGGGTAGGGGGTACTTGTTCTTGATGGTCAACTTGTTCAACTGCCTGTAATCTATACATAGCCGAGACCCTCCATCCTTCTTCTTGACTAGGAGCACTGGAGCCCCCCATGGAGATACACTGGGTCTGATGAATTGTTTCTCCAGCAACTCTTCCACTTGCTTCTTTAACTCTACTAACTCGGCTGGTGCCATCCTGTAAGGTGCCATTGACACTGGTCCAGCTCCAGGTACCAAGTCAATAGAGAATTCCACTTCTCTCTTAGGGGGTAACCCAGGTACCTCTTCTGGAAATACATCCGTGAAATCTTTCACCACGTGTATTCTGCTTACGTCCCCTTCATTCTTCACTTCCAACCGAGCTAGCATCACGAAGCACCTCGCCCCTTCTTCCAACTCTGACCACCCGTGCTGAACTGATATCACCTCTGATTCTTGGGGGTCTGGAAACGCTACCTTCTGACTACCGCAGTCTATGAGAACGTGATTGGCAGCTAGCCAATCCATTCCCAGGATAACATCCAGGTCCTGAAGAGGTAGGCAGATCAAGTTCACTTTGAATCTGCGTCCCTCTACTATCACTGAACATTCGGGGCAAACTGTAGAGGTCGACACCTGTCCTGACGCAGGTGTAGAGACCAACAGTTCAAAAGGTAACTCCTTCACTAGAAGGCCCAACTCGGCTACACACAGGCTTGACACAAAGGAGTGTGTCGCTCCAGAATCAAACAAAGCTTTTACACCCCTACCAGCTATAAAACATATACCCTGCACGAGGTTACCTGACTGAGATGCCTCTGCTCCTGACATGGCAAACACTCTCCCTGTTGCCTGAGGTCTGCCCCCTTCGTTCCTCATCTGCTGAGAGCCACTGGGTTGGGTCGCCCCATTTCTGCTTGGGTAATCTCTAGCAACGTGCCCCGTCCTTTGGCAGACAAAACACCTTCTTTCAGAAGCCTTCTTGGGGCACGCATTGGACGCGTGAGGTCCACCACAATGGAAACACTTGGGTTTCCAAGGTTGTTGCTGCTGAAACTGGGATAGCGCTGCTTCCGCCCGACGTGGTGGAGGTCTCGTATAAGGCTTGCTTTGTGGGTGCTGCACCTTAGCCTTCCCACTGGAAGAACTCCCTGGGTGTGACCTGATCACCCGAGAATCACCCTTTTCCAAGGTCTCCACCATCTTCGCCTTCTCTACCAAGGCGTGAAATTCCCTGATGCACATCGGGGCTATGGTCCTCTTCAGCCCATGCTTCAGTCCCTCTTCAAACTTCCTACACCTCCAAGCCTCAGAGGTCGCCTGGGTGTAGAATCGGGCGAGATACTCAAACTGAGCAGCATAGGCGTTCACAGACATATCCCCCTGCTCCAACTTTAGGAACTCAGCTTCCCTCGCAAACCTTGCGCTGTCTGGGAAGTATTTCTCCAGGAACTTCACCCTGAAGCTCTCCCAGTCCAACACATCCTCTCGGGCCTCCATCATCTGCTGAGCTCCCATCCACCAGAACTCAGCTTCCCCAGATAGCAAAAAGGTGGCGAACACCAACTTCTTCTCTTCAGGGCAGGAGGTCGCCCTAAAGATTTTCTCCAACTCTCTGACCCATTGATCTGCCTGATCAGGGG
This sequence comes from Phaseolus lunatus, assembly GCA_013389735.1. Taxonomy (NCBI): domain Eukaryota; kingdom Viridiplantae; phylum Streptophyta; class Magnoliopsida; order Fabales; family Fabaceae; genus Phaseolus; species Phaseolus lunatus. The sequence continues at coordinate 27,051,518 of CM023860.1, forward strand.
TAGCATTCCCACTAAACTTGGGTGGGTTGTGCCTCATGAACTCAGTCAGTCCCATCCATTCTTGAGGCTGACTGGCGTGAGAATTTGTTTCAGCCGACCGAGCAGTTTCCCAGTGGTGCATTGTAGCTTGATGGTTCTGAGCCATCGCTGCATTCTGTTGTTGGATGGCAGTTGCCATCATCTCGATAGCCTTAGCAATCTGGCTCATCTCCGAAGAAGGTTGGGGAGGGGTAGAAGGTCTACGTGCCATCTCTCTTCGTTTCAGATTTGAAACTACAGGTTTCTATATTCCCTACAACTACAAGAATGAGATCGATAAGAAATCAATTCATTCAGGAGGTAACATCTTGACCTTACAAAGGTCAGCATCTCAAAGTCATTAAGAATTTGAGCTCATCAACAGAATCATAATGCTTATAAACTTAAGCAAAACACCAGAACAGCTACTAGTATACAATCATCAATCCAAACAACCACTTTCAATCAATACGAAAACACTCAATAAAATGAAGTAAATCACACCAGAATTCAAGGTATGCTAAACATCAAACCTTTGGAATTAAGATTGAGAATCATCTCGGTCCAGTTATGAGTGTGCACCCTCACTACTTTATCAAGACCTTCTCATTCTTAATACTAAGATTTTCAGTTAGAGCATATATTCACCAAAGCACACACAAAATTTCAATACAAAAACGTTTGAAAACCTTTCACTACAGTTGTTATTTTAAACTCAAATAAATTTCATGAGCAGAAGAAACACAATGGATCCACAACCCTCAGGTCATCCTAAGGACGAACTGCTCTGATACCATTAATGTAACATCCCGCCAAAAACTATACATATGTATATAATGAAAATAAAGGTAAACAAATAATGTTGAAGAGAACATAATTATATATATAAGTAATGAAGTTGCTCCTCACAGGGAGTTTAATACATAACCAGTCAAATGTTTTTCAAAACTTAACGAAATCAATCAAATACAACGAAAACGGCGGTCTCCATACATAAACCGGCGATCTCCTAACAGAAGACCCCTAAACAGGCGATCTGCTATCAGAACATAAACCCGGCGATCACCACCAAGAGATAGAAACCGGCGATCTCTTCCCCGGCGACCACTCACTAAGGAGCTCTACTTCCTGGAAGATCATCTGCTCCCGTGTAAATTATACACGATCATTACAGGTTTAAGAAAAGGCCAAACACAACACAAAAGAAACACAGGGTAAGCTAGACATTTAAAAAGAGTTAGATATGAACTTTAAAATCAAGGTAAAACAAATTCAAGGTAACCACGTAAACCATCAACTAAACACATATTGCACGATTCCTCGAAGGTCATTAAAATCTCAACATTCATCAAGTGTCTATCAATTCAAAGTTTCTCATTCTCATGTCAGACTTCCACTGACTCATCACACAAGACACTTGACACTACTTCCGGATTGACTCGTGCGTTGACTCAGGCTCAGAGATCTGCACCTGTCATACCATACCACTGTGAAATCCACACAGGGTTGCTGTGAAATCCACACAGCCATGCGCATATAATCTCAATGTCATTAACTCTCCCGGTATGACAGGGTTAATTCATAGAACAGGCCGAGCTCGTTCTTTTTCACACTACTCGCCCATTCATATGAACCTCCTCCGACTCTCCACAACTGAATAACTTCATCTACGTGATTCCATTATATCAGTAGAGTCAGGATATCTCCTTCTAGACAAGCCCCTAGTCAATACACCTACACACGATCTTACACGGTATTTCCTTTCCTGAAAATACTATGCCTTGATCCCACATTCACAACATTCAAAACATCATACTACTCAAATGAATGATTCAAATCAAAGCAACAATCATTTCAAGGGTTCAGATTTTCGAATATCACATGTATATTGTATTTAAATCCCAAACAACTTCAAAAAACATCAAAACAGGGGAGTTCGAAATCCGTATTTAAAACCGGCGACCACGTCGCCCAACCACATAGAACAGAGCATTGCGAAAAGAAACAGAAAACCGGCGACCTCGTCGCCCTCACTTCAGAAACAGCTAATCTATGGCTTGTATTGAAAATGAAGGCTAGCTTCCCTTACCTGGACTTGCGCAAACACCAAGGGTTCCAAAAATCCACCGAGCTTAAAGGATGACTTAGCTCTGTTTTCAGTGCCTGGGTTGTAGCACTTGCAGGGAACCTCTTAGGTGCTCTAAAGGCAAACGTCGCTTATCGCACTGATGCTTGAGGTTGCCTGAGTCACAACGCAAAGGAGAGAAGAAGGGAGGGAGGAAGTTTGCACTCACTCTTACACTCTTGAGTCTGTAACGCTCTTTGCCTTCCCGCAATGGCTTTTGAATCCCAGCTTACCTGTCCACGTATGCTGCTGCTGCCACCCCTTCTGCAGGAAAGCCTGAGAACCACTGCCCTGAACAGTACGACCACTGTTGTCGCTTGTGCATGCCAACCACTGCTCTGAACAGTACGACCACTGTTGTCGCTTGTGCATGCCAACCACTGCTTTGAACAGTACGACCGCGAGTGTCTCTTGCGCATGCCAACATTCTGATGTCACTATTGTGAACCACCCTTTTTGTCTACGTGGCGCGCGTGCAGGACGTTTCATGCTGGGAGTCTGGGTCCCACTTTCTCTGTGTGAAGCTCGACATCACGTGATAACCTTCCACCGATGACCGCTCGCGCGATGACTATCCACTGAGGTCTCATACTGGCGAACGACCGATGTCTCTCCCTGGAAGACGACCGATGTCTCTCCCTGGCGACGTCCACATGCCTCGCGCGCCCTGGCGACGTCCACATGCCTCGCGCGCCCTGGCGACGTCCACATGCCTCGCGCGCCCTGGCGACGTCCACATGCCTCGCGCGCCCTGGCGACGTCCTCGCGCCCTGGCGATCATGTGTAGTAGACGACCGGCGATTAAGTACTAACTAGGCGATCTCATAGTCTTCTAAACTACACCTTCCTTCCTTTTTATTTTAAATAAAAGCATACTTAGAATTCATTTAAAATATATCTCTTTTTATTCCAATTCAATTTTACAGGTCCTTACACCTGCCACCTTCACCGAGATACGGCGACGCGTGGTGGCACACATAGTAGCAGAGACAGAGGTCTCTGAGAAGAGAGGAAGTGTTGCACCGTCGAAGCCACGTGGAGGTCAGGGGAATCAGCAGCAGCAGGCGTGGGTGCATGAGATCAAGGAAGGGAGGAAGGAGCAGGAAAGGTCTCGCCCTTATGCACCCAGGAAGGACCAGACCAGGGGGCGTGCAAGCAACGCACCCCCCAGGTATGATTTCATGATAAGTTTGGCGGAGCTGATCGCCATCCCTGCTGTGGCAGCAAGACTCCATGTGCTAGAGAAAACCGATAGGGTACTTGGAGGGAGGAAGGATGAGTGGTGTGAATTCCATCAAGCTTATGGACATACACTCCATACCTACCTGGCATTGGGGCGTCAACTTGCTGAGTTGGTGAAGACAGGGTTCCTGACCGATTACTTGCAGAAGACACAAGGTGATCGCGCTTCGGGGTCCCAGGCAGGCGACCAGCAGCATGAACTCCCTGTGTTTGGGGAGGTGAGGTGATGGAAGAGGCTACACTGGGGGGGCTCCCAGAGCTAAAGCGGAAGGCATGATCGCCCCACCTGTGTGCATCACCAGGGCGGTCATCGCCGGATAAAGGAGACCCATCCAGCGTGGTTGAGACGTTGGAGAATGGAGCTTGTCAGCTAGAGACTCTGGATGGAGCAGCTATTCCCAGGATGTAGAACGCTGCACACTTAAGTTTCTATTCCGGTTAAGTTGTAAAGTAGATGCTCAGTATATCTACTGTAAACAGTTGAGCGGATCAGGGGGCACTTTTTTTAACAAGGCCACCCAATAAAAAGAGATTTCAGTACCTAGAGTGTTCGAGTGTTCCCAGTTTAAAGTTCTCCTTGCCCCAGGTGCAAGTACAGGTTATCGGTGGTCAGTTACCGAGTGGCCACCACCCACAGATCAGCCCTTGGATAAGCGCCTGGATCTAAAGCGCAATCAGCCATCAGTGCATGCAGACCGCGATCAGCCGTCGGTGCATGTAGGGAGTGAGCTGTAACATCCCGCCAAAATACTATTCATATTTATATAATGAAAATAAAGGTAACAAATAGATTGAAGTGAACAAAATTATATATATGTAAAGAAGTTTCTCCTCATAGGGAGTTTAATACAAATTCGGTCACTTTTCCAGAAAACGTAAACAAAATACAGTAAAATAGCAAGGCAGGCGATCTCCTATCAGAAGAGGGTGATCTCCTATCAGAAAACAGAAGTAGGGTGATCGCCTAACATGAATAGAAAACAGGCGATCTCCTTCCGGTGACCACTCACTGAGGAGCTCTACTTCCTGCAACATCATCTGCTCCCGTGTAAATTATACACGATCATCACAGGTTTAAGAAAGAGCCAAACACAACACCAAAATCACAGGGTAAGCTAGATATTTGAAAGAGAGTTTAGATATGAACTTTAAAATCAAGATAAAACAAATTCAAGATACCCACGTAAACCATCAACTAAACACATATTGCACAATTCCTCAAAGGTCGTTAAAATCACCAAATTTATCAAGTGTCTATCAATTCAATGTTTCTCATTCTCACGTCAGACTTCCACTGACTCATCACACAAGACACTTGACCCTACTTCCGGAAGACTCGTGCGTTGAACTTAGCATCCAGAGACATGCACCTGTCATACTTCATTTGCTGTAATGTTTCCACAGCCATGCGCATCAACACAATCTCGATCTCAATTCATCACTCTCACAGTATGACAGGGTTAATCCATAAGACAGGCCGAGCTCGTTCTTTTTCACACGACTCACCCATTCATATGAACCTCCTTCGACTCTCACCAACTGAGTAACTTCCTCGATATGATTCCATTATCTCAGCAGAGTCAGGATCGCCTCATTCACAGGATACTTACAGATCAATACACTCCATAACCAAATCTCAACACGGTATTTCCTTTCCTGAAAATACTATGTCTTGATCCCACATTCACGACATTCCACACGTCATACCACTCAAATGAATGATCCAAATCACAGCAACAGTCATTTCAAAGGTTCAGATTTTCGAATATCACATGTATTTCACATTTAAATCTCAAACAGCTTCAAACAACACCAAAAACAGGGGAGTTCGAAAAGCAACGCCAAAACCGGTGATCTCGTTCAAAAACAGAGGATTATACAATAACAGTTGAAAAACTGTCGACCACGTCGCCCCCATCATCTCAATCATGAATATAAGGATTTTGGTTGGAAATAAGGCTAGCTTCCCTTACCTGGACTTGCGCAAAACACCAAGAGTTCCAAAACCCACTGAGCTTAAAGGATGCCTTAGCTCTGTTTTCAGCGTCTGGTTTGTAGAACTTGCAGAGAACCTCCCAGGTGCTCTAAGGGCAGTCGTCGCACGTCGCACTGGTGCTGGAGGTTGCCTGAGTCGCAGCGCAAAGAAAAGAGAGGGATGAAGATGCAGACACTCTTTCACTCTTGAGCCACTGTAACCTTCTTTGCCATCCCGCAGTGGGCTTTTGAATCCAAGCCTACCTGCCCACGCATGCTGCTGCTGCCACCCCTTCTGCAGGAAAGCCTGACTGTACGTTCTCACTGAACAGTACGGCCACGGTTGTCTCTTGTGCCTGCCAACCACTGCCCTGAATAGTACGACCACTGTTGTCTCTTGTGCATGCCAACCACTGCCCTGAACAGTACGACCACTGTTGTCTTTTGTGCATGCCAACATTCTGATGTCACTATTCTGAACCACCCTTTTTGTCTACGTGGCGCGCGTGCAGGACGTTTCATGCTGGGAGTCTGGGTCCCACTTTATCAGTGTGAAGCTCGACATCGCGCGACAACTTTCCACCGCTGACTCATCCTGGCGAATGACCGATGTCTCGTCCTGAAAGACGACCGATGTCTATCCCTGGCGACGCCCGCATGACTCTCGCGTCCCGGCGATGCCCGCATGCCTCTCGCGCCCTGGCCACGTCCACATGCCTCGCGCCCTGGCGATGTCTACATGCCTCGCGCCCTGGCGATGTCCACATGCCTCGCGGCACGGCGATGTCCGCATGCCTCTCGCGCCCCGGCGACGTCCACATGCCTCGCGCCCTGGCGATGTTCGCATGTCCCTCGCGCCCCGGCGACGTCCACATGCCTCGCGCCCTGGCGATGTCCACATGTCCCTCGCGCCCTGGCGATCATGTGTAGTAGGCGACCGACGATCTCATAGTCTTCTAAACTACACTTTCCTTCCTTTTTATTTTAAATAAAAGCATACTTAGAATTCATTTAAAATATATCCCTTTTTATTCCAATTCAATTTTACAGGTCCTTACATGAGCACTCGGTCGGTGCATGGGCATCGGGGTCTTGCTAACACGTGTTAAGCTGGGACCCAGGCTCCCAGCGAGAGCGTTACGCATGCACCTCGCATGATTCCAGAAGAAGAGCTTGTAAGGACCTAGAAAATTTTATTGGAATGAAAGTGATATATTTTAAGTGAATTCTAAGTATGTTTTTATTTAAAATATAAAGGAAGGAAAGTGTAGCTTAGGAGTCTACGAGATCGCCATTGTTGAAGACGGAGGCGATCTCCGACTTCTCTTGTACATAATCGCCTGTCGCCTAGAGTACACATGATCGCCAATCGCCTATGGTGTACATGATCGCCGAAAGTGCACTTAGTATGTGGTCACGATTCTGGATCAACCATAGTGGGTTCCAAAAACCACGCGTATCAAGGTGTGGGTTAAGCCTTAGATACGCTGTGCATGCGAAGCTCCATGCTTGAGCATAAGAAATCGTCCTTAGTGTTGCATGCATGGGCGCACGAGGAGTAGTGCTGATCTATTCTTGGAAATGTGAAGCTACCAACGTCACCAAGCCATGTGGAGGTGATGCCTTGGACGTAACATAGTGGGATGAAGAACCTTCAGCAAGGCGTGGCGATGTGTCATAAGTCATCGCCAGGCGAGAGACACGCAGGCATCGCTAGGGCGAGAGACACGCGGGCATCGCCAGGGCGAGAGAGACGCGGGCATCGCCAGGGCGAGAGAGGCGCGGGCATCGCCAGGGCGAGAGACACGCGGGCATCGCCAGGGCGAGAGACACGCGGGCATCGCCAGGGCGAGAGACACGCGGGGATCGCCAGGGCGAGAGACAGACGGTCATCGCCAGGATTAGGGACACATCGGTCGTCTTCCAGGGAGAGACATCGGTCGTCTTCCAGAGAGACATCGGTCGTTTGCCAGGATGAGACATCGGTGGATAGTCATCGCGCGAGCAGTCATCAGTGGAAGGTTATCGCGCGATGTTATGTTTCACACAAATAAGGTGGGACCCAGGCTCCCAGCATGAGACGTCCTGCATGCGCGACACATAGACAAAAAGGGTGTTTCAGAATAGTTAGCGTCAGAGAGTTGGTATGCGCAGAAACCCACGTGGTCACACTGTTCAAGGAAGTGTGCACGCAAGCTTTCCTGCAGAGTGGGCGGGGGGCAGCGGCATTTCTGGGCAAGTTGGCTTAGATTCAAAACTCACTCCTGAGAGGCAGTGAACGTTGCTGGTTCGAGAGTGATTGAGTGAGTTAACTTTGGTTCCCTGTTTCTTTCCTCTCCTTCTCCCTGCGTTCATACGTCCTAGCGAACCAGTTGGCTATCGGCGACTACCATAGAGCACCTGGGAGGTTCTCTGCAAGTTCTCCAAACCGGACGCTAAAACAGAGTAAGTCGTTTCGCTCTGTTCTTCGAGTCGATCCTGCACTTGAGAGGGTTGCCTCTGCATAGGCGTTGCATGCAGCTCTCTTGGCTTCAGGAATCGCCTCTGTTAACGTAGAAATGAGTGGTATAGCTAGTTTTGTGACTAAGACTCCATGGTGCAGGTTAAGGCGTCCTTGAATCTTGTTGGGTTGGAGCTCTTAGTGAAGTTTACGCTAGTCCAGGTAAGGGAAGCTAGCATTTTCGTTTATAAAAACTTTAGGCGAGTAGGTTCTGAAGTGAGGGCGACGTGGTCGCCGGTTTCATATTCTATTTCACGATGCTCTGTTTTTATGTGTGGGGCGACGTGATCGCCGGTTTTAATGTGGATTTCGAACTCCCCTGTTTTAGTGTCGTTTGAAACTGTTTGAGATTGAAATGTGAAATGCATGTGATATTCGAAAATCTGAACCTTGGAATGATTATTCCTGTGATTGGGATTGTTTAAGAAAAGATTCAAAATATTATATGATGGAATTGTGCTTTTATGTGTTGTATGATGCATTGAATGTTGTGAATGTGGGATCAAGGCATAGTATTTTCAGGAAAGAAAATACCGTGTAAGATCGTGTGTAATGTGCATTGACTAGGGACTTGTCTAGAAGGAGATATCCTGACTCTACTGATATAATGGAATCACATAGATGAAGTTAATCAGTTGTTGAGAGTCGAAGGAGGTTCATATGTGTAAGGACCTAGAAACTTTAATTGGAATGAAAGTGTTACATTTAAATAATTTCAGAAGATGTTATTATTTAAAATACAAAGAACTGATAAATGAAGTTTCTCAGTGGTCGGACCTCGAACGTCGCCCAAGGTCTGGGGTCAGCTGGTAGAGATCGGTCGGCTGGCATGTAGATCAAGAAGAGTAAAGGAAGAAAAGTGTAGCTAAGAAGTCTTCTACGAGATCGCCGTTATTGAAGACGGAGGCAATCTCCGACTTCTCTGGGACATAATCGCCTGTCGCCTAGAGGAGACATGACTGCCAATCGCCTATGGTGTACGTGATCGACGGGAGTGCACGTAGTATGTGGTCAAGATACTGGATCAACCAGAGTGGGTTCCAACGACCACGCGTATCAAGGTGTGGGTTAAGCCTTAGATACGCTGTGCATGCGAAGCTCTATGCTTGAGCAAAAGAGATCGCCCTTAGTGTTGCATGCATGGGCGCACGAGTGGTGCTGGTCTACTCTTGGAAATGTGAAGCTACCGACGTCACCGAGTCATGTGGAGATGATACTTTGGACGTAACATAGTGGAATGAAGAACCTTCGGGAAGGCGTGACGATGTGTCGTCGGGCATCGCCAGGGCGCGAGGCATGCGGGCATCGCCAGGGCGCAAGGCATGCGGGCATCGCCAGACGCGGGACATGCGGGCATCGCCAGGACGCGAGGCATGTGGACATCGGTCGTCTTCCAGGGAGAGACATCGGTGGTCCACCAGGGTGAGACATCGGTCGTCCTCCAGGATAATTCATCGGTGGAAGGTCATCGCGCGAGATGTCATCAGTGGATAGTCATCGCGCGAGAGGTCATCGGTGGAAGGTTATCGCGTGAGATGTCATCGGTGGATAGTCATCGCGCGAGAGGTCATCGGTGGAAGGTTATCGCGTGAGATGTCATCGGTGGATAGTCATCGCGCGAGAGGTCATCGGTGGAAGGTTATCGCGCGATGTCGAGTTTCACACAGATAAGGTGGGACCCAGGCTCTCAACATCAGACGTACTGCACGCGCGACACGTAGACAAAAAGGGTGGTTCAGAATAGTGACATCAGAGGGTTGGCATGCGCAGAGTCACGCGTGGTCGTACTGTTCAGGGCAGCGTGCACGCAAGCTTCCTGCAGAGTGGGTGGGGGCAGCGGCTTTTGTGGACAAGCTGGTTTAAGATGCAAAGACCCACTTCTGAGAGAGGGGAACGTTGCAGTTGTTCAAGAGCGAAAGAGTGAGTTTACCTCCCTTCTCCTCCATTCTCTCCTTCGCGCTGCGATTCTGGCACCTTCACACACGAGTACGACGAGCGACGGCCACCATTAGAGCACCTGGGAGGTTCTCTGCAAGTCCTTCAAACCAGACGCAAAAACAGAGCCAAGGCATTCTTTAAGCTTCGTTGGGTTTCGGAGCTCCTGGTGTTTTGCGCAAGTCCAGGTAAGGGAAGCTAGCCTTCATTTTTTTCAATACAAGCCATAGATTAGCTGTTTATGAAGTGAGGGCGACGTGGTCGCCGGTTTCATATTCTTTTCGTGATACTCTGTTCTATGTGTTTGGGCAACGTGGTCGCCGGTTTTAAACCCCTTTTTCATGATGCTCTGTTTTTACGCGTGGGGCGACGTAATCGCCGGTTTTAAATGTTGTCTTCGAAATCCCCTGTTTTAGTGTCGCTTTGAGCTTGTTTGAGATTGATATGTGAAATACACGCGTTATTGGAAAAAGTCTGAACCTGGATACGTTTGTTGCTGTGGTTGAGATCGTTCATTTAAGTATTGTATGGTGCGTTGGGTGAATTGATGATCTTTTGCTGTCCTGTGTGGACTTTCCTTGCTGTCCTGTGTGGACTTTCCTTGCTGTCCTGTGTGGACTTTGCTTGCTGTCCTGTGTGGACCTTGGTTGCTGTCCTGTGTGGACTCTGGTTGCTGTCCTGTGTGGACTTTCCTTGCTGTCCTGTGTGGACTTTCCTTGCCGTCCTGTGTGGACTTTGCTTGCTGTCCTGTGTGGACCTTGGTTGCTGTCCTGTGTGGACTCTGGTTGCTGTCCTGTGTGGACTTTCCTTGCTGTCCTGTGTGGACTTTCCTTGCTGTCCTGTGTGGACTTTGCTTGCTGTCCTGTGTGGACCTTGGTTGCTGTCCTGTGTGGACTCTGGTTGCTGTCCTGTGTGGACTTTACAGTGGTATGGTAAGTGTCTATGTGTGTTAAATCAGTGGAAGTCCGACGTAAGAAATGAGAAACTTTCTAATTTTATGTGGGTATATGGAATTTGTTTTATCCTGATTTTTATGTTCATATTTAAACTCTTTTTAAACCATCTAGCTTACCCCTTTTCTTTTGTATTGCTTTGTGGCTGTTTTCTCTTAAAACTGTGATGATCGTGTATTTTACACGGGAGCAGATGATCTTCCAGGGAGTAGAGCTCCTCAGTGAGTGGTCGCCGGAAGGAGATCGCCTGTTTCCGTCTCTATCGGGTGATCGCCTGTTTCTGCCTCTATCGGGTGATCGCCTGTTTTTCTGTCCTGATAGCAGATCGGCTGTTTTGGGTCTTCTGATAGTAGATCGCCGGTTTATGTAGGGAGATCGCCGGTTTCAATTTATTGACTATATTTTGTTTAAGTTTTGGAAAAATATACTGGTTATGTATTAAACTCCCTGTGAGGAGCAACTTCATTTTATATAAATACGTATGTTCATTTAAACATTTTTGTTTTACCTTTATTTCATTTTATAATTATGAAAAGGAATTTGGCGGGATGTTACAATATGTATGGGTAAGTTGTTTGAAAGATAACTGACTTGACCTGTTATATGAATTAACCCTGTCATACCGGGAGAGTGATGATATTGAGATTATGTATGCGCATGGCTGTGTGGATTTCACAGCGACCCTGTGTGGATTTCACAATGGTGTGGTATGACAAGTGCAGATCTCTGAGTCTGAGTCAACGCACGAGTCTTCCGGAAGTAGAGTCATGTGTCTATATGTTATGAGTCAGTGGAAAGTCTGACGTGTGAACCATGAGTATTGAATGTATTGAATAGACACTTGACGAGTTTGTGGAATATGGGGATGTTGATAGTTGAAATTGATATAGATTATGAATGGTGTGAAGATTTATGCTTTCTATTGATATAAAGTTTCATATTTAAAGTTTAAAAAAAAAACATCTAGCTTACCCTTTGTTTTGTATCGTGGTTGTTTTTCTTAAACCTGTGATGATCGTGTATATTTGCACGGGAGCAGATGAGGTTGCAGGTAGTAGAGCTCCTCAGTGAGCACTTTCTGGAGGAGGAGATCGCCGGTTTTGAATGCTGTGGCTTTTATTTTATTTTGAAAACTCCTGTATGGAGATGTATTAAAACTTCCTCGAAAAGGGATATTATTTTGAGGCACATTTGTATTAATGGATGAATTATATTATGTATATATCTATGTTAAATTTTGATATTATTGTTTCACCTTTATTTCATTATATAAAAATGACCAATATTTTGAGGGGCGTTACAGAGCTCCTCGCCGGTGGGGACGTGCATGGAACCGTGCGATGAGGCCATGCAGGCAGGATGCGCCTGGCGAGTGCGCTCAGACCAGCCACGCCAGGTGCTCTCCTGGGAGCATGCACTCTCTCAGAGAACGCGCGATGAGGCCATGCAGGCAGGAGGCGCCTGGCGAGTGTGCTCAGACCAGCCACGCCAGGTGCTCTCCTGGGAGCATGCACTCACTCAGAGAACGTGCGGTGAGACCATGCAGGCAGGGTGCGCCTGGTGAGTGCGCTTAGACAGCCACGCCTGGCGCTCCCCTGGGAGCGTGCACCCACGAGAAAGTCCTCCCTCGACTTTGTACAGCGAGGTGCAGGCGAGAGAAAGTCCTCTTCCTCTGCTTTATACAGCAAGGTTGGGGCAATAGAGGAAAGTCCTCCCTCGACTTTGTACAGCGAGGTGCAGGCGAGTGAAAGTCCTCTTCCTCTGCTTTATACAGCAAGGTTGGGGCAAGAGCGAAAGTCCTCTTCCTCTGCTTTTTACAGCAAGGTTGAGGCAACAGAGGAAGTTCTCCTTGCCTTTGAGCAAGTGCAGGCGAGAAAGAGGAAGACCTCCTTGCCTTTGAGCAAGTGCAGGCGAGAAAGAGGAAGACCTCCTTGCCTTTCAGCAAGTGTAGGCAACAGAGGAAGTCCTCCTTGCCTTTGAGCAAGTAGAGGCGAGAACGAGGAAGACCTCCTTGCCTCTGAGCAAGTGTAGGCAACAAAGGAAGTCCTCCTTGCCTTTGAGCAAGTGCAGGCGAGACAGAGGAAGTCCTCCTTGCCTTTGAGCAAGTGCAGGCGAGAAAGAGGAAGACCTCCTTGCCTTTGAGCAAGTGTAGGCTATAGAGGAAGTCCTCCTTGCCTTTGAGCAAGTGCAGGCAAGAAAGAGGAAGACCTCCTTGCCTTTGAGCAAGTGTAGGCAACAGAGGAAGTCCTCCTTGCCTTTGAGCAAGTGCAGGCGAGAAAGAGGAAGACCTCCTTGCCTTTGAGCAAGTGTAGGCAACAGAGGAAGTCCTCCTTGCCTTTGAGCAAGTGCAGGCGAGAACAGAGGAAGACCTCCTTGCCTTTGAGCAAGTGTAGGCAACAGAGGAAGACCTCCTTGCCTTGGAGCAAGTGTAGGCAATAGAGGAAAGTCCTCCCTCGACTTTGTACAGCGAGGTGCAGGCAAGTGAAAGTCCTCTCCCTCGACTTTGTACAGCGAGGCAGAGGCGAGAAAGTCCTCACCCTCGGCTTTGTACAGCGAGGTTGAGGCAAGAGAAAGTCCTCACCTCGACTTTGTACAGCGAGGCTGAGGCATGAGGAAAAGTCCTCTTCCTTTGCTTTTTACAGCAAGGTTGAGGCGAGAGGAAAGTCCTTTTCCTCTGATTTTTACAGCAAGGTTGAGGCGAGAGAAAAGTCCTCTTCCTCTGCTTCTTACACCAAGGTTGAGGCAAGAGAACCAAGTCCCTTCCCTCTGCTTTTTACAGCGAGGCCGAGGCGAGAGAAAAAGTCCTCACCTTGACTTTGTACAGCGAGGCTGAGGTGAGAGAAGCAAGACCTCATCCACGACTTCTTACAGCAAGGCTGAGGCACGAGGGGTCATCCAGAAGCACTCCTCCTCCCCAAAACACATCGTCTTTGGTGTTCAGGCCCTCTATGCACTCAGCGATGGAGTGGCAGAGAAGTGTAGCAAAGCCAGAAGCGCGATGACTGATCGGTGGTGCGCTAACATGCTAGTCGGTGGTCGGTGGTAAAGCTCTGAGTAAGAAAGCTTTCCCAAGCAGGTGATAAATCGAAGCGTTTAGGCCCCATTACGTCAGTCATCCAGCACGAAGCTGTTAAAGACAATGCTAAGGTAACAGTTAGACGCGATCAAGTCAGAGGCCAAGTTTGAGGGGTTGTAGTGAGATCGGGCTAAAGCCTAAGCTAGTTGACAGTTAGTCACATGTAGAGAGTTAAAGAGGAGAAACGTAGGGAACCCCAGCACGGGTGAGATGAAGAAAACAGAAAAGGTGAATCTCTCGAAGATCAAGAAGAATGCGCGCGCTTCTGTTGAATGAAGGAAGCGGCAGCGACACTCAGTGGGGGCCATTAATGCGTCCATGAGTCGAGAGATAAAGTATGGAAGCCATAACGCCGAGGAGCTGATACGTGAGCAGCATGTGGCGTGGCCCCACCTGTCACGTGGATCGAGGGCGCGACCACTTAGTCTCTTCGCTGAGAACAAGTTCACAGCTCGAGACTGGGGGTCTTGTGATCCGGTCGGTCATCAGTAGTTGATGACGTCAACAGCAGTTGACCACGTGGACCATGCACAGGGTGGCACGTGGTAGAAAGAGAAAGTGAATCAGGGAGGAGATCACCTAGAACGGTGATCGGTAGTCAGATACCAAGTGGCCACCACCCCTAGAGCGGTGCCTAGATAAGCGCCTGGAAGCACCGCACGGACGTCGATGGTTAGTCATGAGCCACCGCACGGTCATCGGTGGATAGGCATGAGGCACCGCCCGGTCATCGGGGGAAAGTTATGAGGCACCGGTCGGGCGTTACTGCATGAAGAGCGCGATCAGGCGTTACGGCATGCAGAGGGCGATCGGTTGTAAGTGTGTACAGAGGGCGATCGATCGTAAGTGCATGCAGAGGCGATCGGTCATCGGGGTTCTTGCCAACACGTGTTAAGCTAGGACCAAGTTTCCCAGCGAGAACGTTATGCATGCACCTCGGATGATGCCCACTCAGAGGACGTGCAGCGAGGCCATGCAGGCAGGATGCGCCTGGCGAGTGAGTTTAGACCAGCCACACCTGGCGCTCTCCTGGGAGCATGCGGCCTGCACAGAAAGAAGCGCAGAAGCCCTCTAGGTGTGACGCGTGTACGGTAGATGCCAGCTACATGCCTCCACGTGTCACCATCTGGGAGAGAGGCGCGACCCAGGTATAAAGCACTCCACGTCATGTAAGGTAAGGGGGGTTCTTTTCAGATTAAAAACTTACACAGTCTTACACAGAGTTTTCTCGGAGTCACTGTGGGAGCGTTCTTACACGTTGCATAGTGATAACAGAAAACAGTTATAGAGAGAGAAAGTGGATCTGAGAGCACACACGAGTCTCATAGAGAGATTCAGTGAGAGTTTTTGGTGTTCCTGTTGCCTGACTTGAGCGTCAGAGTGCACACGGCCGCTAGAGGCGCCGTCTGTGCTGTTTTGCAGGCAGCGTTTGGAGGTCCAGTGACGATTCTTGGAGCGTTCTTGCAGAACACGCAGTTGCAGAAGGCTAGACGAAGGAGTGACGAGGCAATCCTCCACGTTCGAGTCAAGCGGCAGGATCACTAGTCAACATTATTTTTAGGCCAAGCTTTAGCTTAAATAAATTGTATAAAGTTGTTTAGGATTTCATGGGCCATGTATTGGGCCTAGCAGCATAAAATAATTGGACCAAATATTTGGGCTTGTATTTGGGCCAATAGTAAAATATGACTACTTAGGGTAACAATTGGGCTACTTTGAGCCCAATGTAACCCTAAAACGTCTAGGGTGTTTTGGAGGACGAAAATCACCTTGGCATGGAGCACATGGATGTCCACATGGCAGCCTAGGAGTGGAGAGGATTTAGCATGGAAGGTGTGAGCTAAACATGGAAAGCATGACTCCACATGGCACCTTTTCATTGGAGAGTTTTATTTTGAAGTTTCAAATTTTGGCTCCAAAATGTTCAACCCTCTCTCCTATAAATTGAGGTGCTTGGTTCATAAATTGAGAAGATTAATGAATGAGTGAATTGCTGCCAAATTGCTAGCCAATCTCACTGTTGTCTCCTACCTCTTTAGGATAGACACTTAGTCTTTACATTTTCACCTAGATCAAGTGATTAGGCCTCACCTATCACTCTCCATACTTAACCTTCACCTTCAAGGAATCCGCAAGCTCTACGTTAGCTCCTTGTCCATCTCAATCCGTGATGCTTCTACCAATCTCCACCAAGAAAATCAAATCAGATGAAGGCACAACTCCATCAAGTGATATCTAGAGCCATGGTTCTTCAAGAGCTAAGTGTCCCTTCTTCTTTTCATTCTAATTTTTGTGTTTGATTCTGAATTTTGTGTTGTTCTTGATCTCCTTATTGTCTTACTATTTTTCAATTTTAATTTTGATTTGGTGTGCTGTTTGGAAATTCCAATTGGTGCATTGTGCTTAATTGTTCTTGAGCAATCCTTGTGCAATTTTGTGTAGGATTCCTTTGAGTTTTGGTGTTGCTGTTTTAATTTTGCTAGATTTGAGTCTTTCTTGCAAATTTAATCAGTTCATTTGATTGTATTTGAGTCATTTTGATTTTTGAATCTATATATGTTTTGTCAAGTCATGTTTCTCCTAAATTGTCATAAATTCTATGTAGTACTTTTCTTGATAATTTTGGTTCATTGATTTTATTTTGAGTGTAGTTTCTAATCTGTTTTGTTGAGCCTTTGGTGCATTTTAATTTTTAGATTTGAGTTCATGCTTGTGTGCTAGATCCATACAAGTTCCTATATGTTCTTGCCGGTTGACTCTCCTGTCGGTGACTCTAATGACAATCTCGCACCCTCTTCTTCCTTCTCAGGTTGCTGCTTCACTGGATTGAAACACTCTGTACCTGCAAAGACAAAGGGGTGCCCTAGAGGCCGTTTGCACTCCGACGCTCAAGTCAATACTAGGGCTAAGAAACAATGTGTATGTGTGTAACAGTTCTAGTCTCAAGAGCTGCGTACCTTTTTAGGGTTTCTTACTATTGTTTATATAGTCTAGGGTTTCCACTGTCTCTATTACCCGCATTTAGGGTTTCTGGAGGAATACCGTTGCTCTACTATTACCCAGTCTTAGTGTAATCTAGCGCGTAAGGCTTCCCTTGCTTGAGTGCAACCTCTCACTGTATGGCCCCAACTTGTGCACCTAATCTTTGTGGCCATCCATTCTGGGGGTGCCCTAACTGTTCATGTGTCATGCATGCAGTCTGCCCCTAGGAAACCCTAACCCTAACGGGCCTTAGAGTTCCTAGGGCCCTTTGCTGGTGCTACGCCCAAATGCGCTATTCACACCACACGCACAAGCACATTGTGACTCAGACTTCCCCCTGATAACTGGTGTGTTTCCTGGGGCCTGCCCTTCGTGACCCAGTTTAGCTCTTTGAATCACTGATGCCCGATGTCACATCGGCTTCACTCTGTTGCCGAGTACACATCGGCATACCCTCCGGATCGATCTCCGACCACTAATCGGCACACTGGCTCATGCCGCTTGAGGGACACCATCTCACGCCACTTGTGGGACCCAGCTTACGTGGCCCACTACTGCTAGCGGTTGTCGATGTCTGAGGACTGGTCGGTACACTATACATCAATTCTATTATGTCTTTGAAGTTTCATAATGCTATTTCTTTTTAATTCCAGATTAGGCTTCCTCTGTTTTTGGTGAATTAGTGCTTGCTGCTTTTGCTTACAGAATTTCATTTCGTTTATGAAACATTCAGAAATTATGGATCTGAATATATTGAAGTGTTAGAAAAAGGTGAAAAAAAAAGTGAAGCAAAATTCAAAATAGAAAAAAAATGATAAATCGAATACAATCGATGTGCAATTCTAGTGCGAAAAAAAAAATGATGAAGTGGAATCAGATTTCAAAAATTTATCACAATTAATTGGTGCATTATTTTGGTGTGATTCCAATGCCAAATTTGAGTTAAGATCTTGAACTGTCTGTGGTTTAAATTTCAAATTCAAATTTTTGAAAGATCTAGCTCAGTATAAATTGATTAAGTCACGCATTTTACACCTGAAAATTCGAGTAGTGCGGTTTTGGTTTTCTTAATCCAAATCTAGTGCCATTCTCTAGGTTCAATTTGTGTGCCACCTTTTATTGAGTAACTTATTTTGTTTGCTTGTCATTTTCATTCAATACTCTTTCAAGTTTTTCATATATCAACTCTCTTTGCTGTAGTCCAATTTTAAATTGAACTTTTGTTGACCTCTTTCTTGGTGGAAGTATTTCAAAGGTGCCTTGTTATGTTTGGAGCCAACCTTTTTGGGGAGGACTTTATCACTTAGTAGGTGCTGATTTGAATACTCAAAGTTGAATATCCTTGAGAGGTTGATGCAAGAGGACAACAACAAGTGAGCTTAAACACATACACAAAGAAGGAGTACCAAAAAGAAAAAGGAGTGCAAAAAGAAGGAGTGCATAGAATAGGATTTACTAAATTTTGTTAATCCAATTGTCATTGTATTTTGTTTGAGTTGTAATTTGTTAAACCTTAAGCAATTAGTGGATTAATAACACAATTAGACGGTGAGTGTGTCTTTGAGGTTCTAAGTGCCAAGAAGCCTCACCATTAGGAATTCGACTAGCTTAAAGCTTTCTAGTTAGAATTAATTTTCAATTGTGTTTAAATTGTTTTAGCATTCTTGTTTTCTTGCATAAACTTGTGTTTTCATTCTTGATTGTTGATACAAACCCACAAAGACTCCAAAACCAAGTCCACAAGACGATGACCAAGAATGCCAACTATAAAGGGTCATCTCAACAAGCAAAGGAAGACCTCTTCAATAGGAGGAATGGACAAGGTCCAGAGCACTTGAAGTTCTTCCTATTTGTCTTAAATATTTAGAAAAATTTTGTAAAAAAATTGGGCTCAAATAAGGGGTCCAAATAGTATAAATAAGGTAGAATAAAGTGCCTTTAGCATAGTAGGGGGTGTGGGTAGCATTCTAGCTTGTTCCTAGCCCATTTGAAGGCATTTTGACCTAGTTTCTAGAAGGATAAACCTAGAATACGGGATTGACTTAGTCAAACCCTATGGCTGCCCACTTTTTTTCCTTTTCCCATTCTACCCTCTTTTCTTCTTTTCCAAGCCTCCTAAATCTATAAATAAGGAGGCCTACCTCATGTATTTCTAAGTTGAATTAAGAGTAAAGTTACTATACACAAATTCTTGTGTGATTAGTGAGTGAGTGAGCTCCTCCTCCTAAATTGGTCTTATCTTGGAGTGCTGAAGCTCTCAAGTGGCAGCCTCCCTTCACTTATCTTGGTGGTTCTATCCTATCAAGTGGCGTGATTCACCATTACTCCACCTCCATAAGTTCTTTCTTTCATCATCTCTTCCATTATTCCATTCCAATTTTAAGTCTTTAGTTTCTTTTGTTCTTTAATCTTGATCTCGGTTTTGGAGACTCCTTTGTGAGTTGGAAGCATCATTTGGAATGGCTTGTACACCATTGATGCATTCCTTTTCTCCTTTCTAATTTCTAAGTTTCGGTTTTGCATCATAATCACCTTAATCCATGTCTTTTCCTTTTGCCTTTGTGAAATGAACCTTCACATCTACTTAACCACTTGGTTAAGTTAATGTCCAGTGGGGATTTTCCTTAGGTTCTCACCTTAATCATCTTAAAATCCAATCCTAATCAAAATGCCACCATAAAATGCTAAATCATAAAATCCTGTCTAGAAAAAAACAACCGATTGATTTTGCAAAACAACCGAATGAAATTCTACAACAGGATGATCTACCTAAGATGGAGAATTGCTGGATGAAGAAAATGGGGGAGAAACTGTGGTTTTTGTGTTGTAATTTCTGCACATTTGGGTGTGTCTAATTCTGTGTTAATTCTGTTGCTGTCATAGCTCTGATACACCATAGATTTCTGTTGCAATTCTTATATGGTATCACAGGTTTGTTGCTAAAACGGTGTTGTCAAACACATTGGTTTTCTGGTTTTCTTCTTAAGAAACGAGTTTCTTAAATTCTAGTTTTATCCCCTGTCTTACTCTATTTGTGAAGACAAATAGGGGGAGATTTATGTGGTTTTCAGTGTTGAACTGCTGCTTCTATTAATTGTTTATAATTGTTGTTGTCTCTGTTGCCTTAGCTTTTGTTTCACTCTATTTCTACACCTCTTTCACATTGATTTTGATGGTTTTCTTTATGGAAATCACATGGTGAAAACTAGTTCATTGGTGCTAGTGAAACCTGGATATGATTGCTCTTTGGTACATGCACAATTTCTGTTTTGCAGGTGCTTTCAAATTCAAATAGATCAACACAAGCAAACCAGGGATTTGTCTTCATCAAATAGGGGGAGATTGTTGAACATTGGCTTTGATGTCTCCAAATCTATGTGGATTGCTTGAAGACTTTGATGATAGGTTTCTGGGTTTGTTTTGGGTAGTTTGAATTTGTAATCCATTTATAGAATTGATCCAAGGTTATTTGTTTTTAATCCTTTTGAAAAGGATGTGTTTTCAAAGAGTAGCAGAAAATTAACCTGTTGATTTCTCGTTTTAATAGGTTATTTTTTCTCTCAGCTAGTTTGAAGGGTTTTTAAACTATTTGACTTTGGTTGACTTTGTTGTCAAACCAATTCAGTCGGTTATTTCGAAAAATCAACCGACTGTTTTTTGAAAATCCTTAACTGAATTTGTTAAGTTTGGTAAATCTGTTTTCCCTTATTTCAAACTTTTTTGGCCTTTGATTAAAAGTATAAAATGACTATTTTTTTAGGCTATTTATCCTATGTTTACATCTCTGAAGAAAAAGAGATCAGATTACCAAAGGATTAAGAAAGTTTTTCAAGTTTCCAAGATTGCTTAAGGCTTTAGATTCTTTCTAAGATTGGAATAGGACTGTTGTGTATTCTTTCAATCCAATCCGTGATTGTATTAGGTGTATTCTATTCCTTTCTTTCTTTGATTTGTGTTTCTATAAAGAACTGGTGTTGCACAGAGTCAGAGGGTGTTTTGATATGTGTTGTGTTTTTGCCAAGGGAAGTGTGTGTTCTTGAAAGGTTCAAGATCACTTCTTTGGTGGGTGTGTGGTTGATTACATAGTGGAATACCCAATGGTTTATGGGGATTGGATGTAGCTCTTGGTGTAAGAGTGAACCAGTATAAACATCTTGTGTGAATCTCTCTATCCTTACACTCTTTAAACTGATTTATCTTTAATATTGTCTCTGCTGTCATAAACAACCGGTTATTTCATATTGTCAACTGATTGATATTCTTGCTTTACAAACTGCTTATACTTGCTTTTACCTCTGTGCTATAAACAACCGGTTATATCGAAATAACAACCGATTGTTTTTCTATTAACAGTTTTAATAGCTTTGTTCTCTTGGCTTCTCTGATCTTTCTTCCTGTGATTCATTAAAGAACTTCATTCTTTAGCCAATATTTGCGAAAATCTTTGATCAAACAATTCATCCTCCTCTTGTTTAAGCCATTAATTCTTACAATTGGCATTAAGAGCTAGGTTCTTGAAAGAGAGATTCAGGAAAGAGAGATTGGAGGGAAAAAGTTCAAGCTTGGCAGATCTCTAAGCCAAGAAATGCATGACAGGATTGCTGAGGTGATATTGGGGGCCTGGCTTGCTTCAGACATTCTTGGCATTGACCTTGACTTTCTGTGTCATGGCTCACGATGGACCCAAAGGTCAGGCCTTTCATATAGAGACGAAGAAAGTTCAACGAGGAGAGACGCCTGGTCATCAGGCAGGAAACTCAAAAGTTGTTGTGCGTTGGCCACATAAGGGAAATCCAATACCTTGAGTGGTTGGCAAATGTTGTGTTAGTAAAGAAGGCCAACGAGAAGTGGAGAATGATGGATTGTTCTTCATGACCATTTTTTCTTCTTGAAATATGAGGTAAAAAGGTGGTGGAAGCTATGGATGATATGGGTCAAGGATGGCTCATATAGAGCTATGGGTTCCTTGTAGGTGCATGAAAGGTATGGAGAGTGATAGGTTAGGCCAAATCACTTGGAGGAAGGTGAAGATGAAGATCAAAGTGTCTAACCTAGAGAGACTAAACAAAGAGTAGAAGCTAGCATAATTTTGGCAGCATTTACTCATATAAATTGATCTTAAAAAAATATGAGCCAAAGCACCCTATTTATAGGAGATGGTGCCTTGGAGAGTAAGGAGCAAGGGTGGGATGGGGAATACATAAAAGAGGGGGCTGCTAGGGTGTTGACTAAAGGTCAATGCAGCCCCTTAGCATGCTTCTAGAAGGTAGGGCTACATTCCTACCCTAAAAGGCCTAAGTACAAGCTAAATTGTTAAATACACCCCCCCTATTATGCTAAATGAACCCTACTCTACTAAATTGTTAAATACACCCCCGATTGTGCTAAATGAACCCTACGCTATTGAAATTATAAATAAATTGAAATTAATTGATGCTCAGCTCCCATGGCTTAGGCTTTACTCCTTGTGGTCCTCTGAGGGGTCTTTGAATATGTAGAGAAAAGTTTCTCTGCCATCAGCAGCAGAGTCCCACTCTTCTTGAATCCTCTTTGCCATGGACCTAGTTATTGGGCTTGAGCTTGGGCTTAGGCTTGGGCTTGGGCCTCTTCCATCAGAGAATGTGCATCAATTTGACGGATCTAAAAGAGGCTTGATCTAAAGATTCGTATCCACTACCTAGCATCGACTCCTTGGTAGATAACGCATCAGGCTGCCGACTTCTTAGCTTTTTGGATGCATTCTCAGGGTACAACCAGATCCGCATGCACCCTCGAGATGAGAGCAAAATTGCATTCATTACAGAGCTCTCTAGTTATTGCTATAAGGTGATACCTTTTAGGCTAAAGAACGTTGGGGCAACCTATCAGAGGTTGATGGATAGGATCCTCACCCCCATGATAGGGCGAAATGTGCAGGCATACATAGATGACATGGTCGTCACATAAGAGGAGAGAGACCAATATGCCGCTAATTTGGAGGATCTATTCACCACAATAGCCAAATACAACTTGAAGCAGAACCCTGAAAATGCGTGTTTGGGGTGGAGGCAGGAAAGTTCTTGGGATTTCTCCTCATAGAGCGGGGGTTAGAGGCAAACCCCAAGAAGTGTGAGGCAATCACTGCAATGAGAAGCCATGCCACTATGAAGGAGGTACAACAATTCACTGGGTAAATGGCCGCCCTGTCTCGGTTCTTATCAGCTGGAGAAGATTGGGGCTACCCCTACTTTCATTGCTTGAAGAGGAATAATCATTTCGTGTGGACTAGAGAGCGTGAAGAGGTGTTCCTAAAGTTGAAGGAGTACTTGGCTAGCCCGCTTGTTCTTTGCAAGCCGCTACCTGGTAGTCCCCTTCGTCTCTACTTCGCAGTTACAGATTGAGCAATCAGCTTGGTCATAGTGCAAGAGCAAGAGCAAAACCACACCCAGAGGCCCATATACTTCGTTAGTAAGGTGCTGCAAGGGCCAGAGGTGCGCTATCAGGCCATAGAGAAGGCGGCCTTAACAGTTGTGTTAGCAGCTCGTAGGCTCCGTCACTATTTCTAGAGCTTACGGTGATAGTTATGACTGACCTGCGAATTCGTAAAGTCCTATAGAAGCCCGACATGGCAGGTAGGATAGTGTGATGGGCAGTCGAGTTGTCCGAGTTTGACGTACAGTATGGCCCAGAGGTCTTATCAAGGGACATGTTTATGTTGATTTCGTAGTTGATGGAAAAACGTTCTTCTTCTAATAGTTATCTTTGTGATTTCTTCTTTGGATGGATGATGAAGGAGATCTGAGGAGCGGAAGCATTACAGAAACTCAAGAGGAGTTTCCATGGATTGAAGTGGAGTTAGGAATTTGTGAGAGTGGGAGGTGAGGCCAACTCACTAGGAAAGAGTCTAGGCTAAGTCTTGAAGGAGACTAACCTAGGGAGAACTTAAGAACAAGTAGAATGGCCAAAATTAGGCAGCATTTCATTACTAATTCCAAGTTAAAAAATACATGTATAAGAGACTCCTATTTATAGGAGAAAGTCTCTCAAAAACTCTCAAATGAGAGTGTGACAAGTGTCACTACCTTATTGGTGCAAATCCTCTCCATTAAGGAGTAGACACGTGGAGCCTCATGCCTTCCTTGCCTACATTTCTATTTGCACCCCTCTTTTACTATTTTACACTTTACTTTATTTTCTATTTACATCCTTCCCTACTTTGGCCCAAAATACAAGGCCCAAAACTTCTTAACTACTCTATACAATTTTTACAAGGCTAAGAAGAAGAAAAAGACTCTACAAACTCTTCATTAAAGCTCAATCTTCGTCTATCTTCTTGGCCGAAAGTTTCGAGGCTGGACGGTTTCCATCAGTAGTAAAGCTCTCCTCATGAGTTACCCAACCAAATAATGGAGATTTCCAATGGATTCTCTCTGTTAATGGGTCCTCCAACCAGCAAGGCAGTGGAGCTGGTATCATCTTGGAAGGACCAAACGTATTGTTGATTGAGCAGGCCCTAAGGTTTGTCTTCAAATCCAGTAATAACCAGGCCGAGTATGAAGCATTGGTAGCTGGAATGTTGCTGGCTAAAGAGATAGGCACTCAAAGCCTATTGGTGATAAGTGACTCGCTGCTGGTAACTAGACAAGTTACAGGTGGGTACCAAGCCAAGGATCCCCAGAGGGCCTCGTATTTGAAGTACGTTATGCTCTTGAAGGAGACTTTTCCTGTGTTCAAGTTGGTACATGTCCCAAGGGAACAAAATGCTCGAGCAGACCTGCTAGCCAAACTCGCCAACTTAGGCAAGAGAGGTCACCTGTCAGTTATCCAAGAAACTCTGAAGGCGCCCAGAACTGTCGTAGGTTGTGTGGTAGAGGTCCAACAGGTGGGTACCTCGGAGGTCGGAGGAAGAGGGCATCGCTCGCTGACCCAAGAAATGCTAAAGGTGCCCAGGGTGAGTGTCTATGGTTTGTCAGAAGAGGAATTGCTAGATGTCTACCTAGTCGATGTGAGCAAAACTTGGATGACACCTTATAGGCGTTACCTTGCAGATGGCATGCTCCCGGCGGAACCTGCGGAAGCCAAAGTCATCAAGAAGAATGCAGGCAGATACACCTTAATAGATGGAAAGCTATTCAGACATGGCTACACCCATCCTACCTTGACTTGTGTAAGCGGAGAGCAGTGCACGCGTATCATGGAAGAGCTCCATGAAGGTATTTGTGGGAGCCATGTCGGGGGACGAGCTCTCTCATTGAAAGCTATTCGAGCAAGGTATTATGGGCCGACTATGAGGGAGGACTGCATGATGTATGCGCAGCAGTGCACATAATGCCAAAAGCATGCTGATTGGCATCATGCACCCTAGAGGAGTTGCGATCAATCCACAGCCTGTGGCCCTTCCACACATGGGGAATTGATATCCTAGGTCCTTTCCCACTAGCCATTCGACATATGAAGTACCTGGTGGTGGACATTGAATACTTCACTAAGTGGATAGAAGCTAAGCCTGTTGCACAGATAACTGCTCACAAGGTTCAGCACTTTGTGTGGAAGAACATTGTTTTTTGTTTTGGGGTTCCAAAACGCTTAGTATCTGATAACGGCACCCAGTTTGCAAGTCAGCAGCTAGGCAAGCTATGCATGGAGTTTGGCATCAAACAGGTGTTTGCCTCAGTAGAGCATCCTCAGACTAATAGGTAGGTCAAGTTTGCCAATAGGGTTTTGCTCAAAGGCTTGAAGAAGAGGTTGGAGAAAGCAAAGGTGACTTGGACAGATGAGGTTCCTCGAATCTTATGAGCCTACCTTACCACTCCTCAATCCACCATGAAAGAACCACCTTTCAGTTTGGTGTACGAGTCTGATGCTATGATCCCTGTGGAGATCCCAGAGAGCTCAACGCGATTCCAGAACTTCGTCGCAGAGGAGTCTAACGAAGGGAGAAAGGTGAACCTCGACCTACTCGACAAAGTGCGAGAGTAAGCACGCCTCAAAGCTGAAGCTTTGAAGAGGAAGGTGGAGCAGAAGCAAAGGTCCAAGCTGAGACCGTGGCAGTTCCAGGTCGCCGACCTACTAATGCAAAAGGCTCACCCTTATCAACATGAGAACAAGTTGTCTCCTAAATGGACTGGTCCATTCCATGTGGTAGAGGCACTCGAAAACGGAGCTTATAGGCTCGAGACTCTAGAGGGTGGAGCTATACCCCGAATGTGGAATGGGGCCAATCTTAAATTTTATTTCAGTTAATGTATAATGTCATTCATGAACAGTTAAGGGGACATTTTTTTTCCTCGTTAGGGTTTTTTAATGAGGTCGCCAATAAGAAATTATTTATGAAATATGATTTGTTATTATACTCTGTTGACATGCAGGAAGATGACCTCCCCTTGAAAGATTTCAAGTCTGGGAGCATACAGATTTACAGCGATTTAGGCGTGAGGACCTCATGCTCAGTGAGATTGTGAGCATGGGTACCCTTGAATCGTAACTCGCCATTGTTTGGCTCAAGCTAAGAAAGATAACTCCCTCTTGGAAAGACCCCTGGAGGGGAAGCATGCAGATTTATAGCGATTCAAGCGTGAGGACTCCCGCTCAGTGAGATTCTGAGCATGGGTACCCCTGAATCGTGGCTCACCATCGTTTAGCTTGAGCTAAGACAAATTACCTCCCATTGGAGAGACTCTAAGTTAGGGATTGTATGGATTCATAGTGATTCAGACGAGAAGGCCTCCCGCTCAGTGAGATTCTGAGCATGGGTACCCCTGAATCGTAGCTCGCATCATTTGGCTCGAGATGAGAAAGATAACTCCCTCTTGGAAAGACCCCAGGAAGGGAAGCATGCAGATTTACAGCGATTGAGACCTGAGGACCTCCTGCTCAATGAGATTTTTAGCATGGGTACCCTGAATCGTGGCTTGCCATCATTTGGCTTGAGCTAAGACAAATTACCTCCCCTTGGAGAGACTCCAAGTTAGGGATCGTATGGATTCATAGCGATTCAGACGAGAGGGCTTTTCACTTAGTAAGACTCTAAGTTCGAGTACCCTTAATCGTAGCTTGTCGTCGTTTGGCTTGAGTTGGGATGACCCCTGTCTCAGTAAGACTCTAAGCTCAGGCATGTCAAAAGGTTTTATTTGCTGTGACTAAGATTGTTTGGCCTAAACCAGGGAAGTCAGTATGTCTTGGTAAAATTCCACGCTCAGGCGCCTTGAGTATGCAGCTAAGGGTGTACCCACCTCGACACAGGAGGAATCCATCGAGCTCAGGACCTCGATTGAGAAAAATAGAGGTCAACCCTGTAGGGAAGCAAGGCACCATGAAGGTGTTCAAAATAGACTTGAGGGGAGAATCAACACCTGAGCCAACCAAGTCATCCATCCTTGTCCTCGAGGAGGGATGCGTGAAGGAAAGCGCATAAGTCTTGCACAACTAAGTTAAAGGTAAGGTGGGACAACCACTACATTCATGAGGTACAAGTCATCCTGTGGATGACTCTATCAAGAGCACCATAGCTCACCATGTTTAACTAGAACAATTATCTTGTTAAGATGGTTAGTTACATCAATTACTTGAAATGCATCGCGAATTACCTTGTTATGTTTTATCATTGGTTGATTAAGTCATGATATCCGCATTCCTTAAGTGTGAGGTAATCAAGTGCATTGTCATTTGTTGGTCAAGCCATGATTATCATGTTTATTAGAAGCACGCATCATCAATATGCTAGTCGAAGTATGGCAAAGAAAAGCATAATAATATAAATAAAATGTTTATATGCATATACAAGGATTTGGAAATTATTTAGAAAGCTACAGGAGGAAGCTGATTACAATGAAACCTAAGGGCACTACCTCTACTCAACCACTAGCTGCCCATCTACCACAATCTTGTCCAAGCCAAGTTATGAGAAGTCTGATTCAGGGTAGAGGCAAGTGGCTCGGGTAACGACATCGTCAAAACTCGCCATGTAGGAGTTGGCAGCATTGTTTGTCAGGTCTTCCTTGGTCTTCTCTAGAAGCTCATCCTTCTGCAGCATTTCCTCACCTTTCCTAGCCAGTTCCTCTTCCAGCTTCTCCATCCCAGCTTGGAGTTCGACATTTTTTGCAGATAATTCCAAGGCTTCCTTGGAATTTTCAGTCAAGAGGGCATTGGTCTCTTGGTGAATCCTTTGGAGTTCCTCAACTTGTTGGGTGAGCTCAGCCACTTTGAGGGCTTCTTCCTTGGCCGAATCACCTTAAGGAAGGATCCCACAGTCCTCCCTTCCACGAGTCCTCTCCCCTACTTCACTGCACCATGATGTCCTGTGGAGGGGAAGGGCTGGGTGGAGGGGCTTGTTGGGAGGGAGCTCGGCCATCTGAGGATGAATGCTCAGTAGGTGCAATAACAACCCTTTGTCTCCTCTTGAAGACGGGGCCTGAGCATGTATCTTTGTCATTTGAGGGGGCTACCTCAACTACTGCCTCTAGTTTCAAGTCCCCGGCAAGAGGAACTTGAGTAGAGACCTTCAACAACAAGGCTCTAGCAGTCAAGTCTCTCTTGTTCAACGTGTCTAGCATACTCTCTGCATGAGAGAAAAGAAAGAATTTAGTAAAACACATAGGCGATTCAACATTCATAAGGGTAGGGGAGAGAAGGATACCAATGTAAGCCTTGAGCCCCACTGGGGAGAACTCTTTCTTTATCAAGGTGGCGGTGTCAAAAATCACATTGAGGTTGGAGAGGAAGAGGCACACCTCATGTTCTCGCTGGGGCAGGTCTTCCAAATGCTTGGGCCCTTGGAACTTGGGTTCCTTCGTCCAATATAGGGGAAACCTATCCAGGAGGGTTAGGTCATATTTGCTGCAGCAAATTTTGAAAAACTTTCCTTTAAAGCCTTTATAGGATTGCTGGAAGAGGGACAAAAAAGCTCTCCCAGCAATCCCGTTGAAGCTAACCCACAACTGACGACCTAGGTGTTTGGCTTCAAAGAAGTATAAGAAGACTTCCAATGATGGTAGATGGCCAAAGTGGTTACAGAGGATTGAGAAACCCCAAACAAAAGCTCAGCTATTGGGATGTAGTTGGGCAGGGGTGACGTTAATTTCGGTAAGGAGCGCTCTCTTAAAGTTGTATAAGGGCAAGCAAAGGAGAACCTTCTTGAAAACAGTGGAATAGAAAAAACAGAAAGGACCTTCTGGGTCCGACAGATCATCGCAGCAAAGTGGTTCTCCTACCTTACATGGCACTACCTTCACATACCTATCATCCTCTCTACCAAAAAGACACTTTTTCTTAGGATGTTTGCTCTTCCTATACGTCACTATCTTTTCACGGGTGGTATACTCAGAGGTTTCAGCTAATAGGTTATCAGGGGCCCAGGGATATAAGTTTTTGTAATCCATCATATAGAGAATCTAAAGACAAGAAAATCAAACAAGCAGACACAAGCAAATGTTCATATAAAGAAAGCGCATGCGATTCGAAAAGGAAGAAAACAACGAAGCAAAAACCAAAGGCAATGATCCCAATCACGCAAAAGATAAACAATCCCAATGCAGTTGATATGAATAGATTAACAGCATTAAAATGGAATGGACGAGCATTCATGGGTTAAAGGACATACCTTGATTCGTTTGATGAGCTGAGGCGAGGAGGTTTGGTTTAAGTTGAAGGAGAAGGAGCAGAGAGTTCGAAGAGAGGCAAAAAGTCTCTGAAAGCGTAATGAAACAGTGAAGAAGGGTTTTGGGTTTTCGAAGTATTAACGTGCAAAGGAAGCGTAAGTGACAACGCTTTCTAGACATTAATGATGGCCACGTGTACGCTCACGATGGAGTGTTGTGAGACGTCACCACAACATACTGTGTGCGCTGAGCTATTCACATGACACGTAGGTCGCCGTCGACAAGCAGTTAGTCACTTTGCTACACTCATTGGAGCAAGCTCAGCTCGAGACTGGGAGGCTTGTGTATTGGACTAGAGCTTAGTGCTCGGTGGTCGGACATCAGCGTCTGCGACAAAGAGGTCAACTCGGCAGTTGGGTCGAGTTGACGGACCACATGATTGGGCTCAGGTATGTGCATATTAATTCTCATTCATACATTTAGTGTAATCATTCACGTACAGGGCCTGGTAAGTCAGCGAAACGTGTGTTAATGGGCCTAGGGGTGCATTTGGGTCTAGTACGAGTAAAACGTTCTCTATCAGCCTAAGCCCAAGCGTGCTAGGGTTTGATAGAATAGTTTGCATGCATGATACATAAGAGCATATGCATGATACGCAAGGGCACGTATGCCTACATGAAACAGATTTGACCCCGGGAGTTGGTACCCAGGCAGTTATTCTGTTAAGATTTTATGCACTCCAAGGAGATAAGATTCTGCATAGCTGTGGTGTTAAGATTGCGCACACTGTAGCAGGATCTTCTCCCATTGAATGCGCTCTCAATCGAGATAAGATTCTCGTGAGGGAAGGTTGTTACAAGAGGTAGCCTAGTCCTAGTCTATAAAAGGGACTTGAGTTCCTAGGTGAAGGTACACTTTTTCTAAGCTTGAAACTAGATACTTCTTGTTTCTTATAAGCCCTGTACTGACTTGATCGTTGGAGTGCAATTAATAGGTAGGGCACCCTCTATCTCAATGGAGCCACGTCCAAGCAACCCAGGAAAGTGCAGATTCCAATAGAGGCAGATAGAGTCAGAGCTCGCCTTCAGAGTCAATTGGCGACCAGGACAACTGGCAAGAACAACCATGAAAATTAAATTGAGCCAACAATTTCCATTGGCTTGGTATCGTAAATTAGAGTGAGGACCCATAAAGGTTGTTGGTAAAATCAGCATGTGCATTGAAATGAAATCATTATTTTGATACTTTGAATTAGGCATGATGGTGCAGATAAATTTGGCAATTGGAGATTCCTTGACAGCAGAATTGCATTTTAGGCCAAAACATATGATGGATGGTGCCTTCATGCCGAATTGAATTCTTGGATGGAGAGTGGCGGAAGCTTCAATGGAGAAGGCGTGCAAGGAGGCTCCCATGGAGCTTGCGGTTTCCTTGGAGGTGCACGCTAAGTATGGAGAGTGATAGGTGAGGCCTAATCACTTGAGCTAGGTGAAGAATGAAGACTAAAGTGTCTAACCTAAAGAGGCAGAGACAAGAGAGTGAGATTGATTAGCAACTTGGGCAAATATTCACCCATTCGTTAATCTTGAAAATACATGAACCAAACACCTCCTTATATAGGTGTAGAGGGCCGAATTTGAACTAGAGAATTGGAGGGAAAATTCAAATGATTTAGGTTTGAACTTGGCACCTAAAATGAGCTCAAATGGAAGGTGTGACATGGTGTGTAACATGTGCTCATTTTATGTCTAAAGGACCGGCCTAGGTTAATTAGGAGTCTTTTAGAAACCCTAATTTAACCTAGGTTGGTTTTTAGATGCCTAATCCAACCCTAATTACAATTTTTTTTTAAAAAATACAAGTAAAATTCCTATTCTATTTTGGCAAGAAAATAAATTCTACTCTACACTAGATTTATGGCATTTTTAAACATATATAGGAAGGTTTCTATGCCATCAGTAGCAGCATCCTAGTCTTCTTGAATCTTCTTTACCATAGCTCTAGTTGTTGGCCCTGATCTTCTAGTTGTTGGGCTTGTGCTTGGGCCTCTTCCATCGTCCCCTCCCTTTTGAAGAGGATTTGCCCTCAAATCCACTACTTTTGCCTCTTCTTCTTCACTACCTACAAAAGGGGTTAGGTCCATGACATTGAAAGTAGTGTGTACTCTGTATTCTTCAGGTAGTTCAAGTTTATATGCATTATTATTGATTCTCTTGAGGATTTGAAAAGGTCCATCTCCCTGGGGACTAAGTTTGGACTTTCTCTTATTTAGGAATCTATCCTTCCTAAGATGAAGCCAAACCCAATCTCCTTCCTCAAAGATTATCTCCCTCTTTCCCTTATTGCTATGTTTTAAATATTTCTCTATTTGTTGTTGTATTTGTTCCTTAATCCTCTCATGCATTTTCTTAACAAATTTAACTTTTGTTACTCCTTCCTTATACACAAATTCTTGTGGGTTAGGAAGAGGCAACAAATCTGTTCTTGCCGGTTGACTCTCCTGTCGGTTGACTCTACGACGATCACGCGCCTCCCTTTCTCACCTTGAAACGCTTTGCTGCCTTGAAACAACCTGCACCTGCAAGATAGAAAGGGGACGCCCTAGAGGCCATTTGTGTAAGGACCTAGAAAATTTTATTGGAATGAAAGTGATATATTTTAAGTGAATTCTAAGTATGTTTTTATTTAAAATAAAAAGGAAGGAAAGTGTAGCTTAGAGGTCTACAAGATCGCCGTTGTTGAAGACGGAGGCGACCTCCGACTTCTCTGGTACATGATCGCCAATCGCCTATGGTGCACATGATCGCCAATCGCCTATGGTGTACATGATCGCCGAAAGTGCACTTAGTATGTGGTCAAGATGCTGGATCAACCATAGTGGGTTCCAAAAACCACGCGTATCAAGGTGTGGGTTAAGCCTTAGATACGCTGTGCATGTAAAGCTCCATGCTTGAGCATAAGAAATCGTCCTTAGTGTTGCATGCATGGGCGCACGAGGAGTAGTGCTGATCTATTCTTAGAAATGTGAAGCTACTAACGTCACCAAGTCATGTGGAGGTGATACCTTGGATGTAACATAGTGGGATGAAGAACCTTCAGCAAGGCGTGGCGATGTGTCATCAGTCATCGCCAGGGCAAGAGACCTGCGGGCATCGCCAGGGCGAGAGACATGCGGGCATTGTAAGGACCTGTAAAATTGAATTGGAATAAAAAGAGATATATTTTAAATGAATTCTAAGTATGTTTTTATTTAAAATAAAAAGGAAGGAAAGTGTAGTTTGGAAGGCTATGGCCTAGTAGTACATGATCGCCGGTCGCCTGCTACACATGAGCGCTAGGGCGCGAGGCATGTGGACGTCGCCAGGGCGAGAGGCATGCGGGCATCGCCAGGGCGCGAGGCATGCGGGCATTGCCAGGGGGCGAGAGGCATGCGGGCATCGCCAGGGCGCGAGGCATGCGGGCATTGCCAGGGCGCGAGAGGCATGCGGGCATCGCCAGGGCGCGAGGCATGCGGGCATTGCCAGGGCGCGAGAGGCATGCGGGCATTGCCAGGGCGCGAGGCATGAGAGCGTCGCCAGGGATAGACATCGGTCGTCCCCCAGAGGGAGACATCGGTCGTCTTCCAGGGCGAGGGAGACATCAGTCGTCTTCCAGGGCGAGGGAGACATCGGTCGTTCGCCAGGATGAGTCAGCGGTGGAAAGTTATCGCGCGACGTCGAGTTTCACACAGAGTAAAGTGGGACCCAGGCTCCCAGCATGAAACGTCCTGCACGCGCGACACGTAGGCAAAAAGGGTGGTTCAGAATAGTGACCTCAGAGTGTTAGCCTGCGCAGAGGCACGCTTAGTCGTACTGTTCAGTGCAGCGTACACGCAAACTTCCCTGCAGAGTAGGTGGTGGCAGCGGCTTTTGTGGACAAGTTAGTTTAAGATGCAAAAACCCATTTCTGAGAGAAAGAAACGTTGCAGTGGTTCAAGAGCGAAAGAGTGTGTTTACCTCCCTTCTTCTCCTTTCTCTCCTTCACGCTGCGACTCAGGCACCTTCACCCAAAAGTACGACGAACGACGGCTACCATTAGAGCACCTGGGAAGTTCTCTGCAAGTCCTACAAACCAGACGCAAAAACAGAGTGAGAGCATCTTTTAAGCTTCGTTGGGTTCTGGAGTTCTCGGTGTTTTGCGCAAGTCCAGGTAAGGGAAGCTAGCCTTCGTTTTCAATACAAGCCATAGATTAGCTGTTTCTGGAGTGAGGGCGACGTGGTCGCCGGTTTTCTGTTTCTTTTCGCAATGCTCTGTTCTATGTGGTTGGGCGACGTGGTCGCCGGTTTTAAATACGGATTTCGAACTCCCCTGTTTTGATGTTGTTTGAAGCTGTTTGGGATTTAAATACAATATACATTTGATATTCGAAAATCTGAACCCTTGAAATGATTGTTGCTGTGATTTGAATCATTCATTTGAGTGGTATGATGTTTTGAATGTTGTGAATGTGGGATTAAGGCATAGTATTTTCAGGAAAGGAAATACCGTGTAAGATCGTGTGTAGGTGTATTGACTAGGGGCTTGTCTAGAAGGAGATATCCTGACTCTACTGATATAATGGAATCATGTAGATGAAGTTATTCAGTTGTGGAGAGTCGGAGGAGGTTCATATGAATGGGCAAGTAGTGTGAAAAAGAACGAGCTCGGCCTGTTCTATGAATTAACCCTGTCATACCGGGAGAGTTAATGACATTGAGATTATATGCGCATGGCTGTGTGGATTTCACAGCGACCCTGTGTGGATTTCACAGTGGTATGGTATGACAGGTGCAGATCTCTAGGCCTGAGTCAACGCACGAGTCAATCCGGAAGTAGTGTCATGTGTCTATGCATTGTGGGTCAGTGGAAAGTCTGACGTGTGAATCTTGAATACTGAAAGTAGCAAATGGACACTTGACGAGTATGTGGATAATGGATATGTTGATGGTTGTAATTGTTATGGATCATGAATGGTGTGAAGTTTTATGTTTGCTATTTATTTAAAAGCTTTTAAACCATCTAGCTTACCCCTTTTCTTTGTATTGTTCTCTGGCTGTTTTCTCTTAAAACTGTGATGATCGTGTATTTTACACGGGAGCAGATGATTTTCCAGGAAGTAGAGCTCCTTAGTGAGTGGTCGCCGGAAGGAGATCGCCTGATTTCTGTTCTGGTAGCAGATCGGCTGTTTTGGGTCCTCTGATAGGAGATCGCCGGTCTATGTAGGGAGATCGCCGGTTTTCAATTTAGTTGGCTGTATTTTGTTTATGTTTTGGAAAAATTGACCGGTTATGTATTAAACTCCTTGTGAGGAGAAACTTATTTATTTATATAAAATTTTGTCCACTTCAATCTATCGGTTACCTTTATTTTCTTTATATAAACATGAATAGCATTTTGGCGGGATGTTACATTAATGGTATCAGAGCAGTTCGTCCTTAGGATGACCTGAGGGCTGTGGATCCATTGTGTTTCTTCTGCTCAGGAAATTTATTTGAGTTTAAAATAACAACTATAGTGAAAGGTTTTCAAACGTTTTTGTATTGAGATTTTGTGTGTGCTTTGGTGAATATATGCTCTAACTGAAAATCTTAGTATTAAGAATGAGAGGGTCTTGATAAAGTAGTGAGGGTGCACACTCATAACTGGATCGAGATGATTCTCAATCTTAATTCCAAAGGCTTGATGTTTAGCATACCTTGAATTCTGGTGTGATTTACTTCATTTTCTTGAGTGTTTTCGTATTGATTGAAAGTGGTTGTTTGGATTGATGATTGTATACCAGTAGCTGTCCTGGTGTTTTGTTTGAGGTTATAAGTATTATGATTCGGTTGATGAGCTCAAATTCTTGATGACTTTGAGATGCTGACCTTTGTAAGGTCTAGATGTTACCTCCTGAATGAATTGATTTCTTATCGATCTCATTCTTGTAGTTGTAGGGAATATAGAAACCAATAGTTTCAGAATCAGAAACGAAGAAGATGGCACGTAGACCTCCTACCCCTCCCCAACCTTCTTCAGAAATGAGCCAGATTACCAAGGCCATCGAGATGATGGCAACTGCCATCCAACAACAGAATGCAGCGATGGCTCAGAACCATCAAGCTACAATGCACCACTGGGAAACTGCTCGGTCGGCTGAGACAAATTCCCACGTTGGTCAGCCTCAGGAACAGATGGGACTGACCGAGTTCATGAGGCACAACCCACCCAAGTTCAGTGGGAATGCCACCCCTGATCAAGCAGATCAGTGGGTCAGAGAGTTGGAGAAAATCTTTAGGGCGACCTCCTGCCCTGAAGAGAAGAAATTGTTATTCGCCACCTATCTGCTATCAGGAGAAGCTGAGTTCTGGTGGATGGGGGCTCAGCAGATGATGGAGGCCCGAGAGGATGTGTTGGATTGGGAAAGCTTCAGGGTGAGGTTCTTGGAGAAATACTTCCCAGACAGCGCAAGGTTTGCGAGGGAAGCTGAGTTCCTAAAGTTGGAGCAGGGGGATATGTCTGTGAACGCCTATGCTGCTCGGTTTGAGTATCCCGCCCGATTCTACACCCAGGCGACCTCTGAGGCTTGGAGGTGTAGGAAGTTTGAAGAGGGACTGAAGCATGGGCTGAAGAGGACCATAGCCCCGATGTGCATCAGGGAATTTCACGCCTTGGTAGAGAAGGCGAAGATGGTGGAGACCCTGGAAAAGGGTGATTCTCGGGTGATCAGGTCACACCCAGGGAGTTATTCCAGTGGGAAGGCTAAGGTGCAGCACCCACAAAGCAAGCCTTATATGAGACCTCCACCACGTCGGTCGGAAGCAACGTCATCCCAGTTTCAGCAGCAACAACCTTGGAAACTCAAGTGTTTCCATTGTGGTGGACCACACGCGTCCAACGCGTGCCCCAAGAAGGCTGCTGAGAGAAGGTGTTTTGTCTGCCAAAGGACGGGGCACGTTGCTAGAGATTGCCCAAGCAGGAATGGTGCGACTCAACCCAGCGGTTCTCAGCAGTTGAGGAACGAAGGCGGCAGACCTCAGGCAACAGGGAGAGTGTTCGCCATGTCAGGAGCAGAAGCGTCTCAGTCAGGTAACCTCGTGCAAGGTGTTTGTTTTATAGCTGGTAGAGGTGTAAAAGCCTTGTTTGATTCTGGAGCGACACACTCCTTTGTGTCAAGCCTGTGTGTAGCCGAGTTGGGCCTTCTAGTGAAGGAGTTGCCTTTCGAACTGTTGGTCTCTACACCTGTGTCAGGACAAGTGTTGACCTCTACAGTTTGCCCTGAATGTCCAGTGAAAGTAGAGGGACGCAGATTCAAAGTGAACTTGATCTGCCTACCTCTTCAAGACCTGGATGTTATCCTGGGGATGGATTGGCTAGCTGCCAATCACGTTCTCATAGACTGCGGTAGTCAGAAGATAGCGTTTCCAGACCTCCAAGAGTCAGATGTGATATCAGCTCAACATGGGTGGTCGGTGTTGGAAGAAGGGGCGAGGTGCTTCGTGATCCTAGCTCGGTTGGAAGTGAAGAATGAAGAGGACGTAAGCAGGATACATGTGGTGAAAGATTTCACGGATGTATTTCCAGAAGAAGTACCTGGATTACCCCCTAAGAGAGAAGTGGAATTCTCTATTGATTTGGTACCTGGAGCTGGACCAGTGTCAATGGCACCTTACAGGATGGCACCAGCCGAGTTGGCAGAATTAAAGAAGCAAGTGGAAGAGTTGTTGGAGAAACAATTCATCAGACCCAGTGTATCTCCATGGGGGGCTCCAGTGCTCCTAGTTAAGAAAAAGGATGGAGGGTCTCGGCTGTGTATAGATTACAGGCAGTTGAACAAGTTGACCATCAAGAACAAGTACCCCCTACCTAGAATTGATGATTTGATGGATCAAATACATGGGGCCTCGGTGTTCTCAAAGATTGATCTGAGATCGGGGTACCACCAAATTTTGGTAAAAGCTGAAGATGTTCAAAAGACAGCATTTAGGTCTCGTTATGGGCACTATGAGTATGTGGTGATGCCGTTTGGAGTCACAAATGCTCCAGCCCTATTCATGGACTACATGAATAGGATTTTTCGCCCTTTCTTGGATAAGTTTGTGGTAGTCTTCATAGACGACATACTCATTTATTCAAGGACCGAGGAAGAACATGAAGAACATCTGAGGACAGTGTTGGAAATTCTGAGGGAGAAGCAACTCTATGCCAAGTTCTCTAAGTGTGAGTTCTGGCTGAAGGAAGTCAACTTCTTAGGACACGTGATATCTGCCCAGGGGATCTCGGTGGATCCAGCCAAAGTGGAGGCAGTGCTTCAGTGGGAACGTCCTAGGACAGTTACTGAGATAAGGAGTTTTGTGGGCTTAGCAGGCTACTATCGGAGGTTCATTGAGGACTTTTCCAAGGTAGTGGCTCCTTTAACACAGCTGGCCCGCAAGGATCAACCTTTTGCTTGGACCAACCGATGTGAGCTGAGCTTCATGGAACTAAAGGAAAGGTTGACTAGTGCTCCAGTGCTGGTGATCCCAGAGGTAGGAAGACTTTTTGATGTCTACTGTGATGCTTCACATCAGGGTTTGGGATGTGTTTTGATGCAAGAGAAAAGAGTGGTTGCATATGCTTCAAGGCAACTCAAGGTTCATGAGAGGAACTATCCTACTCATGATTTGGAGTTGGTGGCTGTGGTGTTTGCCTTGAAGATTTGGAGGCACTATTTATATGGAGCTCGGTTCCAGGTGTTCAGTGACCATAAGAGCCTGAAATACCTGTTCGATCAGAAGGAACTAAACATGAGACAAAGAAGGTGGATGGAGTTTCTAAAGGACTACGATTTTCAACTCATGTATCATCCAGGGAAGGCCAATGTAGTGGCAGATGCTTTGAGTAGAAAATCAATACAAGTAGCCACCATGATGATGGAAGAGCAGAAACTGATCGAGCAATTCAGAGACTTAAACCTTGGGGTAGAATTTCATGTAAATCACCTTAGTTGTAGTAAGCTGGCTATAACTAATGACTTCCTTGGAGTGATAAACGATAAGCAGTTGGAGGACCCTAGTCTGAAGCGTACTGTGGAGTCACTAGGGACCGACCAGGCTAAAGACTTTGTGATGGGCGATGATGGGATCTTGAGATTTGAGGGCAGAATTTGCTTACCTGCAAATGGAGAGTTGAAGAAGATGATCCTAGAGGAAGGTCACAAGAGTCGCCTTAGCCTACATCCAGGCATGAACAAGATGTACCATGACTTGAAGGAGTCATTTTAGTGGTCGGGCATGAAGAGAGACATCGCCCAGTATGTTACAACCTGCTTAACATGTCAGAAGGCGAAGATAGAGCATCAAAGACCTGGCGGGTTGTTACAGCAACTGGATATCCCTGAGTGGAAATGGGACAGCATTGCCATGGATTTTGTTACCCATTTACCCAGATCGGTAAAGGGTCATGATGCAATCTGGGTCATCATTGATCGGCTGACGAAGAGTGCCCACTTTCTCCCAGTGAATATGAGGATGCCTATGGCCAAGTTGGCACAGTTGTACATCAAAGAAATAGTGAGGTTGCATGGAGTGCCTTCCAGCATTGTTTCGGATAGAGATCCCAGGTTCACTTCACGGTTTTGGCAGACTTTACAAGATTGCCTGGGAACTAAGTTGAGAATGAGCTCGGCATATCATCCTCAAACAGATGGACAGTTAGAGAGAACGATCCAGTCCTTGGAAGATCTGCTGAGGACGTGTGTTCTGGATCAATTGGGAAGTTGGGATGAGGTGTTGCCGCTGGTGGAGTTTACCTATAATAACAGTTATCACGCCAGCATAGGGATAGCGCCATATGAAGCCCTGTATGGGAGGAAATGCAGAACTCCCTTATGTTGGTACCAGGAGGGCGAAGCAGTATTGGTTGGACCAGAGTTGATTCAGCAGACGACCGAGAAGGTGCAACAGATACAAGACAGAATGAAAGCTTCTCAAAGCCGGCAGAAATCCTATGCAGATCAGAGGAGAAAACCTGTGGAGTTTGCTGCTGGAGACCATGTATTCATGAGAGTGACACCAACCAAGGGTGTAGGACGGGCGATCAGACCAAAGAAGTTGTCCCCTAAGTTCGTGGGACCATATCAGATCTTAAGGAGGATTGGTCCAGTGGCTTACGAGATCGCCCTACCTCCCCATTTAGCAAATCTGCATAATGTCTTTCACGTATCACAGCTGAGGAAGTACATGGCAGACCCTAGTCATGTGCTGGAAGTGGACGATGTGCAAATCAGGGAAGACTTGTCCTTTGAAGCAAAACCGGTCAGGATTGACGATCGGCAAAGTAAACAGCTCAGAGGCAAGACCATCAACATGGTGAAAGTGGTGTGGGATGAGAGATCGGGTGATTCAACTTGGGAGTTAGAAGAACCCATGAGAGAAGCCTATCCATACCTCTTTTCCTTGTAATTCAATTTTCGGGGACGAAAATTTTTCTTGTTGGGGAGAATGTAAGGACCTGTAAAATTAAATTGGAATAAAAGGGTATATTTTAAATGAATTCTAAGTATGTTTTTATTTAAAATAAAAAGGAAGGAAAGTGTAGCTTAGAAGACTATAAGATCGCCTGGTTAGTACATAATCGCCGGTCGCCTACTACACATGATCGCCAGGGCGCGAGGCATGTGGACATCGCCAGGGCGCGAGGCATGCGGACATCGCCAGGGCGCGAGGCATGTGGACATCGCCAGGACGCGAGGCATGCGGACATCGCCAGGGCGCGAGGCATGCGGGCATCGCCAGGGCGCGAGAGGCATGCGGGCATCGCCAGGGCGCGAGAGGCATGCGGGCATCGCCGGGGCGCGAGAGACATGCGGGAGTCGCCAGGGATAGACATCGGTCGTCTCCCAGAGAGAGACATCGGTCATTCGCTAGGATGAGTCAGCGGTGGAAAGTTGTCGCACGATGTCGAGCTTCACACGGATAAGGTGGGACCCAGGCTCCCAGCATGAAACGTCCTGCACGCGCGCCACGTAGACAAAAAGGGTGGTTCAGAATAGTGACATCAGAGTGTTGGCATGCGCAGGGACAACCATGGTCGTACTGTTCAGGGAAGCGGTTGGCATGCGCAAGAGACACTCGTGGTCGTACTTTTCAGGGGAACGTACACTCAGGCTTTCCTGCAGAGTGGGTGGTGGCAGCAGCATGACCTGGGAGGTTCTCTGCAAGTTCTACAAACCAGACGCTGAAATAGAGCTAAGGCATCTTTAACGTTTGGTGGATTTTGGAGCTCTTGGTGTTTTGCGCAAGTCCAGGTAAGGGAAGCTAGCCTTATTTCCAACGAAAACCTTATATTAGATGATTTTGATGATGGGGCGACGTGGTCGCCGGTTTTCAACTGTTATTGCATAATCCCCTGTTTTTGAACGAGTTCGCCGGTTTTGGCGTTGTTTTTCGAACTCCCCTGTTTTTGGTGTTGTTTGAAACTGTTTGAGATTTAAATGTGATATTCGAAAATCTGAACCTTGGAATGAGTTTTGCTGTGACTGGAATCGTTCTTTAAGTGTTATATGATATGATGAATGTTGTGAATGTGGGATCAAGGCATAGTATTTTCAGGAAAGAAAATACCGTGTAAGATCGTGTAGGATGTGCATTGATCGGTGATTTCTATAATGAGATATCCTGACTCTCCTGAGATAATGAATTCATATAGATGAAGTTATTCAGGCGTTGAGAGTCGATGGAGGTTCATACGTATGGGTAAGTGTTTGAAAGATAACTACTTGACCTGTTGTGTGGATTCACCCTGTCATACTGTGAGAGTGATGAAATTGAGATCGAGATTGTGTTGATGCGCATAGCTGTGGAAACTTTACAGCAGTTTAGTATGACAGGTGCAGACCTCTGAGTCTAGTCAATGCACGAGTCTTCCGGAAGTAGTGTCAAGTGTCTTGTGTGATGAGTCAGTGGAAGTCTGATGTGAGAAATGAGAAACATTGAATTGATAGACACTTGATGGAATTATGTGAATTGAACGACTCTTGATGAAATTGTGAAGTGTGTGAAATGAATGG
Organism: Phaseolus lunatus; assembly: GCA_013389735.1. Lineage (NCBI taxonomy): Eukaryota > Viridiplantae > Streptophyta > Magnoliopsida > Fabales > Fabaceae > Phaseolus > Phaseolus lunatus. The sequence continues at coordinate 27,092,944 of CM023860.1, forward strand.
GAAAATTGATGGATTTTACGTGAGTGTGTTAAAATTGTTTTATCTTGATTTTAAGGTTTCATATCCAAATTCTCTTTAAAATATCTAGCTTACCCTACGTGTTTGGTTCTGTGGCTGTTTCTTAAAACTGTGATGATCGTGTATAATTTACACGGGAGCAGATGATGTTGCAGGAAGGAGAGCTCCTCAGTGAGTGGTCGCCGGAAGGAGATCGCCTGTTTTCGTTTCTGTTAGGCGATCACCCTTATTCTGTTTTCTGATAGGAGATCGCCCTTTTCTGATAGGAGATCGCCTTTTCCTGATAGGAGATCGCCTGTTTTTTTTTATTTTGCTGTATTTTGTTTACGTTTTTGGAAAACTGACCGATTATGTATTAAACTCCCTGTGAGGAGAAAACTTCATTACATATATATAATTATGTTCACTTCAATATATTTGTTTACCTTTATTTCATTTTATAATTACGAAAAAGTATTTTGGCGGGATGTTACAGTTGAGGCGAGAGAAAAGTCCTCTTCCTCTGCTTCTTACAGAAAGGTTGAGGTGAGAGAAAAGTCCTTTTCCTCTGCTTTTTACAGCAAGGTTGAGGCAACAGAGAAAGTCCTCTTCCTCTGCTTTATACAGCAAGGTTGGGGCAAGAGCGAAAGTCCTTTCCCTCTGCTTTATACAGCAAGGTTGAGGCGAGAGCGAAAGTCCTCTTCCTCTGCTTTTTACAGCAAGGTTGAGGCGAGAGGAAAGTCCTCTTCCTCTACTTTTTACAGCAAGGTTGAGGCAAGAGAAAAGTCCTCTTCCTCTGCTTCTTTCAGCAAGGTTGAGGCAAGAGAACCAAGTCCTTTTCCTCTGCTTTTTACAGCAAGGTTGAGGCAACAGAGAAAGTCCTTTTCCTCTACTTTTTACAGCAAGGTTGAGGCGAGTGAACAAGACCTCTCCCTCGACTTCTTACAGCGTGGCTGGGGCGAGAAAGAGTAGTATTGTCCGCATCAATGTGGCGCATGAGGCCAACTCGCCAGGGGGGCTTTCCTTGGCTTGTCGGTCAAGGTCGACTCAGGTACAATCTCCCATCGCCAAAGGATAAGGAGGAGGTCTTCTGGGGCTTATCAGCCGAGAGGGGGATCATCAGTCATCCGGTATGAAGTTATGCATAAGAGCTGTTGAAGACAATGCTAAAGTAACAGACAATCGTGGTCGAGTTAGAAATCCAGTCTGAAGGGGCAATCGTGCGAATGCCTAAGCTAGCTAACAGTTAGTCGCATGCAGAGAGAGTTAAGGATGGAGAGAAAAACAAGCAGCTGAAGCAGATAGATTTCATCCAATTGAAGTCAATAATAGAAAGCCTTTACAGCTGAGAAGTATATACACAAGTTATGTCGCAGAGAAAAGAAATTACACAGAAGGAGAAGTAGCAAGGGGAGTAGCTCAAGGAGGAGGAATGAGCTCGCCATCGACCGCTTAGTCTCTTCGCTCAGAACAAGTTCACAGCTCGAGACTGGGGGGCTTGTGATCCGGTCGGTCATCGGTAGTCGATGACGTTAGCAACAGATGACCACGTGGACCAATCACAGGGTGCCACGTGGAACGAGATAGCAGGAGAATCAGGGAGGAGATCCCTCAGGAAGGCGGTTGGTGGTCAGTTGCCCAGTGGCCGCCACTCCCAAAGCGTTTCCTAGATGAGCGCCTGGAAATAGGGCGCGTGAAGTGACGAAGCATCGGTCGGTCGATGGAGTAATAAGGCATCGAACGTGGGTGGAAGGTCATGAGGCACCGCATGGACGTCGGTGGAAGGTCATGAGGCACCGCACGGACGTCGGTGGAAGGTCATTAGCCACCGCACGGTCATCGGTGGATAGTAATGGGGCACCGCTTGGTCGTTGGTGCATGCAGAGCGAGATCGGTCATCGGGGTTCTTGCCAAGACGCGTTAAGCTGGGACCCAGGTTCCCAGCGAGAGCGTTACGCATGCACCTCACATGATGCCAGAATAGAAGAAGAAGAGCTGCTCGCCGGTGGGGTCGTGCATAAGGATGGCGTAAGGGAGCTAGTTAAGCTGGACAGTGATCAGTGTTTCTCTTAGCCCATTACATGCATAGCACCGCGCGATGAGGCCATGCAGGCAGGATGCGCCTGGCGTGTGTGCTCAGACCAGCCACGCCAGGGGCTCTCCTGGGAGCATGCACTCAGTCAGAGAGAAGAAAGGCGCTAAGTTACTCCGCCAGAGGATAACTTAGCCGCACAGAGAAAGCCCAAGAGCCCTTCAGGTGTGATACGTGAACGGTCAGATGCCAGTTGCATGCCTCCACGTGTCACCATCTGAGAGAGAGGCGCGGCCCAAGTATAAAGGTACTCCACCTCATGTAAGGTACACAGAGAATTACACTTCTTACAGTTTTGACAGTTACACACAGTTTTCTTAGAGTCACTGTGGGAGCGTTTCTACACGTTGCACAGTGATAACAGAGGGTGGATTTGAGCACACATAAGTCTAACAGAGAGATTCAATGATAGTTTTTGGTGTTCCTATTGCCTGACTTGAGCGTCGGAGTGCACACGGCCGCTAGAGGCGCCGTCTGTGTGTTTTGCAGGCATCGATTCTTGGAGCGTTCTTGCAGAACGTGCAGTTGCAGAAGGCTAGACGAAGGAGTGACGAGGCACATCCTCCACGTTCAAGTCCGCGGCAGGATCAGCTAGTATACTCATCCCTCCCTCTTAGGATCATAGTTCTCCTATTTGCACATTGGGATGCTATGTGACCTCTACCGAGACATTTAAAACATTAGATGCTCTACTACAGGGCTGTGAGCTGGAGATATCTTTTCCTATATTCTTGGGAGTTTCCTTTGGTTTTTCCTTTGATATGCTATCCTCCCTTTTATGCTCTCTCTTGGGACAAGAGTTAGAGTAAGAGTTTTCCCTACGACTTGATCCTTTTCTCAAATTTTGTTGTTCAACTTTGACACAAAGTTGGATCAAATCATTCAAGTCTCTGTAGGGAAAAAGTTCAACTCTATCTCTAATCTCAAGATTAAGCCAACTTAAAAACCTTGCTATGGTGGTGGTTTATTCCTCCCTAATTGAGGCTTTCATCATGTATAGCTCCATTTTCTTCCTATATTCCTCTACACTCATGCTCTTTTGTTGGAGTTTTTGGAGCTTTTCCATTGACTCCTTATTATAATAGGAGGGAATATGACAGCGTCTTAAGGCTCCCCTAAGATCATTCCAATATTCTATGGAAGGGTCCTTATGAAGGCGCCTTTCTCTCTCAAGGGCAATCCACCAATACATAGCATTACCTTGAAAACTTAGGGTGGCTAAGGGTACTTTTCTTTCCTCACTCACATGGTGGAAAGAAAACAGTTGTTCTACCTTCATTTCCCAATCTAGGAAGGTTTCAAAATTTTCTTTTCCATAGAAATGAGGTAGATCTACCCTAACCTCCTTTGGGATTTCTCTTCTTTCTCTCCTAACTCATAGGTTGAGGTTGATAGTATTCATTTATTTTAAGACTCTCTTCCTCAAAAGAATCACTTAACCTAGAGTTAGATGCATGAGAAGTTTTTTTTATCTTTTTAATGTATTCATCCTTTTCTTTAACCATTTTCAACTCTTCCTCCAATAAAGCAAGATGAGCATCCCTTTCTTTTTTATCTTTTAGGATTTGGATCTCATGTTGCAATTGTCTATGTGAAAGTGATTGAAAGTCTTGAGCTAATTGTTTCAAAAGAGATTTAATAGACTTTCTATCATTTTCACTTGAACTGGGAGAATGAGAAGACATGTTTAAAGTTATGTGTTAAAAGCAATTTACCACAAGAAAGATAGGTGGAGTAATGTAGGTAGATTCCCAGGAAAGGGAGGTGGATCACTTGGATCACTTAAGTACCAAGTCTTTCCTAGCCAGTTCTATCCTCCAAAACTTTCACAAACCTTTCTCTAAGTAATTCACTTAGAGCACAATCAAGAATGAAAACACAATTTTATGGAAGAAAACAAGAATGCTAAACAATTAAACACAATTGAAAATATTCTAACTAGTAAGCTTTGAAAACTAGTCGAAATCCTAATGGTGAAGCTTCTTGGCACTTAGAACCTCAAAGACACACTCACCATTTAATTGCACCACTAATCCACTAATTTTTCAAGGTTTTACAAGATACAACTCAAAGAAAATACAATGAAAATTGAATCAACAAATTTTGAAGCACCAAAAATTTTTAATCCACTCCTTTGTCTATATTTTTGTGTTAGGTTGCTACTGTCCCCTTGTTATACCTCTTGAGGATATTCAACTTTGAGTATTGAAATCTGCACCTATTTGAGTGATACAGTTCTCATAAAAAAATTTAGCTCCAAACTCACCAAGGCACTTTTTGAATTACTCCCACCAAGAAAGAGGTCAAACAAATTTTAAAGCAACAAAAGCTCAATTTAAAATTGGACTTCAGCAAAGAGAATTGATATATGACAAGACTTGAAAGAGTATTTGATGTAAATGACAAGCAAAAAAAAATTAAGGTACTCAATAAAAGGTGGCACACAAATTGAACCTAAAGAATGACACTAGATTTGGATTAAGAAAACCAAAACAGCACTACTGAAAATTTTGAGGTGAAAATTGCATGACTTAAACAAATTATGCTGAGCTGGATATTTCAAATTTGAATGTGAAATTTAAACCACATAAAGTTCAATGTCTTAGCTAAAATTTGGTGCTGAAATCATACCAAAATAATGCGCCAATCAGTTATGATAAAATTTTCAAAATCATTGCCACTTCACTATTTTTTCAGCGCCAGAATTACACACTGAACATATTTCATTTATCATTTTTTTTGTATTTTGAATTTTGCTTCACTTTTTTTTCTTTTTTTTTTTGTAACACTTCAAACTACTCAAATCCAGATTTTCAGAAATTTTCAACAACGGAATTAATTTTCGTAAATGTTTTCAGCCAGCATAGATTTAGTGAAACAGAGGAAACCTATTCTGGAATTAAAAATAGCATTAAGAAACTTCAAAGACACAACGCAATTGATGTATAGGAACTTGTACGGATCTAGCACACAAGCATGAACTCAAATATGAAAATAAAAATGCACCAAAGGCTCAAAAACAAAATTATAAAACTGCACTCAATTTTAAAATCAAACAACCAAAATTATCAATAAAAGCACTACATAGAATTGATGACATTTTAGGAGAAACATGACTTCACAAAACTTGTATGGATTCAAAAATCAAAATGACTCAAACACAATTAATTTGCACCAATTAAAACAGCAAGAAAGACTCTCAATTAAAGCAAAAACAAAACAGCAAACACAAAACTCCATGGAAGCCTAAACAATTTTGCACACGGATTGCTCAAGAACAATTGAACAACATGCACCGATTAGAATTTCCAAACAGCAACACCAAATTAAAAACAAAATTAAAAACAGCAAGAAAGTTAAGGAATTGATGAACAACACAGAATCAAGAAGAATACAATATTAAAATGAAGAGAAGAAGGCACACTTAACTCTTGAAGAACCATGGCTCTAGATACCAAATGATGGATGGTGCCTTCATGCCGAATTGAATTCTTGGATGGAGAGTGGTGGAAGCTTCAATGGAGGAGGCATGCAAGGAGGCTCACATGGAGCTTGTGGTTTCCTTGGAGGTGCATGCTATGTATGGAGAGTGATGGAAGAGGCCCAAGCTCAAGCCCAAGCTCAGGCCCAACAACTAGGTCCATGGCAAAGAGGATTCAAGAAGAGTGGGACTCTGCTACTGATGGCAGAGAAACTTTTCTTTATATGTTCAAAGATTCCTCAGAGGACCACAGGGAGTAGAACCCAAGCCATCGGAGTCGAGCATCAACAAATTTCAGTTTATTTGTAATTTCAGTAGAGTAGGGTTACATTTAGCATAATAAGGGAGGTGTGCTTTGTAAGGACCTGTAAAATTGAATTGGAATAAAAAGGGATATATTTTAAATGAATTCTAAGTATGCTTTTATTTAAAATAAAAAGGAAGGAAAGTGTAGTTTAGAAGACTATGAGATCGCCGGTCGCCTACTACACATGATCGCCAGGGCGCGAGGGACATGCGGACGTCGCCGGGGCGCGAGAGGCATGCGGACATCGCCAGGGCGCGAGGCATGTGGACATCGCCAGGGCGCGAGGCATGTGGACATCGCCAGGGCGCGAGGCAAGTGGACATCGCCAGGGCGCGAGGCATGTGGACGTGGCCAGGGCGCGAGAGGCATGCGGGCATCGCCGGGACGCGAGAGTCATGCGGGCGTCGCCAGGGATAGACATCGGTCGTCTCCCAGAGAGAGACATCGGTCGTCTTTTAGGACGAGACATCGGTCGTTCGCCAGGATGAGTCAGCGGTGGAAAGTTGTCACGCGATGTCGAGCTTCACACCGATAAAGTGGGACCCAGACTCCCAGCATGAAACGTCCTGCACGCGCGCCACGTAGACAAAAAGGATGGTTCAGAATAGTGACATCAGAATGTTGGCATGCACAAGAGACAACAGTGGTCGTACTGTTCAGGGCAGTGGTTGGCATGCATAAGAGACAACAGTGGTCGTACTGTTCAGGGCAGTGGTTGGCAGGCACAAGAGACAACCGTGGCCGTACTGTTCAGTGAAAACGTACACTCAGGCTTTCCTGCAGAAGGGGTAGCAGCAGCAGCATGCGTGGGCAGGTAGGCTTGGATTCAAAAGCCCACTGCGGGAAGGCAAAGAAGGTTACAGTGGCTCAAGAGTGAAAGAGTGTCTGCATCTTCATCCCTCTCTTTTCTCTCCTTCGCGCTGCGACTCAGGCAACCTCCAGCACCAGTGCGACGTGCGACGACTGCCCTTAGAGCACCTGGGAGGTTCTCTGCAAGTTCTACAAATCAGACGCTGAAAACAGAGCTAAGGCATCCTTTAAGCTCGGTGGGTTTTGGAACTCTTGGTGTTTTGCGCAAGTCCAGGTATGGGAAGCTAGCCTTATTTCCAATGAAAATCCTTATATTCATGATTGAGAGGATGGGGGCGACGTGGTCGCCGGTTTTTCAACTGTTATTGTATAATCCTCTGTTTTTGAACGAGATCGCCGGTTTTGGCGTTGTTTTTCGAACTCCCCTATTTTTGGCATTGTTTGAAGCTGTTTGAGATTTAAATGTGAAATACATGTGATATTCGAAAATCTGAACCTTTGAAATGACTGTTGCTGTGATTTGGATCATTCATTTGAGTGGTATGATGTGTGGAATGTCGTGAATGTGGGATCAAGACATAGTATTTTCAGGAAAGGAAATACCGTGTTGAGATTTGGTTATGAAGTGTATTGATCTGTAAGTATCCTGTGAATGAGGCGATCCTGACTCTGCTGAGATAATGGAATCACATAGAGGAAGTTACTCAGTTGGTGAGAGTCGAAGGAGGTTCATATGAATGGGTGAGTCGTGTGAAAAAGAACGAGCTCGGCCTGTCTTATGGATTAACCCTGTCATACTGTGAGAGTGATGAATTGAGATCGAGATTGTGTTGATGCGCATGGCTGTGGAAACATTACAGCAAATGAAGTATGACAGGTGCATGTCTCTGGATGCTAAGTTCAACGCACGAGTCTTCCGGAAGTAGGGTCAAGTGTCTTGTGTGATGAGTCAGTGGAAGTCTGACGTGAGAATGAGAAACATTGAATTGATAGACACTTGATAAATTTTGTGATTTTAACGACCTTTGAGGAATTGTGCAATATGTGTTTAGTTGATGGTTTACGTGGGTATCTTGAATTTGTTTTATCTTGATTTTAAAGTTCATATCTAAACTCTCTCTCAAATATCTAGCTTACCCTGTGATTTTGGTGTTGTGTTTGGCTCTTTCTTAAACCTGTGATGATCGTGTATAATTTACACGGGAGCAGATGATGTTGCAGGAAGTAGAGCTCCTCAGTGAGTGGTCGCCGGAAGGAGATCGCCTGTTTTCTATTCATGTTAGGCGATCACCCTACTTCTGTTTTCTGATAGGAGATCACCCTCTTCTGATAGGAGATCGCCTGCCTTGCTATTTTACTGTATTTTGTTTACGTTTTCTGGAAAAGTGACCGAATTTGTATTAAACTCCCTGTGAGGAGAAACTTCTTTACATATATATAATTTTGTTCACTTCAATCTATTTGTTACCTTTATTTTCATTATATAAATATGAATAGTATTTTGGCGGGATGTTACATGCTTATCATTGTAGCTTGAGTAGAGAGCCTTTTAGGGTAGGAAGTTGACCTAGCTTCTAGAAATTTTCTCCTAAGGTGTGGCTTTGACTTTAGTCAATATCCTAGCAGCCCCCTCTTTTGTGTATTCCCCATCCTACTCTTGCTCCTTGCTCTCCAAGTGATGTGAGTTGATTTTATGATTTAGCATTTTATGGTGACACTTTGCTTAGGATTGGATTTTTAAGACAATTAAGGTGATGACCTAAGGAAAATCCCCACTGGACATTAACTTAACCAAGTGGTTAAGTAGATGTGAAGGTTCATTTCCATAAGGCAAAGAGAAAAAGACATGAATAGGTGATAATGGATGCAATAGCCGAAACTTAGAAACTTAGAAAGGATAAAAGGAATGCATCAATGGTGTACAAGCCATTCCAAATGATGATCCTTACTCATAAAGAGTCTTCAAAACCGAAAACGCAAAGACAAGATAAGGAAACTAAAAAACATGAAAATGGAATGGAAAAAATGGAAGAGATGATGAAAGAAGAACTTATGGATATGGAGCTATGGTGAATCAAGTCACTTGATGGGGTGGAACCACCAAGATAAGTGGAAGGAGGCCGCCACTTGAGAGCATCATCACCCATAAGATAAGACCAATTTTGAGGAGACTCACTCACTCACTACTCACACAAAAATTGTGCAGAATTTCTTTATTATAATTTTCAACTTGAAAATACATGAGGTAGGCCTCCTTATTTATAGGTGAAGGAGCCTTAGAGAACAAGCTTAAGGGGTAGGATGGGAAGAGGGAAAAAATGGGCAGCCTTAGGGTTTGACTAAGTCAATCCCGCATCCTAGGCTTGTCCTTCTAGAAACTAGGTCAAAATGCCTTCCAAATGGGCTAGGAATAAGTTAAAATGATACCCACACCCCCTATTATGCTAAAGGCACCTTATTCTAGCCTCTCTTTACTATTTGGACCCCTAAAGTGAGCCCAAATTATTTACAACATATTTGTATCTTATAAGAAGAGCAAAAGGAAGAATAGTTGGTGTGCTGGTTTATGCCCAGCTCCTCTGGTGATGTCCATGTGATCCTTGGTGGGGTCTTGAATTATTTGCTGAGATGATTGTTCCCCTTGTGCTTTGTCTTTTGCTTCCTTGGTCATCTCTGTAGCTACTTGGGTTGTATCACCAAGGCACCATCTCCTATAAATTGGATGCTTTGGCTCATATTTTTTTAAGATCAATTTTAATGAGTAAATGCTGCCAATTTTTTGCAAGCTTCTACTCTTGTCTAGTCTCTCTAGGTTAGACACTTTGATCTTCACCTTCAGCTTCCTCTAAGTGATTTGGCCTAACCTCTCACTCTCCATACTTTTCATGCACCTACAAGGAATCCATAGCTCTATATGAGCCATCCTTGATCCATCACCTCCATTGCTTCCACCACCTTTTCACTTCCTTTCTTCAAGAAAAAACTTTGGTCATGAAGAACAACTAAAGTGTCTAACCTAAAACGGCAAGGACAAGAGAGTGAGATTAGCTAGTAACTTAGGCAGCAATTCACTCTTCATTAATCTTGAAAATACATGTACCAAGCACATCCTTATAGGTTTAGAGGGTCGGATTTGAACAAGAGAATTGGTGGGAAAATTCAAATGATTTAGCTTTGAACTTGGCGCCTAAAATGAGCTCACATGGAAAGTGTGACATGGTGTGTAACATGTGCTCATTTTAGGTCTAAAGGATCGGCCTAGGTTAATTAGGAGTCTTTTAGAAACCCTAATTTAACCTAGGTTGGTTTTTAGATGCCTAATCCAACCCGACTTACAATTTTAAAAAAATACAAGTAAAATTCCTATTCTATTTTGACAAGAAAATAAATTCTACTCTACACTAGATTTATGGCATTTTTGAACATATATAGGAAGGTTTTTGTGCCATCAGTAGCAGCATCCCAGTCCTCTTGAATCTTCTTTGCCATAGCTCTAGTTGTTGGCCCTGATCTTCTAGTTGTTGGGCTTGTGCTTGGGCCTCTTCCATCAACATATTGCGCCAACAATTTTTTGGGTTTTATGCACCATTAATTTTTTTTTGAAATTCTTTATTTTTATTTTTTAATCCATTCTAGAACCATTGTTAGGAATTCATTTAAGTTCTACTTTCTTGATAGATTTTAATTTTTTGTTTGTCTTGAATTTTTGGATAATCTTTGTGTCTTGTCACAATTCCAAATCTCTTGAGTTTAGCTTTTTTAATTTTGAGTTTTTCTTGATTTTGAGTATTATTCACCTCTTGAGATGGAAATTATTTCTTAGGATCTTTGGAAAAGGTTGACTAACATTATTAGGTAGCATATTGGAGAAGAAAAAGTCAAGCTAATGATAACCACTCTTAAGAGAATCAACAAGTAGAAGTTCAAAAGCAAGATTCAAACCCTAGAGTGAAGAGAAGAGTGCAAACACCGGGAGATTTTTTTTTTAATTTTTCTTTTTAGATTAATTCTCTTGTAATTCTTTGATACTAATATGAAATTAATAATGCATGTCGACGGTGAGTGTGTCTCAAAGGTCCACAGGTGCCAATGAGCCTCACCCAGGATTCGTCTAGTTTTAATTTCATCTTAATACGCTTATACAATGAGTGTATCTTAAGAAGTCAACAAGTGCTTCTAAGTCTCACTTAGGATCAGTGTCTTAGAGTCTTTTCAAAGTTTAACTTTCTTTTTAAGAAAAATTAATTGGATTTTTGTAAGGACCCAGAAAATTTTATTGGAATAAAAATGGTATATTTAAATAATTTCAGAAGAAGTTATTATTTAAAATACAAAGAGCTGGTAAATGAAGTTTCGTAGTAGCTGGACCTCGGAAGTCGCCCAAGAGCTGGGGTCAGCTGGTAGAAGTCGGTCGGATGATGTGTGGATCAAGAAGAGTACAGGAAGAAAAGTTAAGTTTAGAAGGCTACGAGGTCGCCGGTCGCCTGCTACACATGAGCGCCAGGTGGACGTCGCCAGGGCGCGAGAGGCATGCAGGCATCGCGCGGGCGCGAGAGGCATGCAGGCATCGCGCGGGCGCGAGAGGCATGCAGGCAGCGCGCGGGCGCGAGAGGCATGCAGGCATCGCGTGGGCGCGAGGCATGCGGGCATTGCCAGGGCGCGAGGCATGTGGACGTGGTCAAGGCGCGAGAGTTATGAGGGCGTCGCCAGGGAAGACATCGGTCGTCCCCTAGAGGAAGACATCGGTCGTCTTCCAGGGCGAAGGAGACATCGGTCGTTCGCCAGGATGAGTCAGCAGTGGAAAGTTATCGCGCGACGTCGAGTTTCACACAGAGAAGGTAAGACCCAGACTCCCAGCATGAAGCGTAGGGCATGCGCGCCACGTAGACAAAAAGGGTGGTTCAGAATAGTGACATCAGAATGTTGGCATGCGCGGGAGACACTCGCGGTCGTACTGTTCAGAGCAGTGGCTGGCATGCACAAGCGACAACAGTGGCAGTACTGTTCAGAGCAGTGGTTGGCATGCACCAGAGACAACAGTGGTCGTACTGTTCAGGACAGTGGTTCTCAGACTTCTCTGCAGAGTGGGTGTAGCAGCTGCTTTTGATGGATAAGTTGGGTTAAGATGCAGAGACTCACTGCGGAGAAAAAGGAAAAACGTTGCAGCTTTCAAAGAGAGATAGAGCGAGTTACCTCCCTTTTCCTCCAGATATCTCCTTCGCGCTGCGATTCTAACACCTTCACACGAGAGTACGACGAGCGACAGCCACCATTAGAGCACCTGGGCAGTTCTCTGCAAGTCCTTCAACCAGACGTGAAAACAGAGCCAAGGCGTTCTTCAAGCTTTGTTGAGTTTCGGAACTCTAGGTGTTTGCGCAAGTCCAGGTAAGGGAAGCTAGCCTTCATCTTTACTACGAGCCATAGTTGAACCATTTCTGAAGTGTGGGCGACGTGGTCGCCGTTTTCGCTTTCGTCTTCGTGAAATGCTCTGTGTTGTGTGCTTGGGCGACGTGGTCGCCTGTTTTAATATACAGCCTTCGAAATACCATATTTTGAACTAGATCGCCGGTTTTGGCGCTGTTTTGCGAACTCCTTGTGTTTGATGTTGTTTTGAGAACTGCTTGAGATTTACATGAGATATTCGAAAATATGAATCCTTTGAAATGGCTATTGCTGTGATTGAAATCATTCTTTTAAGTGTGGCATGATGTCTTTGAATGCTGTGAATGTGGGATCGAGGCATAGTATTTTCAGGAAAGGAAATACCGTGTTGAGATTTGGTTATGAAGTGTATTGATCTGTGAGTATCCTATGAATGAGGCGATCCTGACTCTGCTGAGATAATGGAATCATATAGAGGAAGTTATTCAGTTGGTGAGAGTCGAAGGAGGTTCATACGTATGGGTGAGTTGTTCAAGAGGGAACGAGCTCAGCCTGTTATATGGATTAACCCTGTCATACTGTGAAAGTGATGATATTGAGATTATGGTTATGTGCACAGCTGTGGGAACTTTACAGCAATGAAGTATGACAGGTGCAGGTCTCTGGATGCTAAGTTCAATGCATGAGTCTTCCGGAAGTAGTGTCAAGTGTCTTGTGTGTTGAGTCAGTGGTGGTCTGACATGTGAAATGAGGAACTTGAAGTGATAGACACTTGATGCAGTATTGTGAAAATGAATAACTCTTGTGAATATTGTGAAATGTGTGATTTCTGGGTGACCAGGTGCAGAGTATGAGAAACTTGATAACTTTACGTGAATGTCTTGAAATTGTTTACCTTGATTTTATTTTAAGTATTCTTATTTAAACTCTCTTTAAAATATCTAGCTTACCCTGCGTGTTTTGGTTCTGTGGCTGTTCTCTTAAAACTGTGATGATCGTGTATAATTTACACGGGAGCAGATGATCTTCCAGGAAGTAGAGCTCCTTAGTGAGTGGTCGCCGGAAGGAGATCGCCTGATTTCTGTTCTGGTAGCCGATCGGCTGTTTTGGGTCCTCTGATAGGAGATCGGCCTCATCCGATAGGAGATCGGTCCTTTCCGATAGGAGATCGCCTGCTTTGTTCTTTTACTGTATTTTGTTTATGTTTCTGGAAAATTTGACTGAAGTTGTATTAAAACTCCCTGTGAGGAGAAACTACATTTCATATATATAATATTTTGTTCACTTCAATCTATTTGTTACCTTTATTTTCATTATATACATTTGTATAGTATTTTGGCGGGATGTTACAATTTTCAATTAAGGAAGACTGGTGCAAGCTAAGTGAGGGAAGTCTAGCTAGGAAAGACTTGGTAATTAAGTAGTCCTGGTGACTCACCTCTCTTTCCTGGGAGAGAACTGGAAACACTTTGACTTTTCAACCTTCTTGTAAACTGTTGATTTCTAAAAATCAAATAAAAATAAAATGAGTGCTAAAGAAACATTCATGGAAGAGTTCAAAACCATGTTTTCTCAATACATGCAAAATGAAGAAAAATCTAGGAGCAAACATCATGAAGAGTATAGTCGTAGAAGAAAAATTTATAACCCTCATTATCAAATAAAGGAAGGGGTGTGTTTTTAGCCTATAAGTTTATATTATTCTATAGAGACTGAAGTATACATTCCCTATTTTGATGGAAACAAAAATGTTGAAGCATATTTAGAATGGGAAACAAAGCTTGATCAAACTTTTAAAAAATACAAAGTGGATGAATATGCTAGATGTAGTCGCCAGACCTCGGACGTCAGCAATATAAAGTAGAGGTCGACATGGCAGAGGTCAGCACAGTAGGACCCATAGAGGGACCCCCAGAGATTACATGTCGTAGTAGCAGACCTCAGACATCGACAGTGTACAGTAGAGGTCGACGTGGCAGAGATCGGCACAGTAGAGTATTACATTAGTGAAAGCCTGATTCACAGAGATACTTTGCTTGCGGAATGTGTATAAGACATTTGGGTCTGGCAGAAGCAGATTACCCCTAGGGGCACCAATGCCCAAGAGCGCTAGGGTTCTCAGAGAAAGCTGCATGCAAGGCACGTGAGAAATTAGGGCACTTACAAAAACATATTGGTCTCGTGGCGCTGGTACACACGTTGTAACCCTAGCGGCCATACCATTAGATACGCACTGCAGAAAAGGAATTATACCGACCAGTCCTCGGACGTGGAGACCTGCTGATGACAGCAAGCCACGTCAGCTGGGCCCTACAGCCAGGTAGGCAGGGTCCCACTAGTAACGTGGAATAGTGGGTCGATGAGTAATCGGTGGTGTCGACCAACAGGGTAGGCTAATGTGTCCTCGTCATAGCGCAGGGTGATGAGTCCTCGGCAACAGAGTGTGATGAGGTGACATCAGTGCTAGGTGATTTGAACGACATGACCAGAACAGTTAAGATTGGTTCCCAGAGTGGGCCAATGTGAAGGGAAAACCTAGAGATAAAGTGAGGCCCAAATCACGAAGAGCTTATGCGTGTGGCAGGGAAAGCACAGTTAGGTGCAGAGTCTTGAGGGGTCGAGTACTCATCAGAACTAGGGTTTCCCAGTAAAGTTACATGCATGGCACGTGAATAGTGAAGGCACTCCCAGAACAGGTGGCCCCAGAGACTAGGTGCACGAGGAGGCATCCAGGTGGTCACCCTGTTAGAGTTTGCACTCCAGATAAGGAAACCTTATGTGCTAGATTATCCTAAGACTGGGTGATAGCGCCGCAAGGGTATTCCAGTAAACCCTGAATATGGCTAGCAGCGCAGTGAACCCTAATTAGGGCTAGCGGCACAGCAAACCCTAGACTATATAAGGGGCAGTAAAATACTTCACAAAGGTACGCAGTTACAAACCCTAAACACAGTTACTCAAACATTTGGTGTTTCTTGCCCAATCTTGACTTAAGCGTCGGAGTGCAAACGGCCTCTAGGGCACCCCCTTTCTCTTTTGATGGTGCAGATTGCTTCGAAAGAACCAAGCACATATCAACGTGAGGAAGGAGGCGTGTGAGTGTCTCAGAGTCAACCGACAGGCGGGTCAACCGGCGAGAACATTTGGCGCCCACTGTGGGGCCTGAAATAAAACAAGGTCCCATACACGAGAGGAAGAGAAGAAACCACAGAGATGAGGAATAATAGACAAGGACCCGTTCCACCAAATGGGGGTGAAAGCGTTACCATGTAACAACTCATGGAAACGATGCGCGCTCTCCAGGAGACGGTGGCGGAGTTTAGAGCGCATCAGGCGCGTATGCAAGCGAACCTGGCCGCATCATAGGCCAGGAATGAGGAATTAGACAGGGCGAATGAGGAGCTACGGTTAAACCTGCACCATTTGTAGCAAGTTGGGGATCGCGTGGGAGACGATTGGGCTCCACCAACGCCTCCAAGGGCTTTCCCCATGCCTTTCTCCCAAGCAATCATGGACATAGTGGTCCCAGCCACCTTCGTGGGGCCTAAGACCATGTTCACTGGGGTAAAAGACCCTGAAGCGCATCTCACAGCGTTTCACACGCAGATGATGCTGTCAGGTGGGTCTGATGCAGTGCATTGCAAGCTCTTCATGACCATGTTGACAGGGACAGCGTTGGAGTGGTTCGTTAGCTTGCCCGAGGGACATATCACGTCTTTCACGCAATTCTCCATGCTGTTCAGAGAACAATACATTGTCAACCGGGCCCCTCCACCAGTGTCTTATGATCTCTTCGACGTAAGGCAGCATCAGAGGGAGTCCCTTAAAGATTACCTCAACAGATTTGGGGCAATGGTGGTGAGGTTGGACACCAAAGATGAAGATATGGTGGTGCATGCCTTCCGGAAGGGAATATTGCTAGGGCCTTTTAGCGAGTCCCTTATCCAAAATCGCCCCAAGACCTTCAGTGGCATTAAACAACGTGCTGTTGCTCACATTGTCGCAGAGGGAGAGCTCAATGAGAAGCGAGAGAGCGTAGTCTCTTCAAGGCCGCGAGCGCCTAGTCGACCTCAACCCCTGCGGGTGCATGAGGCGACAACAAAAAAGAGAGCTCAAGGAAAGCAGAAACCCTATGAGGCCAGAAAGCCCCAGACTAGGGCACGCGCTAAGGAGGATGTGCCCCCTAGACATGATTTCCTGGTGGAGCTGAAGGAGCTGATCGCCATTCCTAATGTGGTGGAAAGGTTGAAGATGCCCCCAAAGACAGACAAGAGGCTGGGGCCCAACAAGAATGCCTGGTGCAAGTTTCATCAGGCTTTTGGCCATCCCATTCGCAACTGTCTGGCCTTAGGGCACCAGTTGGACGAATTGGTCAAGAGTGGGTTCTTGAGTGATTACCTGAGGGAGACACAAGGGGGCGAGGTGGTGGTAGCCCCGAGGGCTGATCAGGGGCACGAAGTGCCCATACATGGCAAGATCCACACTATAGCAGGTGGATTCTCAGGAGAAGGGTGCACCTCATCATAGCGCAAGAAGTATGCGCGTTCCGTGATGGCAGTGGAAACATGTGAGGAGGACCACTTCCTAGACATCGACCTTGTCTTCACAAAGGATGATCGTCGGGACGTTGTCCCCCATGATAACGATCCAGTGGTGATATCAGTGGTCACTGCAGGATGCAGGGTGCACCGAGTCCTGGTGGATCAAGGAAGTTTGGCCGACGTGATGTTCTGGTCGACCTTCAACAAGCTGCAGCTGTCTCCTGATCAGTTGAGGCCTTACGTAGGCTGTTTGTATGGATTCGCGGGAGACCAAGTAGAAGTGCAGGGGTACATTGAGTTAAGGACCACTTTCACTGATGGAGTGGCCTCCCACACCGAGAACATTAAGTATCTGGTGGTGAACGCCTCGTCTACCTATAACATGCTGTTGGGCAGACCAACCCTAAACAGGTTGGGGGCAGTGGCGTCCATAAGGCATATGAAGGTGAAGTTGCCCTCGATGGAAGGGATAGTGATCACCATCAAATCAGATCAAAAAGAGGCTAAGAAGTGCTATGAAAACAGCCTCAAGACAAGAAAGGGAGTATGCACAGTAACCACCCAACCTCCAGGTGGGAGGTGCGATGACACTGACCTGCCTCGAGGAGATGTCGGGGTCACATGAGCAGAGTTCGCCCGGGGCAGGCGACCTGAACCAGTAGAGGAGGTGGTAGAGAGGGAGATCAGGGGCAAGGTGTTCAGACTTGGCAAATCCCTACCCCAGGAGACGCAGGACCAAGTAGCGGGAGTCATAGAGCGACACATGGATGCTTTCGCTTGGTCTGCCTCAGACATGCCAGGTATTGATCCAGACTTCCTATGTCATCGCCTTGCGTTGGATCCCCAGGCCAGACCTGTGAGACAGTGGAGGCATAAGTTTAACGAAGAAAGGAGGCAGGTGATCAGGGAGGAGACGCAGAAGCTGCTCAACGCAGGCCACATACGGGAAATCCAGTACCCTGAATGGCTGGCGAATGTTGTGTTGGTGAAAAAGGCCAATGGAAAATGGAGGATGTGCGTAGATTTCACCGACCTCAACAAGGCGTGCCCGAAAGACTCCTACCCTTTATCCAACATTGATGCGTTGGTGGATAATGCCTCGGGATGTAAGTTACTCAGTTTTTTGGATACCTTCTCTGGGTATAACCAGATAAAGATGCACCCGAGAGATGAAAGCAAGACAGCGTTCATGACTGAGCTATCTTGCTATTGTTACATAGTTATGCCATTTGGGCTAAAGAACGTAGGGGCCACGTATCAGAGGCTGATGTACAAAGTCCTTGCACCTATGCTGGGGCGCAATGTACAAGCCTATGTGGATGACATCGTGGTGACATCCCAGGTGCGAGATCAGCATGTCACTAATTTGGAGGAGCTATTTAATACAATAGCTAAGTACAGGTTGAAGCTGAATCCAGATAAATGCGTCTTTGGGGTAGAGGCAGGCAAGTTCCTTGGCTTCCTACTTACGGAGTGAGGGATTGAGGCCAACCCAGACAAGTGCGCGGCGATCATAGCCATGAGGAGCCCAACGTCGATCAAGGAAGTGCAGCAATTGATGGGTCGGATGGCTGCCCTCTCTAGGTTTGTGTCAGCAGGAGGAGACAAGGGCCACCCCTATTTCCAATGCTTGAGGAGAAACACCAGATTCTCATGGACATCGGAGTGTGAACAGGCATTCCTTAAACTCAAAGAGTACCTGGCCAGCCCGCCAGTCTTGTGTAAACCCCAACTCGGCACCCCGCTATGACTGTACTTCGCAGTCACAGAGAAGGCGGTGAGTTCTGTCTTGGTCCAGGAACAGGAGCAGAGCCAAAAGCCCATATACTTTGTTAGCAAAGTGTTACAGGGGCCAGAGGCAAGATACCAGACAATAGAAAAGGTGGCCTTAGCCGTTGTGTTCTCAGCGCGTAGACTTTGTCACTACTTTCAGAGTTTCACTGTGGTGGTGATGACAGATCTGCCAATACGAAATGTCTTGCAAAAAACAGACGTGGCAGGAAGAATGGTGCGATGGGCAGTCGAGCTGTCAGAATTTGACATACAGTATGAGCCCAGAGGTCCGATCAAGGGACAGGTCTACGCTGATTTTGTGGCCGAGATGTCCTCAACAGAGACCCAGCAGGAAGGACCTAGTTTCAAGTGGGTATTGTCAGTAGATGGATCCTCAAATTAGCAAGGTAGTGGAGTGGGGATAATTCTTGAAGGGCCCAAGGAATTATTGATAGAGCAGGCCCTGCAGTTCACCTTCAAAGCCAGCAACAACCAAGCAGAATATGAAGCCTTGATTACTGGAATGCTGTTGGCCAAGGAGATGGGAGCGCAAACTCTTATGGCAAAGAGTGATTCATTGTTGGTCACAGGTTAGGTGGCGGGGGAATACCAGGCCAAAGATCCCTAGATGGCCTCCTACTTGGAGTATGTCCAGCAGTTGAAGAGTTCTTTCGAAACCTTCAAGCTAGTGCATGTGCCCAGGGAGTAGAATGCCAGAGCTGACTTGTTGGCCAAACTCGCCAGCTCAGGCAAGGGGGGCAGGCAGAGGACGGTCATCCAGGAGACCCTGAGGGAACCTCGCACCTATACAGCTGATAATTTGGTGGGAGTCCATCAGATCAGCCAGTCAGACGGTGAGAAGAGAAGTAATCGGTCATTGACTCAAGAAACTCCAAAGAAGCCACGGGTCAATGCGTGCACGCCACTAGAGGAGGGGTCGCCGCAAGTCTGCCTGTTGCAAAGTGGAGAGACATGAATAACGCCCTATAAGCGTTACATAGCTGATGGGATGCTCCTGATGGAGCCAATGGAAGCAAGGAAGATAAAGAAGAATTCGGCCAAGTACACACTCATTGATGGCGAGTTGTACAGGCATGGGTTTACCCACCCTATCCTGGTGTGTGTGCATGGTGAGCAGTGCGTGAGGATAATGGCAGAGCTCCATGAAGGCATATGTCGGAGTCACATCGGAGGTCGCGCTTTGGCATCCAAGGCCATTCGCGCAGGGTACTATTGGCTGACTATGAGGGAGGATTGCACTAAGTATGCGCAGCAGTGCAAGCAGTGTCAATTGCATGCTGATTGGTATGAGGCGCCACCAGAGGAGCTTAGGTCAATATACAACCCTTGGCCATTCCACACCTAGGGAATTGACTTCCTGGGGCCTTTTCCTTTGGCGGTGCGGCAGATGAAGTACCTCGTGGTCGCCATAGAATACTTCATGAAGTGGATCGAGGCTGAACAAGTGGCACAGATCACAGCCCACAAGATCCAACACTTTGTGTGGAAGAATATAGTGTGTCGCTTTGGTGTACCCAAGCGCCTGGTGTCTGATAATGGCACTCAGTTCGCAAATCAACAGTTGGGAAAGTTATGCACAGAGTTGGGAATCAAGCAAGTATTCGCATCGGTCGAGCATCCTCAAACCAATGGGCAGGTTGAGTCGGCCAATCGAGTCCTACTCAGGGGACTGAAGAGAAGGCTGAAGAAGGCGAAGGGGATGTGGGCTAAGGAGGTTCCCAGAATTGTATGGGCCTACCATACTGATCTCGCCGCGGACTCGAGCGTGGGGAAAATGCCTCGTCACTCCTTCGTCTAGCTTTCCAGCTGCTGCGCGTTCTGCAGGGAGGCTCCAGGAACCTTCGACGAGACTCCGAACGATGCCTGCAAAACACACAGACGGCGCCTCTAGCGGTCGTTGTAGCTCCGACGCTCAAGTCAGGCAACGGGAACACCAAAAATCTCTCTCGGATCTCTCTGTGTAAGACCCGTGTGTGTGTGCCCTTAGTCCTCTTTGATTTGAAAACTGAGTGTTCTTGGTTTTGTGTTGTGTATTCTGAGGCAAAGACTGCATACCTGGTTTGGTGTTCTTCTTCCTCATATAAACCCGCGTAGCCCCTACTGGCTACCTCTAGGGCCACTTGATCACTCTGCACTGTCGTTTCCACTCCCCAGGGCTACCTTGCGTGCCAGCCTTCTTCACTTGAGTGCAAAGTCTGACAGGGAAGGCTGCGTGGGTGCCTCTGTACCCCTCGACTTCTGTGCCTATCTGCCCTACCTATTCTCTGGGAACATCTTCACCGTCCACGTGGTAGACATGCAACCCCACTGGGAGACTCTAAACTTGTCCCAGCAGGATTCTGCATCTAACTGCGTCTTCTCGTCTTCATGCGTGGTCGTCTCGCGACTAAGGCCATTCCCTGCCTCTGGGCGCTTTACTGATCATTGGTTGTGTTGCTCACATCGCGCGGCCGATGTAGCCTCGACACACACCGATGACCGAGGTATCTCTCATCCTGGCCGATGTCCGATGGCGCTTCTTCACGTTGTCGTGCTCTGCTTATGGAATCAGGCGAGGTCCCTTGAGTAACGTTCTCGCTGGGAGCCTAGGTCCCAGTTTAACATGTGTTGGCAAGGAACCCCGATGACTGATCCCTCTGCATGCACCGATGACTGATCGGTGCTTCATCACTCTCGCGCTCTGCTTCTAGGCGCTCATGTAGGAGCCGATCTCCACCCTGGTTCATCTGCTATCTCATGCCACGTGTTGCTCTGTGACTGGCCCACGTGGTCATCTGCTGCTGACGTCATCGGATACCGATGACCGACCGGATCACAAGCCCCCCAGTCTCGAGCTGTGAACTTGTTCTCAGCGAAGAGACTAAGTGCTCTTCGTTGCCAAAGAGAAGAAGGAGCTCAAAACTGATGTACCTGAGACCATGGCTGCTGGTGCCGAGGTTCTGATAGATGGGTTCCATGGGCTGGCAGCAGGTTCACTGCGTCCTTCCAGACTTGGACTCTACCCAACCTAGCCTCCACCATTCAGTGGTCGATGGCAGGCTCATTCCTCCTCCTTGAGCTTCTTCCCTTGCCACTTCTCCTTTTGTGTAATCTCTTTTTCTCAGCTGCCTTTCTCTCTCTCCACCTTTAACTCACTCTGCATGTGGCCAACTGTTAACTGGCTTAGGCTTCAGCGCGATCTCACTGTGACCCTTCAAACTTGGCCTCTAACCTGATCGCGACCAACTGTACCTGTGCATTCTCTTTAACAGTTTTTATGCATAAATTCATGTTGGATGACTGACCTGATGGTGTCTAAATGCTTTAACTGATCGCCCAAGAGCTTGTTTGGGGAAGCTTTCATACTCAGAGCTTTGGTACCGACCACCGACTAGCATGGTAGCGCACCACCGATCAGTCACCGCGCTTCAGTTTTCGCATTACTTCTGTGTCACTCCAGCGCTAGTTGCATAGAGGGCCCGAACGCCAGGGATGACGCCTGTGTTTTGGGGAATGCTTCTCGATGACCCCTCTTGCCTCAGCCTCGCTGTAAGAAGTCGAGGTGAGGTCTTTCTCCTCTCGCCTCAGCCTCGCTGTACTAAGTCGAGGTGAGGACCTTTTATCTCGCCTCAACCTTGCTGTAAGAACCAGAGAAGAGGACTTTTCTCTGCCTGCACCCCGCTGTATAAAGTCGAGGGTGAGGACTTTTTATCTGGCCCATGCCTCGCTATACGAAGTCGAGGGAGAGGACTTTCTCTCGCCTGCACCCCGCTGTATAAAGTCGAGGGTGAGGACTTTTTATCTGGCCCATGCCTCGCTGTACGAAGTCGAGGGAGAGGACTTTCTCTCGCCTACACCCCGCTGTATAAAGTCGAGGGTGAGGACTTTTTATCTGGCCCATGCCTCGCTGTACGAAGTCGAGGGAGAGGACTTTCTCTCGCCTGCACCCCGCTGTATAAAGTCGAGGGTGAGGACTTTTTCTCGCCTGCACCCCGCTGTATAAAGTCCAGGGTGAGGACTTTTTATCTGGCCCATGCCTCGCTGTACGAAGTCGAGGGAGAGGACTTTCTCTCGCCTGCACCCCGCTGTATAAAGTCGAGGGTGAGGACTTTTTATCTGAGTGGGTGCATGCTCCCAGGGGAGCACCAGTGGTGGCTGTCTAAGCGCACTCGCTAGGCGCATCCCTACCTGCATGGTATCACCGCACGCCCTTTGAGTGGGCAACTCCCCTTCTTCTGGTTCGGAATCATGCGAGGTGCATGCGTAACGCTCTCGCTGGGAGCCTGGGTCCCAGCTTAACACGTGTTGGCATGACCCTGATGACCAACCTTCTTCCGAAATCATGCGAGGCGCATGCGTAACGCTCTCGCTGGGAACCTGGGTCCCAGCTTAACACGTGTTAGCAAGACCCCGATGACCATGCACCGACTGAGTGCTCTGCTTCGAGTGCACTGATGACTGATCGTCCTTTGGGTGCACCGATGAATGATCGCGTTCTGCCTCTTAGTGATTAAACGCGAAGATGATGTCTTGCTTTGGGGAAGAAGAGTTTTTCTTGTTGACCCCTATCGGTCATCCGTACTCGCGCCTGGGGCGAGCAGGCTTCAACTGATCACTTGCACTTTCATCCGAGGCAAGTAGGACTTGAAACTGGAAAACACGTGCACACTTGGTATACTGAAATCTTTTTTATTGGGTGGCCTCGTTAAAAACCCTCATCAGGAAAAGAGTGCCCCCTGATCTGTTCAACTATTTACAGTATATACATTGAGTGTGTGTACAGCGCAAGAATGCATCTACTTTATAACTTAACTGAAGTAGAATCTCAAGTGTGTAGCGTTCCATGTCCTGGGGATAGGTGCTCCATGCAGAGTCTCCAGCCAATAAGCTCCACTCTCCAACGCTTCAACCACTCTGTATGGGCCCCTTCCTCTCATAGGCGATGACCGCCCTGGCGACGCCTGATTCACGAGGATCTTCGTCCTGAGCTGCCTGGGAGCCCCCCCAGCGTTGCATCCTCCATCACCTCACGTCCCCATGCACAGGGACCTCGTGTTGCTGATCGCCTGTCTGAGACCCCGAAGCGCGATCACCTTGCGCCTCCCGCAGGTAATCGGTCAGGAATCCTATCTTCACCAACTCAGCAAGTTGATGCCCCAACGTCAGGCAGGATCGGAGCGTGTGTCCATAAGCCTGATGGAACTCACACCACTCGTCCTTCCTCCCTCCAAGTACCTTGTCAGTTTTCTTTGGTACTCGGAGTCTTGCAGCCACGGCAGGGATGGCGATCAGCTCTGCCAACTCTATCACGAAATCATACCTAGGGGGTGTGTTGTTCTCCCTTGCACGCCCCCTGGGCTGGTCTTTCCTGGGCGCATACGGATGAGGCCTTCCCTGCACCTTCCTCCCTTCCTTGGCCTCATATACCCGCACCTGCTGCTGCTGCTTCCCCTGACCTCCGCGCGGCTTCGTCGGCGCAGTGCTGCCTCTCTTCTCAGAGACCTCTGTCTCTGCTACAATGTGCGCCACCGCGCGTCGCCGTATCTCAGCAAAGGTGGCGGGGTGGCTCCTGATAAGGGATTCACTGAAAGGACTAGGCAGCACGCCTTTCTTGAACGCATGCACTAACATGTTCTCGTCCTTGCTGGGCAATCTCACCACCTGCGCACCAAAGCGGTTGAGGAAGTCCTTCAGCGACTCCCCCTGGTTCTGGCGCACGTCGAACAGGTCGTAAGTCACCACCGGCGGCGCTCTGTTGACTATATACTGCTCCGTGAATAGCTTTGAGAACTGATGGAAGGAGGTGATGTGGCCCTCCGGCAAGCTCACGAACCACTCCATAGCTACTCCGCTCAGCGTGCTCATAAGCATTTTGCAGTACACTGCGTCTGAACCTCCAGACAGCATCATCTGAGTGTGGAAGGCTGTCAAATGTGCCTATGGGTCTTCCACCCCCGTGAACGACGCCTTCATTCCCACCAGGTTGGGGGGCACCACCGTGTTCATGATCTCGGGGGAGAAGGGCATAGGAAATGCTCTAGGGGGCGACGGTGGCATCGACGTCCTATCTTCGGATACGCGCTCATTCTGTGCCTGCAACTCCCTACACAACTCCTTGTTCACGCGGTTCAACTCTTCATTCCTACTATGCGATGCAGTCAGCTCTGCATGCATCTTCTCTTGCTCAACTCTCGACGCCGCGACGCTATTCTGCAACGCGCGCATCATCTCCATGACCTGCGCCATGGTCACAGTTCCTTCACCAGCAGGTGGTGGAGGTGTCGTTTGTCTGGTTCTTCTACTCATCTGTGCGATTTCTACTCTCGTTCTTATGTATGGGGGCTTCGTTTTACTTCGTGCCCCACGGTGGGCGCCAAATGATCTCGCCGCGGACTCGAGCGTGGGGAAAATGCCTCGTCACTCCTTCGTCTAGCTTTCCAGCTGCTGCGCGTTCTGCAGGGAGGCTCCAGGAACCTTCGACGGGACTCCGAACGATGCCTGCAAAACACATAGATGGCGCCTCTAGCAGCCGTTGTAGCTCCGACGCTCAAGTCAGGCAACGGGAACACCAAAACTCTCTCTCGGATCTCTCTGTGTAAGACCCGTGTGTGTGTGCCCTCAGTCCTTTTTGATTCGAAAACTGAGTGTTCTTGGTTTTGTGTTGTGTATTCTGAGGCAAAGACTGCATACCTGGTTTGGTGTTCTTCTTCCTCATATAAACCCGCGTAGCCCCTACTGGCTACCTCTAGGGCCACTTGATCACTCTGCACTATCATTTCCACTCCCCAGGGCTACCTTGCGGGCCAGCCTTCTTCACTTTAGTGCAAAGTCTGACAGGGGAGGCTGCGTGGGTGCCTCTGTACCCCTCGACTTCTGTGCCTATCTGCCCTACCTATTCTCTGGGAACATCTTCACCGTCCACGTGGCAGACATGCAACCCCACTGGGAGACTCTAAACTTGTCCCAGCAGGATTCTGCATCTAACTGCGTCTTCTCATCTTCATGCGTGGTCGTCTCGCGACTAAGGCCATTCCCTGCCTCTGGGCGCTTTACTGATCATTGGTTGCGTTGCTCACATCGCGCGGTCGATGTCGCCTCGACACACACTGATGACCGAGGTATCTCTCATCCTGGCCGATGTCCGATGACGCTTCTTCACGTTGTCGTGCTCTGCTTATGGAATCAGGTGAGGTCCCTTGAGTAACGTTCTCGCTGGGAGCCTGGGTCCCAGTTTAACATGTGTTGGCAAGGAACCCCAATGACTGATCCCTCTGCATGCACCGATGACTGATCGGTGCTTCATCACTCTCGCGCTCTGCTTCCAGGCGCTCATGTAGGAGCCGATCTCCACCCTGGTTCATCTGCTATCTCATGCCACGTGTTGCTCTGTGACTGGCCCACGTGGTCATCTGCTGCTGACGTCATCGGATACCGATGACCGACTGGATCACATACCACTCCCCAATCCACTACCAAGGAAACCCCTTTCAGCTTGGTGTATGGTTCAGATGCCACGATCCCTGTAGAGATTCAGGAGAGCTCGCTGCGTTTCCAGAACTTCCTGGCTGAGGAGTCCAATGAAGAAAGGAAGGTGAACTTGGATCTCTTGGATGAAGTTAGGGAAGAGGCAGGAATCAAAGCCGAGGCACTGAAAAGGAGGGGTGAGCTCAAGCACAGTTCCAAGTTGAGAGCTCGGCAGTTCCAGGTGGCCGACCTAGTTAACATAAGGTATCTTGTGATAAACGCTCCCTCTGCTTATAACATTCTTTTGGGCAGGCCAGCTTTGAACAAATTAGGAGCAGTACCCTCAACGAGGCACATGAAGATGAAGCTGGCCTTACTTGATGGAACCGTGATCACCATCAAGTCTGAATAAAAGGCGGCTAGGAAGTGTTATGAGAACAGCCTCAAGACAAAGAGAAGGGTGTGCTCTGTCACCAGTCGTGCACCCATGAATGAAGGAATTGTCTATGTAGAGGTCACCCCTGAGAGACGAACCTAGCCAACAGAAGAGGTCATGGAACGAGAGATTGGGGGCAAACAGTTCAAACTTGGTAAGTCCCTGAGTCAGGAAGCGCAGGACCAGGTCGCCGGGGTCTTGACCCGACATCTGGACGCCTTCGCGTGGACTGCCTCCGACATGCCAGGTATTGACCCAGACTTCTTGTGCCATCATCTTAACATAGACCCACAGGTCCGACCTGTACGCCAGAGACGAAGAAAGTTCAATGAGGAGAGGCGGCAGGTCATCAGGCAGGAAACCCAGAAGCTGCTGGAGGCCATAGGTCATCAAGCAGGAAACCCAGAAGCTGCTGGAGGTCGGTCACATCAGGGAGATCCAATACCCTAAGTGGTTGGCCAATGTAGTGTTAGTAAAGAAGGCCAATGGCAAGTGGAGGATGTGCGTCGACTTCACAGACCTGAATAAAGCCTGCCCTAAGGACTCTTACCCATTACCCAGCATTGATGCCTTGGTGGACAGCGCGTTGCGAAACAAACTCCTCAACTTCTTGGATGCATTCTCTGGATATAACCAAATTCAAATGCACCCCAGAGATGAATGCAAGGCAGCATTCATGACAGAGCTCTCAAGTTATTGTTACAAAGTGATGCCTTTTGGATTAAAGAACACTGGAGCGACCTACCAGAGACTGATGGACAGGATACTCGCCCCTATGATAGGGCGAAATCTGCAAGCATACGTGGACGATATGGTTGTCACCTCTCAAGAGAAGGACCAGCACGTCGCTAACCTGGAAGAGCTATTCAACACCATAGCCAGGTAAAAGTTAAAACTGAGCCCAGAAAAATGCGTGTTTGGGGTAGAAGTGGGAAAATTCTTGGGGTTCTTGCTGAGAGAGCGTTGAATAGAAGCAAATCCCGAGAAGTGCACGACAATCATGACCATGAGGAGCCCGGTCTCAGTGAAGGAAGTACAACAGTTGATAGGTCGAATGGCCGCTTTGTCCTGGTTTGTTTTAGCAGGAGGGGATAGGGGCTATCCTTACTTCCAGTGTTTGAAGAGAAACAACCGATTCATATGGACTGATGAGTGTGAGGAATCATTCCTCAAGCTGAAAGAGTATCTGGGCAGTCCCCCAGTGTTGTGCAAGTCGCTGCCAGGTACTCCACTCCGCCTGTACTTTGCCATCACGGAGCGGGCAATCAGTTCAGTCCTCGTCCAGGAGCAGGACCATGTGCAAAAACCCATTTACTTTATTAGTAAGGTCTTGCAGGGACTTGAGGTGTGCTACCAAGCCATAGAGAAGGCAGTGCTAGCTGTAGTAATTTCAGCACGGAGGCTCTGACATTATTTTCACAGTTTCACTATCATTTGATGACGGACCTCCCCATTCGCAAGGTCCTGCAAAAACGTGATGTAGCAGGGAGGATGGTCTGCTGGGCGATGAGTGTAAGGACCTGAAATTTATTGGAATGAAAGAGTATGTTTTAAGTAAATTCTAAGTATGTTTTATCTAAGTTAAAAAGGAAGGAAAGTGTAGTCTAGAAAAAACTATAAGAGTTCCTTGTTTATACATCATCGCCGGTCGCCTAGACTACACGTCATCGCCTGGGCGCGAGGCATGCAGGCGTCGCCAGGGCGCGATGCATGCGGGCATCATCAGGGGGGGGGTGAGACATCGGTCGTTCGCCAGGAAGAGGTCATCAGTGGTTTGTCCTCGCGCGAGAGGTCATCAGCGGTTTGTCTTCGCGCGAGAGGTCATCAGTGGTTTGTCCTCGCGCGAGAGGTCATCAGCGGTTTGTCATCGCGCGAGAGGTCATCGGTGGTTTGTCTTCGTGCGAGGTCATCGGTGGTTCGTCTTCGCGCTGGTAGCCATCGGCGAAAGGTCATCGCGCGGCGCTTAGTTACACACCGAGAACGTAGGACCTAGACTCCCAGCAAGAGACGTTTTGCACGCGCGCCACGTAGACGAAAAGGTGGTTCAGAATAGTGACCTCATAGCGTAGCCTGCGCAGAGGCATGCTTAGTAGTACTGTGCAGGGAAGCGTACACGCAAACTTCCCTGCAGAGTGGGTGGTGGCAGCTGCTTTTGGAGGGATAAGTTGGTTTAAGTTACTGAAATCCACTACTGAAGAGGAAGAAAACGTTGTTGTAGTCGAAGAGAGAAAGAGTGAGTTCCCTCCTCCGCGTTGCGATTTCAGCCTCTCCACACAAGAGTACGACGAGAAGCAACACCATTGGAGCACTTGGGTAGTCCTCTGCAAGTTCTTCAGACCAGACGCGAAAAACAGAGCCAAGGTATTCTGCAAGCTTCGTTGGATTTCGAAGCTCCTGGTGGTTGCGCAAGTCCAGGTAAGGGAAGCTAGCCTTCATCTTTACTACGAGCCATAGTTGAACCATTTCTGAAGTGTGGGCGACGTGGTCGCCGTTTTCGCTTTCGTCTTCGTGAAATGCTCTGTGTTGTGTGCTTGGGCGACGTGGTCGCCTGTTTTAATATACAGCCTTCGAAATACCATATTTTGAACTAGATCGCCGGTTTTGGCGCTGTTTTGCGAACTCCTTGTGTTTGATGTTGTTTTGAGAACTGCTTGAGATTTACATGAGATATTCGAAAATATGAATCCTTTGAAATGGCTATTGCTGTGATTGAAATCATTCTTTTAAGTGTGGCATGATGTCTTTGAATGCTGTGAATGTGGGATCGAGGCATAGTATTTTCAGGAAAGAAAATACCGTGTAAGATCTTGTGGTAGGTGCATTGATCGGTGATTCCTAAGGGGATATCCTGACTCTGCTGAGGTAATGGAATCACGTAGAGGAAGTTACTCAGTTGTTGAGAGTCGAAGGAGGTCTATATGATGGGCGTCTCGTGTGAAAAAGAACGAGCTCCGTCTGTCCTATGGATTAACCCTGTCATACCAGGAGAACTATTGACATTGAGATGATATATGCACATGCTGTGTGGATTCACAGCGACCCTGTGTGGATTTCACAGTGGTGTGGTATGACAGGTGCAGATCTCTGAGTCTAATCAACGCACGAGTCAATCCGGAAGTAGTGTCAAGTGTCTTGTGTGGTGAGTCAGTGGAAAGTCTGACATGTGAAATGAGAAACTTGAATATTGATAGACACTTGATGCTGTATTGTGAAATGGAATGACTATGGGTGAATGTTGTGAAGTTTGTGATTTTGGGCGATCAGCTGAATGCTATGAGCAGCTCTACGTTCTACATGGATATTTTGGAACTTGGTTTACTTGGATTTTCATGTTCTTGATTTAAACTTCTTTTAAATTATCTAGCTTACCCTTTTATCTGTTATTGTGGTTGTTTTCTCAAAACTGTGATGATCGTGTAATTGTTACACGGGAGCAGATGATCTTCCAGGAAGAAGAGCTCTCTAGTGAGTGGTCGCCGGGGAAAGAGATCGCCTATTTCCACCTCTCGGTGGTGATCGCCGGTTTTCGTGTCCTGATAGAAGATCGCCCGTTTTGAGGTCTTCTGTTTGGGATCGCCGTTTTATGTTGGAGATCGCCGTTTTTTTGAGACCGCCGGTCTTACTGTATTTCATTTATTTTCGTTAAACCTTGAAAACATTTGATTTGGTTATGTATTAAACTCCCTAAGAGGAGAAACTTCATTTCTGATATATATACATATTATCTTGTACTCTTCAATATTATTTGGTTACACTTAATTTCATTATACATGTATGTATGTATTATTTTGGCGGGATGTTACATTAATGGTATCAGAGCAGTTCGCCTTAGGATGACCTGAGGGCTGTGGATCCATTGTGTTTCTTCTGCTCATAAAATTTATTTGAGTTTTAAATAACCACTATAGTGGAAGGTTTTCAAACGTTTTAGTTTTGAACTCTTGCGTGTGCTTGGGTGAACGTGTGCCTAACTGAAAATCTTAGTATTAAGAATAAGAAGGTCTTGATAAAGTGGTGAGGGTGCACACTCATAACTGGATCAAGATAATTCTTAATCTTAATTCCAAAGGTTTGATGTTTAGCCTACATTGAATTCTGGTGTGATTTTTGAGTGTTCTTGAATTTGACTGAGGTGGTAGTTTGGACTGATGTTTGCACACCAGTAACTGTTCTGGTGTTTTGTGTGAAGTTATAAGTGTTATGATTCTGTTGATGAACTCAAATTCTAGATGACTTTGAGATGCTGACCTTTGTAAGGTCTAGCTGTTACCCCTTGAATGAATTGATTCTTATCGATTTCATTCTTATAGTTGTAGGGAATATAGAAGTCAATAGATTCAGAAGATGGCACGTAGACCTGCTACCCCACCCCAACCTTCCTCAGAGATGAGTCAGATCGCCAAGGCCATCGAGATGATGGCGACTGCCATTCAGCAGCAGAATGCGGCGATGGCTCAGAACCATCAAGCCACAATGCAGCACTGGGAAACTGCCCGATCTGCTGAGACAAACTCCCACGTCGGTCAGCCCCAAGAACAGATGGGACTGGCCGAGTTCATGAGGCACAACCCACCTAAGTTCAGTGGGAATGCTACCCCTGACCAGGCAGATCAGTGGGTCAGGGAGGTGGAGAAAATCTTTAGGGTGACCTCCTGCCCTGAAGAGAAGAAGCTGTTGTTTGCCACGTATCTGCTATCAGGAGAAGCTGAGTTCTGGTGGATGGGAGCTCAGCAGATGATGGAGGCCCGAGAGGATGTTCTGGATTGGGAGAGCTTCAGGGTGAAGTTCTTGGAGAAATACTTCCCAGACAGCGCCAAGTTTGCAAGGGAAGCTGAGCTCTTAAAGTTGGAGCAGGGGGACATGTCAGTAAACGCCTATGCTGCCCGTTTTGAGTACCTCGCCCGGTTCTATACCCAGGCGACCTCCGAGGCCTGGAGGTGTAGGAAGTTCGAGGAAGGGCTGAAGCATGGGCTGAAGAAGACCATAGCCCCGATGTGCATCAGGGAGTTCCACGCCTTAGTGGAGAAGGCGAAGATGGTGGAGACCCTGGAAAAGGGTGAGTCTCGGGTGATCAGGTCACACCCAGGAGGTCCTTCCAGTGGGAGAGCAAAGGCACAGCACCCACAAAGCAAACCCTATGCGAGACCTCCATCACATCGGGCAGGAGCAGCACCTCCCCAGTTCCAACAGCAACAACCTTGGAAACCTAAGTGTCTTCACTGTGGTGGACCACACGCCTCCAATGCTTGTTTCAAGAAGACTTCAGAGAGGAAATGTTTCGTCTGCCAAAGGACAGGGCACGTTGCTAGAGAGTGCCCTAGCAGGAATGGGGCGACCCAACCCAGTGGCTCCCAACAGTTGAGAAACGAGGGCGGCAGACCTCAGGCAACAGGGAGGGTGTTCGCCATGTCTGGAGCAGAGGCAGCTCAGTCAGGTAACCTCATCCAAGGTGTTTGTTTTATTGCTGGTAGAGGTGTAAGGGCCTTGTTTGATTCTGGAGCGACACACTCCTTTGTGTCAAGCCTGTGTGTAGCCGAGTTGGGCCTCCTAGTGAAGGAGTTACCTTTCGAGCTGTTGGTCTCTACACCTGCGTCAGGACAGGTGTCGACCTCTACAGTGTGCCCTGAATGTCCAGTGATTGTAGAAGGACGCAGATTCAAGGTGAACTTGATCTGCCTACCTCTTCAGGACCTGGATGTCATCCTGGGAATGGATTGGTTAGCTGCCAATCACGTTCTCATAGACTGTGGTAGGCAGAAGGTAGCGTTTCCAGACCCCCAAGAACCGGATGTGTGTCAGTTCAACAAGGGCGATCAGAGCTGGAAGGAGAGGCGAGGTGCTTCGTAGTGCTCGCCCGGTTGGAAGTGGAGAATAAAGGGGACGTAAACAGGATACAAGTGGTGAAAGATTTCACAGATGTATTCCCAGAAGAGGTGCCTGGGTTACCCCCTAAGAGAGAAGTGGAATTCTCTATTGACTTGGTACCTGGAGCTGGACCAGTGTCAATGGCACCTTACAGGATGGCACCAGCCGAGTTAGTGGAGTTAAAGAAGCAAGTGGAAGAGTTGCTGGAGAAGCAGTTCATCAGACCCAGCGTATCTCCATGGGGAGCTCCAGTGCTCCTAGTCAAGAAGAAGGATGGAGGGTCTCGGCTGTGTATAGACTACAGGCAATTGAACAAATTGACCATCAAGAACAAGTACCCCCTACCTCGGATTGATGATTTGATGGACCAAATTCATGGGGCCTCGGTGTTCTCCAAGATTGACCTGAGATCGGGGTATCACCAAATCTTGGTAAAAGCTGAAGATGTTCAGAAGACAGCTTTTAGGTCTCGATATGGGCACTACAAGTATGTAGTGATGCCATTTGGAGTCACCAATGCTCCAGCTCTATTCATGGACTACATGAATAGGATCTTTCGCCCTTTCTTGGATAAGTTTGTGGTGGTCTTCATAGATGACATCCTCATTTATTCAAGGACCGAGGAAGAGCATGAGGAACACCTGAGGACAGTATTGGAAATACTGAGGGAGAAGCAGCTCTATGCCAAGTTCTCTAAGTGTGAGTTCTGGCTAAGGGAAGTCAACTTCTTAGGACACGTGATATCTGCCCAGGGGATCTCGGTAGATCCAGCCAAGGTAGAGGCAGTGCTGCAATGGGAACGTCCTAAGACAGTGACTGAGATAAGGAGCTTTGTGGGGTTGGCGGGCTACTATCGGAGGTTTATTGAGGATTTTTCCAAAGTAGTGGCTCCTTTAACACAACTGACCCGCAAGGACCAACCCTTTGCTTGGACCGACCGATGTGAGCAGAGCTTCAGGGAACTAAAGGAGAGGTTGACCAGTGCTCCAGTGCTGGTGATTCCAGAAGTAGGAAGACCTTTTGATGTCTTCTGTGATGCCTCACATCAAGGCTTGGGATGCGTCTTGATGCAAGAGAAGAGAGTGGTTGCATATGCTTCAAGGCAACTCAAGGTGCATGAGAGAAACTACCCTACTCATGATTTGGAGTTGGCAGCGGTAGTGTTTGCCTTGAAGATCTGGAGGCATTATCTTTATGGAGCTCGGTTCCAGGTATTCAGTGACCAC
Source organism: Phaseolus lunatus (assembly GCA_013389735.1). NCBI lineage: Eukaryota > Viridiplantae > Streptophyta > Magnoliopsida > Fabales > Fabaceae > Phaseolus > Phaseolus lunatus. The sequence continues at coordinate 27,126,318 of CM023860.1, forward strand.
AAGAGCTTGAAGTACCTGTTCGATCAGAAGGAACTAAACATGAGACAAAGAAGGTGGATGGAATTCCTAAAGGACTACGACTTTCAACTCATGTATCACCCAGGGAAGGCCAATGTAGTGGCAGATGCCTTGAGTAGGAAGTCTATACAAGTCGCCACCATGATGATGGAAGAGCAGAAACTGATCGAACAGTTCAGAGACTTAAACCTTGGAGTGGAATTTCACGTGAATCACATTAGTTGTAGTAAGCTGACTATAACTAATGACTTCCTTGGGATGTTGAAGGATAAACAATTGGAGGACCCTAGCCTGAAGCGCACTGTGGAGTCACTAGGGACAGATCAGGCGAGAGGCTTTGAGATGGGCGATGATGGGATCTTGAGGTTTGATGGCAGAATTTACATACCTGCAAATGATGAGTTGAAGAAGATGATCCTAGAGGAAGGTCATAAGAGCCGCCTCAACCTTCACCCAGGCATGAACAAGATGTACCATGACTTGAAGGAGTCATTTTGGTGGTCAGGCATGAAGAGGGACGTCGCCCAGTACGTGGCAACCTGCTTAACGTGTCAAAAGGCGAAGGTAGAGCATCAAAGACCTGGCGGGCTGTTGCAGCAACTGGATATCCCCGAGTGGAAGTGGGACAGCATTGCCATGGATTTTGTCACCCATTTACCCAGATCGGTAAAGGGTCATGATGCAATCTGGGTCATCATTGATAGGCTGACGAAGAGTGCCCACTTCCTCCCAGTAAATATGAAGATGCCCATGGCCAAGTTGGCACAGCTGTACATCAAGGAGATTGTGAGGTTGCATGGAGTGCCTTCCAGCATCATTTCAGATAGAGATCCCAGGTTCACTTCACGGTTTTGGCAGACCTTGCAAGAGTGTTTGGGAACCAAGTTGAGGATGAGCTCTGCATATCATCCCCAAACAGATGGTCAGTCAGAGAGGACGATCCAATCTTTGGAAGATCTGCTGAGGGCATGCGTTTTGGATCAATTGGGAGGTTGGGAGGAGGTGTTGCCACTAGTGGAGTTTACCTATAACAATAGCTACCACGCCAGCATTGGGATGGCACCATATGAAGCCCTGTATGGGAGGAAATGCAGAACTCCCTTATGTTGGTACCAGGAGGGCGAGGCAGTCTTGGTTGGGCCAGAGTTGATTCAGCAGACGACCGAGAAGGTGAAGCAAATACAAAGCAGAATGAAAGCCTCTCAGAGTAGGCAGAAGTCCTATGCAGATCAGAGGAGAAAGCCTTTGGAGTTTGCTGCTAGAGATCACGTGTTCATGAAAGTGACACCAACCAAGGGTGTAGGGCGGGCGATCAGGTCAAAGAAGTTGTCCCCTAAGTTCGTGGGACCATATCAGATCTTAAGAAGGATTGGCCCAGTGGCGTATGAGATCGCCCTACCTCCCCATCTGGCGAATCTGCACAATGTGTTTCACGTGTCACAGCTGAGGAAGTACATGGCAGACCCTAGTCATGTGCTGGATGTAGACGACGTGCAGATTAGGGATGACTTGTCCTTTGAAGCCAAACCAGTCAGGATTGACGATCGGCAATGTAAACAGCTCAGGGGCAAGACCATCGACATGGTGAAAGTGGTGTGGGATGAGAAATCGGGGGATTCTACTTGGGAGTTAGAAGAACCCATGAGGCAGGCTTATCCATACCTCTTTTCCTTGTAATCCAATTTTCGAGGACGAAAATTTTTGTTGTTGGAGAGAATGTAAGGACCTGAAATTTATTGGAATGAAAGAGTATGTTTTAAGTAAATTCTAAGTATGTTTTATCTAAGTTAAAAAGGAAGGAAAGTGTAGTCTAGAAAAAACTATAAGAGTTCCTTGTTTATACATCATCGCCGGTCGCCTAGACTACACGTCATCGCCTGGGCGCGAGGCATGCAGGCGTCGCCAGGGCGCGATGCATGCGGGCATCATCAGGGGGGGGTGAGACATCGGTCGTTCGCCAGGAAGAGGTCATCAGTGGTTTGTCCTCGCGCGAGAGGTCATCAGCGGTTTGTCTTCGCGCGAGAGGTCATCAGTGGTTTGTCCTCGCGCGAGAGGTCATCAGCGGTTTGTCATCGCGCGAGAGGTCATCGGTGGTTTGTCTTCGTGCGAGGTCATCGGTGGTTCGTCTTCGCGCTGGTAGCCATCGGCGAAAGGTCATCGCGCGGCGCTTAGTTACACACCGAGAACGTAGGACCTAGACTCCCAGCAAGAGACGTTTTGCACGCGCGCCACGTAGACGAAAAGGTGGTTCAGAATAGTGACCTCATAGCGTAGCCTGCGCAGAGGCATGCTTAGTAGTACTGTGCAGGGAAGCGTACACGCAAACTTCCCTGCAGAGTGGGTGGTGGAAGCTGCTTTTGGAGGGATAAGTTGGTTTAAGTTACTGAAATCCACTACTGAAGAGGAAGAAAACGTTGTTGTAGTCGAAGAGAGAAAGAGTGAGTTCCCTCCTCCGCGTTGCGATTTCAGCCTCTCCACACAAGAGTACGACGAGAAGCAACACCATTGGAGCACTTGGGTAGTCCTCTGCAAGTTCTTCAGACCAGACGCGAAAAACAGAGCCAAGGTATTCTGCAAGCTTCGTTGGATTTCGAAGCTCCTGGTGGTTGCGCAAGTTGTAACATCCCGCCAAAATACTATACAAATGTATATAATGAAAATAAAGGTAACAAATAGATTCTATGAACAAAATATTATATATGTGAAATGTAGTTTCTCCTCACAGGGAGTTTAATACAAATTCGGTCAAATTTTCCAGAAACATAAACAAAGTACAGAAAAAGAAAACAAAGCAGGCGATCTCCTATCGGAAGGAACCGATCTCCTATCGGAAGAGACCGATCTCCTATCAAGACAGAAAAAAAACAGGCGATCACCCGATGGAGGCAGACACAGGCGATCACCCGATAGAGACAGAAAACCGGCGATCACTAGAGGGCTCTTCTTCCTGGAAGATCATCTGCTCCCGTGTAACAATTACACGATCATCACAGTTTTGAGAAAACAACCACAATAACAGATAAAAGGGTAAGCTAGATAATTTAAAAGAAGTTTAAATCAAGAACATGAAAATCCAAGTAAACCAAGTTCCAAAATATCCATGTAAAACGTAGAGCTGCTCATAGCATTCAGCTGATCGCCCAAAATCACATTTCACAACATTCACCCATAGTCATTCTATTTCACAATACAGCATCAAGTGTCTATCAATATTCAAGTTTCTCATTTCACATGTCAGACTTTCCACTGACTCACCACACAAGACACTTGACACTACTTCCGGATTGACTCGTGCGTTGATTAGACTCAGAGATCTGCACCTGTCATACCACACCACTGTGAAATCCACACAGGGTCGCTGTGAATCCACACAGCATGCGCATATATCATCTCAATGTTACCATAGTTCTCCTGGTATGACAGGGTTAATCCATAGGACAGACGGAGCTCGTTCTTTTTCACACGAGACGCCCATCATATAGACCTCCTTCGACTCTCAACAACTGAGTAACTTCCTCTACGTGATTCCATTACCTCAGCAGAGTCAGGATATCCCCTTAGGAATCACCGATCAATGCACCTACCACAAGATCTTACACGGTATTTTCTTTCCTGAAAATACTATGCCTCGATCCCACATTCACAGCATTCAAAGACATCATGCCACACTTAAAAGAATGATTTCAATCACAGCAATAGCCATTTCAAAGGATTCATATTTTCGAATATCTCATGTAAATCTCAAGCAGTTCTCAAAACAACATCAAACACAAGGAGTTCGCAAAACAGCGCCAAAAACCGGCGATCTAGTTCAAAATATGGTATTTCGAAGACTGTATATAAAACCGGCGACCACGTCGCCCAAACACGTAAAACAGAGCATTTCGAAAAGAAACAGAGAACCGGCGACCACGTCGCCCTCACTTCAGAAACAGCAAACTATGGCTTGTATGGAAAAAGAGGTCTAGCTTCCCTTACCTGGACTTGCGCAAACACCTAGAGTTCCGAAACCCAACAAAGCTTGAAGAACGCCTTGGCTCTGTTTTTGCGTCTGATTGAAGGACTTGCAGAGAACTGCCCAGGTGCTCTAATGGTGGCTGTCGCTCGTCGCACTCTCGTGTGAAGGTGCTAGAATCGCAGCGCGAAGGAGGCAACTGGAGGAGAAGGGAGGTAACTCACTCTTTCTCTCTTTGAAGGCTGCAACGTTTTTTCTTTCTCTCAGCAGTGGGTTTTCTGTATCTTAAACCAACTTATCCACCAAAAGCAGCTGCCACCACCCATTCTGCAGAGAAGTCTGAGAACCACTGCCCTGAACAGTACGACCACTGTTGTCTCTGGTGCATGCCAACCACTGCTCTGAACAGTACTGCCACTGTTGTCGCTTGTGCATGCCAGCCACTGCTCTGAACAGTACGACCGTGAGTGTCTCCCGCGCATGCCAACATTCTGATGTCACTATTCTGAACCACCCTTTTTGTCTACGTGGCGTGCGTGCACTACGCTTCATGCTGGGAGTCTGGGTCTTACCTTCAAGGTGTGAAACTCGACGTCGCGCTATAACTTTCCACTGCTGACTCATCCTGGCGAACGACCGATGTCTCCTTCGCCCTGGAAGACGACCGATGTCTTCCTCTGGGGGACGACCGATGTCTTCCCTGGCGACGCCCTCATAACTCTCGCGCCTTGACCACGTCCACATGCCTCGCGCCCTGGCAATGCCCGCATGCCTCGCGCCCACGCGATGCCTGCATGCCTCTCGCGCCCGCGCGCTGCCTGCATGCCTCTCGCGCCCGCGCGATGCCTGCATGCCTCTCGCGCCCGCGCGATGCCTGCATGCCTCTCGCGCCCGCGCAATGCCTGCATGCCTCTCGCGCCCGCGCGATGCCTGCATGCCTCTCGCGCCCTGGCGACGTCCACCAGGCGCTCATGTGTAGCAGGCGACCGGCGACCTCGTAGCCTTCTAACTTAACTTTTCCTCCCTTACTCTTCTTGATCTACATGTCAGCCGACCGACCTCTACCAGCTGACCCCAGATCTTGGGCGACGTCCGAGGTCCGACTACTACGAAACTTCATTTACCAGTTCTTTGTATTTTAAATAATAACATCTTCTGAAATTATTTAAATATACCACTTTTATTCCAATTCAATTTTACAGGTCCTTACATTCTCCCCAACAAGAAAAATTTTCGTCCTCGAAAATTGAATTACAAGGAAAAGAGGTGGGCATATGCATCTCCCATGGTTCCCTTCAAATTCCATGGTGAATCACCCGATCTGCACGTCGTCCACTTCCAACACGTGACTAGGGTCTGCAAGATACTTCCTTAGCTGTGATACGTGAAACACATTATGCAGGTTTGCTAATTGGGGAGGTGGGGTGATCTCATAAGCCACTGGACTGATCCCCCTTGGGTCTGACATGGCCCAACCAACTTAGGGGACAGCTTCTTTGATCTGATAGCTCGTCCTACACCCTTGGCTGTTGCTTCCCTCATAAAGACATGATCCCCAGCAGCAAACTCCAAAGGTCTTCTCCTCTGATCTGCCGAGGACATCTGCCGACTTTCAGAAGCTTTCATTCTGCCTTGCATCAGTTTCACCTTCTCGGTTGTCTGTTGAACCAACTCTTACTACTCCAATACTTCATCAATTTCCATTCTCCATCTGCTGGTATGCAGATTCTGCCATTAATCTCAATATTCCATCTTTACCCGTTACAAAGCCTTTAGCCTGATCGGTGCCTAGCAAATTCCACAATACGTTTTAGACTAGGATCCTCTCACTGTTCAATCAAAACTGATTCGCCCTCCGGTTCCAACAATAAGGGAATTCTGCATTTCTTCCCATACAAAGCTTCACACAATTACTGTCTTCAAATCTCCATAACAACACTACCACTGCCGATTCTAAATCATAAGTAGAATAATTCCTCTCATGAAATTTGAGTTGCATTGAACATATGCAACTCCTGTCTTCTCTTGTATCCAGACACAATTCAAACTTTGATGTGAGGCATCATACTAAACCTCAAAAGGCTTGTCTTCTGCACATCTTCTGTCTTAGCAAAATCTGGTTTTATCCAGATTTCCGATAAAACTTTAAGGACACTGAAGTTCCATCTAACTGATCCCCCACTCATCAATTACGGGTAGAGGGTAGTTGTCCTGGATGGTCAACTTATTCAACTTCCTGTAATCCCTACACAGTTGAGGTCCTTCCTCTTTCTTTTTAACCAACAATGCTGGAAATTCCAAGGAGATATATTGGGCTTGACTAACTGCGCCTCTAACAACTCTTCCACTTATTTTCTTCAATTTAATCAACTCGGCTGAACTTTGGAAACACTATCTTTCGTTGAGCTTAACCTTTGGAAACGTGATTGACAGGTCACTAATCCCTTTTCTGGAATAACATCCAATTCATCTCCTACATACTCAACATAAACTAGTGTCCAATTTCGAATCACATACAGCTTTCAAATCCAAATTAATTAAACAACATCCATCCCACGTGAGACTTTCTCTCTCATCCAAGCAATTTCTCCGCCTGTTGCTTTTCAACAATTTTCTTTGCCTAACTGTAACTTTAAACACAATTAAGATATTTCATCTTTCCTCTTTCCCAAAATCATTGATACATCTCAAGATGATATAATCATCTTGTAAACTTATTCTCTACCAAATCTCAAATTTCCATTTCAAGCCTTGTGTCCAGCTAGAGGTCATCACCAAGCTCCGGATCAAAGAAAGATTCCTACTTTCATCTTGGAACTTAACTCCAGTACTTCCCATGGATACACATGCTTAAGTCTTTAAACTCTCAACATCCTGCTTACATACTCTCCATAACTTATATGTAGCTGAACCTACACCTTGGTACACTAAATCTAACTTACACTTCCTTCTCTAATTCCATCAACTCAGCTGGGGCCGTTGACACTGGTCCAGCTCCAGGTACCAAAACAATAGAGAGTTCCACTTCCCTCTTAGGAGGTAACCCAGGTACCTCTTCTGGAAATACATCCGTGAAATCTTTCACCACGGGTATTCTGCTTACGTCCCCTTTATTCTCCACCTCCGACCGAGCGAGTATCACGAAGCACCTCGCCCCTTCTTCCAACGCTGACTGCCCTTGCTGAGCAGATATTACATCTGATCCTTGGAGGTCTGGAAATGCAATCCTCTGACCACCGCAGTCAATGAGAACGTGATTGGCAGCTAACCAATCCATTCCCAGGATAACATCTAGGTCCCGAAGAGGTAGGCAGATCAAGTTCACCTTGAATCTGCGTCCCTCTACTATCACTGGACATTCGGGGCAAACTGTAGAGGTCATCACCTGCCCTGACGCAGGTGTAGAGACCAACAGTTCGAAAGGTAACTCCTTAACTAGAAGGCCCAACTCGGCTACACACAGGCTTGACACAAAGGAGTGTGTCGCTCCAGAATCAAACAAAACCTTTACACTCCTACCAGCTATAAAACATATACTCTGCACGAGGTTACCTGACTGAGACGCCTCTGCTCCTGACATGGCCAACACTCTCCCTGTTGCCTGAGGTCTGCTGCCTTCATTCCTCAACTGCCGAGAACCACTGGGTTGAGTCATCCTTTTTCTGTTAGGACAATCTCTAGAAATGTGCCCCATTTCTTGGCATGTGAAACACCCTTTCTCTGAATTCCTCTTGGAGCACACCTTGACGTTATGTAACCCACCACAACGGAAACACTTTGGTTTCCATGGTTGTTGCCGCTGAAACTGGAGCGGAACTGCTCCTGCCCGACGTGGTGGAGGTCTCGCATAAGGCTTGCTTTGTGGGTGCTGCACCTTGGCCTTCCCACTGGAGGGACCCCCTGGGTGTGATCTGATTATCCTGGAATCATTCCTCTCCAGGGTCTCCACTACCTTTGCCTTCCTTACTAAGGCATGCAACTCCCTGGTCCACGGATCTGCTTGATCAGGGGTAGCACTCCCACTGAGCTTGGGTGGGTTGTGCCTCATGAACTCGGTCATCCCTACCTGCTCCCGAGGCTGATTGACCTGGGAAGCTGTTGCAGCCGATCCAGCAGTTCCCAAATGATTCATTACAGCCAGATGAATCTGGGCCATTACCGTATTCTGCTGTTGGATGGCAGTTGCCATCATCTCGATAGCCTTGGCAATCTGGCTCATCTCCGAAGGAGGTTGGGGAGGGGTAGAAGGTCTACGTGCCATCTCCTTCGTTTTCAGATTCTGAAATTATAAGATTCCTATATTCCCTACAACTACAAGAATGAGATCGATAAGAAATCAATTCATTCAAGGGGGTAACAGCTAGACCTTACAAAGGTCAGCATCTCAAAATCATTACGAATTTGAGCTCATCAACAGAATCATAATGCTTATAATATCAAGCATAACACCAGCACAACTACTGGTATGCAGTCACCAATCCAATCAACCATTTTCAATCAATTACAAAGACACTCAAGAGGATGAGATAGCTCACACCAGAATTTAATATATGCTAAACATCAAACCTTTGGAATTAAGATTGAGACTCATCTCGATCCAGTTATGAGTGTGCACCCTCACTACTTTATCAAGACCTTCTCATTCTTAATACTAAGATTTTCAATTAGAACATATATTCACCAAGCACACACAAAATTTCAATACAAAAACGTTTGAAAACCTTTCACTATAGTTATTATTTTAAACTCAAATAACTTTCATGAGCAGAAAAAACACAATGGATCCACAGCCCTCAGGTCATCCTAAGGACGAACTGCTCTGATACCATTAATGTAACATCCCGCCAAAATACTATACAAATGTATATAATGAAAATAAAGGTAACAAATAGATTCTATGAACAAAATATTATATATGTGAAATGTAGTTTCTCCTCACAGGGAGTTTAATACAAATTCGGTCAAATTTTCCAGAAACATAAACAAAGTACAGAAAAAGAAAACAAAGCAGGCGATCTCCTATCGGAAGGAACCGATCTCCTATCGGAAGAGACCGATCTCCTATCAAGACAGAAAAAAAACAGGCGATCACCCGATGGAGGCAGACACAGGCGATCACCCGATAGAGACAGAAAACCGGCGATCACTAGAGGGCTCTTCTTCCTGGAAGATCATCTGCTCCCGTGTAACAATTACACGATCATCACAGTTTTGAGAAAACAACCACAATAACAGATAAAAGGGTAAGCTAGATAATTTAAAAGAAGTTTAAATCAAGAACATGAAAATCCAAGTAAACCAAGTTCCAAAATATCCATGTAAAACGTAGAGCTGCTCATAGCATTCAGCTGATCGCCCAAAATCACATTTCACAACATTCACCCATAGTCATTCTATTTCACAATACAGCATCAAGTGTCTATCAATATTCAAGTTTCTCATTTCACATGTCAGACTTTCCACTGACTCACCACACAAGACACTTGACACTACTTCCGGATTGACTCGTGCGTTGATTAGACTCAGAGATCTGCACCTGTCATACCACACCACTGTGAAATCCACACAGGGTCGCTGTGAATCCACACAGCATGCGCATATATCATCTCAATGTTACCATAGTTCTCCTGGTATGACAGGGTTAATCCATAGGACAGACGGAGCTCGTTCTTTTTCACACGAGACGCCCATCATATAGACCTCCTTCGACTCTCAACAACTGAGTAACTTCCTCTACGTGATTCCATTACCTCAGCAGAGTCAGGATATCCCCTTAGGAATCACCGATCAATGCACCTACCACAAGATCTTACACGGTATTTTCTTTCCTGAAAATACTATGCCTCGATCCCACATTCACAGCATTCAAAGACATCATGCCACACTTAAAAGAATGATTTCAATCACAGCAATAGCCATTTCAAAGGATTCATATTTTCGAATATCTCATGTAAATCTCAAGCAGTTCTCAAAACAACATCAAACACAAGGAGTTCGCAAAACAGCGCCAAAAACCGGCGATCTAGTTCAAAATATGGTATTTCGAAGACTGTATATAAAACCGGCGACCACGTCGCCCAAACACGTAAAACAGAGCATTTCGAAAAGAAACAGAGAACCGGCGACCACGTCGCCCTCACTTCAGAAACAGCAAACTATGGCTTGTATGGAAAAAGAGGTCTAGCTTCCCTTACCTGGACTTGCGCAAACACCTAGAGTTCCGAAACCCAACAAAGCTTGAAGAACGCCTTGGCTCTGTTTTTGCGTCTGATTGAAGGACTTGCAGAGAACTGCCCAGGTGCTCTAATGGTGGCTGTCGCTCGTCGCACTCTCGTGTGAAGGTGCTAGAATCGCAGCGCGAAGGAGGCAACTGGAGGAGAAGGGAGGTAACTCACTCTTTCTCTCTTTGAAGGCTGCAACGTTTTTTCTTTCTCTCAGCAGTGGGTTTTCTGTATCTTAAACCAACTTATCCACCAAAAGCAGCTGCCACCACCCATTCTGCAGAGAAGTCTGAGAACCACTGCCCTGAACAGTACGACCACTGTTGTCTCTGGTGCATGCCAACCACTGCTCTGAACAGTACTGCCACTGTTGTCGCTTGTGCATGCCAGCCACTGCTCTGAACAGTACGACCGTGAGTGTCTCCCGCGCATGCCAACATTCTGATGTCACTATTCTGAACCACCCTTTTTGTCTACGTGGCGTGCGTGCACTACGCTTCATGCTGGGAGTCTGGGTCTTACCTTCAAGGTGTGAAACTCGACGTCGCGCTATAACTTTCCACTGCTGACTCATCCTGGCGAACGACCGATGTCTCCTTCGCCCTGGAAGACGACCGATGTCTTCCTCTGGGGGACGACCGATGTCTTCCCTGGCGATGCCCTCATAACTCTCGCGCCTTGACCACGTCCACATGCCTCGCGCCCTGGCAATGCCCGCATGCCTCGCGCCCACGCGATGCCTGCATGCCTCTCGCGCCCGCGCGCTGCCTGCATGCCTCTCGCGCCCGCGCGATGCCTGCATGCCTCTCGCGCCCGCGCGATGCCTGCATGCCTCTCGCGCCCGCGCGATGCCTGCATGCCTCTCGCGCCCTGGCGACGTCCACCAGGCGCTCATGTGTAGCAGGCGACCGGCGACCTCGTAGCCTTCTAACTTAACTTTTCCTCCCTTACTCTTCTTGATCTACATGTCAGCCGACCGACCTCTACCAGCTGACCCCAGATCTTGGGCGACGTCCGAGGTCCGACTACTACGAAACTTCATTTACCAGTTCTTTGTATTTTAAATAATAACATCTTCTGAAATTATTTAAATATACCACTTTTATTCCAATTCAATTTTACAGGTCCTTACAGGGATAACTTGTTCTCTATCTGGTATGGAGACGCCTTGCGCATGACGAGGTCTGCCACCTGGAACTGCCGAGCTCTCAACTTTGAAGTGTGTTTGAGCTCGACCCTCCTCTTCAGCGCCTCAGCTTTGATTCCCGCTTCTTCCCTAGCTTCATCCAAGAGATCAAGATTCACCTTCCTCTCTTCATTGGACTCCTCAACTACAAAGTTCTGGAAACGTGGTGAGTTCTCCTGGATCTCCACAGGGATCATGGCATCTGAACCATATACCAAACTAAAGGGAGTCTCCTTGGTAGTGGACTGGGGAGTAGTATGGTAGGCCCATACTATTCTGGGAACCTTCTCGGCCCACCTTCCCTTTGCTTTCTCCAATCTTCTCTTCAGCCCTCTGAGGAGGACTCGGTTAGCCGACTCGACCTGCCCATTGGTCTGCGGGTGCTCGACTGACGCAAACACTTGCTTGATCCCCAGCTCTGTACATAGCTTCCCCAACTGTTGGCTTGTAAACTGCGTGCCATTGTCAGACACCAAGCGTTTGGGTACCCCGAAGCGGCAGACTATATTCTTCCACACGAAGTGTTGGATCTTCTATGCTGTAATCTGTGCTACTGGCTCAGCTTCAATCCACTTCGTGAAATATTCTATGGCGACCACGAGGTACTTCATCTGCCTTATCGCCAAAGGGAAAGGTCCCAAGATGTCAATTCCCCATGTATGAAACGGCCAAGGGCTGTATATCGACCTGAGCTCTTCTAGTGGTGCCTTAGGCCAATCAGCATGCAACTGGCATTGCTTGCATTGCTGTGCATACCTAGTGCAATCTTCCCTCGTCGTCGGCCAGTAGTACCCTGCTCGTATGGCCTTAGAGGCCAGAGCTCGGCCTCCGATGTGACTACCACAGATACCTTCATGGAGCTCTGCCATTATCCTCACACACTGCTCGCCATGCACGCAGACTAAGATGAGGTGAGTAAACCCATGTCTGTACAACTCGCCTTCAATGAGCGTGTACTTGGACGAGTTTTTCTTTATCTTTTTTGCCTCCTCCGGCTCTGCTGGGAGCATTCCATCCGCTATGTAACGCTTATAGGGCGTCATCCATGTCTCACCATTTTGTAGTAGGCAGATCTGTGGCGCTTCTACCCCTATTCGCATGCATGCGCTGACTCGTGGTTTCTTCAGAGTTTCTTGAGTCAACGAGCGATGACTCCTCTTCATACCATCTGACCGACTGATCTGATGGACTCCCACCAAGTTATCAGCTGTATAGGTACGAGGTGCCCTCAGAGTCTCCTGGATGACCGTCCTCTGTCTGCCCCCCTTGCCTGAGCTGGCGAGTTTGGCCAACAAGTCAGCTCTGGCATTCTGCTCCCTGGGCACATGTACTAGTTCAAATATTTCAAATGAACCCTTCAATCTTTGGACGTACTCCAAGTAGGAGGCCATCTGGGGGTCTTTGGCCTGGTACTCTCCCGCCACTTGACCGGTGACCAACAGTGAGTCACTCTTGGCCATAAGGCTCTGCGCTCCCATCTCCTTTGCCAGTAACATCCCAGCGATCAAAGCTTCATACTCCGCCTGGTTATTGCTGGCTTTGAAAGCGAATCGCAGGGCCTGCTCTATTAACAACCCCTTGGGTCCTTCCAAGATCACCCCCGCTCCACTGCCTTGCTGATTCGAGGACCCATCTACTGACAACACCCATTTGAAGTTGGGTCCCTCCTGCTGGGCCTCGGTTGAAGACATCTCTGCCACAAAGTCAGCGTAGACCTGTCCTTTGATCGGGCCCCTGGGTTCATACTGGATGTCAAATTCTGACAACTCAACTGCCCAACGCACCATTCTTCCTGCCACATCGGGCTTCTGCAGGACCTTACATATTGGCAGATCTGTCATCACCACCACTGTAAAGCTTTGGAAATAGTGGCGAAGTCTCCTGGCTGAAAACACCACTGCTAATGCTGCCTTCTCTAAGGCTTGGTATCTCGTCTCGGGTCCCTGCAACACTTTGCTGACAAAATAAATGGGCTTCTGGCTCTGTTGTTGTTCTTGAACCAAGACAGAACTCACCGCCCTATCTGTAACTGCAAAGTACAAACACAGGGGTGTGCCGAGCTGAGGCTTGCACAAAACTGGTGGGCTGGCCAAATATTCTTTGAGCCTAAGGAAAGCCTGCTCACATTCTTCAGTCCAGGTGAATCTGCTATTCCTCCTTAGGCATTGGAAATAAGGGTGGCCCTTGTCCCCTCTGGCTGACACGAACCGGGAGAGTGCAGCCATCCGTCCCGTCAACTGTTGCACTTCCCTGACCGTCGTCGGACTCCTCATGGCTATGATCGCCGCACACTTGTCTGGGTTGGCCTCTATCCCTCTTTCCGTGAGCAAAAACCCAAGGAACTTACCTGCCTCCACCCCAAAGACACACTTTTCTGGATTCAACTTCAGCCTGTACTTCGCTATTGTGTTGAACAGCTCCTCCAGGTCGTCAACATGCTGATCTCGTGCCTGGGACGTCACTACCATGTCATCTACATACGCCTGCACATTGCGTCCCAGCATGGGGGCGAGGACCTTGTCCATCAGCCTCTGATACGTGGCACCCGCATTCTTCAGGCCAAACGGCATGACTGTGTAGCAGTAACAAGACAGCTCTGTCATGAACGCAGTCTTGTTCTCATCCATCGGGTGCATCTTGATCTGATTGTACCCGGAGAAAGCGTCCAAGAAACTGAGTAACTTGCAGCCTGAGGCACTGTCTACTAGCGCATCTATGTTGGGCAGAGGATAGGAATCTTTTGGACAAGCCTTGTTAAGATCTGTAAAGTCCACACACATCCTCCACTTCTCGTTGGCCTTTTTTACCAGGACGACGTTCGCAAGCCACTCAGGGTATTGTATTTCCCGTATGTGACCTGCTTTCAGCAACTTGTGTGTTTCCTCCCTGACTACCTGCCTTCGCTCATCATTGAACTTCCATCTCCTCTGGCGGACCGGTCTGGCTTGGGGATTCAGTGCCAGGCGATGGCATAGAAAGTCGGGGTCAATACCTGGCATGTCTGAGGGAGACCAAGCGAAAGCGTCAAGATGCTTTCCTATAACCCCCGCTATCTGATCTTGGGTCTCCTGAGACAGGGACTTACCCAGCTTGAAAACCTTCCCCCGATCTCTTTCTCCACGACCTCCTCTGTGGGTTCTGGTCGCCTCGCCCGGGTGACCCCGACGTCACCTCGGGACATATCTGCTTCATCGGTACCTCCTCCCGGTGGTGAGGTGGTCACCATGCAGACTCCCTTCTTCGTCTTGAGGCTATTCTCATAGCACCTTTTAGCCTCTTTTTGATCTAACTTGATGGTTACCACCATCCCCTCCATCGATGGCAACTTCATCTTCATGTGCCTTGTGGACACCACGGCCCCTAGCCGGTTCAGGGCTGGTCTGCCCAGAAGTATGTTGTAGGCAGAGGGAGCGTTCACCACAAGGTATCTGATGTTCTCTGTCCAGGATGCTATTCCATCAGTGAACGTGGTCCTCAACTCTATGTATCCCCGCACTTCTACTTGGTCTCCTGCGAACCCATTCAAACAGCCAACGTAGGGTCACAGCTGGTCAGGAGACAACTGTAGCTTGTTGAAAGTCGACCAGAACATCACATCGGCCGAGCTTCCCTGATCGACCAATACCCGGTGCACCTTACGTGCAGCAGTGACTACTGAAATGACCACCGGATCGTTATCATGGGGGACAACATCTCGGCGATCGGCCTTTGTGAAGACGAGGTCGATGTCCGGAAAGTGATCTTCCTCGCAGGCCTCCACTGCCATCACTGAACGCGCATACTTCTTACGTTGCGAAGAAGTGCACCCTCCTCCTGAGAACCCACCTGATATAGTGTGGATCTCACCATGTATGGGCACTTCATGCCCCTGGTCTGCCCTTGGTGCAACAACCGTCTCACCTTCCGATGCCTCCTTTAGGTAGTCATTCAAAAACCCACTCTTCACCAACTCGTCCAATTGATGAGCCAGAGCCAGGCAATTTTGAACGGGATGCCCAAAAGCCTGATGGAACTCGCACCATGCATTTTTGATGGGCCCCAATCTCTTGTCACTCTTTGGGGGCAACGTCAACCTTTCTGCCATGTTAGGAATGGCAATCAGTTCCTTCAACTCCACCACAAATTCATGCCTAGGGGGCATGTCCTCTTTGCCTCGCGCCCTAGGTTGTGGTTTTCGGGGCTCGTAGGGCTTCTGTTTCCCTTGAGCTTTCTTCTTCGTGGTCGCCTCGTGCACCCGCAGCGGTTGGGGCCGACTAGGCGCTCGGGGCCTTAACGAGACTGCGCTTTCTCGCTTCTCGTTGAGCTCTCCTTCGGCGACAATGTGGCCCACAGCACATCGTTTTATGTCACCAAAGGTCCTGGGGCGGCTGCGTATCAAAGATTCGCTGAAAGGCCCTGGCAATACGCCCTTCCTGAAGGCGTGCACCACCATGTCTTCATCCTTGGTGTGCAACCTTACCACCATCGCCCCAAACCTATGAAGATAATCCTTAAGGGACTCCCTCTGATGCTGCCTTACATCAAAAAGACCGTAACACACTGGTGGCGGGGCCCTGTTGACAAGATATTGCTCCTTGAACAACGCAGAGAATTGCGCAAAAGACGTGATATGTCCTTCAGGCAAACTCACAAACCATTCTAGCGCAGTTCCTGTCAGTGTGGCCATAAAGAGCTTACAGTGCACTGCATCAGATCCTCCTGACAACATCATCTGCGTATGGAAAGCAGTGAGATGCGTTTCAGGATCCTCTTTCCCGGTGAACATGGTCTTATAAAGGACCTGTAAAATTGAATTGGAATAAAAAGGGATACATTTTAAATAAATTCTAAGTATGTTTCTATTTAAAATAAAAAGGAAGGAAAGTGTAGTTTAGAAGACTATGAGATCGCCTAGTTAGTACATGATCGCCGGTCGCCTACTACACATGATCGCCAGGGCGCGAGGCATGTGGACGTCGCTGGGGCGCGAGAGACATGCGGAGATCGCCAGGGCGCGAGGCATGTGGACATCGCCAGGGCGCGAGGCATGTGGACGTCGCCGGGGCGCGAGAGACATGCGGACATCGCCAGGGCGCGAGAGACATACGGGCATCGCCGGGACGCGAGAGTTATGCGGGCGTCGCCAGGGATAGACATCGGTCGTCTCCCAGAGAGAGACATCGGTCGTTCGCCAGGATGAGTCAGCGGTGGAAAGTTGTCGCGCGCGATGTCGAGCTTCACACAGATATAGTGGGACCCAAACTCCCAGCATGAAACGTCCTGCACGCGCGCCACGTAGACAAAAAGGGTGGTTCAGAATAGTGACATCAGAAAGTTGGCATGCGCAAGAGACATTCGCGGTCGTACTGTTCAGGGCAGTGGTTGGCATGCACAAGAGACAACAGTGGTCGTACTGTTCAGGGCAGTGGTTGGCAGGCACAAGAGACAACCGTGGTCGTACTGTTCAGTGAAAAACGTACACTCAGGCTTTCCTGCAGAAGGGGTGGCAGCAGCAGCATGCGTGGACAGGTAGGCTTGGATTCAAAAGCCCACTGCGGGAAGGCAAGGAACGTTGCAGAGGCTCAAGAGTGAAAGAGTGAGTGCATCTTCCTCCCTCTCTTTTCTCTCCTTCGAGCTGCGATTCAGGCATCCTCAAGCACCAGTGCGACGAGCGACGACTGCCCTTGGAGCACCTGGGAGATTCTCTGCAAGTCCTACAAACCAGACGCTAAAACAGAGCTAAGGCATCCTTTAAGCTCGGTGGGTCTTGGAGCTCTTGGTGTTTTGCGCAAGTCCAGGTAAGGGAAGCTAGCTTTATTTCAATAAAAGCCGTAGAATTGCTGTTTTCTGAAGTGAGGGCGACGTGGTCGCCGGTTTCATATTCTGTTTCGTTGATGCTCTGTTCTATGTGTTTGGGCGACGTGGCCGCCGATTTTAAACCTCTTTTTCATGATGTTCTGTTCTTATGTGTTTGGGCGACGTGATCGCCGGTTTTAAATACAGATTTCGAACTCCCCTGTTTAGTGTCACTTTGAATTTGTCGAGATTGAAATGAAGAATGTATATGCTATTCGAAAACCTGATCGGTGGTATGCTTGTTACTGTGATTGGGATTGTTTGAGAAAGGATTCAAATGTTATATGATGGTATTGTGCTTTTACGTGTTGAATGATGCATTGGATGAATGTGAAAGAGTGATCAAAGCATAGTATTTTCAGGAAAGAAAATACCGTGTGGAGATTTATGAGGGTGTATTGATCTGTGAGTATCCTGTGAATGAGGCGATCCTGACTCTGCTGAGATAATGGAATCATATAGAGGAAGTTATTCAGTTGGTGAGAGTCGAAGGAGGTTCATATGAATGGGTGAGTCGTGTGAAAAAGAACGAGCTCGGCCTGTTATATGAATTAACCCTGTCATACTAGGAGAGTGAAGATATTGAGATTCATTTATACGCTTGTGAATGTGTGTGATTTCACGGCGACCCTGTGAATGTGTGTGATTTCACAGTGGGGCAGTATGACAGGTGCATGTCTCTGGATGCTAAGTTCAACGCACGAGTCTGCCGGAAGTAGTGTCAAGTGTCTTGTGTGATGAGTCAGTGAAAGTCTGACGTGTGAAATGAGAAACATTGTATTGATAGACACTTGATGACTTTTGTGATTTTTAACGACCCTTGAGGAATTGTGCAATATGTGTTTAGTTGATAGTTTTTACGTGGGTGTCTTTAATTTGTTTCATCTTGATTTTAAAGTCTCATATCTAAACTCTTTTTCAAATGTCTAGCTTACCCTGTGGTGTTTCTTTTGGTGTTGTGTTTGGCTCTTTCTTAAACCTGTGATGATCGTGTATAATTTACACGGGAGCAGATGATGTTGCAGGAAGCAGAGCTCCTCAGTGAGTGGTCGCCGGAAGGAGATCGCCTGTTTCTACTTCTGTTAGGCGATCACCCTTTTGCTGTCCTCTGATAGGAGATCGCCCTCTTCTGATAGGAGATCGCCTGCCTTGCTATTTTACTGTATTTATATTCCACTGTATTTGTTTAAGTTTTTTTTTTTTTTTTTTGGAAAATTTGACCGATTATGTATTAAACTCCCTGTGAGGAGAAAACTTCATTACACATATATAATTTTGTTCTTTTCAATATATTTGTTTACCTTTATTTCATTTTATAATTATTCCAAAGTATTTGGCGGGATGTTACATTAATGGTATCAGAGCAGTTCGTCCTTAGGATGACCTGAGGGTTGTGGATCCATTGTGTTTCTTCTGCTCATAAAATTTATTTCAGTTTTAAATAACAACTATAGGGAAAGGTTTTCAAAACGTTTTTGTATTGAAATTTTGTGTGTGCTTTAGTGAATGTATGCCCTAACTAAAAATCTTAGTATTAAGAATGAGAGGATCTTGATAAAGTAGTGAGGGTGCACACTCATAACTGGATCGAGATGATTCTCAATCTTAATTCCAATGGTTTGATGTTTAGCATACATTGAATTCTGGTGTGATTTATTTCATTTTATTGAGTGTTCTTGTAATTGACTGAAAGTGGTTGTTTAGATTGATGGATTGTGTACCAGTAGCTGTTCTGGTGTTTTGCTTGAGATTATAAGTATCATGATTCTATTGATGAACTCAAATTCTAAATGACTTTGAGATGCTGACCTTTGTAAGGTCTAGATGTTACCTCCTGAATGAATTGATTTTTTTATCGATCTCATTCTTGTAGTTGTAGGGAATATAGAAACCCATAGTTTCAAAATCTGAAATGAAGAAGATGGCACGTAGACCTGCTACCCCTCCCCAACCTTCTTCGGAAATGAGCCAGATAGCCAAGGCTATTGAGATGATGGCAACTGTAACATCCCGCCAAATTACTTTTCATAAATATAAAATGAATTAAAGGTAAGACAATAATATTTAAGTGAACATACGTATTTATATAAAATGTAGTTGCTCCTCACAGGGAGTTTAATACATAACCGGTCAAATTTTTTTTTAAAACTTAAACAAAATACAGTCAAATACATTGAAACCGGCGGTCTCCATACATAAACCGGCGATCTCCTATCAGAAGGCCCAAAACAGCCGATCTGCTATCAGGACAGAATTGAGGCGATCACCACAAAGAGACAAAAACAGGCGATCTCTTCCCCGGCGACCACTCACTAAGGAGCTCTACTTCCTGGAAGATCATCTGTTCCCGTGTAAATTATACACGATCATCACAGTTTTAAGAAAACAGCCACAGAACCAAAACACGCAGGGTAAGCTAGATATTTTAAAGAGAGTTTAGATAGGAACTTTAAAGTCAAGATAAAACAAATTCAAGATACCCACGTAAAACTATAGATTTTCTCGTTCCCTTCACCTGATCGCCAAGAAATCACACATTTCACAATATTTTCAAGAGTCGTTCTATTCACATAATGCACCAAGTGTCTATCAATTCAATGTTTCTCATTTCTCACGTCAGACTTCCACTGACTCATCACACAAGACACTTGACACTACTTCCGGAAGACTCATGCATTGACTAGACTCATAGATTTGCACCTGTCATACTGCCCACTGTGAAATCACACACATTCACAGGGTCGCCGTGAAATCACACACATTCACAAGCGTATAAATGAATCTCAATATCATCACTATCCTAGCATGACAGGGTTAATCCACACAACAGGTCGAGCTCGTTCTCTTTCAAACAACTCACCCATAGGTATTGTAAGGACCTGTAAAATTGAATTGGAATAAAAAGAGATATATTTTAAAAGAATTCTATGTATGTTTTATTTAGAATAGAAAGGGAGGAAAAAGTTAAGTATAGAAGGCTATGAGGTCGCCGGTCGCCTGCTACACATGAGCGCCAGGTGGACGTCGCGCGGGCGGGAGAGAGGCATGCAGGCATCGCACGGGCGCGAGAGGCATGCAGGCATCGCGCGGGCGCGAGAGGCATGCAGGCAACGCGCGGAGAGGCATGCAGGCACCGCGCGGCGAGCGAGAGGCATGCAGGCAACGCGCGGACCCGAGAGGCATGCAGGCATCGCGCGGGCGCGAGGCATGTGGGCATTGCCAGGGCACGAGGCATGTGGACGTGGCCAAGGCGCGAGAGTTATGAGGGCGTCGCCAGGGAAGACATCGGTCGTCTCCCAGAGGAAGACATCGGTCGTCTTCTAGGGCGAAGGAGACATCGGTCGTTCGCCAGGATGAGTCAGCGTTGGAAAGTTGTCGCGAGGGCGAGCCTCACACAGATAAAGTGGGACCCAGACTCTCAGCATGAAACGTCCTGCACGCGCGCCACGTAGACAAAAAGGATGATTCAGAGTGGTGACATCAGAATGTTGGCATGCGCGGGAGACACTCACGGTCGTACTGTTCAGAGCAGTGGCTGGCATGCACAAGCGACAACAGTGGCAGTACTGTTCAGAGCAGTGATTGGCATGCACCAGAGACAACAGTGGTCGTACTGTTCAGGGCAGTGGTTCTCAGACTTCTCTGCAAAATGGGTGGTGGCAGCTGCTTTTGGTGGATAAGTTGGTTTAAGATGCAGAAAACCCACTGCTGAGAGAAAGAAAACGTTGCAGCCTTCAAAGAGAGAAAGAGTGAGTTACCTCCCTTCTCCTCCAGTTGCCTCCTTCGCGCTGCGATTCTAGCACCTTCACACGAGAGTACGACGAGCGACAGCCACCATTAGAGCACCTGGGCAGTTCTCTGCAAGTCCTTCAACCAGACGCAAAAAAAACAGAGCCAAGGCGTTCTTCAAGCTTTGTTGGGTTTCGGAACTCTAGGTGTTGCGCAAGTCCAGGTAAGGGAAGCTAGACTTCATTCTCATTACAAGCTATAGTTTAGTTATTTCTGAAATGAGTGCGACGTGGTCGCCGGTTTCGTTTTCATCTGTGTAAAATGCTCTGTTCTATGTGTTTTGGGCGACGTGGTCGCCGGTTTTATATAAAGCCTTCGAAATACCTTGTTTTTGAACCAGGTCGCCGGTTTTGGCGCTGTTTTGCGAAATCTCTGTTTTTGATGTTGTTTTGAAACTACTTGAGATTTACATGAGATATTCGAAGATCTGAAGCTTTGAAATGTTTGTTGATGTGATTTGAATCATTTACTTGAGTGGTATGATGTGTTGAATGCTGTGAATGTGGGATCGAGGCATAGTATTTTCAGGAAAGGAAATACCGTGTTGAGATTGGTTAGGAAAGTGCATTGATCAGTGAGTAACCTGTTAATGAGACGATCCTGACTCTGCTGAGATAATGGAATCACGTAGATGAAGTTATTCAGTTGGTGAGAGTCGAAGGAGGTTCGTATGAATGGGCGAGTAGTTTGAAAAAGAATGGGCTCGACTGTTATACGAATTAACCTTGTCATGCTGTATGGTGATGTGTTGAGATTCATCGTATGCTTGTGAATGTGTGAGATTTCACGGCGACCCTGTGGATGTGTGAGATTCCACAGTGGGCAGTATGACAGGTGCATGTCTCTGGATACTAAGTTCAACGCACGAGTCAATCCGGAAGTAGTGTCAAGTGTCTTGTGTGGTGAGTCAGTGGAAAGTCTGACATGTGAAATGAGAAACTTGAATATTGATAGACACTTGATGCTGTATTGTGAAATGGAATGACTATGGGTGAATGTTGTGAAATGTGATTTTGGGCGATCAGCTGAATGCTATGAGCAGCTCTACGTTTTACATGGATATTTTGGAACTTGGTTTACTTGGATTTTCATGTTCTTGATTTAAACTTCTTTTAAATTATCTAGCTTACCCTTTTATCTGTTATTGTGGTTGTTTTCTCAAAACTGTGATGATCGTGTAATTGTTACACGGGAGCAGATGATCTTCCAGGAAGAAGAGCCCTCTAGTGAGTGATCGCCGAGGAGGAGATCGCCGGTTTTCTGTCTCTATCGGGTGATCGCCTGTGTCTGCCCCCATCGGGTGATCGCCTGTTTTTTTTATGTCTTGATAGGAGATCGGTCTCGTCCGATAGGAGATCGGTTTCTTCCGATAGGAGATCGCCTGCTTTGTTTTTTTTTTTTGTATTTTGTTTATGTTTCTGGAAAATTTGACCGAATTTGTATTAAACTCCCTAAGAGGAGCAACTTCATTTCATATATATAATATTTTGTTCATAGAATCTATTTGTTACCTTTATTTTCATTATATACATTTGTATAGTATTTTGGCGGGATGTTACATTAATGGTATCAGAGCAGTTCGTCCTTAGGATGACCTGAGGGCTGTGGATCCATTGTGTTTCTTCTGCTCATGAAAGTTATTTGAGTTTAAAATAATAACTATAGTGAAAGGTTTTCAAACGTTTTTGTATTGAAATTTTGTGTGTACTTGGTGAATATATGTTCTAATTGAAAATCTTAGTATTAAGAATGAGAAGGTCTTGATAAAGTAGTGAGGGTGCACACTCATAACTGGATCGAGATGAGTCTCAATCTTAATTCCAAAGGTTTGATGTTTAGCATATATTAAATTCTGGTGCGAGCTATCTCATTCTCTTGAGTGTCTTTGTAATTGATTGAAGATGGTTGGTTGGATTGGTGACTGCATACCAGTAGTTGTACTGGTGTTATGCTTGATGTTATAAGCATTATGATTCTGTTGATGAGCTCAAATTCTTAATGATTTTGAGATGCTGACCTTTGTAAGGTCTAGCTGTTACCCCCCTTGAATGAATTGATTTCTTATCGATCTCATTCTTGTAGTTGTAGGGAATATAGGAATCTTATAGTTTCAAAATCTGAAAACGAAGGAGATGGCACGTAGACCTTCTACCCCTCCCCCAACCTCCTTCGGAGATGAGCCAGATTGCCAAGGCTATCGAGATGATGGCAACTGCCATCCAACAGCAGAATACGGTAATGGCCCAGATTCATCAGGCTGTAATGAATCATTTGGGAACTGCTGGATCGGCTGCAACAGCTTCCCAGGTCAATCAGCCTCGGGAGCAGGTAGGGATGACCGAGTTCATAAGGCACAACCCACCCAAGCTCAGTGGGAGTGCTACCCCTGATCAGGCAGATCCGTGGACCAGGGAGTTACATGCCTTAGTAAGGAAGGCAAAGGTAGTGGAGACCCTGGAGAGGAGTGATTCCAGGATAATCAGATCACACCCAGGGGGTCCCTCCAGTGGGAAGGCCAAGGTGCAGCACCCACAAAGCAAGCCTTATGCGAGACCTCCACCACGTCAAGCAGGAGCAGTTCCGCTCCAGTTTCAGCGGCAACAACCATGGAAACCAAAGTGTTTCCGTTGTGGTGGGTTGCATAACGTCAAGGTGTGCTCCAAGAGGAATTCAGAGAAAGGGTGTTTCACATGCCAAGAAATGGGGCACATTTCTAGAGATTGTCCTAACAGAAAAAGGATGACTCAACCCAGTGGTTCTCGGCAGTTGAGGAATGAAGGCAGCAGACCTCAGGCAACAGGGAGAGTGTTGGCCATGTCAGGAGCAGAGGCGTCTCAGTCAGGTAACCTCGTGCAGAGTATATGTTTTATAGCTGGTAGGAGTGTAAAAGTTTTGTTTGATTCTGGAGCGACACACTCCTTTGTGTCAAGCCTGTGTGTAGCCGAGTTGGGCCTTCTAGTGAAGGAGTTACCTTTCGAACTGTTGGTCTCTACACCTGCGTCAGGGCAGGTGATGACCTCTACAGTTTGCCCCGAATGTCCAGTGATAGTAGAGGGACGCAGATTCAAGGTGAACTTGATCTGCCTACCTCTTCGGGACCTAGATGTTATCCTGGGAATGGATTGGTTAGCTGCCAATCACGTTCTCATTGACTGCGGTGGTCAGAGGATTGCATTTCCAGACCTCCAAGGATCAGATGTAATATCTGCTCAGCAAGGGCAGTCAGCGTTGGAAGAAGGGGCGAGGTGCTTCGTGATACTCGCTCGGTCGGAGGTGGAGAATAAAGGGGACGTAAGCAGAATACCCGTGGTGAAAGATTTCACGGATGTATTTCCAGAAGAGGTACCTGGGTTACCTCCTAAGAGAGAGGTGGAACTCTCTATTGTTTTGGTACCTGGAGCTGGACCAGTGTCAACGGCCCCAGCTGAGTTGATGGAATTAGAGAAGGAAGTGTAAGTTAGATTTAGTGTACCAAGGTGTAGGTTCAGCTACATATAAGTTATGGAGAGTATGTAAGCAGAATGTTGAGAGTTTAAAGACTTAAGCATGTGTATCCATGGGAAGTACTGGAGTTAAGTTCCAAGATGAAAGTAGGAATCTTTCTTTGATCCGGAGCTTGGTGATGACCTCTAGCTGGACACAAGGCTTGAAATGGAAATTTGAGATTTGGTAGAGAATAAGTTTACAAGATGATTATATCATCTTGAGATGTATCAATGATTTTGGGAAAGAGGAAAGATGAAATATCTTAATTGTGTTTAAAGTTACAGTTAGGCAAAGAAAATTGTTGAAAAGCAACAGGCGGAGAAATTGCTTGGATGAGAGAGAAAGTCTCACGTGGGATGGATGTTGTTTAATTAATTTGGATTTGAAAGCTGTATGTGATTCGAAATTGGACACTAGTTTACGTTGAGTATGTAGGAGATGAATTGGATGTTATTCCAGAAAAGGGATTAGTGATCTGTCAATCACGTTTCCAAGGGTTAAGCTCAACGAAAGATAGTGTTTCCAAAGTTCAGCCGAGTTGATTAAATTGAAGAAAATAAGTGGAAGAGTTGTTAGAGACGCAGTTAGTCAAGCCCAATATATCTCCTTGGAGTTTCCAGCATTGTTGGTTAAAAAGGAAGAGGAAGGACCTCAACTGTGTAGGGACTACAGGAAGTTGAATAAGTTGACCATCCAGGACAACTACCCTCTACCCGTAATTGATGAGTTGAGGGATCAGTTAGATGGAACTTCAGTGTCCTTAAAGTTTTATCGGAAATCTGGATAAAACCAGATTTTGCTAAGACAGAAGATGTGCAGAAGACAAGCCTTTTGAGGTTTAGTATGATGCCTCACATCAAAGTTTGAATTGTGTCTGGATACAAGAGAAGACAGGAGTTGCATATGTTCAATGCAACTCAAATTTCATGAGAGGAATTATTCTACTTATGATTTAGAATCGGCAGTGGTAGTGTTGTTATGGAGATTTGAAGACAGTAATTGTGTGAAGCTTTGTATGGGAAGAAATGCAGAATTCCCTTATTGTTGGAACCGGAGGGCGAATCAGTTTTGATTGAACAGTGAGAGGATCCTAGTCTAAAACGTATTGTGGAATTTGCTAGGCACCGATCAGGCTAAAGGCTTTGTAACGGGTAAAGATGGAATATTGAGATTAATGGCAGAATCTGCATACCAGCAGATGGAGAATGGAAATTGATGAAGTATTGGAGTAGTAAGAGTTGGTTCAACAGACAACCGAGAAGGTGAAACTGATGCAAGGCAGAATGAAAGCTTCTGAAAGTCGGCAGATGTCCTCGGCAGATCAGAGGAGAAGACCTTTGGAGTTTGCTGCTGGGGATCATGTCTTTATGAGGGAAGCAACAGCCAAGGGTGTAGGACGAACTATCAGATCAAAGAAGCTGTCCCCTAAGTTGGTTGGGCCATGTCAGACCCAAGGGGGATCAGTCCAGTGGCTTATGAGATCACCCCACCTCCCCAATTAGCAAACCTGCATAATGTGTTTCACGTATCACAGCTAAGGAAGTATCTTGCAGACCCTAGTCACGTGTTGGAAGTGGACGACGTGCAGATCGGGTGATTCACCATGGAATTTGAAGGAAACCATGGGAGATGCATATGCCCACCTCTTTCCCTTATAATTCAATTTTCGAGGACGAAAATTTTTCTTGTTGGGGAGAATGTAAGGACCTGTAAAATTGAATTGGAATAAAAAGAGATATATTTTAAAAGAATTCTATGTATGTTTTATTTAGAATAGAAAGGGAGGAAAAAGTTAAGTATAGAAGGCTATGAGGTCGCCGGTCGCCTGCTACACATGAGCGCCAGGTGGACGTCGCGCGGGCGGGAGAGGCATGCAGGCATCGCGCGGGGGCGCGAGAGGCATGCAGGCATCGCGCGGGCGCGAGAGGCATGCAGGCATCGCGCGGGCGCGAGAGGCATGCAGGCAACGCGCGGAGAGGCATGCAGGCACCGCGCGGGCGCGAGAGGCATGCAGGCAACGCGCGGACCCGAGAGGCATGCAGGCATCGCGCGGGCGCGAGGCATGTGGGCATTGCCAGGGCGCGAGGCATGTGGACGTGGCCAAGGCGCGAGAGTTATGAGGGCGTCGCCAGGGAAGACATCGGTCGTCTCCCAGAGGAAGACATCGGTCGTCTTCTAGGGCGAAGGAGACATCGGTCGTTCGCCAGGATGAGTCAGCGTTGGAAAGTTGTCGCGAGGGCGAGCCTCACACAGATAAAGTGGGACCCAGACTCTCAGCATGAAACGTCCTGCACGCGCGCCACGTAGACAAAAAGGATGATTCAGAGTGGTGACATCAGAATGTTGGCATGCGCGGGAGACACTCACGGTCGTACTGTTCAGAGCAGTGGCTGGCATGCACAAGCGACAACAGTGGCAGTACTGTTCAGAGCAGTGATTGGCATGCACCAGAGACAACAGTGGTCGTACTGTTCAGGGCAGTGGTTCTCAGACTTCTCTGCAGAATGGGTGGTGGCAGCTGCTTTTGGTGGATAAGTTGGTTTAAGATGCAGAAAACCCACTGCTGAGAGAAAGAAAACGTTGCAGCCTTCAAAGAGAGAAAGAGTGAGTTACCTCCCTTCTCCTCCAGTTGCCTCCTTCGCGCTGCGATTCTAGCACCTTCACACGAGAGTACGACGAGCGACAGCCACCATTAGAGCACCTGGGCAGTTCTCTGCAAGTCCTTCAACCAGACGCAAAAAAAACAGAGCCAAGGCGTTCTTCAAGCTTTGTTGGGTTTCGGAACTCTAGGTGTTGCGCAAGTCCAGGTAAGGGAAGCTAGACTTCATTCTCATTACAAGCTATAGTTTAGTTATTTCTGAAATGAGTGCGACGTGGTCGCCGGTTTCGTTTTCATCTGTGTAAAATGCTCTGTTCTATGTGTTTTGGGCGACGTGGTCGCCGGTTTTATATAAAGCCTTCGAAATACCTTGTTTTTGAACCAGGTCGCCGGTTTTGGCGCTGTTTTGCGAAATCTCTGTTTTTGATGTTGTTTTGAAACTACTTGAGATTTACATGAGATATTCGAAGATCTGAAGCTTTGAAATGTTTGTTGATGTGATTTGAATCATTTACTTGAGTGGTATGATGTGTTGAATGCTGTGAATGTGGGATCGAGGCATAGTATTTTCAGGAAAGGAAATACCGTGTTGAGATTGGTTAGGAAAGTGCATTGATCAGTGAGTAACCTGTTAATGAGACGATCCTGACTCTGCTGAGATAATGGAATCACGTAGATGAAGTTATTCAGTTGGTGAGAGTCGAAGGAGGTTCGTATGAATGGGCGAGTAGTTTGAAAAAGAATGGGCTCGACTGTTATACGAATTAACCTTGTCATGCTGTATGGTGATGTGTTGAGATTCATCGTATGCTTGTGAATGTGTGAGATTTCACGGCGACCCTGTGGATGTGTGAGATTCCACAGTGGGCAGTATGACAGGTGCATGTCTCTGGATACTAAGTTCAACGCACGAGTCAATCCGGAAGTAGTGTCAAGTGTCTTGTGTGGTGAGTCAGTGGAAAGTCTGACATGTGAAATGAGAAACTTGAATATTGATAGACACTTGATGCTGTATTGTGAAATGGAATGACTATGGGTGAATGTTGTGAAATGTGATTTTGGGCGATCAGCTGAATGCTATGAGCAGCTCTACGTTTTACATGGATATTTTGGAACTTGGTTTACTTGGATTTTCATGTTCTTGATTTAAACTTCTTTTAAATTATCTAGCTTACCCTTTTATCTGTTCTTGTGGTTGTTTTCTCAAAACTGTGATGATCGTGTAATTGTTACACGGGAGCAGATGATCTTCCAGGAAGAAGAGCCCTCTAGTGAGTGATCGCCGAGGAGGAGATCGCCGGTTTTCTGTCTCTATCGGGTGATCGCCTGTGTCTGCCCCCATCGGGTGATCGCCTGTTTTTTTTATGTCTTGATAGGAGATCGGTCTCGTCCGATAGGAGATCGGTTTCTTCCGATAGGAGATCGCCTGCTTTGTTTTTTTTTTTTTGTATTTTGTTTATGTTTCTGGAAAATTTGACCGAATTTGTATTAAACTCCCTAAGAGGAGCAACTTCATTTCATATATATAATATTTTGTTCATAGAATCTATTTGTTACCTTTATTTTCATTATATACATTTGTATAGTATTTTGGCGGGATGTTACAGGTATGAACCTCCTTCGACTCTCAACGCCCGAATAACTTTATCTATATGATTCCATTATATCAGGAGAGTCAGGATATCATAACGAATCACCGGTCAATGCACATCCTACACGATCTTACACGGTATTTTCTTTCCTGAAAATACTATGCCTTGATCTCACATTCACAACATTCAACACATCATATAACACTTAAATGAATGATTTCAATCATAGCAAAACTCATTCCAAGGTTCATATTTTCGAATATCACATCTAAATCTCAAACAATTTTCAAAATAACACCAAAAACAGGGGAGTTCGCAAAACAACGCCAAAACCGGCGATCTTGTCCAAAAACAGGGGATTTCGAAATCTGTATTTAAAACCGGCGACCACGTCGCCCAAACACATAGAACAGAGCATCACGAAGATGAAAATGAAACCGGCGACCACGTCGCCCTCACTTCAGAAACAGCTAATCTACGGCTCTTATTGAAAATAAAGCTAGCTTCCCTTACCTGGACTTGCGCAAAACACCAAGAGCTCCAAGACCCACCGAGCTTAAAGGATGCCTTAGCTCTGTTTTAGCGTCTGGTTTGTAGGACTTGCAGAGAAACTCCCAGGTGCTCCAAGGGCAGTCGTCGCTGGTTGCACTGGTGCTTGAGGTTGCCTAAATCGCAGCGTGAAGGAGAGAAAAGAAAGGGATGAAGATGCACCCACTCTTTCACTCTCGAGTCTCTGTAACGTTCTTTGCCTTCCCGCAGTGGGCTTTTGAATCCAAGCCTACCTGTCCACGTATGCTGCTGCTGCCACCCCTTCTGCAGGAAAGCCTGAGTGTACTATTTCACTGAACAGTACGGCCACGGTTGTCTCTTGCGCCTGCCAACCACTGCCCTGAACAGTACGACCACTGTTGTCTCTTGTGCATGCCAACCACTGCCCTGAACAGTACGACCACTGTAACATCCCGCCAAATTACTTTGAAAATAAATGTAACACGAAAATAAAGGTGACAAATAGATTGAAGTGAGCAAAATCTTTATATAAAATAAATAAGTTTCTCCTCACAGGGAGTTTAATACAAACGATCACTTCTCCACTAAAAACGTAAACGAAATACAATACAAAAGACAGATAAGCGATCTCCTGGCAAAAAGGGCGATCTCCTATAAGAAGGGCGATCTCCTTTCATAAAGGCGATCTCCTATTATAAAGCAGCAAGAGGGGCGATCACCCAACAGAAAAGAAAACAGGCGATCTCCTTCCAGCGACAATTTTCTAAAGAGCTCTACTTCCTGCAACATCATCTGCTCCCGTGTAAATTATACACGATCATTACAGGTTTAAGAAAAGGCCACAACACAAACGAAAACACAGGGTAAGCTAGACATTTAAAAAGAGTTTAAATAAGGATACTTAAAATAAAATCAAGGTAAACAATTTCAAGATATTCACGTAAAGTTATCAAGTTTCTCATACTCTTCACCTGATCACCCAGAAATCACACATTTCACAATATTTTCCAGAGTCATTCTATTTCACAACTGTACCAAGTGTCTATCAATTTCAAGTTCCTCACTTCACATGTCAGACCACCACTGACTCAACACACAAGACACTTGACACTACTTCCGGAAGACTCATGCATTGATTAGACTCAGAGATCTGCACCTGTCATACCATACCACTGTGAAATCCACACAGGGTTGCTGTGAATCCACACAGCATGCGCATATATAATCTCAATGTCAATAGTTCTCCCGGTATGACAGGGTTAATCCATAGAACAGGCGGAGCTCGTTCTTTTTCACACGAGACGCCCATTCATATGAACCTCCTTCGACTCTCACCAACTGAGTAACTTCCTCTATGTGATTCCATTATCTCAGCAGAGTCAGGATATCCCCTGAGGAATCACCGATCAATGCACATCCTACACGATCTTACACGGTATTTCCTTTCCTGAAAATACTATGCCTCGATCCACATTCACAACATTCAACACATCATGCCACACTTAAATGAATGATTCCAATCACAGCAAAACTCACTCCAAGGTTCATGTTTTCGAATATCACATTTACATCTCA
Source organism: Phaseolus lunatus (assembly GCA_013389735.1). Lineage (NCBI taxonomy): Eukaryota > Viridiplantae > Streptophyta > Magnoliopsida > Fabales > Fabaceae > Phaseolus > Phaseolus lunatus. The sequence continues at coordinate 27,157,084 of CM023860.1, forward strand.
GACAGTTTCAAAACAACACCAAAAACAGGGGAGTTCGTAAAACAGCGCCAAAACCGGCGATCTGGTTCAAAAACAAGGTATTTCGAAGTCTGTATATAAAACCGGCGACCACGTCGCCCAAACACATAAGAACAGAGCATTTTACAAAGATGAAACGAAAACCAGCGACCACGTCGCCCTCACTTCAGAAATAGCTAAACTATGGCTTGTATTGAAAATGAAGTCTAGCTTCCCTTACCTGGACTTGCGCAAACACCTAGAGTTCCGAAACCCAACAAAGCTTGAAGAACGCCTTGGCTCTGTTTTTGCGTCTGGTCGAAGGACTTGCAGAGAACTGCCCAGGTGCTCTAATGGTGGCTGTCGCTCGTCGTACTCTCGTGTGAAGGTGCTAGAATCGCAGCGCGAAGGAGGCAACTGGAGGAGAAGGGAGGTAACTCACTCTTTCTCTCTTTGAAGGCTGCAACGTTTCTTTCTCTCAGCAGTGGGTTTTCTGCATCTTAAACCAACTTATCCACCAAAAGCAGCTGCCACCACCCACTCTGCAGAGAAGTCTGAGAACCACTGCCCTGAACAGTACGACCACTGTTGTCTCTGGTGCATGCCAACCACTGCTCTGAACAGTACTGCCACTGTTGTCGCTTGTGCATGCCAGCCACTGCTCTGAACAGTACGACCGCGAGTGTCCCCTGTGCATGCCAACATTCTGATGTCACTATTCTGAACCACCCTTTTTGTCTACGTGGCGTGCGTGCACTACGCTTCCTGCTGGGAGTCTGGGTCTTACCCCCTCTGTGTACAACTCGACATCGCGCGATAACCTTTCGTCGATGACCCCTCGCGCGAAAACAATCCACCGAATGACATCTCGCGCGAAGACTATCCACCGATGACCTCTCGCGCGAAGGCTATCCACCGATGACCTCTCGCGCGAAGACTATCCACCGATGACCTCTCGCGCGAAGACAATCCACCGATGACCTCTCGCGCGAAGACTATCCACCGATGACCTCTCGCGCGAAGGCTATCCATCGATGACATCTTCTGCTGGACGACCGATGTCTCCCCCTGGAAGATGCCCGCATGCATCGCGCCCTGGCGACGTCTGCATGCCTCGCGCCCTGGCAAAGCCCACATGCCTCTCGCGCCTTGGCCACGTCCACGTGCCTCGCGCTCTGGCAATGCCCGCATGCCTCGCGCCCGCGCGATGCCCGCATGCCTCTCGCGCCCGCGCGATGCCTGCATGCCTCGCGCCCTGGCGACGTCCACCTGGCGCTCATGTGTAGCAGGCGACCGGCGATCTCATAGCCTTCTAAACTTAACTTTTCCTCCCTTTTTATTTTAAATAAAACATACATAGAATTCTTTTAAAATATAACCCTTTTTATTCCAATTCAATTTTACAGGTCCTTACAACCACTGTTGTCTCTTGTGCATGCCAACCACTGCCCTGAACAGTACGACCGCGAGTGTCTCTTGCGCATGCCAACGTTCTGATGTCACTATTCTGAACCACCCTTTTTGTCTACGTGGCGCGCGTGCAGGACGTTTCATGCTGGGAGTCTGGGTCCCACTTTATCTGTGTGAAACTCGACATCGCGCGATAACCTTCTACCGATGACCGCTCGCGCGATGACTATCCACTGAGGTCTCATACTGGCAAACAACCGATGTCTCTCCCTGGAAGACGACCGATGTCTCTCTCTGGGAGACGACTGATGTCTATCCCTGGCGACACCCGCATGCCTCTCGCGACCCGGCGATGCCTGCATGCCTCGCGTCCCGACGACGCCCGCATGCCTCTCACGCCCCAGCGTTGCCCGCATGCCTCTCGCGCCCTGGTGACGTCCACATGCCTCGCGCCCTGGCGATGCCCGCATGCCTCTCGCGCCCTGGCGACGTCCACATGCCTCGCGCCCTGGCGATGCCCGCATGCCTCTCGCGCCCTGGCGACGTCCACATGCCTCGCGCCCTGGCGATGCCCGCATGCCTCTCGCGCCCTGGCGATCATGTGTAGTAGACGACCGGTGATCTCATAGTCTTCTAAACTACACTTTCCTTCCTTTTTATTTTAAATAAAAGCATACTTAGAATTCATTTAAAATATATCCCTTTTTATTCCAATTAAATTTTACAGGTCCTTACAGCAACTGCCATCCAACAACAGAATGCAGCAATGGCTCAGAATCACCAAGCTGCCATGCACCACTGGGAAACCGCTCGGTCGGCTGAGACAAATTCCCACGTCGATCAGCCTCAGGAACAGATGGGACTGACCAAGTTCAGTGGGAATGCTACCCCTGATCAGGCAGATCAGTGGGTCAGAGAGTTGGAGAAAATCTTTAGGGCGACCTCCTGCCCTGAAGAGAAGAAGTTGGTGTTCGCCACCTATCGGCTGTCTGGAGAAGCTGAGTTCTGGTGGATGGGAGCTCAGCAGATGATGGAGGCCCGAGGGGAAGTGTTGGACTGGGAGAGCTTCAGAGTGAGGTTCCTGGAGAACTACTTCCCAGACAGCGCAAGGTTTGCGAGGGAAGCAGAATTCCTCAGATTGGAGCAGGGGGAGATGTCGGTGAACGCCTATGCTGCTCGGTTTGAGTACCTCGCCCGATTCTACACCCAGGCGACCTCTGAGGCTTGGAGGTGTAGGAAGTTTGAAGAGGGACTGCAGCATGGGCTGAAGAGGACCATAGCCCCAATGTGCATAAGGGAATTTCACGCCTTAGTAGACAAGGCGAAGATGGTGGAGACTCTGGAAAAGGGTGATTCTCGGGTGATCAGGTCACACCCAGGGGGTTCTTCCAGTGGGGAGGCCAAGGTGCAGCACCCACAAAGCAAGCCTTATTCGAGACCCCCACAGCATAGGGCAGAAGCAGCACCGCCCCAGTTTCAGCAGCAACTGTAAGGACCTGTAAAATTGAATTGGAATGAAAGTGGTATATTTAAATAATTCCAGAAGATGTTATTATTTAAAATACAAAGAGCTGGTAAATGAAGTTTCGTAGTAGTCGGACCTCGGACGTCGCCCAAGATCTGGGGTCAGCTGGTAGAGGTCGGTCGGATGATGTGTGGATCAAGAAGAGTAAAGGAAGAAAAGTTAAGTTTAGAAGGCTATGGGATCGCCGGTCGCCTGCTAAACATGAGCGCCAGGTGGACGTCGCCAGGGCGCGAGGCATGCAGGCATCGTGCGGGCGCGAGAGGCATGCAGGCATCGCGCGGGTGCGAGGCATGCGGGCATTGCCAGGGCGCGAGGCATGCGGGCATTGCCAGGGCGCGAGGCATGTGGACGTGGCCAAGGCGCGAGAGGCATGCGGGCATCGCCAGGGCGCGATGCATGTGGACGTAGCCAGGGCGCGAGAGTTATGAGGGCGTCGCCAGGGGAGACATCGGTCGTCTTCCAGGGCAATCGGTCGTCTTCCAGGGCGAAGGAGACATCGGTCGTTCGCCAGGATGAGTCAGCAGTGGAAAGTTATCGCGCGACGTCGAGTTTCACACAGAGTAAAGTGGGACCCAGACTCCCAGCATGAAACGTCCTGCACACGCGCCACGTAGACAAAAAGGGTGGTTTAGAGTGGTGACATCAGAATGTTGGCATGCGCAGGAGACACTCGCGGTCGTACTGTTCAGAGCAGTGGTTGGCATGCACAAGCGACAACAGAAGTCGTACTGTTCAGAGCAGTGGTTGGCATGCACAAGCGACAACAGTGGTCGTACTGTTCCGGGCAGTGGTTCTCAGACTTCTCTGCAGAGTGGGTGGTGGCAGCAGCAGCATGCGTGGACAGGTAAGTTGAGATTCAAAAGCCACTGCGTGAAGGCAAAGAGCATTACAGACTCAAGAGTGTGAGGGTGAGTGCAAACTCCCTCCCCCCTTCTTCTCTCCTTTGCGCTGTAACTCAGGCAAACTCCAGCACCTGTGCGACGAGCGACGACAGCCCTTAGAGCACCTGGGAGTTTCTCTGCAAGTTCTACCAACCAGGCACTGAAAACAGAGCTAAGGCATCCTTCAAGCTCGGTGGGTTGGAGCTCTCGGTGTTTTGCGCAAGTCCAGGTAAGGGAAGCTAGCTTTATCTTCAATAAAAGCCATAGATTAGCTGTTTCTGAAGTGAGGGCGACGTGGTCGCCGGTTTCGTTTTCATCTTTGTGAATGCTCTGTTTCTATGTGTTTGGGCGACGTGGTCTCCGGTTTTATATACAGACTTCGAAATACCTTGTTTTTGAACCAGATCGCCGGTTTTGGCGTTATTTGCGAACTCCCTGTTTTTGATGTTGCTTTGAAACTGTTTGAGATTTAAATGAGATATTCGAAAATAAGAACCTTGGATTGAGTTTTGCTGTGATTGAAATCATTCCTTTAAGTGTTATGTGATGTGTTGAATGCTGTGAATGTGGGATCGAGGCATAGTATTTTCAGGAAAGAAAATACCGTGTAAGATCGTATGTAATGTGTATTGACCTGGGGCTTGTCTAGAAGGAGATATCCTGACTCTGCTGATATAATGGAATCACGTAGATGAAGTTATTCAGTTGTGGAGAGTCGAAGGAGGTTCATACGTATGGGTGAGTTGTTCAAAAGGGAACGAGCTCGGCCTGTTATATGAATTAACCTTGTCATACCGGGGGAGTTATTGACATTGAGACTATATGCGCATGGCTGTGTGGATTTCACAGCCACCCTGTGTGGATTTCACAGTGGTATGGTATGACAGGTGCAAATCTCTGGGCCTGAGTCAACGCACGAGTCAATCCGGAAGTAGTGTCAAGTGTCTTGTGTGATGAGTCAGTGGAAGTCTGACGTGAGAATGAGAAACTTTGAATTGATAGACACTTGATGAATGTTGAGATTTTAATGACCTTTGAGGAATCGTGCAATATGTGTTTAGTTGATGGTTCACGTGGGTATCTTGAATTTGTTTTACCTTGATTTTTAAAGTTCATATCCAACTCTTCTTAAATGTCTAGCTTACCCTGTGTTTTCTTTTGTGTTGTGGCCTCTTCTTAAACCTGTAATGATCGTGTATAATTTACACGGGAGCAGATGATGTTGCAGGTTGTAGAGCTCCTTAGTGAATTGTCGCTGGAAGGAGATCGCCTGTTTCCTATTCTCGATAGGCGATCACCCTTTTGCTGCTTTCTGATAGGAGATCACCTTTCTGATAGGAGATCGCCCTCCTAGCAGGAGATCGCCCTTTCTGTCAGGAGATCGCCTGTCTTTCTATTGTATTGAATTTTGTTTATGTTTCTGGAAAATTTGACCGAATTTGTATTAAACTCCCTGTGAGGAGAAACTACATTTCATATATATAATATTTTGTTCACTTCAATCTATTTGTTACCTTTATTTTCATTATATACATTTGTATAGTATTTTGGCGGGATGTTATAGCAACAACCCTGGAAACTTAAATGTTTCCACTGTGGTGGACCACACACAGCTAATGTGTGCCCCAAGAAAGATTCAGAGAGAAGATGTTTTGCCTGTCAAAAGACGGGACACGTTGCTAGAGATTGTCCTACCCAGAATAGGATGACTCAACCCAGTGGATCACAACAGTTGAGGAATGGAGGCAGTTGACCTCAGGCAGCAGGGAGAGTGTTTGCCATGTCTGGAGCGGAGACATCTCAGTCAGGTAACTTAGTACAGAGTGTTGCTCTATAGCTGGTAGATGCGTTAGAATTTTGTTTGATTCTGGAGCGACACACTCCTTTGTGTCAAGCCTGTGTGTAGCCGAGTTGGGCCTTCTAGTGAAGGAGTTACCGTTTGAACTGTTGGTCTCTACACCTGCGTCAGGACAGGTGTTGACCTCTACAGTTTGCCCCGAATGTCCAGTGATAGTAGAGGGACGCAGATTCAAAGTGAACTTGATCTGCCTACCTCTTCAGGACCTGGATGTTATCCTGGGAATGGATTGGCTAGCTGCCAATCACGTTCTCATAGATTGCGGTAGTCAGAAGATAGCGTTTCCAGACCTCCAAGAGGCAGACGTGATATCTACTCAGCGAGGGTGGTCGGTGTTGGAAGAAGGGGCAAGGTGCTTCGTGAATCCTAGCTCGGTTGGGAGTGAAGAAGGAAGAGGACATAAGCAGAATACCTGTGGTGAAAGATTTCATGGATGTAATTCCAAAAGAAATACCTGGATTACCTCCTAAGAAGGAAGTGGAATTCTCTATTGATTTTGGTACCTGGAACTGGACTAGTGTCAATGGCACCTTACAGGATGGCTCCAGCCGAGTTGGTAGAATTTACCTATAATAACAGTGATCATGCCAGCATTGGGATGGCAACGTATGAAGCTTTGTATGGAAGGAAATGCAGAACTCCATTGTGCTGGTACCAGGAGGGCGAAGCAGTATTGGTTGGACCAGAGTTGATTCAGCAGACGACCGAGAAGGTGCAACAGATACAAGACAGAATGAAAGCTTCTCAAAGTAGGCAGAAATCCTATGCAGATCAGAGGAGAAAACCTTTGGAGTTTGCTGCTGGAGACCATGTGTTCATGAGAGTGACACCAACCAAGGGTGTAGGACGGGCGATCAGATCAAAGAAGTTGTCCCCTAAGTTCGTGGGACCATATCAGATCTTAAGGAAGATTGGTCCAGTGGCTTACGAGATCGCCCTACCTCCCCATTTAGCGAATCTGCACAATGTCTTTCACGTATCACAGCTGAGGAAGTACATGGCAGACCCTAGTCATGTGCTGGAAGTGGACGATGTGCAGATCAGGGATGACTTGTCCTTTGAAGCGAAACCAGTCAGGATTGACGATCAGCAAAGTAAACAGCTCAGAGGCAAGACCATCAACATGGTGAAGGTGGTGTGGGATGAGAGATCGGGTGATTCAACTTGGGAGTTAGAAGAACCCATGAGAGAAGCCTATCCATACCTCTTTTCCTTATAATTCAATTTTCGAGGACGAAAATTTTTCTTGTTGGGGAGAATGTAAGGACCTGTAAAATTGAATTGGAATAAAAAGGGATATATTTTAAATAAATTCTAAGTATGTTTCTATTTAAAATAAAAAGGAAGGAAAGTGTAGTTTAGAAGACTATGAGATCGCCTAGTTAGTACATGATCGACGGTCGCCTACTACACATGATCGCCAGGGCGCGAGGCATGTGGACGTCGCTGGGGCACGAGAGACATGCGGAGATCGCCAGGGCGCGAGGCATGTGGACATCGCCAGGGCGCGAGGCATGTGGACGTCGCCGGGGCGCGAGAGACATGCGGACATCGCCAGGGCGCGAGAGACATACGGGCATCGCCGGGACGCGAGAGTTATGCGGGCGTCGCCAGGGATAGACATCGGTCGTTTCCCAGAGAGAGACATCGGTCGTTCGCCAGGATGAGTCAGCGGTGGAAAATTGTCGCGCGCGATGTCGAGCTTCACACAGATATAGTGGGACCCAGACTCCCAGCATGAAACGTCCTGCACGCGCGCCACGTAGACAAAAAGGGTGGTTCAGAATAGTGACATCAGAAAGTTGGCATGCGCAAGAGACACTCGCGGTCGTACTGTTCAGGGCAGTGGTTGGCATGCGCAAGAGACAACAGTGGTCGTACTGTTCAGGGCAGTGGTTGGCAGGCACAAGAGACAACCGTGGTCGCCGGAAGGAGATCGCCTGTTTCTACTTCTGTTAGGCGATCACCCTTTTGCTGTCCTCTGATAGGAGATCGCCCTCTTCTGATAGAAGATCGCCTGCCTTGCTATTTTACTGTATTTATATTCCACTGTATTTGTTTAAGTTTTTTTTTTTTTTTTTGGAAAATTTGACCGATTATGTATTAAACTCCCTGTGAGGAGAAAACTTCATTACACATATATAATTTTGTTCTTTTCAATATATTTGTTTACCTTTATTTCATTTTATAATTATTCCAAAGTATTTGGCGGGATGTTACATCTTAGGCCCTACAAAGGTGGCTGGGACCACCGTGTTCATGATCGCCTGGGAGAAAGGCATGGGAAAGGTCCTTGGGGGCACTGGTGGGGCTCGATCATCTTCCCCACGATCTCCAGCTTGTTGTATATGTTGCAAATTCAAACGTAGCTCCTCGTTTGCTCGGTGTAACTCTTCATTCCTGGCCTGTGAGGCGGCCAGGTCTTCCTGCATACGCGCCTGATGCGCTCGAGATTCCGCCACCGTCTCCTGGAGGGCGCGCATCGTTTCCATTAGCTGTTGCATGGTAACGCTGTCGCCTCCATTTGGTGGAACAGACCCGTGTCTTGTATTCCTCATCTTCCGTGGTTCTTACTCTCACTCTCGTGTATGGGACCTTGTTTTACTCCGGCCCCACGGTGGGCGCCAAATGTTCTTGCCGGTTGACCCGCCTGTCGGTTGACTCACGACACTCACACGCCTCCTTCGTCACGTTGATATGTGCTTGGTTCTCTCGAAGCAATCTGCACCTGCAAAGAGAAAGGGGGCGCCCTAGAGGCCGTTTGCACTCCGACGCTCAAGTCAGTGTAGGGCAAGCAACACCAATTGTATTGAGTTTCTCTCTGTGTGTTTAGGTCTAGAAACTGCATACCTTTGTGAAGTATCTTACTGTCCCTTATATAGTCTAGGGTTTACTGCGCCGCTAGCCCTAATTAGGGTTCGCTGCGCTACTAGCCATATTTAGGGTTTACTGGAATACCCTTGCGCCGCTATCACCCAATCTTAGGGTAATCTAACACATAAGGTTTCCTTCTCTGGAGTGCAAACTCTCACAGGGTGACCACCTGGGTGCCTCCTTGTGCACCTAGTCTCTGGGGCCACCTGTTCTGGGAGTGCCTTCACTGTTTACGTGCCATGCATGTAGCTTCACTGGGAAAACTCTAGCTCTGGTGAGTACTCGTCCCCTCAGGACTCTACACCCAACTGTGCTCTCCCTGCTACCCGCATAGGCACTTCGTGATCCAGGCCTCTCCCTAATTCTGGGTATTCAACTGGTCATTGGCCCCCTCTGGGAACCAATCTTAGCTATTCTGTTTACGCTGTTCAAATCACCCAAGGCCGATGTCACCTCGCCACACACTGTCGCCGAGGACTCCTCGACCTGCTGAGTGACAATGACACCTCCACCCATCCTGGTGATCTGACGACTACTCACCCGTCTCTATAGGCTGATGACTCGTCACCCCTCTCTGCAGGCTGATGACTTGTCACCCCTTTCTGTAGGCTGATGACTCGTCACCCCTTTCTGTAGGCTGATGACTCGTCACCCCTTTCTGTAGGCTGATGACTCATCACCCCTCTCTGTAGGCTGATGATTCATCGCCCTTCTCTGTTCAATACCCCCTGTGGGGTCCATTCCATGTGGCTTTGACCCATGCTGTGGGACCCAGCTGACGTCCGAGGACTAGTCAGTACAGGAATATATTCCAAAATCTTGGAAATTCATGAGCCTTGATGACTAGTCAAAGATCACATGTGAAGACCATGTGATTTTCAGTTTTTTTTTCTGACATTTTCTGTGCAGAATAGAGTCAAGTCCTCTCTCTCTGAAAATTAGGTACCCATTGAATGAAATTAAATTCAAATTGATTTTCTTATTGCTATAAAATCAGGTGTAGATTTCTTCCACAAGAACAACCAATTGCAACATCTTTTGCAATATCTCTTGCACCATCTCTTGAAAAATCTGGGAAGTGTGCTCTCCTCTGTTTTCATCTCTGCTGTCATGGAATCAACCCTTCCCACCTCCAAAAGAGTCAAAACCAGGGCTATAAGGTCTGGAGGAAGGTTAGAAGGCTGGTTTTCTGGAGATAATGATCTCATTGAGAAGTATAGGTATGAGACAAGTATCAAGAAGATAAACAACCCCAAGGTTGTATGCTTTGATTGGATGAAAAGTCAAAAGCTTGATAATGTGAGAAGGCTGCTCAAGGATCAATCTCTTAGAAAATTCCTAGAGATGAAGGGAAACATCTATCCAGATTTGGTGAGGGTTTTCTACACTAACTTGAAGTTTGAGGGAAACAATCTAGTTTCTCATGTGAAAGGTGTGGAAATGGAGATAACTCATGAAGTTTGGGCTGCGGTTGTTGGGCTTAAGTTCTCTGGCCTGCGAATCAACAAAGGAAACCTTGGTGTGGTGGAGGATTTTAACAAAATCCAGTTCTAAAAAAGTTGCTTGAAGAATAATCAATCTCAAGTTAGCACATGCTCGGTTGGAGGTTTGAAGCTTGATGAGAGGTTGCTTGCTCTCATTATAACTTGGATTCTAACTCCAAGGGGGAGTAACCACTCTGTGTTAACTGAAGAAGATCTAGTTTACATCTTCTACATCACCAAGAAAGTCAAGGTCAATTGGATTCATATAATCAAAGAACACATGCAAAAAGCCATGAGGTTAGGTGATTATCATTATCCCTATGCTGTTTTAATATCTAAGTTTCTACTCTTTTTTGAAGTTAATCTTGAAAATGAAACTTCTGAGCTAGTCAAGTCAACTCAAGAGTTGAACAATGGATCACTCAGCAAGATGGGCTTTACAAAAGTAGGTGGAAAATGGATAAGTAAGGATGGTGATCATGGTGCCTCATCTAGTGGTGTTGCTCATCTTGAACAAGAAGAACCTGCTGATATGGATGTTCAACATGAAGATCCAACTAGAGATTTTCAAGGTGCAGGACCTAGTGCTGATGATGGACATCAAGGAGAAAGAATACAAACCATGTCTCCTTTTGAAAGACTCATGGTGAATAGGCTAGATAGCTTTGCGGAAAATCAAAGGAACCTTCATGATCTCTGTGTTAGTAATTTCCAGAGGATTGACACCAGGTTTGACAACATGGATGCAAGGTTTATGACTCTGGATGAACATATTGAAGCTGTCCAAAATCAAATCTTTGATCTTCAGTTTGCTGATGAAGAAGAATGAAGGAAAAACAACCGATTGGTCATCGAAACAATCGATTGTTTTTGGCTGTTCTTTTCTGGTTTTAAAATTTCTTTCCTTCTGCTGTTGCTGTTCTATTCTGATGTAATGGAAACAATATCTTGTTTTATCTCTTATCTTTGTCTATTTGTGAAGACAAATGGGGGGAGATATATGCTGTGTTTCAAGTTTGTTTTAAGTTTCCATTTTTCAAGTTGTTAAAAACAGTTTGGGTGATATGTATTTTGTCTCTGATATTAATTGTTTTAAGCTTTAAACTGTTTATCTGTATGCTAACAGAATATCAGAAGTTCAATGTATTGTTCAAAGTTCTATTGCAGGAATTGCTTCAGTTTTAATCAGGTACAACACAAGCATCAGGGATTTGTCTTCATCAAATAGGGGGAGATTATTGAACCAAGTGGTGTTCAATGTTTTGAAGAATCCAAATCCTTTGAAGGATGTTGAAGCCTCTACTTTGCTTGATGCTACTGTGCTGGTTTAAAGCTTTGTTCTGGGGTAGTTTAATGTTGTAATCCACCCTTAGATTAAATCTCAAAGCAATTAGCATCTCAATCTTTAACAAAGCAAAATGTTTTTCAAGTTAAGTTGAAACAACCGATTGTTTTCTCGAAACAACCGATTGTTTACACTTAGGTGTTTTGAGAAAGTTTGAAACCTGTTTTTGAATGGTGAAATCTATTAAGTAACAAAACAACCGATTGATTCGAGGAAACAATCGATTGTTTGTTTTGGAACCATAACAGAAAAAATGTTTTTCTTTGACTGAGCTTTAAATGCTTTAAAACTGAATACGCTCCAATCATTAAATGTTTTGACCAATCTTTTTAAAGCAATTAAGAGTTTGTTAAGATTAGATAACAAACTATATCTTTGTATAAATTCAAAAAAACTGATTTAAGTAAATAGAATCTTTTGACAAAGTTTTTCTAAGAGAGTTTTTCAAAGTGTTGAGATTGCTTAAGAGTTTTGTGATTGATCAAGGTGTTGGAATAGGATTCTACTTGTATTGATTTCAGATATTCATCTGTAACAAGTGTAATCTTTGTAAACTGCTGAAATAATTCGTTTGTGTGTTTTTGCTGAGATTGGCTGTGTGTTCTTGAGGTGTTCAAGATCAGCAATCTTAGTGTTGGCCAAGGAGAGTGTGTTTCTTGAGGTTTTCAAGGTCATTCTCTTGGTTGTTGTGTAAGTGATCAATGTAAGGACCTGTAAAATTGAATTGGAATGAAAGTGGTATATTTAAATAATTCCAGAAGATGTTATTATTTAAAATACAAAGAGCTGGTAAATGAAGTTTCGTAGTAGTCGGACCTCGGACGTCGCCCAAGATCTGGGGTCAGCTGGTAGAGGTCGGTCGGATGACGTGTGGATCAAGAAGAGTAAAGGAAGAAAAGTGTAGTTTAGTAGTACATGATCGCCGGTCGCCTGCTACACATGAGCGCCAGGGCGCGAGAGGCGTGCGGGCATCGCCAGGGCGCGAGGCATGTGGACGTGGCCAGGGCGCGAGAGGCATGCGGACATCGCCAGGGCGCAAGGCATGTGGACGTGGCCAGGGCGCGAGAGGCATGCGGGCATCGCCAGGGCGCGAGGCATGCGGGCGTTGCCAGGGCGCGAGAGGCATGCGGGCATCGCCAGGGCGCGAGGCATGAGGGCGTCGCCAGGGATAGACATCGGTCGTCTCCCAAGAGAGTCATCGGTCGTCTTCCAGGGCGAGGGATACATCGGTCGTCTTCCAGGGCGAGGGAGACATCGGTCGTCTTCCAGGGCGAGGGAGACATCGGTCGTTCGCCAGGATGAGTCAGCGGTGGAAAGTTATCGCGCGACGTCGAGTTTCACACAGAGTAAAGTGGGACCCAGACTCCCAGCATGAAACGTCCTGCACGCGCGCCACGTAGACAAAAAGGGTGGTTCAGAATAGTGACATCAGAAAGTTGGCATGCGCAAGAGACACTCGCGGTCGTACTGTTCAGAGCAGTGGTTGGCATGCACAAGCGACAACAGTGGTCGTACTGTTCAGAGCAGTGGTTCTCAGGCTTTCCTGCAGAAGGGGTGGCAGCAGCAGCATATGTGGACAGGTAAGCTGGGATTCAAAAGCCACTGCGGGAAGGCAAAGAGCATTACGGACGCAAGAGTGTTAGAGTGAGTGCAAACTTCCTCCCTCCCTTCTTCTCTCCTTTGCGCTGCAACTCAGGCAACCTCCAGCACCTGTGCGACGAGCGACGACAGCCCTTGGAGCACCTGGGAGTTTCTCTGCAAGTTCTACCAACCAGGCACTGAAAACAGAGCTAAGGCATCCTTCAAGCTCGGTGGGTTTGAGCTCTCGGTGTTTAGCGCAAGTCTAGGTAAGGGAAGCTAGCCTTCATTTTCAATACAAGCCATAGATTAGCTGTTTCTGGAGTAAGGGCGACGTGGTCGCCGGTTTCGTTTTCATCTTCGTGAATGCTCTGTTCTATGTGTTTGGGCGACGTGGTCGCCGGTTTTTTATACAGACTTCGAAACACCCTGTTTTTGAACCAGATCGCCGGTTTTGGCGTTGTTTGCGAACTCCCTGTTTTTGATGTTGTTTGAAGCTGCTTTGGATTTAAATGTGATATACATGTGATATTCGAAAATATGAACCTTTGAAATGACTGTTGCTATGATTGAAATCATTCTTTGAGTGGTATGGTGTGTGGAATGTCGTGAATGTGGGTCAAGACATAGTATTTTCAGGAAAGGAAATACCGTGTTGAGATTTGGTTGTGAAGTGTATTGATCTGTAAGTATCCTATGAATGGGGCGATCCTGACTCTGCTGAGATAATGGAATCACATAGAGGAAGTTACTCAGTTGGTGAGAGTCGAAGGAGGTTCATATGAATGGGTGAGTCGTGTGAAACAGAACGAGCTCGGCCTGTCTTATGGATTTACCCTGTCATACTGTGAGAGTGATGAATTGAGACCGAGATTGTGTTGATGCGCATGGCTGTGGAATCATTATAGCCAATGAAGTATGACAGGTGCATGTCCCTGGATGCTAGGTTCAACGCACGAGTCTTCCGGAAGTGGAGTCAAGTGTCTTGTGTGATGAGTCAGTGAAGTCTGACGTGAGAAATGAGAAACTTTGAATTGATAGACACTTGATATATGTTGTGATTTTAATGACCTTCGAGGAATCGTGAAATATGTGTTTAGTTGATGGTTTACGTAGATATCTTGAATTTGTTTTACCTTGATTTTAAAGTTCATATCTAACTCTTTTTAAATGTCTAGCTTACCCTGTGTTTTCTTGGTGTTGTGTTCGGCCTTTTCTTAAACCTGTAATGATCGTGTATAATTTACACGGGAGCAGATGATGTTGCAGGAAGTAGAGCTCCTTAGTGAATTGTCGCTGGAAGGAGATCGGCTGTTTTCAATTTCCGTTGGGCGATCACCCCTTTTGCTGCTTTCTGATAGGAGATCGCCTATATGATAGGAGATCGCCCTTGTAATAGGAGATCGCTGTAACATCCCGCCAAAATACCATACATGCTCATATAATGAAAATAAAAGTAACAAATAGATTGAAGTGAACAAAATTTTATATAAATAAATAAAGTTTCTCCTCACAGGGAGATAAATACATAACCGGTATATTTTTCTAAAATTTAAACAAAATACAACCAACTAAATTGAAAACCGGCGATCTCCCTACATAGACCGGCGATCTCCTATCAGGGGACCCAAAACAGCCGATCTGCTACCAGAACAGAAAAACAGGCGATCACTCGATAGAGGCAGAAACAGGCGATCACCCGATAGAGACGGAACAGGCGATCTCCTTCCGGCGACCACTCTCTAAGGAGCTCTACTCCCTGGAAGATCATCTGCTCCCGTGTAAAAATACACGATCATCACAGTTTAAGAGAAAATAACCACAGAGCAATACAAAAGAAAAGGGGTAAGCTAGATGGTTTAAAAACTTTTAAATCAATAGTAAACATAAAACTTCACACCATTCATGATCCATATCAATTTTCAACCATCAACATACTCATATTCCATAACTCGTCAAGTGTCTATTTCTAATTTCAGTATTCATGGTTCACACGTCAGACTTTCCACTGACTCACAATGCATAGACACATGACACTACTTCCGGATTGACTCGTGCGTTGACTCAGGCTCAGAGATCTGCACCTGTCATACCATACCACTGTGAAATCCACACAGGGTCGCCGTGAAATCCACACAGCCATGCGCATATAATCTCAATGTCATCAACTCTCCCGGTATGACAGGGTGAATTCATACAACAGGCCGAGCTCGTTCCCTCTTGAACAACTCACCCATACGTATGAACCTCCTTCGACTCTCACCAACTGAATAACTTCCTCTATGTGGTTCCATTATCTCAGCAGAGTCAGGATATCTCCTTCTAGACAAGCCCCTAGTCAATACACCTATACAGATCTTACACGGTATTTCCTTTCCTGAAAATACTATGCCTCAATCCCACATTCACAGCATTCAAGACGTCATACCATGCAAAGGAATATTTCAAATCACAGCAACAATCATTTCAACGTTTCAAACTTTCGAATATCACATATATATTGTATTTAAATCCCAAACAGCTTCAAACAACGTCAAACACAGGGGAGTTCGAATCCCGTATTTAAAACCGGCGACCACGTCGCCCAACCACATAGAACAGAGCATTTCGAAAGAAACAGAGAACCGGCGACCACGTCGCCCTCACTTCATAAACAGCAAAACTATGGCTTGTATTGAAAACGAAGACTAGCTTCCCTTACCTGGACTTGCGCAAAACACCAGGAGCTCCGAAACCCAACGAAGCTTGAACAACGCCTTGGCTCTGTTTTTGCGTCTGGTTGAATGACTTGCAGAGAACCTCCCAGGCGCTCTAATGGTGGTCGTCGTTCGTCGTACTCTTGTGTGAAGGTGCTAGAATCGCAGTGCGAAGGAGAGAATGGAGAAGAAGGGAGGTGAACTCACTCTTTCGCTCTTGAACAACTGCGACGTTTCTTTCTTTCTCTCTCAGAAATGGGTTTTTGTATCTTAAGCTGACTTCTCCACAAAAACCGCTGCCACCACCCACTCTGCAGGGAAGTTTGCGTGTACGCTTCACTGAACAGTACGACTAAGCGTGCCTCTGCGCAGGCTAAACCACTCTTTTTGTCTACGTGTCGCGCATGCAGGACGTTTCATGCTGGGAGCCTGGGTCCCACCTTACTCTGTGTGAAACTCGACGTCGCGCGATAACTTTCCACTGCTGACTCATTCTGGCGAACGACCGATGTCTCCCTCGCCCTGGAAGACGACCGATGTCTCCCTCTGGGGGACGACCGATGCCTATCCCTGGCGACGCCCTCATGCCTCGCGCCCTGGCGAATGCCCGCATGCCTCTCGCGCCCTGGCAATGCCCGCATGTCTCGCGCCCTGGCGATGCCCGCATGCCTCTCGTGCCCTGGCAATGCCCGCATGCCTCGCGCCCTGGCGACGTCCACATGCCTCGCGCCCTGGCGACGTCCACATGCCTCGCGCCCGCGCGACGTCCACATGCCTCGCGCCCGCGCGACGTCCACATGCCTCGCGCCAGCGCGACGCCTGCATGTCTCGCGCCCGCGCGATGCCTGCATGCCTCGCGCCCTGGCGCTCATGTGTAGCAGGTGGCCGACGATCATGTACTACTAGGCGATCTCATAGCCTTCCAAACTACACTTTCCTTCCTTTTCATTTTAAATAAAGACATACTTAGAATTCATTTAGAATATATCTCTTTTATTCCAATTAAATTTTACAGGTCCTTACATTCTCCCCATCAAGAAAAATTTTCGTCCCCGAAAATTGAATTACAAGGAAAAGAGGTATGGATAAGCCCCCCTCATGGGTTCTTCTAACTCCCAAGTTGAATCCCCCGATCTCTCATCCCACACCACTTTCACCATGTTGATGGTCTTGCCTCTGAGCTGTCTACTTTGCCGATCGTCAATCCTGACTGGTTTTACTTCAAAGGACAAGTCATCCCTGATCTGCACATCGTCTACATCCAGCACATGACTAGGGTCTGCCATGTATTTCCTCAGTTGTGACACGTGAAAGACATTGTGCAGATTCGCTAAATGGGGAGGTAGGGCGATCTCATAAGCCACTGGACCAACCTTTCTTAAGATCAGATATGGTCCCACGAACCTAGGGGACAACTTCTTTGACCTGATCGCCCGTCCTACACCCTTGGTTGGTGTCACTTTCATGAACACGTGGTCTCCAGCAGCAAACTCCAAAGGCTTTCTCCTCTGATCTGCATAGGACTTCTGCCTACTCTGAGAAGCTTTCATTCTGCTTTGTATCTGTTTCACCTTCTCGGTCGTCTGCTGAATCAACTCTGGCCCAACCAAGACTGCCTCGCCCTCCTGGTACCAACATAAGGGAGTTCTGCATTTCCTCCCATACAGGGCTTCATATGGTGCCATCCCAATACTGGCGTGGTAGCTATTATTATAGGTAAACTCCACCAGTGGCAACACCTCGTCCCAACTTCCCAAGTGATCCAAGACGCACGTCCTCAGCAGATCTTCCAAGGATTGGATCGTTCTCTCTGACTGACCATCTGTTTGGGGATGATATGCAGAGCTCATCCTCAACTTAGTTCCCAAGCACTCTTGCAAGGTCTGCCAAAACCGTGAAGTGAACCTGGGATCTCTATCTGAAACGATGCTGGAAGGCACTCCATGCAACCTCACTATTTCTTGGATGTATAACTGTGCCAGCTTGGCCATAGGCATCTTCATATTCACTGGAAGGAAGTGGGCACTCTTCGTCAGCCTATCAATGATAACCCAGATTGCATCATGACCCTTTACCGATCTGGGTAAATGGGTGACAAAATCCATGGCGATGCTGTCCCATTTCCACTCAGGGATATCCAGTTGCTGCAACAGCCCTCCAGGTCTTTGATGCTCTACCTTCGCCTTCTGACACGTTAAGCAGGTTGCAACATACTGGGTGATGTCTCTCTTCATGCCCGACCACCAAAATGACTCCTTCAAGTCATGGTACATCTTGTTCATGCCTGGATGAAGGTTAAGGCGACTCTTATGACCTTCTTCTAGGATCATCTTCTTCAACTCTTCATTTGCAGGGATGCAAATTCTGCCATTAAATCTCAAGATCCCATCATCGCCCATCGCAAAGTCTCTCGCCTGACTTGTCCCTAGTGACTCCACAGTACGCTTTAGACTAGGGTCCTCCAACTGCTTATCCCTTAACCTCCCAAGGAAGTCATTAGTTATAGCCAGCTTACTACAACTAATGTGATTCACGTGAAATTCTATTCCAAGGTTTAAGTCTCTGAACTGCTCGATCAGTTTCTGCTCTTCCATCATCATGGTGGCGACTTGTATTGATTTCCTACTCAAAGCATCAGCCACTACATTGGCCTTCCCTGGATGATACATGAGTTGGAAATCGTAGTCCTTTAGAAACTCCATCCACCTTCTTTGTCTCATGTTTAGTTCCTTCTGATCGAACAGGTATTTCAGGCTCTTATGGTCACTGAACACCTGGAACCGAGCTCCATATAAATAGTGCCTCCAGATCTTCAAGGCAAATACCACAGCCGCCAACTCCAAATCATGCGTGGGGTAGTTTCTCTCATGAATCTTGAGTTGCCTTGATGCATATGCAACCACTCTCTTCTCTTGCATCAAAATGTAACATCCCACCAAATACATTTCATATTTATATAATATAAATGAAGATAAACAAGTATTTTGAAATAAACATAATCATATATATATAATGGAGTTTCTCCTCATCGGGAGTTTAATACATAAACTGTGAATCTTTCCAAAA
Organism: Phaseolus lunatus; assembly: GCA_013389735.1. Classification (NCBI taxonomy): domain Eukaryota; kingdom Viridiplantae; phylum Streptophyta; class Magnoliopsida; order Fabales; family Fabaceae; genus Phaseolus; species Phaseolus lunatus. The sequence continues at coordinate 27,175,798 of CM023860.1, forward strand.
AAAAACTTAACCAAAAATACAACAAAAGACAAATCGGGCGATATGCTAACAAAAGGGCGATCTCCTAGTCAATCAGGTGATCTCCTATCAGCCAGGCGATCTCCTATCAGACCGGCGATCTCACTTTCCTGCAACGTCATCTGCTCCCGTGTAGATCATACACGATCATCACAAGTTTTAAGAAGAACATCCACAAACGAAAACGCAGGGTAAGCTAGACAGTTTTAAAAGAGAATTTAGATATGAACTTTAAAATCAAGATAAATTAATTTAAGGCACCCACGTAAAAACATCAGCTTTCTCATTCTTCCCACATACCATCAAGTAAAAACCCACATTTCACAATTCCTCAAGAGTAGTTCATATCACACAGTGCAGCAAGTGTCTATCCACATACAGTGTTCCTCATTTCTCACGTCAGGTTTTCCACTGACTCACAATACATAGACACAAGACACTAATTCCGGAATACTCGTGCATTGATTAGACTCAGAGATCTGCACCTGTCATATTGCCCACTGTGGAATCTCACACATCCACAGGGTCGCCGTGAAATCTCTCACATTCACAAGCGTATAATGAATCTCACACATCACCATACAGCATGACAGGGTTAATCCACGCAAAACAGGTCGGTTTGTTCTCTTTCAAACAACCCACCCATACAGGTGAACCTCCTTCGACTCTCAACAACTGAGTAACTTCCTCTACGTGAGTCCATTACCTCAGCAGAGTCAGGATATCTCGTTCTTAATCACCGATCAATGCACCTACTACAAGATCTTACACGGTATTTTCTTTCCTGAAAATACTATGCCTCGACCTCACACTCACCACATCCAACACATCATACCATTTAAATAAATCATTCAAATCACATCAACAACCATTTCAAAGCTTCAGATCTTCGAATATCTCATGTAAATCTCAAGTAGTTTCAAAACAGTATCAAAAACAGAGGAGTTCGTAAAACAGCGCCAAAACCGGCGATCTAGTTCAAAAACAGAGTGTTTCGAAGATTATGTTTATAAAACCGGCGACCACGTCGCCCAAGCACACAACCCAAGCATTTCACTCAGATGAAAACGAAAATGGCGACCACGTCGCCCTCACTTCAGAAAATAACTAAACCATGGCTCGTATGGACAAAGAGGTCTAGCTTCCCTTACCTGGACTTGCGCAAACACCAGGAGTTCCGAAATCCAACGAAGCTTGAAGAACGCCTTGACTCTGTTCTTGTGTCTGATTTTGAAGAGCTTGCAGAGAACCACCCAAGTGCTCCAATGGTGGCTGTCGCTCGTCGTATTCCCGCGTGAAGGTGTACTAGAATCGCAGTGTGAAGGAGAGAAATGGAGAGGAGGGAACTCACTCTTTCTCTCTTCGACTACAACAATGTCTTCCTTTTCTCTCAGCAGTGGATTTCTGTAACTTAAACCAACTTATCCCTCCAAAAGCAGCTGCCACCACCCACTCTGCAGAGAAGTCTGAGAACCACTGCCCTGAACAGTACTACCACTGTTGTCTCTGGTGCATGCCAACCACTGCTCTGAACAGTACTGCCACTGTTTGTCGCTTGTGCATGCCAGCCACTGCTCTGAACAGTACGACCGTGAGTGTCTCCCGCGCATGCCAACATTCTGATGTCACTATTCTGAACCACCCTTTTCGTCTACGTGGCGCGCGTGCAGAACGTCTCATGCTGGATGTCTGGGTCCCACGTTCTCTGTGTATAACTTAACGTAGCGCGATGACCTTTCGCGCGAAGACTCTCGACCGATGACCTCTCGCGCGAAGACTCTCGACCGATGACCTCTCGCGCGAAGACTCTCGACCGATGACCTCTCGCGCGAAGACTCTCGACCGATGACCTCTCGCGCGAAGACTCTCGACCGATGACCTCTCGCGCGAAGACTCTCGACCGACGGCCCCTCGCGCGAAGACACACCCCGCAGCATGCCTCGCGCCCTGCGATGCCCGATGACACTCGCCACTCCCCCCTGGAGGTTCTTCATTCCACTATGTTACATCCAAGGTATTCTCTCCACAAGGCTTGGTGACGTCGGTAGCTTCACACTTCCAAGAGTTGATTAGCACAAGTCCTCGTGCGCCCAAGCGTGTAACGTTAAGGATGATTCTCTTATGCTCAAGTATAGAGCTTCGCCTGCCCAGCGTATCCAAGGTTTAACCCACACCTTGATACGCGTGGCTTTTGGGACGTACCAGGGTTGATCCAACATTTTGGCTACACACTAAGTGTAGTTTCGGCGATTAGGTGTACTCTAGGCGACAGGCTACTAGGTACACACAGGCGATAGGCGTTCAAGCATAAGCTAGGCGATAGGCGTTCAAGCATAAGCTAGGCGATAGGCGTTCAAGCATAAGCTAGGCGATAGGCGTTCAAGTGCCAGAGAAGTTGGAGATCGCCTACCCGCTTAATAACGGCGATCTCGTAGGCTTCTCAGCTATACATTCCTTCCTTTATATTTAAATAAACACGTGCTTCGAATTTATTTATAATATAACACTTTTATTCCAATATAAACTTCTAGGTTCTTACAATCTCCCCAACAAGAAAAATTTTCGTCCCCGAAAATGAATTACAAGGAAAAGAGGTATGGGTAGGCTTCCCTCATGGGTTCTTCTAACTCCCACGTTGAATCACCCGATTTCTCATCCCACACCACTTTCACCATGTTGATGGTCTTGCCTCTGAGTTGTTTACCCTGCCGGTCATCAATTCTAACTGGTTTTGCTTCAAAGGACAAGTCATCTCTGATCTGCACGTCGTCTACATCCAGCACATGACTGGGGTCTGCCATGTACTTCCTCAGCTGTGACACGTGAAAGACATTGTGCAGATTCGCCAGATGGGGAGGTAGGGCGATCTCATAGGCCACAGGACCAATCCTCCTTAAGATTTGATACGGTCCCACGAACTTAGGGGACAACTTCTTTGGTCTGATCGCCCTTCCTACGCCCTTGGTTGGTGTTACTCTCATGAACACATGGTCTCCAGCAGCAAACTCCAAAGGCCTTCTTCTCTGATCTGCATAGGACTTTTGTCGGCTTTGAGAAGCTCTCATGCTGCCTTGTATCTGTTTCACCTTCTCGGTTGTCTGCTGAATCAATTCTGGTCCAACTAAGATTGCTTCGCCCTCCTGGTACCAACACAAGGGAGTTCTGCATCTTCTCCCATACAGGGCTTCATATGGTGCCATCCCAACACTGGCGTGGTAACTGTTGTTGTAGGTAAACTCCACCAGTGGCAACACTTCATCCCAGCTCCCCAATTGATCCAAGACACACGCCCTCAGCAGATCTTCTAAGGACTGAATTGTTCTCTCAGACTGTCCATCTGTTTGAGGATGGTATGCAGAGCTCATCCTCAACTTAGTTCCCAAGCACTCTTGTAAGGTCTGCCAAAACCGTGAAGTGAACCTGGGATCTCTATCTGAAATGATGCTGGAAGGCACTCCATGTAACCTCACAATCTCCTTGATGTACAGCTGTGCCAACTTGGCTATGGGCATCTTCATATTTACTGGGAGGAAGTGGGCACTCTTTGTCAGCCGATCTACTATGACCCAGATTGCATCATGCCCCTTCGCTGATCTGGGTAAATGGGTGACAAAATCCATGGCAATGCTGTCCCATTTCCACTCAGGGATATCCAATGGCTGTAACAACCCGCCAGGTCTCTGATGCTCTACTTTTGCCTTTTGACACGTTAAGCAGGTAGTGACATACTGGGCGATGTCTTTCTTCATGCCCGCCCACCAAAATGACTCCTTCAAGTCATGATACATCTTATTCATACCTGGGTGTAGGCTAAGGCGACTCTTGTGACCTTCATCTAGGATCATCTTCTTCAACTCATCATTTGCAGGTATGCAAATTCTGCCATTAAACCTCAAGATCCCATCTTCGCCCATCTCAAATTCTCTCGCCTGGTCGGTCCCCAGTGACTCTACAGCATGCTTCAGGCTCGGGTCCTCCAATTGCTTATCCTTCAACATCCCCAGGAAGTCATTAGTTATAGTCAGCTTACTACAACTAATGTGATTCACGTGGAACTCCACCCCAAGGTTTAAGTCCCTGAACTGCTCGATCAGTTTCTGCTCTTCCATCATCATGGTGGCGACTTGGATTGATTTTCTACTCAACGCATCTGCCACTACATTGGCCTTCCCTGGGTGATACATGAGTTGAAAATCGTAGTCCTTTAGGAACTCCATCCATCTTCTCTGCCTCATGTTTAGTTCCTTCTGATCAAACAGGTATTTCAGGCTCTTATGGTCACTGAATACCTGGAACCGAGCTCCGTAAAGATAATGCCTCCAGATCTTCAAGGCAAACACTACCGCTGCCAACTCCAGATCATGAGTAGGGTAGTTTCTCTCATGCACCTTGAGTTGCCTTGAAGCATATGCAACCACTCTCTTCTCTTGCATCAAGACGCATCCCAAGCCTTGATGTGAGGCATCACAGAAGACATCAAAAGGTCTTCCTACTTCTGGAATCACCAGCACTGGAGCACTGGTCAGCCTCTCCTTTAGTTCCTTGAAGCTCTGCTCACATCGGTCGGTCCAAGCAAAGGGTTGGTCCTTGCGGGTCAGTTGTGTTAAAGGAGCCACAACTTTGGAAAAATCCTCAATGAACCTCCGATAGTAGCCCGCCAACCCCACAAAGCTCCTTATCTCTGTGACTGTCTTAGGGCGTTCCCACTGCAGCACTGCCTCTACCTTGGCTGGATCTACCGAGATCCCCTGGGCAGATATCACGTGCCCTAAGAAGTTGACTTCCTTTAGCCAGAACTCACACTTAGAGAATTTGGCATAGAGCTGCTTCTCCCTCAGTATCTCCAATACTGTCCTCAGGTGTTCCTCATGCTCCTCCTCGGTCCTTGAGTAAATGAGGATGTCATCTATGAAGACCACCACAAACTTGTCCAAGAAAGGGCGAAAAATCCTATTCATGTAGTCCATGAATAGAGCTGGAGCATTGGTGACTCCAAATGGCATCACTACATACTCGTAGTGCCCATACCGAGACCTAAAAGCTGTCTTCTGAACATCTTCAGCTTTTACCAAGATTTGGTGATACCCCGATCTCAGGTCGATCTTGGAGAACACCGAGGCCCCATGAATCTGGTCCATCAAATCGTCAATCCGAGGTAGGGGGTACTTGTTCTTGATGGTCAATTTGTTCAATTGCCTGTAGTCTATACACAACCGAGACCCTCCATCCTTCTTCTTGACTAGGAGCACTGGAGCTCCCCACGGAGATACACTGGGTCTGATGAACTGTTTCTCCAGCAGCTCTTCCAACTGCTTCTTTAACTCTACTAACTCGGCTGGTGCCATCCTGTAAGGTGCCATTGATATTGGTCCAGCTCCAGGTACCAAGTCAATAGAGAATTCCAATTCTCTCTTAGGGGGTAACCCAGGCACCTCTTCTGGAAATACATCCGTGAAATCCCTCACCACGTGTATTCTGCTTACGTCCCCTTCATTCCTCACTTCCAACCGAGCTAGCATCACGAAGCACCTCGCCCCTTCTTCCAACTCTGATCGCCCTCTTTGAACTGGCCACACCTCTGATTCTTGGGGGTCTGGAAATGCTACCTTCTGCCTACCACAGTCTATGAGAACATGATTGGCAGCTAGCCAATCCATTCCCAGGATAACATCCAGGTCCTGAAGAGGTAGGCAGATCAAGTTCACTTTGAATCTACGTCCCTCTACTATCACTGGACATTCAGGGCAAACTGTGGAGGTCAACACCTGTCCTGACGCAGGTGTAGAGACCAACAGTTCGAAGGGTAACTCTCTCACCATAAGGCCCAACTCGGCTACACACATGCTTGACACAAAGGAGTGTGTCGCTCCAGAATCAAACAAAGTTTTTACACCTCTACCAGCTATAAAGCAAACATTCTGCACAAGGTTACCTGATTGGGACGCCTCAGCTCCTGACATGGCAAACACCCTCCCGGTTGCCTGAGGTCTGTTGCCTTCGTTCCTCATCTGCTGAAAACCACTGGGTTGAGTCATTCTGTGCTGAGTAGGACAATACTTGGCAACGTGCCCCGTCTTCTGGCAGGTAAAGCATCTCCTCTCTGAGTCTTTCTTGGGGCACACATTGGCTGCGTGTGGCCCACCGCAATGGAAACATTGAAATTTCCTGGTTTGTTGCTGATGAGACTGGGGTGGTGCTGCTCTCGCCCTATGCTGTGGAGGCCTCGCGTAGGGCTTAAACTGCTGTTGCTGTACCCTTGCCTTCCCATTGGAGGAACCGCCTGGGTGGGACCTGCTCACCCGAGACTCACCCTTCTCTAGAGTCTCCACCATTTTCGCCTTCTCCACTAAGGCATGAAATTCTCTAATGCACATCGGGGCTATGGTCCTCTTCAGCCCATGCTTCAGTCCTTCTTCGAATTTCCTACACCTCCAAGCCTCAGAGGTGGCTTGGGTATAAAACCTGGCGAGGTACTCGAACCGAGCAGCATAGGCATTCACAGACATATCCCCCTGCTCCAACCTCAGGAACTCAGCTTCCTTCGCAAATCTTGCGCTGTCTGGGAAGTACTTCTCCAGGAACCTCACTCTGAAGCTTTCCCAATCCATCACTTCCTCTCGGGCCTCCATCATCTGCTGAGTTCCCATCCACCAGAACTCAGCTTCCCCAGACAGGAGGTATGTGGCAAACACCAGCTTCTTGTCTTCAGGGCAGGAAGTCGCCCTGAATATCTTCTCTAACCCCCTGACCCACTGATCTGCTTGATCAGGGGTAACGTTCCCACTGAACTTAGGTGGGTTGTGCCTGAGGAACTCAGTCAGTCCCATATGCTCCTGAGGCTGACCGACGTCGGGGTTTGTTGCGGCCGATCTGGCGGTCTCCCACTGTTGCATTGTAGCTTGGTGATTTTGAGACATCGCCGCATTCTGCTGCTGGATGGCACTTGCCATCATCTCGATGGCCTTGGCGATCTGACCCATTTCAGAAGAAGGTTGGGGAGGGGTAGAGGGTCTACGTGCCATCTCTCTTGTTTCGGATCTTGAAGCTATGAGTTTTCTATATTCCCTACAACTACAGGAATGAGATTGATAAGAAATCAATTCATTCAGGAGGTAATAACTAGACCTTACAAAGGTCAGCATCTCAAAGTCATCAAGAATTTGAGCTTAACAACATACTCGTAATACTTAGAATCTCAAGCAAGGTATTAGAACAGCTACTGATATCATCACCATCAGTTCAAACAACCATTTTCAGTCAATTGCAGAAACACTCAATAAGCTAAACTAGATCACACCAGCATTCAATGTATACTAAACATCAAATCTTTGGAATTAAGATTGAGAATCATCTCGATCCAGTTATGAGTGTGCACCCTCATTACTTCATCAAGATCTTCTCACCCTTAATACTAAGATTTTCAGCTAGAGTATACGTTCACTAAAGCACAGAAGCACACACAAACTTTTCAATACAAAACGTTTGAAAACCTTTCACTATAGTTGTTATTTAAAAACTCAAATAACTTTTATGAGCAGAAGAAACACAATGGATCCACAGCCCTCAGGTCATCCTAAGGACGAACTGCTCTGATACCATTAATGTAACATCCCACCAAATACATTTCATATTTATATAATATAAATGAAGATAAACAAGTATTTTGAAATAAACATAATCATATATATATAATGGAGTTTCTCCTCATCGGGAGTTTAATACATAAACTGTGAATCTTTCCAAAAAAAACTTAACCAAAAATACAACAAAAGACAAATCGGGCGATATGCTAACAAAAGGGCGATCTCCTAGTCAATCAGGTGATCTCCTATCAGCCAGGCGATCTCCTATCAGACCGGCGATCTCACTTTCCTGCAACGTCATCTGCTCCCGTGTAGATCATACACGATCATCACAAGTTTTAAGAAGAACATCCACAAACGAAAACGCAGGGTAAGCTAGACAGTTTTAAAAGAGAATTTAGATATGAACTTTAAAATCAAGATAAATTAATTTAAGGCACCCACGTAAAAACATCAGCTTTCTCATTCTTCCCACATACCATCAAGTAAAAACCCACATTTCACAATTCCTCAAGAGTAGTTCATATCACACAGTGCAGCAAGTGTCTATCCACATACAGTGTTCCTCATTTCTCACGTCAGGTTTTCCACTGACTCACAATACATAGACACAAGACACTAATTCCGGAATACTCGTGCATTGATTAGACTCAGAGATCTGCACCTGTCATATTGCCCACTGTGGAATCTCACACATCCACAGGGTCGCCGTGAAATCTCTCACATTCACAAGCGTATAATGAATCTCACACATCACCATACAGCATGACAGGGTTAATCCACGCAAAACAGGTCGGTTTGTTCTCTTTCAAACAACCCACCCATACAGGTGAACCTCCTTCGACTCTCAACAACTGAGTAACTTCCTCTACGTGAGTCCATTACCTCAGCAGAGTCAGGATATCTCGTTCTTAATCACCGATCAATGCACCTACTACAAGATCTTACACGGTATTTTCTTTCCTGAAAATACTATGCCTCGACCTCACACTCACCACATCCAACACATCATACCATTTAAATAAATCATTCAAATCACATCAACAACCATTTCAAAGCTTCAGATCTTCGAATATCTCATGTAAATCTCAAGTAGTTTCAAAACAGTATCAAAAACAGAGGAGTTCGTAAAACAGCGCCAAAACCGGCGATCTAGTTCAAAAACAGAGTGTTTCGAAGATTATGTTTATAAAACCGGCGACCACGTCGCCCAAGCACACAACCCAAGCATTTCACTCAGATGAAAACGAAAATGGCGACCACGTCGCCCTCACTTCAGAAAATAACTAAACCATGGCTCGTATGGACAAAGAGGTCTAGCTTCCCTTACCTGGACTTGCGCAAACACCAGGAGTTCCGAAATCCAACGAAGCTTGAAGAACGCCTTGACTCTGTTCTTGTGTCTGATTTTGAAGAGCTTGCAGAGAACCACCCAAGTGCTCCAATGGTGGCTGTCGCTCGTCGTATTCCCGCGTGAAGGTGTACTAGAATCGTAGTGTGAAGGAGAGAAATGGAGAGGAGGGAACTCACTCTTTCTCTCTTCGACTACAACAATGTCTTCCTTTTCTCTCAGCAGTGGATTTCTGTAACTTAAACCAACTTATCCCTCCAAAAGCAGCTGCCACCACCCACTCTGCAGAGAAGTCTGAGAACCACTGCCCTGAACAGTACTACCACTGTTGTCTCTGGTGCATGCCAACCACTGCTCTGAACAGTACTGCCACTGTTTGTCGCTTGTGCATGCCAGCCACTGCTCTGAACAGTACGACCGTGAGTGTCTCCCGCGCATGCCAACATTCTGATGTCACTATTCTGAACCACCCTTTTCGTCTACGTGGCGCGCGTACAGAACGTCTCATGCTGGATGTCTGGGTCCCACGTTCTCTGTGTATAACTTAACGTAGCGCGATGACCTTTCGCGCGAAGACTCTCGACCGATGACCTCTCGCGCGAAGACTCTCGACCGATGACCTCTCCCGCGAAGACTCTCGACCGATGACCTCTCGCGCGAAGACTCTCGACCGATGACCTCTCGCGCGAAGACTCTCGACCGATGACCTCTCGCGCGAAGACTCTCGACCGACGGCCCCTCGCGCGAAGACACACCCCGCAGCATGCCTCGCGCCCTGCGATGCCCGATGACACTCGCCACTCCCCCCCTGGAGGTTCTTCATTCCACTATGTTACATCCAAGGTATTCTCTCCACAAGGCTTGGTGACGTCGGTAGCTTCACACTTCCAAGAGTTGATTAGCACAAGTCCTCGTGCGCCCAAGCGTGTAACGTTAAGGATGATTCTCTTATGCTCAAGTATAGAGCTTCGCCTGCCCAGCGTATCCAAGGTTTAACCCACACCTTGATACGCGTGGCTTTTGGGACGTACCAGGGTTGATCCAACATTTTGGCTACACACTAAGTGTAGTTTCGGCGATTAGGTGTACTCTAGGCGACAGGCTACTAGGTACACACAGGCGATAGGCGTTCAAGCATAAGCTAGGCGATAGGCGTTCAAGCATAAGCTAGGCGATAGGCGTTCAAGCATAAGCTAGGCGATAGGCGTTCAAGTGCCAGAGAAGTTGGAGATCGCCTACCCGCTTAATAACGGCGATCTCGTAGGCTTCTCAGCTATACATTCCTTCCTTTATATTTAAATAAACACGTGCTTCGAATTTATTTATAATATAACACTTTTATTCCAATATAAACTTCTAGGTTCTTACACAAAACACATCCCAAGCCCTGATGTGAAGCGTCACAGAAGACATCAAAAGGTCTTCCTACCTCGGGGATCACTAGCACTGGAGCACTAGTCAACCTCTCCTTTAATTCCATGAAGCTCTGCTCACATCGGTCGGTCCAAGCAAAAGATTGATCCTTGCGGGTCAGCTGTGTTAAGGGAGCCACTACCTTGGAAAAGTCCTCAATAAACCTCCGATAGTAGCCCGCCAACCCCACAAAGCTCCTTATCTCGGTGACTGTCTTTGGACGTTCCCACTGCAGCACTGCCTCTACCTTGGCTGGATCCACCGAGATCCCCTGGGCAGATATCACGTGTCCCAAGAAGTTGACTTCCTTCAGCCAAAACTCACACTTCGTGAACTTGGCATAGAGTTGCTTCTCCCTCAGTATCTCCAATACCGTCCTCAGGTGTTCTTCATGTTCTTCCTCGGTCCTTGAATAAATGAGGATGTCGTCTATGAAGACCACCACAAACTTATCCAAGAAAGGGCGAAAAATCCTATTCATGTAGTCCATGAACAGGGCTGGAGCATTGGTGACTCCAAACGGCATCACTACATACTCATAGTGCCCATACCGAGACCTAAAAGCTGTCTTTTGAACATCTTCAGCTTTTACCAAAATTTGGTGGTACCCCGATCTCAGATCAATCTTGGAGAACACCGAGGCCCCATGTATTTGATCCATCAAATCATCAATCCTAGGCAGGGGGTACTTGTTCTTGATGGTCAACTTGTTCAACTGCCTGTAATCTATACACAGCCGAGACCCTCCATCCTTCTTCTTGACTAGGAGCACTGGAGCTCCCCATGGAGATACACTGGGTCTGATGAATTGCTTCTCCAGCAACTCTTCCACTTGCTTCTTTAACTCCACTAACTCGGCTGGTGCCATCCTATAAGGTGCCATTGACACTGGTCCAGCTCCAGGTACCAAGTCAATAGAGAATTCCACTTCTCTCTTAGGGGGTAACCCAGGTACTTCTTCTGGGAATACATCCGTGAAATCTTTCACCACGGGTATTCTGCTTACGTCCCATTTATTCTCCACCTCCGACCGAGCGAGTATCACGAAGCACCTCGCCCCTTCTTCCAACTCTGACTGCCCTTGCTGAGCAGATATTACATCTGATCCTTGGAGGTCTGGAAACGCAATCCTCTGACTACCGCAGTCAATGAGAACGTGATTGGCAGCTAACCAATCCATTCCCAGGATAACATCTAGGTCCTGAAGAGGTAGGCAGATCAAGTTCACCTTGAATCTGCGTCCCTCTACAATCACTGGACATTCGGGGCACACTGTAGAGGTCATCACCTGTCCTGACGTAGGTGTAGAGACCAACAGTTCGAAAGGTAACTCCTTCACTAGAAGGCCCAACTCAGCTACACACAGGCTTGACACAAAGGAGTGTGTCGCTCCAGAATCAAACAAAGCTTTTACACCCCTACTGGCTATAAAACATACACCTTGCATGAGGTTACCTGACTGAGATGCTTCTGCTCCAGACATGGCAAACACTCTCCCTGTTGCCTGAGGTCTGCTGCCTTCGTTTCTCGTCTGCTGAGAGCCACTGGGTTGGGTCGCACCATTCCTGCTTGGGCAATCTCTAGCGACGTGCCCCGTCCTTTGGCAGACAAAACACCTTCTCTCAGAAGCCTTCTTGGGGCACGCGTTGGACGCGTGTGGTCCACCACAATGGAAACACTTGAGTTTCCAAGGTTGTTGCTGCTGAAACTGGGATGGCGTTGCTTCCGACCGACGTGGTGGAGGTCTCGTATAAGGCTTCCTTTGTGGGTGTTGCACCTTAGCCTTCCCACTGGAATAACTCCCTGGGTGTGACCTGATCACCCGAGAATCACCCTTTTCCAGGGTCTCCACCATCTTCGCCTTCTCTACCAAGGCGTGAAATTCCCTGATGCACATCGGGGCTATGGTCTTCTTCAGTCCATGCTTCAGCCCCTCTTCGAACTTTCTACACCTCCAGGCCTCAGAGGTCGCCTGGGTATAGAACCGGGCGAGGTACTCAAACCGAGCAGCATAGGCGTTCACAGACATATCTCCCTGCTCCAACTTTAGGAACTCAGCTTCCCTCGCAAACCTTGCGCTGTCTGGGAAGTATTTCTCCAAGAACCTCACCCTGAAGCTTTCCCAGTCCAACACATCCTCTCGGGCCTCCATCATCTGCTGAGCTCCCATCCACCAGAACTCAGCTTCTCCAGACAGCAAAAAGGTGGCGAACACCAACTTCTTCTCTTCAGGGCAGGAGGTCGCCCTAAAGATTTTCTCCAACTCTCTGACCCACTGATCTGCCTGATCAGGGGTAGCATTCCCACTGAACTTGGGTGGGTTGTGCCTCATGAACTCGGTCAGTCCCATCCGTTCTTGAGGCTGACCGCCGTGGGAGTTTGTCTCAGCCGACCGAGCAGTTTCCCAGTGGTGCATTGTAGCTTGATGGTTCTGAGCCATCGCTGCATTCTGCTGCTGGATGGCAGTTGCCATCATCTCGATAGCCTTAGCAATCTGGCTCATCTCCGAAGAAGATTGGGGAGGGGTAGAAGGTCTACGTGCCATCTCTCTTCGTTTTAGAGTTGAAACTACAGGTTTCTATATTCCCTACAACTACAAGAATGAGATCGATAAGAAATCAATTCATTCAGGAGGTAACATATAGACCTTACAAAGGTCAGCATCTCAAAATCATTAAGAATTTGAGCTCAACAACAGAGTCATAATGCTTATAACATCAAGCATAACACCAGCACAACTACTGGTATGCAGTCACCAATCCAATCAACCATTTTCAATCAATTACAAAGACACTCAAGAGAATGAGATAGCTCACACCAGAATTCAATATATGCTAAACATCAAACCTTTGGAATTAAGATTGAGACTCATCTCGATCCAGTTATGAGTGTGCACCCTCACTACTTTATCAAGACCTTCTCATTCTTAACACTAAGATTTTCAGTTATAACATATATTCACCAAAGCACACACAAAATCTCAATACAAAAACGTTTGAAAACCTTTCACTATAGTTATTATTTTAAACTCAAATAACTTTCATGAGCAGAAGAAACATAATGGATCCACAGCCCTCAGGTCATCCTAAGGACGAACTGCTCTGATACCATTAATGTAACATCCCGCCAAAATACTATACAAATGTATATAATGAAAATAAAGGTAACAAATAGATTGAAGTGAACAAAATATTATATATATGAAATGTAGTTTCTCCTCACAGGGAGTTTAATACAAATTCGGTCAAATTTTCCAGAAACATAAACAAAATACAGTAAAAGAAACAAAGCAGGCGATCTCCTATCGGGAGGGACCGATCTCCTATCGGAAGAGACCGATCTCCTATCAGAGGACCCAAAACAACCGATCTGCTGCCAGAACAGAAATCAGGCGATCACCTTCCGGCGACCACTCACTAAGGAGCTCTACTTCCTGGAAAATCATCTGCTCCCGTGTAAATTACACGATCATCACAGTTTTAAGAGGAAAACAGCCAGAGAACAATACAAAGGGTAAGCTAGATATTTTTAAAGAGAGTTTAAATAAGAACATTAAAATCAGGGTAAGCAATTTTCAAGATATTCACGTAAAGCTATAGATTTTCTCAATACTCATCACCTGATCGCCCAGGAATCACACATTCCACAATATTCACAAGAGTCATTCATCTTCACAACTGTATCAAGTGTCTATCAATTTCAAGTTCCTCATTTCACATGTCAGACCACCACTGACTCAGCACACAAGACACTTGACACTACTTCCGGAAGACTCATGCATTGACTAGACTCATAGATTCGCACCTGTCATACTGCCCACTGTGAAATCACACACATTCACAGGGTCGCCGTGAAATCACACACATTCACAAGCGTAGAATGAATCTCAATATCATCACCCTCCAAGCACGACAGGGTTAATCCACACCACAGGTCGAGCTCGTTCTCTTTCAAACAACTCACCCATACGTATGAACCTCCCTCGACTCTCAACAACTGAGTAACTTCCTCTACGTGATTCCATTACCTCAGCAGAGTCAGGATATCATGACGAATCATCGGTCAATGCACATCCTACGCGATCTTACACGGTATTTTCTTTCCTGAAAATACTATGCCTCGATTCCACATTCACAACATTCCACACATCATATAACACTTAAATGAATGATTTCAATCACAGCAAAACTCAAACCAAGGTCCTTATTTTCGAATATCTCATTTAAATCTCAACAGTTTCAAAGCAACACCAAAAACAGAGTTTCGCAAACAACGCCAAAACCGGCGACCTGGTTCAAAAACAGAGTATTTCGAAGTCTGCATTTAAAACCGGCGACCACGTCGCCCAACACATAGCACAGAGCATTTTACAAGGATGAAAACGAAAACCGGCGACCACGTCGCCCTCACTTCAGAAAATAGCTAAACTATGGCTTGTATTGAAAATGAAGTCTAGCTTCCCTTACCTGGACTTGCGCAAACACCTAGAGTTCCGAAACTCAACAAAGCTTGAAGAACGCCTTGGCTCTGTTTTTGCGTCTGGTTGAAGGACTTGCAGAGGACTGCCCAGGTGCTCTAATGGTGGCTGTCGCTCGTCGTACTCTCGTGTGAAGGTGTTAGAATCGCAGCGCGAAGGATATATCTGGAGGAGAAGGGAGGTAACTCGCTCTATCTCTCTTTGAAAGCTGCAACATTTTTCCTTTCTCTCCGCAGTGGGTCTCTGCATCTTAAACCAACTTATCCATCAAAAGCAGCTGCTACACCCACTCTGCAGAGAAGTCTGAGAACCACTGCCCTGAACAGTACGACCACTGTTGTCTCTGGTGCATGCCAACCACTGCTCTGAACAGTACTGCCACTGTTGTCGCTTGTGCATGCCAGCCACTGCTCTGAACAGTACGACCGCGAGTGTCTCCCGCGCATGCCAACATTCTGATGTCACTATTCTGAACCACCCTTTTTGTCTACGTGGCGCGCATGCCCTACGCTTCATGCTGGGAGTCTGGGTCTTACCTTCTCTGTGTGAAACTCGACGTCGCGCGATAACTTTCCACTGCTGACTCATCCTGGCGAACGACCGATGTCTCCTTCGCCCTGGAAGACGACCGATGTCTTCCTCTGGGGGACGACCGATGTCTTCCCTGGCGACGCCCTCATAACTCTCGCGCCTTGACCACGTCCACATGCCTCGTGCCCTGGCAATGCCCGCATGCCTCGCGCCCACGCGATGCCTGCATGCCTCTCGCGCCCGCGCGCTGCCTGCATGCCTCTCGCGCCCGCGCGCTGCCTGCATGCCTCTCGCGCCCGCGCGATGCCTGCATGCCTCTCGCGCCCGCGCGATGCCTTCATGCCTCACGCGCCCGCGCGATGCCTGCATGCCTCTCGCGCCCGCGCGATGCCTGCATGCCTCTCGCGCCCGCGCGATGCCTGCATTCCTCTCGCGCCCGCGCGATGCCTGCATGCCTCTCGCGCCCTGGCGACGTCCACCTGGCGCTCATGTGTAGCAGGCGACCGGCGACCTCGTAGCCTTCTAACTTAACTTTTCCTCCCTTTTTATTTTAAATAAAAACATACTTAGAATTCATTTAAAAATATAACTCTTTTATTCCAATTTAATTTTTCAGGTCCTTACATTCTCCCCAACAAGAAAAATTTTCGTCCTCGAAAATTGAATTACAAGGAAAAGAGGTATGGATAGGCTTCTCTCATGGGTTCTTCTAACTCCCAAGTTGAATCACCCGATCGCTCATCCCACACCACTTTCACCACGTTGATGGTCTTGCCTCTGAGCTGCTTACTTTGCCTATCGTCAATCCTGACTGGTTTCACTTCAAAGGACAAGTCATCCCTGATCTGCACCTTCTCGGTCGTCTGCTGAATCATCTCTGGTTCAACCAATACTGCTTCCTGGTACCAGTACAAAGGAGTTCTGCATTTCCTTCCATACAAAGCTTCATACGTTGTCATCCCAATGCCAGCATGATCACCGTTATTATAGATAAACTCTTCCAACTCGGCTGGAGCCCTCCTGTAAGGTGTCATTGACACTGGTCCAGCCCCAGGTACCAAAATCAATAGAGAATTCCACTTCTCTCTTAGGAGGTAATCCGGATATTTCTTCTGAAATTACATCCATGAAATCTTTCACCACAGGTATCCAACTTACGTCCTCTTCATTCTTCACTCCCAACTGAGCTAGGATTCACGAAGCACCTCGCCCCTTCCTCCAACACCGACCACCCTCGCTGAGTAGATATCACGTCTGCCCCTTGGAGGTCTGGAAACGCTATCTTCTGACTACCACAGACTACGAGAACGTGATTGGCAGCTAGCCAATCCATTCCCAGGATAACATCCAGATCCTGAAGAGGTAGGCAGATCAAGTTCACCTTGAATCTGCGTCCCTCTACTATCACTGGACATTCGGGGCAAACTGTAGAGGTCAACACCTGTCCTGATGCAGGTGTATAGACCAACAGTTTCGAACGGTAACTCCTTCACTAGAAGGCCCAACTCGGCTACACACAGGCTTGACACAAAGGAGTGTGTCGCTCCAAAATCAAACAAAATTCTAACGCATCTACCAGCTATAGAGCAACATTCTGTACTAAGTTACCTGACTGAGATGCCTCCGCTCCAGTCATGGCAAACACTCTCCCTGCTGCCTGAGGTCGACTGCCTCCATTCCTCAACTGTTGGGATCCACTGGGTTGAGTCCTCCTATTCTGGGTAGGACAATTTCTAGCAACGTGTCCCGTCCTTTGACAGGCAAAACATCTTCTCTCTGAATCTCTCTTGGGGCACACATTGGCTGTGTGTGGTCCACCACAGTGGAAACATTTAAGTTTCCAGGGTTGTTGCTGCTGAAACTGGGGCGGTGCTGCTTCTGCCCTATGCTGAGAGGGTCTCGAATAAGGCTTGCTTTGTGGGTGCTGCACCTTGGCCTCCCCACTGGAAGAACTCCCTGGGTGTGACCTCATCACCCGAGAATCACCCTTGTCCAAAGTCTCCACCATCTTCGCCTTCTCTACTAAGGCGTGAAATTCCCTGATGCACATCGGGGCTATGGCCCTCTTCAGCCCATGCTTCAGCCCCTCTTCGAACTTCCTACACCTCCAGGCCTCGGAGGTCGCCTGGGTATAGAACCGGGCGAGGTACTCAAACCGAGCAGCATAGGCATTTACTGACATATCCCCCTGCTCCAGCTTCAGGAACTCAGCTTCCCTCGCAAACTTGGCGCTGTCAGGGAAGTATTTCTCCAAGAACTTCACCCTGAAGCTCTCCCAATCCAAAACATCCCCTCGGGCATCCATCATCTGCTGAGCTCCCATCCACCAGAACTCAGCTTCTCCTGATAGTAGATAAGTGGCGAACAGCAATTTCTTCTCTTCAGGGCAGGAGGTCGCCCTAAAGATTTTCTCCAACTCTCTGACCCACTGATCTGCCTGATCAGGGGTAGCATTCCCACTGAACTTGGGTGGGTTGTGCCTCATGAACTCGGTCAGTCCCATCCGTTCTTGAGGCTGACCGCCGTGGGAGTTTGTCTCAGCCGACCGAGCAGTTTCCCAGTGGTGCATTGTAGCTTGATGGTTCTGAGCCATCGCTGCATTCTGCTGCTGGATGGCAGTTGCCATCATCTCGATAGCCTTAGCAATCTGGCTCATCTCCGAAGAAGATTGGGGAGGGGTAGAAGGTCTACGTGCCATCTCTCTTCGTTTTAGAGTTGAAACTACAGGTTTCTATATTCCCTACAACTACAAGAATGAGATCGATAAGAAATCAATTCATTCAGGAGGTAACATATAGACCTTACAAAGGTCAGCATCTCAAAATCATTAAGAATTTGAGCTCAACAACAGAGTCATAATGCTTATAACATCAAGCATAACACCAGCACAACTACTGGTATGCAGTCACCAATCCAATCAACCATTTTCAATCAATTACAAAGACACTCAAGAGAATGAGATAGCTCACACCAGAATTCAATATATGCTAAACATCAAACCTTTGGAATTAAGATTGAGACTCATCTCGATCCAGTTATGAGTGTGCACCCTCACTACTTTATCAAGACCTTCTCATTCTTAACACTAAGATTTTCAGTTATAACATATATTCACCAAAGCACACACAAAATCTCAATACAAAAACGTTTGAAAACCTTTCACTATAGTTATTATTTTAAACTCAAATAACTTTCATGAGCAGAAGAAACATAATGGATCCACAGCCCTCAGGTCATCCTAAGGACGAACTGCTCTGATACCATTAATGTAACATCCCGCCAAAATACTATACAAATGTATATAATGAAAATAAAGGTAACAAATAGATTGAAGTGAACAAAATATTATATATATGAAATGTAGTTTCTCCTCACAGGGAGTTTAATACAAATTCGGTCAAATTTTCCAGAAACATAAACAAAATACAGTAAAAGAAACAAAGCAGGCGATCTCCTATCGGGAGGGACCGATCTCCTATCGGAAGAGACCGATCTCCTATCAGAGGACCCAAAACAACCGATCTGCTGCCAGAACAGAAATCAGGCGATCACCTTCCGGCGACCACTCACTAAGGAGCTCTACTTCCTGGAAAATCATCTGCTCCCGTGTAAATTACACGATCATCACAGTTTTAAGAGGAAAACAGCCAGAGAACAATACAAAGGGTAAGCTAGATATTTTTAAAGAGAGTTTAAATAAGAACATTAAAATCAGGGTAAGCAATTTTCAAGATATTCACGTAAAGCTATAGATTTTCTCAATACTCATCACCTGATCGCCCAGGAATCACACATTCCACAATATTCACAAGAGTCATTCATCTTCACAACTGTATCAAGTGTCTATCAATTTCAAGTTCCTCATTTCACATGTCAGACCACCACTGACTCAGCACACAAGACACTTGACACTACTTCCGGAAGACTCATGCATTGACTAGACTCATAGATTCGCACCTGTCATACTGCCCACTGTGAAATCACACACATTCACAGGGTCGCCGTGAAATCACACACATTCACAAGCGTAGAATGAATCTCAATATCATCACCCTCCAAGCACGACAGGGTTAATCCACACCACAGGTCGAGCTCGTTCTCTTTCAAACAACTCACCCATACGTATGAACCTCCCTCGACTCTCAACAACTGAGTAACTTCCTCTACGTGATTCCATTACCTCAGCAGAGTCAGGATATCATGACGAATCACCGGTCAATGCACATCCTACGCGATCTTACACGGTATTTTCTTTCCTGAAAATACTATGCCTCGATTCCACATTCACAACATTCCACACATCATATAACACTTAAATGAATGATTTCAATCACAGCAAAACTCAAACCAAGGTCCTTATTTTCGAATATCTCATTTAAATCTCAACAGTTTCAAAGCAACACCAAAAACAGAGTTTCGCAAACAACGCCAAAACCGGCGACCTGGTTCAAAAACAGAGTATTTCGAAGTCTGCATTTAAAACCGGCGACCACGTCGCCCAACACATAGCACAGAGCATTTTACAAGGATGAAAACGAAAACCGGCGACCACGTCGCCCTCACTTCAGAAAATAGCTAAACTATGGCTTGTATTGAAAATGAAGTCTAGCTTCCCTTACCTGGACTTGCGCAAACACCTAGAGTTCCGAAACTCAACAAAGCTTGAAGAACGCCTTGGCTCTGTTTTTGCGTCTGGTTGAAGGACTTGCAGAGGACTGCCCAGGTGCTCTAATGGTGGCTGTCGCTCGTCGTACTCTCGTGTGAAGGTGTTAGAATCGCAGCGCGAAGGATATATCTGGAGGAGAAGGGAGGTAACTCGCTCTATCTCTCTTTGAAAGCTGCAACGTTTTTCCTTTCTCTCCGCAGTGGGTCTCTGCATCTTAAACCAACTTATCCATCAAAAGCAGCTGCTACACCCACTCTGCAGAGAAGTCTGAGAACCACTGCCCTGAACAGTACGACCACTGTTGTCTCTGGTGCATGCCAACCACTGCTCTGAACAGTACTGCCACTGTTGTCGCTTGTGCATGCCAGCCACTGCTCTGAACAGTACGACCGCGAGTGTCTCCCGCGCATGCCAACATTCTGATGTCACTATTCTGAACCACCCTTTTTGTCTACGTGGCGCGCATGCCCTACGCTTCATGCTGGGAGTCTGGGTCTTACCTTCTCTGTGTGAAACTCGACGTCGCGCGATAACTTTCCACTGCTGACTCATCCTGGCGAACGACCGATGTCTCCTTCGCCCTGGAAGACGATCGATGTCTTCCTCTGGGGGACGACCGATGTCTTCCCTGGCGACGCCCTCATAACTCTCGCGCCTTGACCACGTCCACATGCCTCGTGCCCTGGCAATGCCCGCATGCCTCGCGCCCACGCGATGCCTGCATGCCTCTCGCGCCCGCGCGCTGCCTGCATGCCTCTCGCGCCCGCGCGATGCCTGCATGCCTCTCGCGCCCGCGCGATGCCTGCATGCCTCTCGTGCCCGCGCGATGCCTGCATGCCTCACGCGCCCGCGCGATGCCTGCATGCCTCTCGCGCCCGCGCGATGCCTGCATGCCTCTCGCGCCCGCGCGATGCCTGCATTCCTCTCGCGCCCGCGCGATGCCTGCATGCCTCTCGCGCCCTGGCGACGTCCACCTGGCGCTCATGTGTAGCAGGCGACCGGCGACCTCGTAGCCTTCTAACTTAACTTTTCCTCCCTTTTTATTTTAAATAAAAACATACTTAGAATTCATTTAAAAATATAACTCTTTTATTCCAATTTAATTTTTCAGGTCCTTACACTCAGCCTGTTATATGGATTAACCCTGTCATACTGTGAAAGTGATGATATTGAGATTATGGTTATGTGCACAGCTGTGGGAACTTTACAGCAATGAAGTATGACAGGTGCATGTCTCTGGATGCTAAGTTCAATGCATGAGTCTTCCGGAAGTAGTGTCAAGTGTCTTGTGTGTTGAGTCAGTGGTGGTCTGACATGTGAAATGAGGAACTTGAAGTGATAGACACTTGATGTAGTATTGTGAAAATGAATAACTCTTGTGAATATTGTGAAATGTGTGATTTCTGGGTGACCCGGTGCAGAGTATGAGAAACTTGATAACTTTACGTGAATGTCTTGAAATTGTTTACCTTGATTTTATTTTAAGTATTCTTATTTAAACTCTCTTTAAAATATCTAGCTTACCCTGCGTGTTTTGGTTCTGTGGCTGTTCTCTTAAAACTGTGATGATCGTGTATAATTTACACGGGAGCAGATGATCTTCCAGGAAGTAGAGCTCCTTAGTGAGTGGTCGCCGGAAGGAGATTGCCTGATTTCTGTTCTGGTAGCCGATCGGCTGTTTTGGGTCCTCTGATAGGAGATCGGCCTCATCCGATAGGAGATCGGTCCTTTCCGATAGGAGATCGCCTGCTTTGTTCTTTTACTGTATTTTGTTTATGTTTCTGGAAAATTTGACTGAAGTTGTATTAAAACTCCCTGTAAGGAGAAACTACATTTCATATATATAATATTTTGTTCACTTCAATCTATTTGTTACCTTTATTTTCATTATATACATTTGTATAGTATTTTGGCGGGATGTTACATTAATGGTATCAGAGCAGTTCGTCCTTAGGATGACCTGAGGGCTGTGGATCCATTATGTTTCTTCTGCTCATGAAGTTTATTTGAGTTTAAAATAACAACTATAGTGAAAAGTTTTCAAACGTTTTTGTATTGAGATTTTGTGTGTGCTTTGGTGAATATATGTTATAACTGAAAATCTTAGTGTTAAGAATGAGAAGGTCTTGATAAAGTAGTGAGGGTGCACACTCATAACTGGATCGAGATGAGTCTCAATCTTAATTCCAAAGGTTTGATGTTTAGCATATATTGAATTCTGGTGTGAGCTATCTCATTCTCTTGAGTGTCTTTGTAATTGATTGAAAATGGTTGATTGGATTGGTGACTGCATACCAGTAGTTGTGCTGGTGTTATGCTTGATGTTATAAGCATTATGACTCTGTTGTTGAGCTCAAATTCTTAATGATTTTGAGATGCTGACCTTTGTAAGGTCTATATGTTACCTCCTGAATGAATTGATTTCTTATCGATCTCATTCTTGTAGTTGTAGGGAATATAGAAACCTGTAGTTTCAACTCTAAAACGAAGAGAGATGGCACGTAGACCTTCTACCCCTCCCCAATCTTCTTCGGAGATGAGCCAGATTGCTAAGGCTATCGAGATGATGGCAACTGCCATCCAGCAGCAGAATGCAGCGATGGCTCAGAACCTTCAAGCTACAATGCACCACTGGGAAACTGCTCGGTCGGCTGAGACAAACTCCCACGGCGGTCAACCTCAGGAACAGATGGGACTGACCGAGTTCCTCAGGCACAACCCACCTAAGTTCAGTGGGAACGCTACCCCTGATCAAGCAGACCAGTGGGTCAGGGGGTTAGAGAAAATCTTCAGGGCGACCTCCTGCCCTGAAGATAAGAAGCTGGTATTCGCCACATATCTTCTGTCTGGAGAAGCTGAGTTCTGGTGGATGGGAACTCAGCAGATGATGGAAGCCCGAGAGGAAGTGGTGGATTGGGAGAGCTTCAGGGTGAAGTTTCTGGAAAAGTACTTCCCAGATAGTGCAAGGTTTGCCAAGGAAGCTGAATTCCTCAGATTGGAGCAGGGAGAGATGTCAGTGAATGCTTATGCTACTCGGTTTGAGTACCTCGCCCGGTTTTATACCCAAGCTACCTCCGAGGCTTGGAGGTGTAGGAAATTCGAAGAAGGACTGAGGCATGGGCTGAAGAGGACCATAGCCCCGATGTGCATCAGGGAATTTCACGCCTTAGTGGAGAAGACGAAGATGGTAGAGACTCTGGAAAAGGGTGATTCGCGGGTGATCAGGTCTCACCCAGGGGGTTCCTCCAGTGGGAAGGTAAAGGTTCAGCAGCAGCAGAATGAGCCTTATGCGAGACCTCCCCAGCATAGGGCAGGAGCAGCGCCGCCCCAGTTTCAGCAACAACAAACATGGAGACCCAGGTGTTTCACATGCCAAGAGATGGGACACATTTCTAGAGATTGTCCTAACAGAAAAAGGATGACTCAACCCGTGGGTTCCCAGCAGTTGAGGAACGAAGGCAGTCGACCTCTGGCAGCAGGGAGAGTGTTTGCCATGACTGGAGCGGAGGCATCTCAGTCAGGTAACTTAGTACAGAATGTTGCTCTATAGCTGGTAGATGCGTTAGAATTTTGTTTGATTCTAGAGCGACACACTCCTTTGTGTCAAGCTTGTGTGTAGCCGAGTTGGGTCTTCTAGTGAAGGAGTTACCGTTTGAAACTGTTGGTCTATACACCTGCATCAGGACAGGTGTTGACCTCTGCAGTTGCCCCGAATGTCCAGTGATGGTAGAGGGACGCAGATTCAAGGTGAACTTGATCTGCCTACCTCTTCAGGATCTGGATGTTATCCTGGGAATGGATTGGCTAGCTGCCAATCACGTTCTCGTAGTCTGCGGTAGTTAGAAATTAGCGTTTCCAGATCTCCAAGAGTCAGATGGCGAGGTGCTTCGTGAATCCTAGCTCAGTTGGGAGTGAAGAATGAAGAGGACGTAAGTCGGATACCTTGGTGAAAGATTTCATGGATGTAATTTCAGAAGAAATATCTGGATTACCTCCTGAGAGAGAAGTGGAATTCTCTATTGATTTTGGTACCTGGGGCTGGACCAGTGTCAATGGCACCTTACAAGAGGGCTCCAGCCGAGTTGGAAGAGTTTACCTATAATAACGGTGATCATGCTGGCATTGGGATGGCAACGTATGAAGCTTTGTATGGAAGGAAATGCAGAACTCCTTTGTACTGGTACCAGGAAGCAGTATGGGTTGAACCAGAGTTGATTCAGCAGACGACCGAGAAGGTGCAGATCAGAGGAGAAGACCTTTGGGGTTTGCTGCTGGAGATCATGTCCTTATGAGGGTGACACCAGCTAAGGGTGTAGGATGAGCTATCAGATCAAAGAAGCTGCCCCCTAAGTTTGTTGAGCCATACCAGATCCTGAGGAGGATCGGTCCAATAGCTTGATATCGCCCCACCTCCCCATTTCGCAAACCTGCATAATGTATTTCACGTATCACAGCTAAGGAAGTATCTTGCAGGCCTAGTCACGTATTAAAAAGTGGACGACGTGCGGATCGGGTGATTCAACATGGGAAATAGAAGAAACCACGAGAGAAGCCCATCCATACCTCTTTTCCTTATAATTCAATTTTCGGGGACGAAAATTTTTCTTGTTGGGGAGATTGTAAGGACCCAGAAAATTTTATTGGAATAAAAATGGTATATTTAAATAATTTCAGAAGAAGTTATTATTTAAAATACAAAGAGCTGGTAAATGAAGTTTCGTAGTAGCTGGACCTCGGAAGTCGCCCAAGAGCTGGGGTCAGCTGGTAGAAGTCGGTCGGATGATGTGTGGATCAAGAAGAGTACAGGAAGAAAAGTTAAGTTTAGAAGGCTACGAGGTCGCCGGTCGCCTGCTACACATGAGCGCCAGGTGGACGTCGCCAGGGCGCGAGAGGCATGCAGGCATCGCGCGGGCGCGAGAGGCATGCAGGCATCGCGCGGGCGCGAGAGGCATGCAGGCATCGCGCGGGCGCGAGAGGCATGCAGGCATCGCGCGGGCGCGAGAGGCATGCAGGCATCGCGCGGGCGCGAGAGGCATGCAGGCATCGCGCGGGCGCGAGAGGCATGCAGGCAGCGCGCGGGCGCAAGAGGCATGCAGGCATCGCGTGGGCGCGAGGCATGCGGGCATTGCCAGGGCGCGAGGCATGTGGACGTGGTCAAGGCGCGAGAGTTATGAGGGCGTCGCCAGGGAAGACATCGGTCGTCCCCCAGAGGAAGACATCGGTCGTCTTCCAGGGCGAAGGAGACATCGGTCGTTCGCCAGGATGAGTCAGCAGTGGAAAGTTATCGCGCGACGTCGAGTTTCACACAGAGAAGGTAAGACCCAGACTCCCAGCATGAAGCGTAGGGCATGCGCGCCACGTAGACAAAAAGGGTGGTTCAGAATAGTGACATCAGAATGTTGGCATGCGCGGGAGACACTCGCGGTCGTACTGTTCAGAGCAGTGGCTGGCATGCACAAGCGACAACAGTGGCAGTACTGTTCAGAGCAGTGGTTGGCATGCACCAGAGACAACAGTGGTCGTACTGTTCAGGACAGTGGTTCTCAGACTTCTCTGCAGAGTGGGTGTAGCAGCTGCTTTTGATGGATAAGTTGGGTTAAGATGCAGAGACTCACTGCGGAGAAAAAAAAAAACGTTGCAGCTTTCAAAGAGAGATAGAGCGAGTTACCTCCCTTCTCCTCCAGATATCTCCTTCGCGCTGCGATTCTAACACCTTCACACGAGAGTACGACGAGCGACAGCCACCATTAGAGCACCTGGGCAGTTCTTTGCAAGTCCTTCAACCAGACGCGAAAACAGAGCCAAGGCGTTCTTCAAGCTTTGTTGAGTTTCGGAACTCTAGGTGTTTGCGCAAGTCCAGGTAAGGGAAGCTAGCCTTCATCTTTACTACGAGCCATAGTTGAACCATTTCTGAAGTGTGGGCGACGTGGTCGCCGTTTTCGCTTTCGTCTTCGTGAAATGCTCTGTGTTGTGTGCTTGGGCGACGTGGTCGCCTGTTTTAATATACAGCCTTCGAAATACCATATTTTGAACTAGATCGCCGGTTTTGGCACTGTTTTGCGAACTCCTTGTGTTTGATGTTGTTTTGAGAACTGCTTGAGATTTACATGAGATATTCGAAAATATGAATCCTTTGAAATGGCTATTGCTGTGATTGAAATCATTCTTTTAAGTGTGGCATGATGTCTTTGAATGCTGTGAATGTGGGATCGAGGCATAGTATTTTCAGGAAAGGAAATACCGTGTTGAGATTTGGTTATGAAGTGTATTGATCTGTGAGTATCCTGTGAATGAGGCGATCCTGACTCTGCTGAGATAATGGAATCATATAGAGGAAGTTATTCAGTTGGTGAGAGTCGAAGGAGGTTCATACGTATGGGTGAGTTGTTCAAGAGGGAACGAGCTCAGCCTGTTATATGGATTAACCCTGTCATACTGTGAAAGTGATGATATTGAGATTATGGTTATGTGCACAGCTGTGGGAACTTTACAGCAATGAAGTATGACAGGTGCAGGTCTCTGGATGCTAAGTTCAATGCATGAGTCTTCCGGAAGTAGTGTCAAGTGTCTTGTGTGTTGAGTCAGTGGTGGTCTGACATGTGAAATGAGGAACTTGAAGTGATAGACACTTGATGCAGTATTGTGAAAATGAATAACTCTTGTGAATATTGTGAAATGTGTGATTTCTGGGTGACCCGGTGCAGAGTATGAGAAACTTGATAACTTTACGTGAATGTCTTGAAATTGTTTACCTTGATTTTATTTTAAGTATTCTTATTTAAACTCTCTTTAAAATATCTAGCTTACCCTGCGTGTTTTGGTTCTGTGGCTGTTCTCTTAAAACTGTGATGATCGTGTATAATTTACACGGGAGCAGATGATCTTCCAGGAAGTAGAGCTCCTTAGTGAGTGGTCGCCGGAAGGAGATCGCCTGATTTCTGTTCTGGTAGCCGATCGGCTGTTTTGGGTCCTCTGATAGGAGATCGGCCTCATCCGATAGGAGATCGGTCCTTTCCGATAGGAGATCGCCTGCTTTGTTCTTTTACTGTATTTTGTTTATGTTTCTGGAAAATTTGACTGAAGTTGTATTAAAACTCCCTGTAAGGAGAAACTACATTTCATATATATAATATTTTGTTCACTTCAATCTATTTGTTACCTTTATTTTCATTATATACATTTGTATAGTATTTTGGCGGGATGTTACAGACCATGCACAGGGTGGCACGTGGTAGAAAGAGCAAGTGAATCAGGGAGGAGATCACCTAGAACAGTGATCGGTGGTCAGATACCAGGTGGCCACCACTCCTAGTTCAAAGCATAGATAAGCGCCTGGAAGCAGAGCGTGAAGTCATGAGGCACCGCTCGGTCATCGGGGGAAAGTTGTGAGGCACCGCCCGGTCATCGGGGGAAAGTTATGAGGCACCGCCCGATCATCGGGGGAAAGTTATGAGGAACCGGTCGGGCGTTACTGCATGAAGAGCGCAATCGAGCGTTAGTGCATGAAGAACGCGATCGGGCGTTAGTGCGTGCAGAGGGCGATCGGTCGTAAGTGTGTGCACAGGGCGATCGGTCATAAGTGCATGCAGAGGGCGATCGGTCATCGGGGTTCTTGCCAACGCGTGTTAAGCTGGGACCAAGGTTCCCAGCGAGAATGTTACGCATACACCTCGCATGATGCCCACTCAGAGGACGTGCGGCGAGGCCATGCAGGCAGGATGCGCCTGGCGAGTGAGTTTAGGCCAGCCACACCTGGCGCTCTCCTGGGAGGATGTGGCCCGCACAGAGAGAAGCGCAGAAGCCCTCCAGGTGTGACGTGTGTACGGTAGATGCCAGCTGCATGCCTCCACGTGTCACCATCTGGGAGAGAGGCGCGGCCCAGGTATAAAGCACTCCACGTCATGTAAGGTAGGAGGGAGGGTTCTTTTTTCAGATTACAAGCTTACACAGTTTACACACTTTACAGTTTACAGTTACACACAGTCTCTGAGTCACTGTGGGAGCATTCTTACATGTTGCACAGTGATAATAGAAAACGGTTATAGAGAGAGAAAGTGGATATGAGAGCACACACGAGTCTCACAGAGAGATTCAGTGATAGTTTTTGGTGTTCCTGTTGCCTGACTTGAGCGTTGGAGCTACAACGGCCGCTAGAGGCGCCGTCTATGTGTTTTGCAGGCAGCGTTTAGAGTTCCGGTGGTGGTTCTTGGAGCGTTCTTGCAGAACAGAAGGCTAGACAAAGGAGTGACGAGGCAATCCTCCACGTTCGAGTCAAGCGGCAGGATCACCTTCCAAAATGATGAACCAAACTCATTTATGAGTGTTCTTTCCTTGTACTAACAATACAAACCGAAAAGAATGAATTAGGAACACAAAAATACAGAATTGAAGAACAAGACAATTGACAAAACAATAACCGATTGAATGCTTAAGGCAAGGAAGAACTACTAATTAAATGAATAGAAAGATGAAGGAAGATGAACTTATGTGGTTGTAGCATGGATTGGAAAGGGACACGCCACTTGGAGGTGATGATCCAAGATAAGTGTAGGAATTGCCGCCACTTGAAGCTCCCAAAGCTCACAAGATGAGACAAGGAAGAGGAGAACAATTCTCACCCAATTCACTCACAAATTTGAGTATAGTAACTTTACTTCTATTTCAAACTTGAATTTACAATGACCAAGCACCTCTATTTATAGTTTTAGAGGGCCGAAATGAAAGTGAAACAAATTCAAAATTCACTCCTAATTCAAATTCTAATTTGGAGCCAGACTTGAGTCACATGGGAGGTGTGACCTTTTTTCTACTTTGGCACCTCCTAAAAACTACACCTACACCTACTCTTTATGTCACATGGAAGGTGTAAGGACCTAGAAACTTTAATTGGAATAAAAGTGTTATATTTAAATAATTTCAGAAAAAAATGTTATTATTTAAAATACAAAGAATTGGTAAATGAAGTTTCGTAGTAGCAAACATCGGACGTCGCCCATGATCTGGGGTAAGCTAGTAGAGGTCGGTCGGCTGACATGTAGATCAAGAAGAGTAAAGGAGGAAATGTGTAGCTAAGAAGTCTCCTACGAGATCGCCGTTAGTGAAGACGGAGGCGATCTCCGACTCCTCTGGCACATAATCGCCTGTCGCCTAGAGGAGACATGAGTGCCAATCGCCTAGAGTGTACGTGATCGGCGGGAATGCACGTAGTATGTGGTCAAGATACTGGATCAACAAGAGTGGGTTCCAACAACCACGCGTATCAAGGTGTGGGTTAAGCCTTAGATACGCTGTGCATGCGAAGCTCTATGCTTGAGCAAAAGAGATCACCCTTAGTGTTGCATGCATGGGCGCACGAGGAGTGATGCTGATCTACTCTTGGAAATGTGAAGCTACCGACGTCACCGAGTCATGTGGAGATGATACCTTGGACGTAACATCGTGGAATGAAGAACCTTCAGGAAGGCGTGGCGATGTGTCGTCGGGCATCGCCAGGGCGCAAGGCATGCGGGCATCGCCAGGGCGCGAGGCATGCAGGCATGGCCAGGGTGAGAGGCATGCGGGCATCGCCAGGGCGCGAGGCATGCGGGCATCGCCAGGGTGAGAGGCATGCGGGCATCGCCAGGGCGCGAGACATCGGTCGTCCGCTAGGATGAGTCATCGGTGGAGAGTCATCGCGCGAGAGGTCATCGGTGGAGAGTCAACGCGCGAGAGGTCATCGGTGGAGAGTCATCGCGCGAGAGGTCATCGGTGAAGAGTCATCGCGCGAGAGGTCATCGGTGAAGAGTCATCGCGCGAGAGGTCATCGGTAGATAGTCATCGCGCGAGCGGTCATCGGTGGAAGATTATCGCACGATGTCGAGTTGCACACAGATAAAGTGGGACCCAGACTTCCAGCATGAAACGTCCTGCACGCGCACCACGTAGACAAAAAGAGTGGTTCAGAATAGTGACATCAGAAAGCTGGCATGCGCAAGAGACACTCGCGGTCGTACTGTTCAGGGAAGTGTTGGCATGCGCAAGAGACAACCGTGGTCGTACTGTTCAGTGAAAGGTACACTCAGACTTTCCTGCAGAGGGGGTGGTGGCAGCAGCATGCGTAGACAAGTAGGCTTGGATTCAAAAACCCACTGCGGAGAGGCAAAGAAAGTTACAGTAGCTCAAGAGTGAAAGAGTGAGTGCATCTCCATCCCTCTCTTTTCTCTC
This sequence comes from Phaseolus lunatus, assembly GCA_013389735.1. NCBI lineage: Eukaryota > Viridiplantae > Streptophyta > Magnoliopsida > Fabales > Fabaceae > Phaseolus > Phaseolus lunatus. The sequence continues at coordinate 27,206,040 of CM023860.1, forward strand.
CTTCGCGCTGCGATTCAGGCATCCTCAAGCACCAGTGCGACGAGTGACGACTGCCCTTGGAGCACCTGGGAGGTTCTCTGCGAGTTCTACAAGCCAGACGAAAAAACAGAGCCAAGGCATTCTTCAAGCTTCGTTGGGTTTCGGAGCTCTTGGTGTTTTGCGCAAGTCCAGGTATGGGAAGCTAGCCTTCATTTTCAATACAAGCCATAGATTAGCTGTTTCTGAAGTGAGGGCGACGTGGTCGCCGGTTTCGTTTTCATCTTCGTGAATGCTCTGTTCTATGTGTTTGGGCGACGTGGTCGCCGGTTTTAAATACAAACTTCGAAATACCTTGTTTTTGAACCAGATCGCCGGTTTTGGCGTTGTTTGCGAACTCCCTATTTTTGGTGTTGCTTTGAAACTGTTTGAGATTTAAATGAGATATTCGAAAATAAGAACCTTGGAGTGAGTTTTGCTGTGATTGAAATCATTCCTTTAAGTGTTATGTGATGTGTTGAATGTGGTGAATGTGGGATCAAGGCATAGTATTTTCAGGAAAGAAAATACCGTGTAAGATCGTGTAGGATGTGCATTGATCGGTGATTCCTAATGAGATATCCTGACTCTGCTGAGATAATGGAATTACATAGAGGAAGTTACTCAGTTGGTGAGAGTCGAAGGAGGTTCATATGAATGGGTGAGTCGTGTGAAAAAGAACGAGCTCGGCCTGTTCCATGGATTAACCCTGTCATACTGTGAGAATGATGAACTTGAGATTGAGATTGTGTTGATGCGCGTAGCTGGGGAAACATTACAGCTGTTTAGTATGACAGGTGCAGATCTCTGAGTCTAATCAATGCATGAGTCTTCCGGAAGTAGTGTCAAGTGTCTTGTGTGCTGAGTCATTGGTAGTCTGACGTGAGAAATGTGGGACCTTGAAATTGATAGACACTTGATGCAGTTTGTGAAATAGAATGACTCTGTGCAAATATTGTAAAGTGTGTGATTTCTTGGCGATCAGGTGAAGGGAATGAGAAACTTTATAGTTTTATGTGGGTATCTTGAATTTGTTTTATTCTGATTTTTATGTTCATATTTAAACTCTCTTTAAAATATATAGCTTACCCTGCGTGTTCTGCTCTATGGCTGTTTTTCTCTTAAAACTGTGATGATCGTGTAATTTTTACACGGGAGCAGATGATCTTCCAGGAAGTAGAGCTCCTTAGTGAGTGGTCGCCGGGGAAGAGATCGCCTGTTTCTATCTCTTGGTGGTGATCGCCGGATTTATGTCCTGATAGCAGATCGCCTGTTTTGGGGTCTTCTGTTAGGAGATCGTCGGTTTATGTATGGAGATCGCCGTTTTCGTTGTATTTGATTGATTTCGTTAAGTTTTGAAAAACATTTGACTGGTTATGTATTAAACTCCCTGTGAGGAGCAACTTCATTACTTATATATATAATTATGTTCTCTTCAACATTATTTGTTTACCTTTATTTTCATTATATAAATATGAATAGTTTTTGGCGGGATGTTACAGAAGGTGTGACTTGTTTTTGTACATTAGCACCCCTTATTTTAATATCTACACCTTCCTTTAATGTTCTACTAAAAACTACACAAAAGAAATTACAAAAGAGATACATCCATTGATGCTTATTTCCCAAAGCTTTAGCCTTGCTCCTATTGATGCTCATGGATTGGGCTTGGGCCCCCACTTGACTTGGGCTTCTTGGGATTGGGCTTCTTGGCTTAGGCTTCTTGGGCTTGAGCCCTCTTTATTTATACTACTATTTGGATTCTTCAAGAGAACCCAATTATTTACAAAATGTTCTAATCTTTAAGAAGACTAGTAAAAAGAACTTCAAGTGTTTTGGAATATGGCCCTTTCTTCTTTTTGTGAAGTCTTCTTTTGTTTGTTGAGATAACCCTTTATATATATCATCTTTGGTCATCCTTAAGTGGTCTTGACTTGCATCATAAGGGGTATCCATAGTTTCAATGCCTCAAGAAGAATAACCGGTTTGTGTGGACTAGTGAATGTGAAGAAGCTTTCACCAAGTTAAAAGAGTACTTGACCAGTCCCCCTATTCTTGGTAAGCCAATTCCAGGTACCCCCATCATCTTTATTTTGCAATTACAGATCACAATTAGCTCGATCATTTTGCAAGATCAGGACAAGATCAGGACAAGATCCAGAAGCCAGTCTACTTTGTAAGCAAAGTGTTACAGGGACCGGAAACACAGTATCAGGCCATTGAGAAGGCCGCCTTAGCCATGGTGTTCACTGCTCGACGACGTCGCCACTACTTCTAGAGTTTCACTATCATTGTGATGAATTATATGCCCTTTTGCAAGGTCCTTCAAAAGCCCGACATAGCTGGTCAGATGGTTCGTTGAGCAGTTGAGTTATCTGAGTTTGATATCCAATACGAACCTCGAGGGCTGATTAAGAGTCAAGTGTATGCTGATTTCATGGTAGAGCTTTCATCAGAGGATCCTCAGCCTGATCCTAATGACTTCTAGTGGGTTCTTTTAGTAGATGGATCCTCCAACCAATAGGGGAGTGGAGCTGGGTCATTTTAGAGGGGCCAAGCGGGTTGCTAATCAAGCAAACCCTAAGGTTCGTGTTCAAAGCGAGCAACAATCAAGCTGAGTACGAGGCTTTGATAGCAGGAATGTTGCTAGCCAAGGAGTTGGGAACTCGAAGTTTATTGGTGAAGAGTGGCTTGTTACTTGTCACTGGGCAAGTCACAAGTGAGTATCAGGCCAAGGATCTACAGCTAGCCTCATATCTCAGGTACGTAATGCTCTTGAAAGCATCCTTCTCTACGTTTGAACTTGTTCATGTTCCTAGAGAGCAGAACTCCTAAGTAGATTTGCTGGCCAAGCTAGCAAGCTCAAGGAAGGAAGGTCGTCAGAGGTCAGTAATTCAGGAGACCTTGAAGTCATGCCAAGATAGCTGAAGAGGGACCAGCCAGGGTAAGCCATGTAGAGGTCTTTGGGGTCAGCTCAGAAAAGGGGAGAAGGCATCAGTTGATGACTCAGGAGACCCTAAAAGTCCCTAGGATAACTACCTATGGGTTGTTGGGAGATGAGTTTCTTAAGGTTTTGCAGGTTGACATCACAGAGACTTGGATAACCCCTTACCAGTGTTACCTAGCTGATGGGTTGCTTCCTGCCGAGCCTATGGATGCTAAGATGGTTAAGAGGAATGCGGGGAGGTATACCCTGATAGATGGCATGCTTTTTTGTCACAGTTATACCGACCCAGTCTCCACTTGCGTAAGTGGAGATTAGTGTGCCCACATAATGGCCAAGCTCTACGGAGCATTTGCGATAGTCACATAGGAGGACGAACTTTCACCTCCAAAAAATCCTCCCGAGAGCTCATCACCTTGGCCCAAGTATTTGGGGGAGGTAAGCTTGGTGTTTGGGCCCAAAAGACGGGTTATGAGCTTGGCCCAGATGTTGATCAGCGCAGAAAAGGTAATTAAGATAAAAGATAAAGAGATATTTTATTTCTTATTATAATATGCATGTTAGTTACGCATTAATTGAAAGTTGTTGAGAATAAAAGAGTGAGCATCCGAGAATAATGGTGCACATGAGAATAGAATGTTTTCCTGTTGTTAGCACCTGAAGATAAGTGGTGCCTGTGTACAAGTGATTTTTCTGTTATGATTAAATACTTTTTGTTGAGATTACACTCTCGTTAGTGAAAGTGGTTGTAGGAAAGTCTATAAAAGGGGCTTGAGACCCTTGGTAAAGGTACGCTATTTCTAGACACTAAGACTGAAACTGATTACTTATCTTGAATAATCTCACAGACTTGATCGTCGGAGTGTGACCAATAGGTAGCGCCCCTCTGTCCCAACAGAGCTGCATTCCAGAGCAGCAAAAGAGACAAATTAGAAGCAGAGCTCTCCACTCAGGTCAACTGAGGTCAACCGGTGAGAACAAATATCTAATTTTAGTTAACTTACATTTTATTTGATAGAAACCAATTTCGAATGTTGAAATCTTTTGGTTAACTTATAAATGATGAAATAACATGATATTCTCACTAGGTAATTAGAACATATCCTATGTGTGAAATTGTATTCAATAACCAATCTAAAAATTTAATCTAAGCCCTAAGCCTAACCCCTAAACCCTAACCCCTAACCCCTAAACCTTAACCCCTAGACCCTAACTTATGTGAGTTAATTTTGAATTGGACATTTTAAAGGTTTCATTTTTATTTAGATTTTTATATTTTAGCAATTTAAAGATGAGAACCCTAAGAAGATTCCCACTGGCACGAACTTAACCAAGTGGTTAAGTGTGAAGGTTCACTTTAGAAGGGCAAAGAGAAAAGACAATTATATGGTAACAAATGGTGTAGCGGAATTAAGAGACAAGGAACAAATAAAGAAGAAGAACAAAGTAAAGGACAAATTAAAGAGTAGAAGAAGATATATAAGGAATGGAATGGAAGGCGTGAATAAAAGATAAAAGAGGAAGAGATGAAGAGGGCTTATAGGAAGAAATGAAGTCATGCCACTTGGAGTAGAGGAACTCCAAGATGAGTGATGCAAGAGCCACCACTTGAGATATTACCCACCCAAGATAAGACCTAGATAACTTGAGCCTCCACTTAAGATATGTTCTTACTGGTTGACTTGGTCGCCGATTGACTTAGGTTGAACATGCCTCTCTGGATCTGCCTCCGCTAGAATCTGCTCTTCCCTTTGTCACGTTGGAATGCAATTCTGTTGAGACAGAGGGTGCCCTATGTTAGAATATATGGCCTTAAACAAGAGGGGGGTGAATTGTTTAAGAAATATTTTCGAAAACTTTGAAGGTTTAATGAAACTCAATGCAGAATTACAGAGAAAGGAATCAAGATAGCCAAGAACCAAAAATTGTTTTAAGATGAAACACAGAAAAACAACCGATTGTTTCTTCGATTCAATCGGTTGTTTATATCAGCAATATTTAAAACAACTTAAAAATAGAATTTGAAAGAATTCAAAGCAAAAGAAAAGCACACAAGCAATTTTTACTGGTTCACTCTTACACCAAGAGCTACATCCAGTCCCCAGAAACCACTAGGTAAACCAATATGCAATCAAGATTACAAACACCACACACCAAAGTAGTGACCTTAAACCCCTCAAAAAACACACTACCTTTGGCAAACCAAACCAAGAGTGTTGATCTTGAACACCTCAAGAACACACAACACTCCTTGACAACACAAATACAGAAATGCAGTAATCAAGGAAGAAGGGAATAGAATACACCTAGGTATTACAAAGCTTAAAGTTTAGGAATACAACCCAATCCTATTCCACACACTTAAGAATGATCCAAAGCTCTTTCAAATCTTGGAAAAACTATTTTGATAAACTCTTTTTCTTACCCCAAGATTAGGAGCGTAAAACCACCTTTATATAGACCAACCAAGAGGTTAAAAACATTTAATAAAGGAGAGAAGGTAGTTAGGATCATTTAAAACATATTAAAACCACTTAACAGAATTCTATTAAGGTTTTCAGAAAAATAATCGCTTGTTTTGTCGAAACAATCGGTTGAATTGACTTGACAGCAAAGTCAAGCTTTTCAAAACCCTTTCAAAATCTACTAAGGTAAAACAACCTGTTGTTTCAAAATTTCAACAGCTTTTTAGAAAACCCATCTTTTCAAAAGGTTAAAGATTCAAATGAACTTGGATCATCTTAAGGAGTGAATTAACAAATTTCAAACAACTAGACAACACACACACACACCCAGCAGCAAGGTCTTCAAGCTTTCCATTTGAATTTGGAGACATCAAAGCATCTTGCTCAACAATCTCTCCCTATTTGATGAAAAAAATCCCTGGTTTGTTTGAGTTGTTGTTTTTGAACTTGAAAGGTCCTGCAAAACAGAATTTATGCATATACAAAGCAAGTATACCAGCAGGATACCAAGGCACACAAAACCAGTTTTCTGCATAAGCCTTAAAGTAGAAAAACCAGTCAAAGAACCATAAAAACAAGTGCCAAAATTAGACTTGTGTACCGCAGTACTACGGTGAATCAGAGCATGGCAGCAGCAGAATTTAAACCATGATAAAACCAGATAGCACCAGAGTGTAGCAGCAGCAATACAACACATAAAACCACACCATTCTCCCCTTGTTTTTCTTCACAAATAGAATGGAAGAAGGGATAAAAACATAATAACCTATTTGCATAAGTGTTTTCTATTGATCAAGGTTGATCATGAGCTTTGAAGAATCCAAATCCTATGTGTTTGATGATGGCTGGTGTTGCTGCTGTGTATGGGTGGGAACAGGGGTAGAATATGTGTAATCCACACCTTGTTTGAATCCCAAACAAGTTTGATTTGAAAGCCTTTTCAAAAGAGTTTGTTTTTCAACTAAGTGAAAAACAACCTATTGTTTTGTCGAAACAATCGGTTTTTCTTTGGTGAAAAGGTTTTGGAAAAGGCTGAAAAGCTTTGGCTTTGTTGACTAAGTTGTCAAAGCCAAAACAATCGGTTGTCCCGATAAAACAACCGGTTGTTTGTTTTGAAAATCTTAACAGCTTCTTGGTTTTGAATTGAATCTTTTATTAAATGTTTCTAACTAATTGCGCTCCTGTTTTAAATGCTCATTGACCAGTCAGTTGGTCTATATAATGTTAGTTAGACGCTCTTAAAGTGTAAGAAACAGTTTTGATAAATCAAAGTGAGATTTGACTAAGTGCTTTCAAGATTCAATCAAGCTTTTGGATTTTCATGTGTGTGGAATAGGACTGGGGTGTAAATCTGATCTAGAACTTTGTAACTCCCAGGTGTATCCTGTTCTCTCTTTCTTGATTATTGTATTTGTATTTGAAGGTTGTAAGTGCAGATTCATAGGGGTTCTAAAATCTGTGATGTGTTTTGCCAAAAGTAGTGTGTTTCTTGAGGTGTTCAAGGTCACTACTTTGGTGTGTGGTGTATGTAATCTGTGATTGATTGCATAATGGAACCCAATGGTTTTCTGGGAACTGGATGTAGCCCTTGTGATAAGGGTGAACCAGTATAAAATTGTTGTGTGCATCTCTTTCATCCTTAGCTCTTTTAATTACTGTTTTAAAGTTGTTTTTAATAACTGCTGGTATAAACAACCGATTGCTTCGCAGAAACAATCGATTGTTTTTCTGTTTGTGCCTTAAAACAGTTTTTGTTCTTGGCTAACTTGGTTCCTTGATTTATCATTCTGCACTAATAGTCATTATACCTTCAATATTTGCGAAAATCTTTTTTAAACAATTCATCCCCCCCTCTTGTTTAAAGCCATATATTCTAACAATTGGCATCAAGAGCTAGGTTCTTGAAAGTCATTCAAGTTTTTGATCCTAAATTCCTTTTTCTTTGGCTGAAAGACTACCTTTTGGGAGGGTGCCTCAATCAATAGACCACCTCTATTTTATGGTTTAAACTACCAATTCTCGAAGGTAAGGATGAAAATTTTTGTGGAATCTCTAGATAGAGGGATTTGGGATGCAATTGAGAATGGTCCTTTTATTCCCAAATTTGAAAAGAAAGGTGTTCTGATTGAAAAACCTTGGTCCAAATGGACCAATGCAGAGAGTTTAAAGAGGCCAAGCTTGATTGCATTGCCAAGAATGTTATAACCTCTGCCTTGAATGCTAATGAATTTTTCTGGATCTCACAATGCACAGCAGCTAAGGAAATGTGGGACACTCTAGAGGTTATTCATGAAGGAAAATTCAAGAAAGACTACAAAGCAAGGGAGAAAATAAAGAATCTTCATCAAGCTTCTCATCAAGTAGAAATGAAGAAGTCAATCTGCGTTTGATGGTAAATGAAGAAGATGATGACAGCAGTGAAAGTTCTAGTGCTTCCTTAAATGCAGAAAATTATAGTCAATTACTTCAAGCTTTTAAAGAAACTCATGAGGAAGCCAACCGGTTGGCTCTCCTGAACAACCGGTTGAAAGGGTTGAACAACTGGCTTGAGAAAAGAGTCAAGACACTGGAAGAAGAATTGGAAAACTCTGAAACTATTTTTGAAAACCCTGCCTCATGTTGCAAAAACTCTTCTTGCTTGTGTGATTCAAAAGTTTGTGAAAATTGTGAAAACCTTGAAAAGAAGGTCTTATATCTTGTTAAAATTGTGGACAAGCTTTCAAAAGGCAAATCCAACTTTGAAACTGTTTTATCTTCTCAAGAATGTGTTTTTGGAAAGTCTGAATTGGGTTTTAATCCACAAAGCAAGAGTGGAATTTCAAAGCCTTTCTCTAAAGTGTCAGAAAAACAACCGATTGAAAACACGAAACAACCGGTTGTTACATGCTTTTACTGCATGAAGAGAGGCCATTCAGTTAGATTCTGTAAAATCAAGAAATATGTTGTTCCTAAAGGTAAAATGAAATGGATTCCCAAACGATCTGAGGTTCAAACTGATAAATGTGATTCAAAAGGACCCACGTTTTTAAAGGGACCAAATCTTGGAACTTGAATTTGTCTCTTGTAGGAAAACTTGATGAAAGGCATGCAACTATGGTACCTAGACAGTGGCTGCTCCAAATACATGACAGGATACAAATCTCAGTTTATGAATATCAATTTCAAACAAGAAAGGCATATGACATATGAAGACAACAACAAGGGAAGAATTCTTGGAAGAGGATCTATAGGAGACAAGAAAAACCTAATAATTCATGATGTCTTGTATGTGGAAGGTCTAAAGCACAATCTGTTAAGCATTAGCCAATTGTGTGACAAAGGATATCAAGTCATCTTTAAGCTAAGCTCTTGTGAGATCTGCATTCCCAACTCAAAGGAAGTAATGTTGATTGGTAAAGGAATCGACAATGTCTATCTCTTAGATATTTCTTCTTCTTGTTCCATTGGTTGTCTTCTTTCTAAGCATGATGAATCTTGGTTGTGGCATAGAAGGATAGCCCACATTCATATGAATCATTTGAATAAATTAATTTCAAAAGATCTTGTGATAGGGTTACCAAAGCTCAAATTTGAGAAGGACCACATATGTGATACATGTCAAAAGGGGAAACAAATCAAGCATTCCTTTAAACTGAAAAATGTTGTTTCATCTTTAAAACCCCTTGAACTGCTGCATATGGACTTGTTTGGTCCTTCAAGAACTATGAGCCTTGGAGGTAACTATTATGCACTTGTTATTGTTGATGACTTCTCTAGGTACACATGGACACTCTTCTTGGAATCAAAGAGTGATGCTTACTCTGCCTTCAAGAAGCTTGCTAGAAGACTTCAAAACCCAAAAGGCAACAACATTGGCTCTCTAAGGAGTGATCATGGAGGTGAATTTCAAAGTGAAAAGTTTAGCAAATTCTGTGAGAAGATGAGAATAATGCACAATATTTCTGCACCAAGAACTCCTTAACAGAATGGAGTAGTGGAGAGGAAGAATAGATCTCTTGAAGAATTGCCAAGAACCATTCTAAGTGAATCCTCCCTACCCAAATATTTTTGGGCTGATGTAGTAAGCACTTCTTGCTATGTGATGAATAAAGTGCTCATAAGGCCAATTTTGAAGAAAACACCCTATGAACTCTTCAATGGAAGAAAGCCAAACATCAGTCACCTGAAAGTGTTTGGATGTAGCTACTTTGTTCTGAATAATGGGAAAGAAAATCTAGGAAAGTTTGATGAAAAAGCGGACAGTGGCATCTTTATTGGCTACTCCTCAAATAGCCATGCTTATAGAATCTACAACAAAAGGCTCATGACTATGGAGGAGTCAGTTCATGTTGTATTTGATGAAGTTGATTGCAAAGAAGAGAAATCCTCAAAGAATTGCACAGAAAAGGATGAACAGAACATCTTTTTGAAGAAGCTGGAACCTTGCCCAGAAAAACAACCGATTGAATCGTCGGGACAATCGGTTGAAAATCTGCAACACGACTAGCTGCCCAAAGAATAGAGAATTCCAAGGGATCTTTCAGTGGAAAACATAATTGGGCAGATAAAGAAGGGTGTTTCTACTCACAGTATTGTCTCAAACTATTGCAAGCACACTGCTTTTGTTTCACAAGTTGAACCAAAGTCTATTGAAGAAGCTCTTAATGATGAGAAATAGGTGACAGCTATGCATGAAGAACTGAACCAGTTTTCAAGAAATGATGTATGGCTTATTGTTCCCAGGTTAGATGAGATGAATATCATTGGAACTAAATGGGTCTTTAGAAACAAATTGGATGAAGCTAGTGTGATTACAAGAAACAAAACAATATTAGTTGCTAAAGGTTACAACCAAGAAGAAGGAGTAGATTATGGTGAAACCTTTTCTCCGGTGGCCAGATTGGAGGCTGTGAGATTGTTGCTTGCTTTTGCTTGTATGAGTGGGTTTAAAATATTTCAAATGGATGTCAAAAGTGACTTTCTCAATGGATTCATTAATGAGGAAGTTTATGTGTCTCAACCTCACGGTTTTGAGGATTTTCAACATCCTAATCATGTTTTCAAACTCAAGAAAGCCTTATATGGCTTAAAGCAGGCTCCAAGATAGTGGTATGAGAGGTTAAGCCATTTTCTCTTATCCAATGGTTATGAAAGAGGAAAGGTTGACAAGACCCTCTTCATAAAGAAGTCAAATTCAGCAAACATCTTTGTTCAAATTTATGTGGATGACATAAGTTTTGGTGCAACCAATGATAGTCTTTGTGAAGAGTTTGTGGCTGCCATGCAAGGAGAATTTGAAATGTCTATGATAGGGGAGCTTTCTTTCTTTCTAGGACTGCAAGTCAAGCAAACCAAAGAGGGAATTTTCCTTAGTCAAGAAAAGTATTGTAAAGAAATTTTCAAGAAGTTTGAGATGGAGAATTGAAAAGAAGCCTACACTCCTATGCCAACTAGTTGTTACATGGATTCAGACCCTGCTGGAAAAGAGGTAGATCACACCAAATACAGAGGATTAATTGGATCCTTACTCTATCTCACATCAAGTAGACCGGACATCATGTTTGTTGTATGCTTATGTGCAAGATTTCAAGCTAATCCTAAAGAATCTCATCTCAAGGCTGCAAAATGTATTCTCAAATACCTCAAAGGAACAATTAACGTGGGCCTATGGTATCCTTCTTATTCTCCTATTCATTTAATTGGTTATTCTGACTCTGATTTTGCAGAATGTAAGTTGGATAGAAAAAGCACAAGTGGGACTTGCCATCTCCTTGGTTCATGTCTCATCTCTTGGGATAGCAAGAAACTAGCATGTGTGGCTCTTTCCACTACAGAGGCTGAATACATTGCTACAGGGAATTGTTGTGCACAAATCCTTTGGCTAAAACAACAATTAGAAGATTTTGGTGTAAAGATTAGCAAGGTTCCCTTACTGTGTGATAACACAAGTGCTATAAACCTTTCCAAGAATCAAATTCAACACTCAAGGACCAAGCATATAGAAATTCGTCATCACTTCATAAGAGATCATGTCAACAATGGAGATTGTGATGTAAAATTCATTGAGACAGAATTGCAACTTGCTGATATATTCACAAAACCATTGCCCAAAGACAGGTTTTTCTTTTTGAGAAATGAGTTAGGTATACTTGATTCTCAAATCCTTTCTTAAATCTGTTTTACCTCTTCCTAATTCTATTTGTGAAGACAAATAGAGGGAGAATGGTTTATATGTTGTCTTTAAACCTGCTGCACTCTGATATGGGTTTATAATTTTGCTACATCTGCTGTTTTAAAGATTGTGTGTACTAGTTTTTAGATGTTTTATTTCTGCTCAAATGGTTATGCAGAAATCTGGTTTTTAATGCTTAAATACCTGCTGCTTTAGACTTTGGATCTGCATAAGTTTATTTTGCAGGTACTCGTACAGATTCAAACAATACCAACACAGGCAACCAGGGATTTGTCTTCATCAAAATGGGGGAGATTGTTGATCAAGGTTGATCATGAGCTTTGAAGAATCCAAATCCTATGTGTTTGATGATGGCTGGTGTTGTTGTTGTGTATGGGTGGGAACAAGGGTAGAATATGTGTAATCCACACCTTGTTTGAATCCAAAACAAGTTTGATTTGAAAGCCTTTTTAAAATAGCTTGTTTTTCAATTAAGTGGAAAACAACCTGTTGTTTTGTTAAAACAACCGGTTGTTCTTTGGTGAAAAGGTTTTGGAAAAGGCTGAAAAGCTTTGGCTTTGTTGACTAAGCTGTCAAAGCTAAAACAATCAGTTGTCCCGATAAAACAACCGGTTGTTTGTTTTGAAAATCTTAACAACTTCTTGTTAGAAATTATGGCTTTAAACTAGAGGGGGGGTGAATTGTTTAAAGAGGTTTTCGCAATTTTTTTGAAGCTAGAATGAGTTTATCTCAGAAACCAATTGATCAAGCAATTCAGTTAGTCAAAACAGTAAGCAAAACTGCACTGTCAGAAAAACAATCGGTTGTTTCTTCGAAACAATCGGTTGTTTTTATTAGAAAACAACAAACAAACTGAATTTAAAGAGTAAGGGATAGAGAGATTGTACACAGTTGTTTATACTGGTTCACTCCAACCCAGAGCTACATCCAGTCTTCTCAGAACCCCTGAGGAAATCCACTAAGCAATCACACCTTGATCACTTACACAACAACCAAGATAATGACCTTGAAAACCTCAAGACATACACTCTCCTTGGCCAACTCTAAGATTGCTGATCTTGAACACCTCAAGAACACACGGCCAATCTCAGCAACAATACAGAAAAGAAATGTTTTAGCAGTTACACAGATTACACTTGTTACAGATGAAGATCTGAAATTAATACAAGTAGAATCCTATTCCAGCACTTTGATCAATCTCTCTAGCACTTAAGCAATCTCAGCAATTTTTCAAAACTCTCTTAGTAAGTTACTTTTTCAAAAGCATTCCCATCTTTAAAAGAGATTTTCTGAATTATATAAAAGGAAAGTTTGTCATTAAATCTTAACAAACCCATAATTGCTTTCAAAAAGATTGGTCAAAGCATTTAATGACTGGAGCGTATACAGTTTCAAATCATTTAAAGCTCAGTCAAAGAAAACAGTTTTTCTGTTATGGTTCCAAAACAAACAATCGGTTGTTTCCTCGAATCAATCGGTTGTTTTGTCACTTAACAGTTTTCTCCATTCAAAAACAGTTTTCAAACTTTCTCAAAACATCTAAGTATAAACAATCGGTTGTTTCTGATCCCGCCGCTTGACTCGAACATGGAGGATTGCCTCGTCACTCCTTCATCTAGCCTTCTGTTCTGCAAGAACGCTCCAAGAACCACCACCGGAACTCCAAACGCTGCCTGCAAAACACACAGACGGCGCCTCTAGCGGCCGTTGTAGCTCCGACGCTCAAGTCAGGCAACAGGAACACCAAAAACTATCACTGAATCTCTCTGTGAGACTCGTGTGTGCTCTCAGATCCACTTTCTCTCTCTATAACTGTTTTCTGTTATCACTGTGAAACGTGTAAGAACGCTCCCACAGTGACTCAGAGACTGTGTGTCACTGTAAATTGTAAAGTGTGTAAACTTGTAATCTCAAAAGAACTCTCCCTACCTTACATGACGTGGAGTACTTTATACCTGGGCCGCGCCTCTCTCCCAGATGGTGACACGTGGAGGCATGCAGCTGGCATCTACCGTACACGCATCACACCTGGAGGGCTTCTGCGCTTCTCTCTGTGCGGGCCGCATGCTCCCAGGAGAGCGCCAGGTGTGGCTAGTCTAAACTCACTCGCCAGGCGCATCCTGCCTGCATGGCCTCGCTGCACGTTCTCTGAGTGGGCATCATGCGAGGTGCATGCGTAACGTTCTCGCTGGGAACCTTGGTCCCAGCTTAATGTAAGGACCTATAAATTATTTGGAATAGAAGTGATAGATTTTAAATAATTTCTGAGTATGTTATTATTTAAAATAAGAAGGACATAAAAATAGAAAATAACATAGTGGTCAGACCTCGGACGTCGCCCAAGGTCTGGGGTCAGCTAGTAAAGGGCGGTCGGTTGACCATTGTACTAACCAAGTAGTCAGGTGTGATGACTTTATCGTGAGGTAATCACGTGGGCGTGCTTGAGGGGGGGGGGCACGTGAATCAAGAAGGGTAAGAGAAAGGAAAGTGTAGCTTAGAAGTCGATGAGATCGCCGTTTGTTGAAGAAGGCGGCGACCTCCGACTTCACCAGTATGAAATCAGCAATCGCCTATGGTGTACATGACCGCCAATCGCGTATGGTGTACATGATCGCCGAAAAGAGCACATCGCCTAGTATTCGAGAAGACTTGGTAAGCACTTAGTATGTGGTCTAAATACAAAAGATGAGTGATATAGAAGATAGGTGGCATATCTGCCACCATGAGTAGTGTGAGTCGTGATACCCTGAGTTGACCAGCACACCATGTTAATGTTGTGCCCAGAGTAGCCTGTGCATTAAGCAACTCCCTGTATGGATAACTTAGTCGCAGGAGCTACACCGGCCACAGAGGCGCCATGCTGTTCTTTCAGGTCTCTTTGAGGAATTGAAGGTAGAAGTCTTTGGTGTCCTTGGATGTAGCATAGTGGGTTAATGAACCTTCAGCAAGGTGTGGCGATGTGACATCAGTCATCGTCGGAATGAGAGGCACATCAGTCATCGCCGGAATGAGAGGCACATCAGTCATCGGTGGATGGTCATCGCGCGATGTCGTGTTTCACACAGATAAGGTAGGACCCAGGCTCCCAGCATGAGCGTCTTGCATGCGCGACACGTAGTTAGTGAGAGTGCTTCAGAACAGTGGCTCCAGAGAGTTGGTATGGAAAGTGACCCAGAGTTGGTGTGCGCAGAGACCCACGTGGCCATACTGTTAGAGGAAACCCACACGCAAGGTTGCTCAGAGAGTGGGTAATGGCAGTGAAGGCTAAAGAGCCGTTCGACCTTAAGAGCTGAGGGAATCAGCTCATTTAGTTCCCCTTTCTCCTTTCTCCTCCACTCGAAGACGCGGCTATCCTCACGTACCAGTGCTACGATCGGCGACTGCCATTGTCCTTCTGGGAAGTTCTCTGCAAGTTTTCCGATCAGAACGCTAAAACAGAGTTCGGGTATCCTTAAGTTCGGTGGGTTAGAGCTCGTAGTGAGATTTTACGCTAGTCCAGGTAAGGGAAGCTAGATTTATTTTCAATAAACCTTAAGCTAGAAGATTCTGATGTTGGGGTGACGTGGTCGCCGGTTTCAAACTTTCTTGCACGATGCTCTGTTTTTATGTGTGGATCGAAATTTGTTTGAGCTTGAAATGTGAAATTTTAAATATAGTAGATGCTGTGAAATGTACATGATTTTCGAAATTCTGAACTTGGTTTTGATTGTTGCTGCGATTTGGAACCGTCCATTTACGTGTTGTATGATGCATTGAATGTTGTGAATGTGGGATCAAGGCATAGTATTTTCAGGAAAGAAAATACCGTGTAAGATCATGTGTAATGTGCATTGACTAGGGACTTGTCTAGAAGGAGATATCCTAACTCTCCTGAGATAATGGAATCACATAGATGAAGTTATTCAGGTGTTGAGAGTCGAAGGAGGTTCATATGAATGGGTAAGTTGTTTGAAAGATAACTAACTTGACCTGTTCTATGAATTAACCCTGTCATACTGTAAGAGTGATGATATTGAGATTTATTTATGCGCATGGCTGTGTGGATTCACAGCGACCCTGTGTGGATTCACAGTGGTGTAGTATGACAGGTGCAGATCTCTGAGTCTGAGTCAACGCACGAGTCTTCCGGAAGTAGAGTCAAGTGTCTATGTGTTGTGAGTCAATGGGAATTCTGACGTGAGAAAGATGAATATTGAAAATTGTTGATAGACACTTGATGGTGGTGTGATATGAATGAGAAAGAAGATGGATTTTATGTGGGTGTTTAAAAGCTGATTTATGTTGATTTTAAAGTTTCGTACTTCAAGTTTTTTTTTGAATAGCTAGCTTACCCCTTGTTTTGTTTTGTGGTTGTTTCCTTTAAAACTGTGATGATCGTGTGTAATTTACACGGGAGCAGATGATGTTGCAGGTAGTAGAGCTCCTCAGTGAGTGGTTGGACAAGGAGATCGCCTGTTCTTATGCTATATTTTGTTTTATTGGAAACACTAGATGGTTATGTATTAAAATTCCCTAGAGAAGGGATATTATTTTGAAATACATTGTATGGGGTGGATGTATCTTATAATATATATACATATGTTAATTTTGATAATCTTTTATTTCAATGTTATTTCATATTATATATGTATGAGTGGATGATAAGGGGCGTTACACTTAACACGCGTTGGCAAGAACCCCGATGACCGATCGCCCTCTGCATGTACTTACGATCAGTCGCCCTCTGCACACACTTACGACCGATCGGCCTCTGCATGCACTTACAACCAATCGCCCTCTGCATGCACTTACGACCGATCGCCCTCTGCATGCACTTACGACCGATCGCGCTCTTCATGCACCTACGACCGATCGCCCTCTGCATGCACTTACGACCGATCGCGCTCTTCATGAAGTAATGCCCAACCGGTGCCTCAAAACTTCCCCCCGATGACCGGGCGGTGCCTCATGCCCATCCAGGCGCTTATCTAGGCACCGCTTTGGGGGTGGTGGCCACTTGGTATCTGACTGCTGATCACCGTTCTAGGTGATCTCCTCCCTGATTCACTTGCTCTTTCTACCACGTGCCACCCTATGCATGGTCCACGTGGTCAACTACTGCTGACGTCATCAACTACTGATGACCGACCGGATCACAAGCCCCCCAGTCTCGAGCTGTGAACTTGTTCTCAACGAAGAGACTAAGTGGTCGCGCCCTCGGTCCACGTGGCAGGTGGGGCCACGCCACGTGCTGCTCACGTATCTGCTCCTCGGCGTTATGGCTTCCATACTTTATCTCTCAACACATGGACGCATTAATGGCCCCCACTGAGTGTCGCTACCGTTTCCTTCATTCAACAGAAGCGTGCGCATCCCTCTGGATCATCTAGAGATTCACCTTTTCTATTTTCTTCTTCTCAACCGCGCTAGGGTTCGCTGCGTTTCTCCTCTTCAACTCTCTGCATGTGACTAACTGTTAACTAGCTTAGGCTTTAGCGCGATCTCACTGCAACCCCTCAAACTTGGCTTCTGACTTGATCGCGGCTAATTGTTACCTTAGCATTGCCTTCAACATAACTTCGTGCTGGATGACTGACTTAACGGGGCCTAAACGCTTCGGCTTCACGCAGCAGAACTTCCTTCTACCACCGACCACCGACTAGCATGTTAGTGTACCACCGATCAGTCATCGCGCTTCTGGCTTTGCTACACTTCTCTGCCACTCCAGCGCTGAGTGCATAGAGGGCCTGAACACCAACTATGACGCCTGTGTTTTGGGTAAGAAAAATGTTTCTCGATGACCCCTCTTGCCTCAACCTCGTTGTAAGAAGTCGTGGGTGAGGTCTTGCTTCTCTCACCTCAGCCTCGCTGTACAAAGTCGAGGTGAGTACTTTTTCTCTCGCCTCAGCCTCGCTGTACAAAGTCGAGGTGAGGTCTTTGTTATCTCGCCTCAACCTCGCTGTACAAAGTCGAGGTTAGGACTTTCTCTCGCCTCAACCTTGCTGTAAAAAGCAGAGGGAAGGGACTTTCCTCTCGCCTCAACCTTGCTGTAAAAAGCAGAGGAAGAGGACTTTTCCTCATGCCTCAGCCTCGCTATACAAAGTCGAGGTGAGGACTTTTCTCTATTGCCTCAACCTTGCTGTAAGAAGTGAAGGAAAAGGACTTTTCTTCTTGCCTCAACCTTGCTGTAAAAAGCAGAGGAAGAGGACTTTCTCTCACCTGCACCTCGCTGTACAAAGTCGAGGTCAGGACTTTCTCGCCTCTGCCTCGCTGTACAAAGTCGAGGGAGAGGGCTTTCTCTCTTGCCTCAGCCTCGCTGTACAAAGCCGAGGTGAGGACTTTTCTCTGTTGCCTCAACCTTGCTGTAAGAAGCGAAGGAAGAGGACTTTTCCTCTTGCCTCAACCCTGTTGTATAAAGCAGAGGAAGAGGACTTTCACTCGCCTGCACCTCGCTGTACAAAGTCGAGGGAGGACTTTCTTCTCTTGCCCCAACCTTGCTGTATAAAGCAGAGGAAGAGGACTTTCTTTCTCGCCTGCACCTCGCTGTATAAAGTCGAGGGAGGATTTTCTCGTGGGTGCACCTCCCAGGGGAGCGCCAGGCGTGGCTGTCTAAGCGCACTCACCAGGCGCACCCTGCCTGCATGGTCTCACCGCACGTTCTTTGAGTGAGTGCATGCTCCAGGAGAGCACCTGGCGTGGCTGGTCTGAGCGCACTCGCCAGGCGCATCCTGCCTGCATGGCCTCATCGCGCGTCCTCGTCTGAGTGCATGCTCCCAGGAGAGCGCCTGGGGTGGCTGGTCTGAGCGCGCTCGCCAGGCGCATCCTGCCTGCATGGCCTCATCGTGCGGTTTCGTGCACGTCCCCACCGGCGAGGAGCTCTTCTTCTGGAATCATGCGAGGTGCATGCGTAACGCTCTCGCTAGGAACTTGGGTCCCAGCTTAACACGTGTTAGCAAGCCTCGATGACCGATCTTCTTCTGGAATCATGCGAGGTGCATACGTAACGCTCTCGCTGGGGGCCTGAGTCCCAGCTTAACATGTGTTGGTAAGACCCCGATGACCATGCACCGACCGAGTGCTCACTCCATACATGCACCGACGGCTGATCGCGCTCTACATCCAGGCACTTATCTATGGGCTGATCTGTGGGTGGTGGCCACTCGGTAACTGACCACCGATCACCTGTACTTGCACCTGGGGCAAGGAGAACTTTAAACTGGGAACACTGGCATCCTTTATGTACTGAAATCTCTTTTTATTTGGTGGCCTTGTTAAAAAAGGTGCCCCCTGATCTGCTCAACTGTTTACAGTAGATAAACTGAGCATCTACTTTACAACTTAACTGGAATAGAAACTTAAGTGTGCAGCGTTCTACATCCTGGGAATAGCTGCTCCATCCAGAGTCTCCAGCCAATAAGCTCCACTCTCCAACACCTTAACTACTCTGGACGGGGTCTCCTTTCTTGGGCGATGACCGCCCTGGCTACGCCTGACTCATGAGGGGCGATCATGCCCTCTGCTTCAGCTTCCACCTGGGCTACCTGGGAGCCCCCCAGCGTAGCATCTTCCATCATCTCACGTCCCCATGCACAGGGACTTCGTGTTGCTGATCACCTGCCTGGGACCCCGAAGCGCGATAACCTAGCGCCTCTCTTCTTAGAAACCTCTGCCTCTGCTACTATGTGCGCCACCGCACGTCGCCGAATCTCAGCAAAGGTGGCAGGGTGGCTTCTGATGAGCGATTCACTGAAAAGGCCAGGCAGCACGCCTTTCTTGAACGCATGCACCAGTATGTCCTCGTCCTTGCTGGGCAATCTCACCACGTGCGCGCCAAAATGGCTGAGGTAGTCCTTCAGCGACTCCCCCTGGTACTAGCGCACGTCAAACAAATCATAGGACACCACTGGTGGCGCTCTGTTGACGATGTACTGCTCTGTGAACAACTTTGCAAACTGATGGAAATAGGTGATGTGGCCCTTTGGCAGGCTCACGAACCACTCCATAGCTACTCCGCTCAGCGTGCTCATCAACACCTTGCAGTACACAGCCTCTGAACCTCCAGACAGCATCATCTGAGTGTGGAAGGCGGTCAGATGCGCTTCTGGATCTTCCACCCCCGTGAACGACGCCTTCACTCCCACCAGGTTGGGAGGCACCACCGTGTTCATGATCTCGGGGGAGAAAGGCATAATGCTCTAGGAGGCGATGGCGGCATCGACGTCCCATCTTCGACTGCGCACTCCCTCTGCGCCTGCAACTCCCTACACAATTCTTCGTTTACGCGGTTGAACTCCTCATTTCTGCCACGCGATGCAGTCAGCTCTACATGCATCTTCTCTTACTCAACTCTTGATGCCGCGACACTATCTTGCAGCGCGCGCATCATCTCCATGACCTGCGCCATGGTAACAGCACCTTCTTCAGCAGGTGGCGTAGGTGAGGTTCGTTTGGTTCTTCTACTCATTTTCTCAAGAACCTTGACGAAAGCTTCAAGAAACTGCAAGAACCTCAAGAAACTGCGACGTGGATGGGAACAAGATTCACACGAGCCCCACGGTGGGCGCCAAATGATCCCGCCGCTTGACTCGAACATGGAGGATTGCCTCGTCACTCCTTCATCTAGCCTTCTGTTCTGCAAGAACGCTCCAAGAACCACCACCGGAACTCCAAACGCTGCCTGCAAAACACACAGACGGCGCCTCTAGCGGCCGTTGTAGCTCCGACGCTCAAGTCAGGCAACAGGAACACCAAAAACTATCACTGAATCTCTCTGTGAGACTCGTGTGTGCTCTCAGATCCACTTTCTCTCTCTATAACTGTTTTCTGTTATCACTGTGAAACGTGTAAGAACGCTCCCACAGTGACTCAGAGACTGTGTGTCACTCTAAACTGTAAAGTGTGTAAACTTGTAATCTCAAAAGAACCCTCCCTACCTTACATGACGTGGAGTACTTTATACCTGGGCCACGCCTCTCTCCCAGATGGTGACACGTGGAGGCATGCAGCTGGCATCTACCGTACACGCGTCACACCTGGAGGGCTTCTGCGCTTCTCTCTGTGCGGGCCGCATGCTCCCAGGAGAGCGCCAGGTGTGGCTGGTCTAAACTCACTCGCCAGTCGCATCCTGCCTACATGGCCTCGCCGCACGTCCTCTGAGTGGGCATCATGCTAGGTGCATGCGTAACGTTCTCGCTAGGAACCTTGGTCCCAGCTTAACACGCGTTGGCAAGAACCCCGATGATCGATCGCCCTCTGCATGTACTTAGGATCAGTCGCCCTCTGCACACACTTACGACCGATCGACCTCTGCATGCACTTACGACCGATCGCGCTCTTCATGCAGTAACGCCCGACCGGTGCCTCATAACTTCCCCCCGATGACCGGGCGGTGCCTCATGCCCATCCAGGCGCTTATCTAGGCACCGCTCTGGGGGTGGTGGCCACTTGGTATCTGACTACCGATCACCGTTCTAGGTGATCTCCTCCCTGATTCACTTGCTCTTTCTACCACGTGCCACCCTGTGCATGGTCCACGTGGTCAACTGCTGCTGACGTCATCAACTACTGATGACCGACCGGATCAGTTTTGATAGAACAATCGGTTGTTTCAACATAGTTTGAAAAACACTTTGTTTTATCAAAGATTGAGATGCTTTTTGCTTTGAGATTTAATCTAAGGTTGGATTACACTTTAAACTACCCCAGAACAAAACAACAAAGCAGCACAGCAGCAGCAAGCAAGCAGAAACTTCATCATCCTTCAAAGGATTTGGATTCTTCAAAACCTTCAACACCACTTGGTTCAACACTTCTTGGTTTTGAATTGAATCTTTTATTAAATGTTTCTAACTAATTGCGCTCCTGTTTTAAATGCTCCTAGACCAGTCAGTTGGTCTATATAATGTTAGTTAGACGCTCCTAAAGTGTAAGAAATAGTTTTGAGAAATCAAAGTGAGATTTGACTAAGTGCTTTCAATATTCAATCATGCTTTTGGATTTTCATGTGTGTGGAATAGGACTGGGTTGTAAATCTGATCTAAAAGCTTTGTAACTCCCAGGTGTATCCTGTTCTCTCTTTCTTGATTACTGTATTTCTGTTTGAAGGCTGTAAGTGCAAATTTAGAGGGGTTCTGAAATCTGTGGTGTATTTTGATTTGAGTTGATTTTAGGTTCATTATATTTGTGACACTTTCTTAGAATTAGGATCAAGATTCTTAGCAATTTAGAGTGAGTCGCCTAAGGAAAATCCCCACTAGACATTATCATAACAAGTGTTAAGTAGATGTGCAGGTTCATTTCCAAAGGTCCAAGGTTAAAACACAATTAATGGTGATGAATGAATGAAGAACAAGGTGCTAAACTCAAAACAAAATAAGTGCAAAATTTACACACAAAAACAGAATGGAAACACAAATTGAAACAAAAGAACCGATTGAAATTCAAGAACAAGACATAGAATCAAAACTACCGATTGAAATGACTATGGAAGATGAAAGAAGATGAAACTTTTGTGGTTGTAGCCACGGATTGGGAATGGACACGCCACTTGGAGGTGATGATCCAAGATAAGTGCATATTTGCCGCCACTTGAGAGCTCCCAAAGCTTCACAAGATGAGACAAGGAAGAGGAGAACAAGTCTCACAAAATTCACTCACAATTTGAGTATAGTAACTTTTCTTCTAATTTCAATCTTATTTTACAATGACCAAGCACCTCTATTTATAGTTTTAGAGGGCTGAAATGAAAGTGAAACAAATTTAAAATTCCCTCCTAATTCTAATTCAAATTTGGAGCCAATCTTGAGTCACATGGGAGGTGTGACCTTTTTTCTACTTTGGCACCTCTTAAAAACTACACCTACACCTACTTTTTATGTCACATGGAAGGTGTTCCTGCCGCTTGACTCGAACGTGGAGGACTGCCTCGTCACTCCTTCGTCTAGCCCTCTGTTCTGCAGGAATGCTCCAAGAACCACCGCCGGAACTCCAAACGCTGCCTGCAAAACACACAGACGGCGCCTCTAGCAGCCGTTGTAGCTCCGACGCCCAAGTCAGGCAACAGGAACACTAAAACTATATCTGAATCTCTCTGTGAGACCCGTGTTTGACTGAAACTCTCAGATGTGTGAGCTATGAGAATCTGTCAAAAAACCCCCCTAATTTCGTTAAGAGTTTTGTATATATACCTGAGTCTTTCTCTCTCCTGACGGTTATTCCTCTTGACACGTGGATAACATCTGGTCGTACACGTGTCACCATCTGGAGTATCTGCAGCTGAAACGTTACTTCCACTGTGCCCCTGCGACTAAGTTATCCACACAGGGAGTAGCTTAGTATACAAGTTACTCTGGGCGCAACCTTAACATGGCGAGCTGGTTAACCCTGGGCATTGCAGCTCACACTACACATGGTGGCAGATATGCCACTTATCCTCTGTACTTAGACCATACAACAAGTGCATGCCAAGTCTTCTCAAACACCCGGCGATGTGCTCTTTCGGCGACTTGCTGACCACCTGATCTCCCAACCTTAACACACGGCGATCATGTGCAATCTGGGCGATTACTGATCCTTACCGGCGATGACCGACTACTCATCCTCAAGGCGATAGGCGATTACTCACCTCAAGGCGATAGGCGATTACTCATCATCACAGGCGAGAGGCGATTACCATTCTGAGTGATCACCTCCCTGATTCACCTACTATCCTCTACCACGTGTAACTCTGTGAATGGTCCACGTTGTCAACTGCTGCTGACGTCATCGACTACCGATGACCAACCGGAACAGAAGGTGTGACCTATCTTTATACATTGGCACCCCTTATTTTAATGTCTACACCTTCTTTTTATTTTCTACTAAAACTACTCTAAAGAGATTACAACAAGTGACAATAATTGATGTCCATCTCTTTAAAGCTTTGGCCTTGCTCCTAATAATTCTTTGAGTTATGACTTGAGCTTGGGCCTTATGTTGGGCTTGGCCTTCATGTTGGGCTTGGGCCTCTTGTTGGGATTGGGCCTCATCTTTTTAAGAAGACTAATAGGAAGAACTTCAAATGTTTTGGCCCTTGTCCATTCCTCCTATGAATGAAGTCTTTATTTGCTTGTTCCTTCAAGTTTAGCATCCTTGGTCATCTTCATGTGGTCATGGCTTGCATCATCTTTTGCCCAAAGTAGTAAGTTTCTTGAGGTGTTCAAGGTCTCTACTTTGGTGTGTGGTGTATGTAATCTGTGATTGATTGCATAGTGGAACCCAGTGGTTTTCTGGGAACTGGATGTAGCCCTTATGATTAGGGTGAACCAGTATAAAATTGTTGTGTGCATCTCTTTCGTCCTTAGCTCTTTTAATTACTATTTTAAAGTTGTTTTTAATAACTGCTGGTTATAAACAATCGATTGTTTCGCAGAAACAATCGATTGTTTTTCTGTTTGTGCCTTAAAACAGTTTTTGTTCTTGGCTAACTTGGCTCCTTGATCTGTCATTCTGCACTAATACTCATTATACCTTCAATATTTGTGAAAATCTTTTTTAAGCAATTCACCCCCCTCTTGTTTAAAGCCATATATTCTAACATTTTCCAGCTTTGAAAACTAGCATATAGCAGCACCATTGCAGCAACAAATCTTTGATACCATATCAAAAAATTGCAGTAGAAATCAGTAGGGTATCAGAGCTTATGACAGCAATGGAATTTACACAAAATTTAAAGCACCATAGAGTCCAAGAAATCACAATTTCTCCCCCTTTCTTTTCTTCACCCAGCAGTTCTCTAAGTGAAAGAAAAATGTCACTTTCTTGCACAAGACAAAGAGATCCAAACCAGTGTAAACTTCACATAAAAAGGCTAAACATTCAAAGTCAATGTTTTCTTCAGTCCTCTCACCCTTCAAGATAGCATTTAATACCTCATCCCTTTCCCTTTGATCCGAAACATCAATTCCAAATGCTTGAGGGAGATATCAAAGTATTGCTTTCATCAAGTTTTAAAAGATGATTAGTAGCAGTAAGTACCAAAACTTGAGCATTCTGAGCAGTAGTGAAACCATCTCACAGGGCTATGAATTTAGATTTCATGCTTAAAACCAATCCAGGAATCTTCTATCCTATTGCAGAATTTCAACCGGCTGTTTCGCATAATCAATCAGTTATTTTTCTGGACAGGATTCCAGCTTTTGCATAAAGATGTTTTGCTCATCCTCTTCTGCATAATTCTTTTGAAGAAACATGTTCTGCATTATTGGATTCATCAAATACCATATGAATAGACTCTTCCAGAGTCATAAGCCATCCTCATAACTTGATGACAACAAAACCAAATCAATCTCTTTATTCTTGAAGTTTCCTTTTTTAGCAGCCATTAAGCATGTGCCTAGGATGACTTTTGACTTTCAAAGAACCTTGCAAGACATATACGATTGAAAAGTCCAGGTATAAAGACTATCTTTAATCTTGATGTTTTTCCCTTTAGCAGTCATTCTTCAAACCCAAAAAATGATTATTGGCTGCCAAAGATCCCTAAAAGAAAAGGTTAAGAACCAAGATTTGATCCCCTTATAAATTTGGGTCCAATGATGTTAGTAGGAATCTTAGGAACCTTAGAAACCTTAGGAACCCATTTCAAAATACCTTTGGGAATAGAAAACCTTCTTACTCTGCAGAATCTAATAGTGTGGCCCCTTTTCATGCAGTACTAACAAATTTCAAGCGGTTGTTTCGACAAAACAACAGGTTGTTTTTCAAAGAAACTTGAAAAGGGTTTTGAAACAGATTTGTTCTTGCTGTTTGGGTTAAATCCCAGTCCAGCCTTTCCAAAAACACACTTTTGAGATGCAAGAACTGTTTCAAGATTTGATTGGCCCTTGGAAAACTTGTCCATCATTTTAAAAAGATAGTGAAACTTCTTTAGAAGAGATTCACAATTTTCTCAAAAACTTGAATCTACACACTTACAAGAAGAGTTTTGGTAAATCATTTCCAAATTTTCAAAATCAGTTTTTGAATTGTTCAACTCTTCTTCCAAGATCTTGACTCTATTTTCCAATGAGTTGTTTAAACCTTTCAACCTTTAATTCAAAAGGGCCAACCTATTAGCTTCCTCATGAGTTTCTTTGAAGGCATCAAGAAGTTGGCTATAATTTTCAACATTAATGTAAGAGCTAGAACTTACACTGCTTGATTCAGATTCTTCCTTTACCATGAAACAAAGATTGGCTTCCTCATCATCCTTTGATGAAGAACTTGAAGATGAATCATCATTGTATGCTCTTCTTGATTTGCCTTTCTTCTTATACTTCTTGTAACCCCCTTTCTCTTTGCTCACATTGATTGGACATTCATCCTTGATGTGTCCTTGTTTACCACATCCAAAACAAGTGTAGTTTGTAGAATTAAATTCATTAACATTCTTGGTGATCCTGCCGCTTGACTCGAACGTGGAGGATTGCCTCGTCACTCCTTCGTCTAGCCCTCTGTTCTGCAGGAACGCTCCAAGAACACCGCCGGAACTCCAAACGCTGCCTGCAAAACACACAGACGGCGCCTCTGGCAGCCGTTGTAGCTCCGACGCTCAAGTCAGGCAACAGGAACACCAAAACTATATCTGAATCTCTCTGTGAGACTCGTGTGTAACTGAAACTCTCCAATGTGTAAGCTGTAAGAATCTGTAAAAAACCCCCCTCAATTTCGTTAAGAGTTTCGTAAATATACCTGAGTCTTTCTCTCTCCTGACGGTTATTCCTCTTGACACGTGGATAACATCTGGTCGTACACGTGTCACCATCTGGAGTATCTGCAGCTGAAACGTTACTTCCACTGTGCCCCTGCGACTAAGTTATCCACACAGGGAGTAGCTTAGTACACAGGCTACTCTGGGCACAACCTTAACATGGCGAGCTGGTTAACCCTGGGCATTGCAGCTCACACTACACATGGTGGCAGATATGCCACTTATCCTCTGTACTTAGACCATACAACAAGTGCTTGCCAAGTCTTCTCAAACACCCGGCGATGTGCTCTTTCGGCGACTTGCTGACCACCTGATCTCCTAACCTTAACACACGGCGATCATGTGCAATCCAGGCGATTACTGATCCATACCGGCGATGAGCGATTACTCATCCTCAAGGCGATAGGCGATTACTCACCTCAAGGCGATAGGCGATTACTCATCCTCAAGGCGATAGGCGATTACTCACCTCAAGGCGATAGGCGATTACTCATCATCACAGGCGACAGGCGATTACCATTCTGAGTGATCGGCTCCCTGATTCGCCTACTATCCTCTACCACGTGTTACCCTGTGAATGGTCCACGTGGTCAACTGCTGCTGATGTCATCGACTACCGATGACCGACCGGATCACTTGGTATTGTGCCTATTTGATGGCTGGTTTTTATCCTTGTTGTTCTTCACATCAATTGTGCCTTCATGGAAATCCTCAAGGATGTCCCACATCTCCTTTGCAAAAGCACATTTTGAGACCCTAAAAAACTCATTGGAATTCAAAGCAGAGGTAATGATATTCTTGGTAATGCAATCAAACTTGGCCTTTTTATTCTTGTTAGATATTATTAGATATTATGAGATATTATAGTTATTGTTTGATATTTCATATTTATGTAATGGGCTTAGCCCATATCTTTATTTTTCCTATATAAACATAACCCTATGTGTTCAATAGACACAAGGGATTTACCCTATTCTTTCTTTTCCTTTAATATGGTATCTAGAGCATCAGGTTAGGGTTCAACTTTTATTGGTGAACCCACTTTTCACTGGAATTTTCCAGCCACCGCCCCACCGCCTTGCCAGAACTACCACCGCTGCCGCCTCACCAGAGACGCTGTCAGACCTCGTCGGAGCCGCCACCAGAATAGCTGCTACCGCCAATTGACTGATGACTGGATTTAATTTTTGTCCTATATGGCTTCTTCCGCTTCCGCTGCCACTATGGCTTCTTCCACTGCTGCTACCACTGTGACTCCTTCTGCTGTCATAATGCCGGATTCGGCTATTTATACTTGATCCAGTCGGTCATCAGTAGTTGATGACGTCAGCAGCAGTTGACCACGTGGACCATGCACAGGGTGGCACGTGGTAGAAAGGGCAAGTGAATCAGGGAGGAGATTACCTAGAACGGTGATCGGTAGTCAAATACCAAGTGCCCACCACCCCCAGAGCGGTGCCTAGATAAGCGCCTGGAAGCACCGCACGGACGTCGGTGGATAGTCATGAGCCACCGCACGGACGTCGGTAGATAGGCATGAGGCACCGCCCAGTCATCGGGGGGAAGTTATGAGGCACCGCCCGGTCATCGGGGGAAAGTTATAAGGCACCGGTCGGGCGTTACTGCATGAAGAGCGCGATCGGGTGTTAGTGTATGAAGAGCGCGATCAGTCGTAAGTGCATGCAGAGGGCGATCGGTCGTAAGTGCATGCAGAGGGCGATCGGTCGTAAGTACATTCAGAGGGCGATCCGTCATCGGGGTTCTTGCCAACGCGTGTTAAGCGGGCACCAAGGTTCCCGGCGAGAACGTTACGCATGCACCTCGCATGATGCCCACTCAGAGGACGTGCGGCGAGGCCATGCAGGCAGGATGCGCCTGGCGAGTGAGTTTAGACCAGCCACACCTGGCACTCTCCTGGGAGCATGCGGCCCGCACAGAGAGAAGCGCAGAAGCCTTCCAGGTGTGACGCGTGTACGGTAGATGCCAGCTGCATGCCTCCACGTGTCACCATCTGGGAGAGAGGCGCAGCCCAGGTATAAAGCACTCCACGTCATGTAAGGTAAGGGGGGAGTTCTTTTCAGATTACAAGTTTACACACAAGTTACACAGTTTACAATTACACACAGTCTCTGAGTCACTGTGGGAGCGTTCTTACACGTTGCACAGTGATAACAGAAAACGGATATAGAGAGAGAAAGTGGATCTGAGAGCACACACGAGTCTCACAAAGAGATTCAGTGATAGTTTTTGGTGTTCCTGTTGCCTGACTTGAGCGTCGGAGCTACAACGGCCGCTAGAGGCGCCGTCTGTGTGTTTTGCAGGCAGCGTTTGGAGTTCCTGTAAAGACCTATAAATTATTTGGAATAGAAGTGATATATTTTAAATAATTTCTGGGTATGTTATTATTTAAAATAAAAAGGACATGAAAATAGAAAATACCATAGTGGTCAGACCTCGGACGTTGCCCAAGGTCTGGGATCAGCTGGTAAAGGGCGATCGGTTGACCATTGTACCAACCAAGTAGTCAGGTGCGATGACTTTATCATGAGGTAATCAAGTGGGCGTGCTTCAAGGGAGGGGAGGCACGTGAATCAAGAAGGGTAAGAGAAAGGAAGGTGTAGCTTAGAAGTCGATGAGATCGCCATTTGTTGAAGAAGGCGGCGTCCTCCGACTTCCCCCGTATGAAATCAGAGATCGCCTATTTTGCGCATGATCGCCGTGTGCGAAGATTTCACATAATCGCCAATCGCTTAGAGTACACATGATCGCCAATCGCCTATGGTGTACATGATCGCCGAAAGTGCACTTAGCATGTGGTCAAGATGCTGGATCAACCATAGTGGGTTCCAAAAACCACGCGTATCAAGGTGTGGGTTGAGCCTTAGATACGCTGGGCATGCGAAGCTCTATGCTTGAGCATAAGAAATCGTCCTTAGTGTTGCATGCATGGGCGCACGAGGAGTAGTGCTGATCTATTCTTGGAAATGTGAAGCTACCGACGTCACCAAGCCATGTGGAGGTGATACCTTGGACGTAACATAATGGGAGGATGAACCTTCAACAAGGTGTGACGATGTGACATCGGTGACCAGAGTAAGGCGATGTGTTCTCGTCACACACAAGGGCGATAAGAGATCGCCAACAGGATGAGAGGAACAGCGGTCATCAACCAGGATGGGAGACACATCGGTGGTCTGCCAGGGTGAGACATCGGTGGTCTACCAGGGTGAGACATCGGTGGTCTGCCAGGGTGAGACATCGGTTGTCTGCCAGGGTGAGACATCGGTGGTCTGCCAGGGTGAGACATCGGTGGTCTGCCAGGGTGAGGAATCAGTCGTCCGTCAGGAAGAGGAATCAGTCATCGCCGGGATGAGGCACATCAGTCATCGCCGGGATGAAAGGCACATCAGTCATCGCCGGGATGAGAGACACATCGTTCATCGGCGGATAATCATCGTGCGGTTAGTCATCGGTGGATGGTCATCGCGCGAGGTAGTGTCTCACACAGATAAGGTGGGACCCAGGCTCCCAGCATGAACGTTCTGCATGCGCGACACGTAGACATTAGGAGTGTTTCAGAATAGTTAGCATCAGAGAGTTGGTATGCGCAGAGACCCACGTGGTCATACTGTTCAAGGAAGTGTGCACGCAAGGTTGCTCAGAGAGTGGGTAATGGCAGTGAAGGCTAAAGAGTCGTTCGACCTTAAGAGCTGAGGGAATCAACTCATTTAGTTCCCCTTTCTGCTTTCTCCTCCACTCGAAGACGCGGCTATCCTCACGTACCTGTGCTACGATCGGCGACTGCCTTTGTCCTCCTGGGAAGTTACTCTGCAAGTTTTCTGCTCAAAGCCCTAAAACAGAGTAAGTCGTTTTGCTCTGTTCTTTGAGTCGAGTCTGAATTTAAGAGGGTCGTCTTTGCATAGGTTGTGCATACAACTCTTTTAACTTCAGAAATCGTCTCTGTTAACGCAGAAAATGAGTAATCTCGTTAGTTTTGTGATCGGGACTCTATGGTGCAGGTTAAGGCATCCTTGAGTTCTCGGCGGGTTTGGAGCTCTTAGTGAGATTTTACGCAAGTCCAAGTAAGGGAAGCTAGCATTTTCGTTTATAAAAACTTTAGGCGAGTAGGTTCTGAAGTGAGGGCGACGTGGTTGCCGATTTCATATTCTATTTCACGATGCTCTGTTTTTTTGTGTGGGGCGACGTGATCGCCGGTTTTAATGTTGATTTCGAACTCCCCTGTTTTAGTGTCGCTTTGAACTTGTTTGAGATTGAAATGCATATGATATTCGAAAATCTGAACTTTGGTATGATTGTTTCCGTGATTGGGATTGTTTAAGAAAAGATTCAAAATATTATATGATGGAATTGTGCTTTTACGTGTGGTATGATGTACTGGATGAATGTGAAAGAGTGATCAAAGCATAGTATTTTCAGGAAAGAAAATACCGTGTGGAGATTTTATGAGGGTGTAT